>OY755044.1:0-600000 GCA_963576565.1 Aspidapion aeneum
CAAAAATGTCAAAAATGTCAAATTTGTCAAAAATGTCAAATTTGTCAAAAATGTCAAAAATGTCAAAAATGTCAAGTGTCAAGTGTCAAGTGTCAAAAATGTCAAAAATGTCAAAAATGTCAAAAATGTCAAAAATGTCAAAAATGTCAAAAATGTCAAAAATGTCAAAAATGTCAAAAAGTCAAAAATGTCAAAAATGTCAAAAATGTCAAATTTGTCAAAAATGTCAAAAATGTCAAAAATGTCAAAAATGTCAAAAATGTCAAAAATGTCAAAAATGTCAAAAATGTCAAAAATGTCAACAGTGTCAAAAATGTCAAAAATGTCAAAAATGTCAAAAGTGTCAAATTTGTCAAAAATGTCAAAAATGTCAAAAATGTCAAAAATGTCAAAAATGTCAAAAATGTCAAAAATGTCAAAAATGTCAAAAATGTCAAAAATGTCAAAAATGTCAAAAATGTCAAATTTGTCAAATTTGTCAAAAATGTCAAATTTGTCAAAAATGTCAAAAATGTCAAAAATGTCAAAAATGTCAAAAAGTCAAAAAATGTCAAAAAGTCAAAAATGTCAAAAATGTCAAATTTGTCAAAAATGTCAAAAATGTCAAAAATGTCAAAAATGTCAAAAATGTCAAAAATGTCAAAAATGTCAAAAATGTCAAAAATGTCAAAAATGTCAAAAATGTCAAAAATGTCAAAAATGTCAAAAATGTCAAAAATGTCAAAAATTTCAAAAGTGTCAAATTTGTCAAAAATGTCAAAAATGTCAAAAATGTCAAAAATGTCAAAAATTTCAAAAGTGTCAAATTTGTCAAAAATGTCAAAAATGTCAAAAATGTCAAAAATGTCAAAAATGTCAAAAATGTCAAAAATGTCAAAAATGTCAAATTTGTCAAAAATGTCAAGTGTCAAGTGTCAAAAATGTCAAAAATGTCAAAAATGTCAAAAATGTCAAAAATGTCAAAAATGTCAAAAATGTCAAAAATGTCAAAAATGTCAAAAATGTCAAAAATGTCAAAAATGTCAAAAATGTCAAAAATGTCAAAAATGTCAAAAATGTCAAAAATGTCAAAAATGTCAAAAATGTCAAAAATGTCAAAAATGTCAAAAATGTCAAAAATGTCAAAAATGTCAAAAATGTCAAAAGTGTCAAATTTGTCAAAAATGTCAAATTTGTCAAAAATGTCAAAAATGTCAAAAATGTCAAAAATGTCAAAATGTCAAAAATGTCAAAAATGTCAAAAATGTCAAAAATGTCAAAAGTGTCAAATTTGTCAAAAATGTCAAAAATGTCAAAAATGTCAAAAATGTCAAAAATGTCAAAAATGTCAAAAATGTCAAAAATGTCAAAAATGTCAAAAATGTCAAAAATGTCAAAAATGTCAAAAATGTCAAAAATGTCAAAAATGTCAAATTTGTCAAAAATGTCAAAAATGTCAAAAATGTCAAAAATGTCAAGTGTCAAGTGTCAAAAATGTCAAAAATGTCAAAAATGTCAAAAATGTCAAAAATGTCAAAAATGTCAAAAATGTCAAAAATGTCAAAAATGTCAAAAATGTCAAAAATGTCAAAAATGTCAAAAATGTCAAAAATGTCAAAAATGTCAAAAATGTCAAAAATGTCAAAAGTGTCAAATTTGTCAAAAATGTCAAAAATGTCAAAAATGTCAAAAATGTCAAAAATGTCAAAAATGTCAAAAATGTCAAAAATGTCAAAAATGTCAAAAATGTCAAAAATGTCAAAAATGTCAAAAATGTCAAATTTGTCAAAAATGTCAAATTTGTCAAAAATGTCAAAAATGTCAAAAATGTCAAGTGTCAAGTGTCAAAAATGTCAAAAATGTCAAAAATGTCAAAAATGTCAAAAATGTCAAAAATGTCAAAAATGTCAAAAATGTCAAAAATGTCAAAAATGTCAAAAATGTCAAAAATGTCAAAAATGTCAAAAATGTCAAAAATGTCAAAAATGTCAAAAATGTCAAAAATGTCAAAAATGTCAAATTTGTCAAAAATGTCAAAAATGTCAAAAATGTCAAAAATGTCAAAAATGTCAAAAATGTCAAAAATGTCAAAAATGTCAAATTTGTCAAAAATGTCAAAAATGTCAAAAATGTCAAAAATGTCAAAAGTGTCAAAAATGTCAAAAATGTCAAAAATGTCAAAAATGTCAACAGTGTCAAAAATGTCAAAAATGTCAAAAATGTCAAAAGTGTCAAAAGTGTCAAATTTGTCAAAAATGTCAAAAATGTCAAAAATGTCAAAAATGTCAAAAATGTCAAAAATGTCAAAAATGTCAAAAATGTCAAAAATGTCAAAAATGTCAAAAATGTCAAATTTGTCAAAAATGTCAAAAATGTCAAAAATGTCAACAGTGTCAAAAATGTCAAAAATGTCAAAAATGTCAAAAATGTCAAAAATGTCAAAAATGTCAAAAATGTCAAAAATGTCAAAAATGTCAAAAATGTCAAAAATGTCAAAAATGTCAAAAATGTCAAAAATGTCAAAAATGTCAAAAATGTCAAAAATGTCAAAAATGTCAAAAATGTCAAAAATGTCAAAAATGTCAAAAATGTCAAAAATGTCAAAAATGTCAAAAATGTCAAAAATTTCAAAAGTGTCAAATTTGTCAAAAATGTCAAAAATGTCAAAAATGTCAAAAATGTCAAAAATGTCAAAAATGTCAAAAATGTCAAAAATGTCAAAAATGTCAAAAATGTCAAAAATGTCAAAAATGTCAAAAATGTCAAAAATGTCAAAAATGTCAAATTTGTCAAAAATGTCAAAAATGTCAAAAATGTCAAATTTGTCAAAAATGTCAAATTTGTCAAAAATGTCAAAAATGTCAAAAATGTCAAGTGTCAAGTGTCAAAAATGTCAAAAATGTCAAAAATGTCAAAAATGTCAAAAATGTCAAAAATGTCAAAAATGTCAAAAATGTCAAAAATGTCAAAAATGTCAAAAATGTCAAAAATGTCAAAAATGTCAAAAATGTCAAATTTGTCAAAAATGTCACAAATGTCAAAAATGTCAAAAATGTCAAAAATGTCAAAAATGTCAAATTTGTCAAAAATGTCAAAAATGTCAAAAATGTCAAAAATGTCAAAAATGTCAAAAGTGTCAAAAATGTCAAAAATGTCAAAAATGTCAAAAATGTCAACAGTGTCAAAAATGTCAAAAATGTCAAAAATGTCAAAAGTGTCAAAAGTGTCAAATTTGTCAAAAATGTCAAAAATGTCAAAAATGTCAAAAATGTCAAAAATGTCAAAAATGTCAAAAATGTCAAAAATGTCAAATTTGTCAAAAATGTCAAAAATGTCAAAAATGTCAACAGTGTCAAAAATGTCAAAAATGTCAAAAATGTCAAAAATGTCAAAAATGTCAAAAATGTCAAAAATGTCAAAAATGTCAAAAATGTCAAAAATGTCAAAAATGTCAAAAATGTCAAAAATGTCAAAAATGTCAAAAATGTCAAAAATGTCAAAAATGTCAAAAATGTCAAAAATGTCAAAAATGTCAAAAATGTCAAAAATGTCAAAAATGTCAAAAATGTCAAGTGTCAAGTGTCAAAAATGTCAAAAATGTCAAAAATGTCAAAAATGTCAAAAATGTCAAATTTGTCAAAAATGTCAAAAATGTCAAAAATGTCAAGTGTCAAGTGTCAAAAATGTCAAAAATGTCAAAAATGTCAAAAATGTCAAAAATGTCAAAAATGTCAAAAATGTCAAAAATGTCAAAAATGTCAAAAATGTCAAAAATGTCAAAAATGTCAAAAATGTCAAATTTGTCAAAAATGTCAAAAATGTCAAAAATGTCAAAAATGTCAAGTGTCAAAAATGTCAAAAATGTCAAAAATGTCAACAGTGTCAAAAATGTCAAAAATGTCAAAAGTGTCAAAAGTGTCAAATTTGTCAAAAATGTCAAAAATGTCAAAAATGTCAAAAATGTCAAAAATGTCAAAAATGTCAAAAATGTCAAAAATGTCAAAAATGTCAAAAATGTCAAATTTGTCAAAAATGTCAAAAATGTCAAAAATGTCAAAAATGTCAAAAATGTCAACAGTGTCAAAAATGTCAAAAATGTCAAAAATGTCAAAAATGTCAAAAATGTCAAAAATGTCAAATTTGTCAAAAATGTCAAAAATGTCAAAAATGTCAAAAATGTCAAAAATGTCAAAAGTGTCAAATTTGTCAATAATGTCAAAAATGTCAAAAATGTCAAAAATGTCAAAAATGTCAAAAATGTCAAAAATGTCAAAAATGTCAAAAATGTCAAAAATGTCAAAAATGTCAAAAATGTCAAAAATGTCAAAAATGTCAAAAATGTCAAAAATGTCAAAAATGTCAAAAATGTCAAAAATGTCAAAAATGTCAAAAATGTCAAAAATGTCAAAAATGTCAAAAATGTCAAAAATGTCAAAAATGTCAAAAATGTCAAAAATGTCAAAAATGTCAAAAATGTCAAAAATGTCAAAAATGTCAAAAGTGTCAAATTTGTCAAATTTGTCAAAAATGTCAAAAATGTCAAAAATGTCAAAAATGTCAAAAATGTCAAAAATGTCAAAAATGTCAAAAATGTCAAAAATGTCAAAAATGTCAAAAATGTCAAAAATGTCAAAAATGTCAAAAATGTCAAAAATGTCAAAAATGTCAAAAATGTCAAAAATGTCAAAAATGTCAAAAATGTCAAATTTGTCAAAAATGTCAAATTTGTCAAAAATGTCAAAAATGTCAAAAATGTCAAAAATGTCAAGTGTCAAAAATGTCAAAAATGTCAAAAATGTCAAAAATGTCAAAAATGTCAAAAATGTCAAAAATGTCAAAAATGTCAAAAATGTCAAAAATGTCAAAAATGTCAAAAATGTCAAAAATGTCAAAAGTGTCAAATTTGTCAAAAATGTCAAAAATGTCAAAAATGTCAAAAATGTCAAAAATGTCAAAAGTGTCAAATTTGTCAAAAATGTCAAGTGTCAAATTTGTCAAAAATGTCAAAAATGTCAAAAATGTCAAAAATGTCAAAAATGTCAAAAGTGTCAAATTTGTCAAAAATGTCAAGTGTCAAATTTGTCAAAAATGTCAAAAATGTCAAAAATGTCAAAAATGTCAAAAATGTCAAAAATGTCAAAAATGTCAAAAGTGTCAAAAATGTCAAAAATGTCAAGTGTCAAAAATGTCAAAAATGTCAAAAATGTCAAAAATGTCAAAAATGTCAAAAATGTCAAAAATGTCAAAAATGTCAAAAATGTCAAAAATGTCAAAAATGTCAAAAATGTCAAAAATGTCAAAAATGTCAAAAATGTCAAAAATGTCAAAAATGTCAAAAATGTCAAAAATGTCAAAAATGTCAAATTTGTCAAAAATGTCAAAAATGTCAAAAATGTCAAAAATGTCAAAAATGTCAAAAATGTCAAAAATGTCAAAAATGTCAAAAATGTCAAAAATGTCAAAAATGCCAAAAAGTCAAAAATGTCAAAAATGTCAAAAATGTCAAATTTGTCAAAAATGTCAAAAATGTCAAAAATGTCAAAAATGTCAAAAATGTCAAAAATGTCAAAAATGTCAAAAATGTCAAGTGTCAAATTTGTCAAAAATGTCAAAAATGTCAAAAATGTCAAAAATGTCAACAGTGTCAAAATGTCAAAAATGTCAAAAGTGTCAAAAATGTCAAAAATGTCAAAAATGTCAAAAATGTCAAATTTGTCAAAAATGTCAAATTTGTCAAAAATGTCAAAAATGTCAAAAATGTCAAGTGTCAAGTGTCAAAAATGTCAAAAATGTCAAAAATGTCAAAAATGTCAAAAATGTCAAAAATGTCAAAAGTGTCAAATTTGTCAAATTTGTCAAAAATGTCAAAAATGTCAAAAATGTCAAAAATGTCAAAAATGTCAAAAATGTCAAAAATGTCAAAAATGTCAAAAATGTCAAAAATGTCAAAAATGTCAAAAATGTCAAAAATGTCAAAAGTGTCAAAAATGTCAAAAATGTCAAAAATGTCAAAAATGTCAAAAATGTCAAAAATGTCAAAAATGTCAAAAATGTCAAAAATGTCAAAAATGTCAAAAATGTCAAAAATGTCAAAAATGTCAAAAATGTCAAAAATGTCAAAAATGTCAAAAATGTCAAAAATGTCAAAAATGTCAAAAATGTCAAAAATGTCAAAAATGTCAAAAATGTCAAAAAGTCAAAAATGTCAAAATGTCAAAAATGTCAAAAATGTCAAAAGTGTCAAATTTGTCAAAAATGTCAAAAATGTCAAAAATGTCAAAAATGTCAAAAATGTCAAAAATGTCAAAAATGTCAAAAATGTCAAAAATGTCAAAATGTCAAAAATGTCAAAAATGTCAAAAATGTCAAAAATGTCAAAATGTCAAAATGTCAAAAATGTCAAAAATGTCAAAAATGTCAAAAATGTCAAAAATGTCAAAAATGTCAAAAATGTCAAAAATGTCAAAAATGTCAAAATGTCAAAAATGTCAAAAATGTCAAAATGTCAAAAGTGTCAAATTTGTCAAAAATGTCAAAAATGTCAAAAATGTCAAAAATGTCAAAAATGTCAAAAATGTCAAAAATGTCAAAATGTCAAAAATGTCAAAAATGTCAAAAATGTCAAAAATGTCAAAAATGTCAAAAATGTCAAATTTGTCAAAAATGTCAAATTTGTCAAAAATGTCAAAAATGTCAAAAATGTCAAGTGTCAAGTGTCAAAAATGTCAAAAATGTCAAAAATGTCAAAAATGTCAAAAATGTCAAAAATGTCAAAAATGTCAAAAATGTCAAAAATGTCAAAAAGTCAAAAATGTCAAAAATGTCAAATTTGTCAAAAATGTCAAAAATGTCAAAAATGTCAAAATGTCAAAAATGTCAAAAATGTCAAAAATGTCAAAAATGTCAAAAATGTCAAAAATGTCAACAGTGTCAAAAATGTCAAAAATGTCAAAAATGTCAAAAGTGTCAAATTTGTCAAAAATGTCAAAAATGTCAAAAATGTCAAAAATGTCAAAAATGTCAAAAATGTCAAAAATGTCAAAAATGTCAAAAATGTCAAAAATGTCAAAAATGTCAAAAATGTCAAAAATGTCAAATTTGTCAAATTTGTCAAAAATGTCAAATTTGTCAAAAATGTCAAAAATGTCAAAATGTCAAAAATGTCAAAAATGTCAAGTGTCAAGTGTCAAAAATGTCAAAAATGTCAAAAATGTCAAATTGTCAAAAATGTCAAAAATGTCAAAAATGTCAAGTGTCAAGTGTCAAAAATGTCAAAAATGTCAAAAATGTCAAAAATGTCAAAAATGTCAAAAATGTCAAAAATGTCAAATTTGTCAAAAATGTCAAAAATGTCAAAATGTCAAAAATGTCAAAATGTCAAAAATGTCAAAAATGTCAACAGTGTCAAAAATGTCAAAAATGTCAAAAATGTCAAAAATGTCAAAAATGTCAAAAATGTCAAAATGTCAAAAGTGTCAAAAATGTCAAAAATGTCAAAAATGTCAAAAATGTCAAAAATGTCAAAAATGTCAAAAATGTCAAAAATGTCAAAAATGTCAAAAATGTCAAAAATGTCAAAAATGTCAAAAATGTCAAAAATGTCAAAAATGTCAAAAATGTCAAAAATGTCAAAAATGTCAAAAATGTCAAAAATGTCAAAAATGTCAAAAATGTCAAAAATGTCAAAAATGTCAAAAATGTCAAAAATGTCAAAAATGTCAAAAATGTCAAAAATGTCAAAAATGTCAAAAATGTCAAAAATGTCAAAAATGTCAAAAAGTCAAAAATGTCAAAAATGTCAAAAATGTCAAAAATGTCAAAATTGTCAAAAATGTCAAAAAGTGTCAAATTTGTCAAAAATGTCAAAAATGTCAAAAATGTCAAAAATGTCAAAAATGTCAAAAATGTCAAAATGTCAAAAAATGTCAAAAATGTCAAAATGTCAAAAATGTCAAAAATGTCAAAATGTCAAAAATGTCAAAAATGTCAAAAATGTCAAAAATGTCAAAAATGTCAAAAATGTCAAAAATGTCAAAAATGTCAAAAATGTCAAAAATGTCAAAAATGTCAAAAATGTCAAAAATGTCAAAAATGTCAAAAATGTCAAAAATGTCAAAAATGTCAAAAATGTCAAAAATGTCAAAAATGTCAAAAATGTCAAAAATGTCAAAAATGTCAAAAATGTCAAAAATGTCAAAAATGTCAAAAATGTCAAAAATGTCAAAAATGTCAAAAATGTCAAAAATGTCAAAAATGTCAAAAATGTCAAAAATGTCAAAAATGTCAAAATGTCAAAAATGTCAAAAATGTCAAAAATGTCAAAAATGTCAAAATGTCAAAATGTCAAAAAATGTCAAAAATGTCAAAAATGTCAAAAATGTCAAAAATGTCAAAAATGTCAAAAATGTCAAAAATGTCAAAAATGTCAAAAATGTCAAAAATGTCAAAAATGTCAAAAATGTCAAAAATGTCAAAAATGTCAAAAATGTCAAAATGTCAAAAATGTCAAAAATGTCAAAAATGTCAAAAATGTCAAAAATGTCAAAAATGTCAAAATGTCAAAAATGTCAAAAATGTCAAAATGTCAAAAATGTCAAAAATGTCAAAAATGTCAAAAATGTCAAAAATGTCAAAAATGTCAAAAATGTCAAAAATGTCAAAAATGTCAAAAATGTCAAAAATGTCAACATGTCAAAAATGTCAAAAATGTCAAAAATGTCAAAAATGTCAAAAGTGTCAAATTGTCAAAATGTCAAAAATGTCAAAAATGTCAAAAATGTCAAAAATGTCAAAAATGTCAAAAATGTCAAAAATGTCAAAATGTCAAAAATGTCAAAAATGTCAAAATTGTCAAAATGCCAAATTTGTCAAAAATGTCAAAAATGTCAAAAATGTCAAAAATGTCAAGTGTCAAGTGTCAAAAATGTCAAAAATGTCAAAAATGTCAAATTGTCAAAAATGTCAAATTTGTCAAAAATGTCAAAAATGTCAAAAATGTCAAAAATGTCAAAAATGTCAAAAATGTCAAAAATGTCAAAAATGTCAAAAATGTCAAAAATGTCAAAAATGTCAAAATGTCAAAATTTCAAAAATGTCAAAAATGTCAAATTTGTCAAAAATGTCAAAAATGTCAAAAATGTCAAAAATGTCAAAAATGTCAAAAATGTCAAAAATGTCAAAAATGTCAACAGTGTCAAAAATGTCAAAATGTCAAAAATGTCAAAAATGTCAAAAATGTCAAAAATGTCAAAATGTCAAAAATGTCAAAAATGTCAAAAATGTCAAAAATGTCAAAAATGTCAAAAATGTCAAAAATGTCAAAAATGTCAAAAATGTCAAAAATGTCAAAAATGTCAAAAATGTCAAAAATGTCAAAAATGTCAAAAATGTCAAAAATGTCAAAATTGTCAAAATGTCAAAAATGTCAAAAATGTCAAAAATGTCAAAAATGTCAAAAATGTCAAAAATGTCAAAAATGTCAAAAATGTCAAAAATGTCAAAAATGTCAAAAATGTCAAAAATGTCAAAAATGTCAAAAATGTCAAAAATGTCAAAATGTCAAAAATGTCAAAAATGTCAACAGTGTCAAAAATGTCAAAAATGTCAAAAATGTCAAAAATGTCAAAAGTGTCAAATTTGTCAAAAATGTCAAAAATGTCAAAAATGTCAAAAATGTCAAAAATGTCAAACAGTGTCAAAAATGTCAAAAATGTCAAAAATGTCAAAAATGTCAAAAATGTCAAAAATGTCAAAAATGTCAAAAATGTCAAAAATGTCAAAAATGTCAAAAATGTCAACAGTGTCAAAAATGTCAAAAATGTCAAAAATGTCAAAAATGTCAAAAATGTCAACAGTGTCAAAAATGTCAAAAATGTCAAAAGTGTCAAATTTGTCAAAAATGTCAAAAATGTCAAAAATGTCAAAAATGTCAAGTGTCAAAAATGTCAAAAATGTCAAAAATGTCAAAAATGTCAAAAATGTCAAAAATGTCAAAAATGTCAAAAATGTCAAAAATGTCAAAAATGTCAAAAATGTCAAAAATGTCAAAAATGTCAAAAATGTCAAAAATGTCAAAAATGTCAAAATGTCAAAAATGTCAAAAATGTCAAAAATGTCAAAATGTCAAAAATGTCAAAAATGTCAAAAATGTCAAAAATGTCAAAAATGTCAAAAATGTCAAAAATGTCAAAAATGTCAAAAATGTCAAAAATGTCAAAAATGTCAAAAATGTCAAAAATGTCAAAAAGTGTCAAAATTGTCAAATTTGTCAAATTTGTCAAAAATGTCAAAAATGTCAAAAATGTCAAAATGTCAAAAATGTCAAAAATGTCAAAATGTCAAAATGTCAAAAATGTCAAAAATGTCAAAATGTCAAAAATGTCAAAAATGTCAAAAATGTCAAAAATGTCAAAAATGTCAAAAATGTCAAAAATGTCAAAAATGTCAAAATTCAAAGTCAAAATGTCAAAAATGTCAAAAATGTCAAATTTGTCAAAAATGTCAAAAATGTCAAAAATGTCAAAAATGTCAAAAATGTCAAAAATGTCAAAAATGTCAAAAATGTCAAAATGTCAAAAATGTCAAAAATGTCAAATTTGTCAAAATGTCAAAAATGTCAAAAATGTCAAAAATGTCAACAGTGTCAAAAATGTCAAAAATGTCACAAAATGTCAAAAATGTCAAAAATGTCAAATTTGTCAAAAATGTCAAAAATGTCAAAAATGTCAAAAATGTCAAAAATGTCAACAGTGTCAAAAATGTCAAAAATGTCAAAAATGTCAAAAATGTCAAAAATGTCAAAAATGTCAAAAATGTCAAAAATGTCAAAAATGTCAAAAATGTCAAAAATGTCAAAAATGTCAAAAATGTCAACAGTGTCAAAAATGTCAAAAATGTCAAAAATGTCAAAAATGTCAAAAATGTCAACAGTGTCAAAAATGAAAAATGTCAAAAGTGTCAAATTTGTCAAAAATGTCAAAAATGTCAAAAATGTCAAAAATGTCAAGTGTCAAAAATGTCAAAAATGTCAAAAATGTCAAAAATGTCAAAAATGTCAAAAATGTCAAAAATGTCAAAAATGTCAAAAATGTCAAAAATGTCAAAAATGTCAAAAATGTCAAAAATGTCAAAAATGTCAAAAATGTCAAAAATGTCAAAAATGTCAAAAATGTCAAAAATGTCAAAAATGTCATGTCAAAAATGTCAAAAATGTCAAAAATGTCAAAAATGTCAAAAATGTCAAAAATGTCAAAATGTCAAAAATGTCAAAATGTCAAAAATGTCAAAAATGTCAAAAGTGTCAAATTTGTCAAATTTGTCAAATTTGTCAAAAATGTCAAAAATGTCAAAATGTCAAAAATGTCAAAAATGTCAAAAATGTCAAAAGTCAAAAATGTCAAAAATGTCAAAAATGTCAAAAATGTCAAAAATGTCAAAAATGTCAACAGTGTCAAAAATGTCAAAAATGTCAAAATGTCAAAAATGTCAAAAATGTCAAAAGTGTCAAAAATGTCAAAAATTTCAAAAATTTCAAAAGTGTCAAATTTGTCAAAAATGTCAAAAATGTCAAAATGTCAAAAATGTCAAAATGTCAAAAATGTCAAAAATGTCAAAAATGTCAAAAATGTCAAAAATGTCAAAAAATGTCAAAAATGTCAAAAATGTCAAAAATGTCAAAAATGTCAAAAATGTCAAAAATGTCAAAAATGTCAAAAATGTCAAAAATGTCAAAAATGTCAAAAATGTCAAATTTGTCAAAAATGTCAAATTGTCAAAAATGTCAAAAATGTCAAAAATGTCAAGTGTCAAGTGTCAAAAATGTCAAAAATGTCAAAAATGTCAAAAATGTCAAAAATGTCAAAAATGTCAAAAATGTCAAAAATGTCAAAAATGTCAAAAATGTCAAAAATGTCAAAAATGTCAAAATGTCAAAAATGTCAAAAATGTCAAAAATGTCAAAAATGTCAAAAATGTCAAAAATGTCAAAAGTGTCAAATTTGTCAAAAATGTCAAATTTGTCAAAAATGTCAAAAATGTCAAAAATGTCAAAAATGTCAAAAATGTCAAAAATGTCAAAATGTCAAAAATGTCAAAATGTCAAAAATGTCAAAAATGTCAAAAATGTCAAAATGTCAAAAATGTCAAAAATGTCAAAAATGTCAAAAATGTCAAAAATGTCAAAAATGTCAAAAATGTCAAAATGTCAAATTTGTCAAAAATGTCAAATTTGTCAAAAATGTCAAAAATGTCAAAAATGTCAAAAATGTCAAAATGTCAAGTGTCAAGTGTCAAAAATGTCAAAAATGTCAAAAATGTCAAAATGTCAAAAATGTCAAAAATGTCAAAAATGTCAAAAATGTCAAAAATGTCAAAAATGTCAAAAATGTCAAAAATGTCAAAAATGTCAAAAATGTCAAAAATGTCAAAAATGTCAAAAGTGTCAAATTTGTCAAAAATGTCAAAATGTCAAAAATTTCAAATTTGTCAAAATGTCAAAAATGTCAAAAATGTCAAAAATGTCAAAAGTGTCAAATTTGTCAAAAATGTCAAATTTGTCAAAAATGTCAAAAATGTCAAATTTGTCAAAAATGTCAAAATGTCAAAAATGTCAAAAATGTCAAAAATGTCAAGTGTCAAGTGTCAAAAATGTCAAAAATGTCAAAAATGTCAAAAATGTCAAAAATGTCAAAAATGTCAAAATGTCAAAAATGTCAAAAATGTCAAAAATGTCAAAAATGTCAAAAATGTCAAAAAATGTCAAAAATGTCAAAAATGTCAAAATGTCAAAAATGTCAAAAGTGTCAAATTTGTCAAAAATGTCAAAAATGTCAAAAATGTCAAAAATGTCAAAAATGTCAAAAATGTCAAAAATGTCAAAATTTCAAATTTGTCAAAAATGTCAAAAATGTCAAAAATGTCAAAAATGTCAAGTGTCAAGTGTCAAAAATGTCAAAAATGTCAAAAATGTCAAAAATGTCAAAAATGTCAAAAATGTCAAAAATGTCAAAAATGTCAAAAATGTCAAAAATGTCAAAAATGTCAAAAATGTCAAAAATGTCAAAAATGTCAAAAATGTCAAAAATGTCAAAAATGTCAAAAGTGTCAAATTTGTCAAAAATGTCAAAAATGTCAAAAATGTCAAAAATGTCAAAAATGTCAAAAATGTCAAAAATTTCAAATTTGTCAAAAATGTCAAAAATGTCAAAAATGTCAAGTGTCAAGTGTCAAAAATGTCAAAAATGTCAAAAATGTCAAAAATGTCAAAAATGTCAAAAATGTCAAAAATGTCAAAAATGTCAAAAATGTCAAAAATGTCAAAAATGTCAAAAATGTCAAAAATGTCAAAAATGTCAAAAATGTCAAAAATGTCAAAAATGTCAAATTTGTCAAAAATGTCAAAAA
The DNA here is from genome assembly GCA_963576565.1 of Aspidapion aeneum. Taxonomy (NCBI): domain Eukaryota; kingdom Metazoa; phylum Arthropoda; class Insecta; order Coleoptera; family Brentidae; genus Aspidapion; species Aspidapion aeneum. Next base: position 13,381 of record OY755044.1, read on the forward strand.
TGTCAAAAATGTCAAAAATGTCAAAAATGTCAAAAATGTCAAAAATGTCAAAAATGTCAAAAATGTCAAATTTGTCAAAAATGTCAAAAATGTCAAAAATGTCAAAAATGTCAAAAATGTCAAAAGTGTCAAAAATGTCAAAAATGTCAACAGTGTCAAAAATGTCAAAAATGTCAAAAATGTCAAAAATGTCAAAAATGTCAAAAATGTCAAAAATGTCAAAAATGTCAAAAATGTCAAAAATGTCAAAAATGTCAAAAATGTCAAAAATGTCAAAATGTCAAAAATGTCAAAAATGTCAAAAATGTCAAAAATGTCAAAAATGTCAAAAATGTCAAAAGTGTCAAATTTGTCAAAATGTCAAATTTGTCAAAAATGTCAAAAATGTCAAAAATGTCAAAAATGTCAAAAATGTCAAAAATGTCAAAAATGTCAAATTTGTCAAAAATGTCAAAAATGTCAAAAATGTCAAAAATGTCAAGTGTCAAGTGTCAAAAATGTCAAAAATGTCAAAAATGTCAAAAATGTCAAAAATGTCAAAAATGTCAAAAATGTCAAAAATGTCAAAAATGTCAAAAATGTCAAAAATGTCAAAAATGTCAAAAATGTCAAAAATGTCAAAAATGTCAAAAGTGTCAAATTTGTCAAAAATGTCAAAAATGTCAAAAATGTCAAAAATGTCAAAAATGTCAAAAATGTCAAAAATGTCAAAAATGTCAAAAATGTCAAAAATGTCAAAAATGTCAAAAATGTCAAAAATGTCAAATTTGTCAAAAATGTCAAATTTGTCAAAAATGTCAAAAATGTCAAAAATGTCAAGTGTCAAGTGTCAAAAATGTCAAAAATGTCAAAAATGTCAAAAATGTCAAAAATGTCAAAAATGTCAAAAATGTCAAAAATGTCAAAAATGTCAAAAATGTCAAAAATGTCAAAAATGTCAAAAATGTCAAATTTGTCAAAAATGTCAAAAATGTCAAAAATGTCAAAAATGTCAAAAATGTCAAAAATGTCAAAAATGTCAAATTTGTCAAAAATGTCAAAAATGTCAAAAATGTCAAAAATGTCAAAAGTGTCAAAAATGTCAAAAATGTCAAAAATGTCAAAAATGTCAACAGTGTCAAAAATGTCAAAAATGTCAAAAATGTCAAAAGTGTCAAAAGTGTCAAATTTGTCAAAAATGTCAAAAATGTCAAAAATGTCAAAAATGTCAAAAATGTCAAAAATGTCAAAAATGTCAAAAATGTCAAAAATGTCAAATTTGTCAAAAATGTCAAAAATGTCAAAAATGTCAACAGTGTCAAAAATGTCAAAAATGTCAAAAATGTCAAAAATGTCAAAAATGTCAAAAATGTCAAAAATGTCAAAAATGTCAAAAATGTCAAAAATGTCAAAAATGTCAAAAATGTCAAAAATGTCAAAAATGTCAAAAATGTCAAAAATGTCAAAAATGTCAAAAATGTCAAAAATGTCAAAAATGTCAAAAATTTCAAAAATTTCAAAAGTGTCAAATTTGTCAAAAATGTCAAAAATGTCAAAAATGTCAAAAATGTCAAAAATGTCAAAAATGTCAAAAATGTCAAAAATGTCAAAAATGTCAAAAATGTCAAAAATGTCAAAAATGTCAAATTTGTCAAAAATGTCAAAAATGTCAAAAATGTCAAATTTGTCAAAAATGTCAAATTTGTCAAAAATGTCAAAAATGTCAAAAATGTCAAGTGTCAAGTGTCAAAAATGTCAAAAATGTCAAAAATGTCAAAAATGTCAAAAATGTCAAAAATGTCAAAAATGTCAAAAATGTCAAAAATGTCAAAAATGTCAAAAATGTCAAAAATGTCAAAAATGTCAAAAATGTCAAAAATGTCAAAAATGTCAAATTTGTCAAAAATGTCAAAAATGTCAAAAATGTCAAAAATGTCAAAAATGTCAAAAATGTCAAATTTGTCAAAAATGTCAAAAATGTCAAAAATGTCAAAAATGTCAAAAGTGTCAAAAATGTCAAAAATGTCAAAAATGTCAACAGTGTCAAAAATGTCAAAAATGTCAAAAATGTCAAAAGTGTCAAAAGTGTCAAATTTGTCAAAAATGTCAAAAATGTCAAAAATGTCAAAAATGTCAAAAATGTCAAAAATGTCAAAAATGTCAAAAATGTCAAATTTGTCAAAAATGTCAAAAATGTCAAAAATGTCAACAGTGTCAAAAATGTCAAAAATGTCAAAAATGTCAAAAATGTCAAAAATGTCAAAAATGTCAAAAATGTCAAAAATGTCAAAAATGTCAAAAATGTCAAAAATGTCAAAAATGTCAAAAATGTCAAAAATGTCAAAAATGTCAAAAATGTCAAAAATGTCAAAAATGTCAAAAATGTCAAAAATGTCAAAAATGTCAAAAATGTCAAAAATGTCAAAAATGTCAAAAATGTCAAAAATGTCAAGTGTCAAGTGTCAAAAATGTCAAAAATGTCAAAAATGTCAAAAATGTCAAAAATGTCAAAAATGTCAAAAATGTCAAATTTGTCAAAAATGTCAAAAATGTCAAAAATGTCAAGTGTCAAGTGTCAAAAATGTCAAAAATGTCAAAAATGTCAAAAATGTCAAAAATGTCAAAAATGTCAAAAATGTCAAAAATGTCAAAAATGTCAAAAATGTCAAAAATGTCAAAAATGTCAAAAATGTCAAAAATGTCAAAAATGTCAAAAATGTCAAATTTGTCAAAAATGTCAAAAATGTCAAAAATGTCAAAAATGTCAAAAATGTCAAGTGTCAAAAATGTCAAAAATGTCAAAAATGTCAAAAATGTCAACAGTGTCAAAAATGTCAAAAATGTCAAAAGTGTCAAAAGTGTCAAATTTGTCAAAAATGTCAAAAATGTCAAAAATGTCAAAAATGTCAAAAATGTCAAAAATGTCAAAAATGTCAAAAATGTCAAAAATGTCAAAAATGTCAAAAATGTCAAATTTGTCAAAAATGTCAAAAATGTCAAAATTGTCAAAAATGTCAAAAATGTCAAAAATGTCAACAGTGTCAAAAATGTCAAAAATGTCAAAAATGTCAAAAATGTCAAAAATGTCAAAAATGTCAAAAATGTCAAAAATGTCAAAAATGTCAAAAGTGTCAAATTTGTCAAAAATGTCAAAAATGTCAAAAATGTCAAAAGTGTCAAATTTGTCAAAAATGTCAAAAATGTCAAAAATGTCAAAAATGTCAAAAATGTCAAAAATGTCAAAAATGTCAAAAATGTCAAAAATGTCAAAAATGTCAAAAATGTCAAAAATGTCAAAAATGTCAAAAATGTCAAAAATGTCAAAAATGTCAAAAATGTCAAAAATGTCAAAAATGTCAAAAATGTCAAAAATGTCAAAAATGTCAAAAGTGTCAAATTTGTCAAAAATGTCAAAAATGTCAACAGTGTCAACAGTGTCAACAGTGTCAACAGTGTCAACAGTGTCAAAAATGTCAAAAATGTCAAAAATGTCAAAAATGTCAAAAATGTCAAAAATGTCAAAAATGTCAAAAATGTCAAAAATGTCAAAAATGTCAAAAATGTCAAAAATGTCAAAAATGTCAAAAATGTCAAAAATGTCAAAAATGTCAAAAATGTCAAAAATGTCAAAAATGTCAAAAATGTCAAAAATGTCAAAAATGTCAAAAATGTCAAAAATGTCAAAAATGTCAAAAATGTCAAAAATGTCAAAAATGTCAAAAATGTCAAAAATGTCAAATTTGTCAAAAATGTCAAAAATGTCAAAAATGTCAAAAATGTCAAAAATGTCAAAAATGTCAAAAATGTCAAAAATGTCAAAAATGTCAAAAATGTCAAAAATGTCAAAAATGTCAAAAATGTCAAAAATGTCAAAAATGTCAAAAATGTCAAAAATGTCAAAAATGTCAAAAATGTCAAAAATGTCAAAAGTGTCAAATTTGTCAAAAATGTCAAAAATGTCAAAAATGTCAAAAATGTCAAAAATGTCAAAAATGTCAAAAATGTCAAAAATGTCAAAAATGTCAAAAATGTCAAAAATGTCAAAAATGTCAAAAATGTCAAAAATGTCAAAAATGTCAAAAATGTCAAAAATGTCAACAGTGTCAAAAATGTCAAAAATGTCAAAAATGTCAAAAATGTCAAAAATGTCAAAAATGTCAAAAATGTCAAAAATGTCAAAAATGTCAAAAATGTCAAAAATGTCAAAAATGTCAAAAATGTCAAAAATGTCAAATTTGTCAAAAATGTCAAAAATGTCAAAAATGTCAACAGTGTCAAAAATGTCAAAAATGTCAAAAATGTCAAAAATGTCAAAAATGTCAAAAATGTCAAAAATGTCAAAAATGTCAAAAATGTCAAAAATGTCAAAAATGTCAAAAATGTCAAAAATGTCAACAGTGTCAACAGTGTCAAAAATGTCAACAGTGTCAACAGTGTCAAAAATGTCAAAAGTGTCAAATTTGTCAAAAATGTCAAATGTCAAAAATGTCAAAAATGTCAAGTGTCAAAAATGTCAAAAATGTCAAAAATGTCAAAAATGTCAAAAATGTCAAAAATGTCAAAAATGTCAAAAATGTCAAAAATGTCTAAAATGTCTAAAATGTCAAAAATGTCAAAAATGTCAAAAATGTCAAAAATGTCAAAAATGTCAAAAATGTCAACAGTGTCAAAAATGTCAAAAATGTCAAAAATGTCAAAAATGTCAAAAATGTCAAAAGTGTCAAATTTGTCAAAAATGTCAAAAATGTCAAAAATGTCAACAGTGTCAAAAATGTCAAAAATGTCAAAAATGTCAAAAATGTCAAAAATGTCAAAAATGTCAAAAATGTCAAAAATGTCAAAAATGTCAAAAATGTCAAAAATGTCAAAAATGTCAAAAATGTCAAAAATGTCAAAAATGTCAAAAATGTCAAAAATGTCAAAAATGTCAACAGTGTCAAAAATGTCAAAAATGTCAAAAATGTCAAAAGTGTCAAAAATGTCAAAAATGTCAAGTGTCAAAAATGTCAAAAATGTCAAAAATGTCAAAAATGTCAAAAATGTCAAAAATGTCAAAAATGTCAAAAATGTCAAAAATGTCAAAAATGTCAAAAATGTCAAAAATGTCAAAAATGTCAAAAATGTCAAAAATGTCAACAGTGTCAAAAATGTCAAAAATGTCAAAAATGTCAAAAATGTCAAAAATGTCAAAAGTGTCAAATTTGTCAAAAATGTCAAAAATGTCAAAAATGTCAAAAATGTCAAAAATGTCAAAAATGTCAAAAATGTCAAGTTTCAAAAATGTCAAAAATGTCAAAAATGTCAAAAATGTCAAAAATGTCAAAAATGTCAAAAATGTCAAAAATGTCAAAAATGTCAAAAATGTCAAAAATGTCAAAAATGTCAAAAATGTCAAATTTGTCAAAAATGTCAAAAATGTCAAAAATGTCAAAAATGTCAAAAATGTCAAAAATGTCAAAAATGTCAAAAATGTCAAAAATGTCAAAAATGTCAAAAATGTCAAAAATGTCAACAGTGTCAAAAATGTCAAAAATGTCAAAAATGTCAAGAATGTCAAAAATGTCAAAAATGTCAAAAGTGTCAAATTTGTCAAAAATGTCAAAAATGTCAAAAATGTCAAAAATGTCAAAAGTGTCAAATTTGTCAAAAATGTCAAAAATGTCAAAAATGTCAAAAATGTCAAAAATGTCAAAAATGTCAAAAATGTCAACAGTGTCAAAAATGTCAAAAATGTCAAAAATGTCAAAAATGTCAAAAATGTCAAAAATGTCAAAAATGTCAAAAATGTCAAAAATGTCAAAAATGTCAAAAATGTCAAAAATGTCAACAGTGTCAACAGTGTCAAAAATGTCAACAGTGTCAACAGTGTCAAAAATGTCAAAAGTGTCAAATTTGTCAAAAATGGTGTCAAATTTGTCAAAAATGTCAAATGTCAAAAATGTCAAAAATGTCAAGTGTCAAAAATGTCAAAAATGTCAAAAATGTCAAAAATGTCAAAAATGTCAAAAATGTCAAAAATGTCAAAAATGTCTAAAATGTCTAAAATGTCAAAAATGTCAAAAATGTCAAAAATGTCAAAAATGTCAAAAATGTCAAAAATGTCAACAGTGTCAAAAATGTCAAAAATGTCAAAAATGTCAAAAATGTCAAAAATGTCAAAAGTGTCAAATTTGTCAAAAATGTCAAAAATGTCAAAAATGTCAACAGTGTCAAAAATGTCAAAAATGTCAAAAATGTCAAAAATGTCAAAAATGTCAAAAATGTCAAAAATGTCAAAAATGTCAAAAATGTCAAAAATGTCAAAAATGTCAAAAATGTCAAAAATGTCAAAAATGTCAAAAATGTCAAAAATGTCAAAAATGTCAAAAATGTCAAAAATGTCAAAAATGTCAAAAATGTCAACAGTGTCAAAAATGTCAAAAATGTCAAAAATGTCAAAAATGTCAAAAATGTCAAAAGTGTCAAATTTGTCAAAAATGTCAAAAATGTCAAGTGTCAAAAATGTCAAAAATGTCAAAAATGTCAAAAATGTCAAAAATGTCAAAAATGTCAAAAATGTCAAAAATGTCAAAAATGTCAAAAATGTCAAAAATGTCAACAGTGTCAAAAATGTCAAAAATGTCAAAAATGTCAAAAGTGTCAAATTTGTCAAAAATGTCAAAAATGTCAAAAATGTCAAAAATGTCAAAAATGTCAAAAATGTCAAAAATGTCAAAAATGTCAACAGTGTCAAAAATGTCAAAAATGTCAAAAGTGTCAAATTTGTCAAAAATGTCAAAAATGTCAAAAATGTCAAAAATGTCAAAAATGTCAAAAATGTCAAAAATGTCAAAAATGTCAAAAATGTCAAAAATGTCAAAAATGTCAAAAATGTCAAAAATGTCAAAAGTGTCAAATTTGTCAAAAATGTCAAAAATGTCAAAAATGTCAAAAATGTCAAAAATGTCAAAAATGTCAAAAATGTCAAAAATGTCAAAAATGTCAAAAATGTCAAAAATGTCAAAAATGTCAAAAATGTCAAGTGTCAAAAATGTCAAAAATGTCAAAAATGTCAAAAATGTCAAAAATGTCAAAAATGTCAAGTGTCAAAAATGTCAAAAATGTCAAAAATGTCAAAAATGTCAAAAATGTCAAAAATGTCAAAAATGTCAAAAATGTCAAAAATATCAAAAATGTCAAAAATGTCAAATTTGTCAAAAATGTCAAAAATGTCAAAAATGTCAAAAATGTCAAGTGTCAAATTTGTCAAAAATGTCAAAAATGTCAAAAATGTCAAAAGTGTCAAATTTGTCAAAAATGTCAAAAATGTCAAAAATGTCAAAAATGTCAAAAATGTCAAAAATGTCAAAAATGTCAAAAATGTCAAAAATGTCAAAAATGTCAAAAATGTCAAAAATGTCAAAAATGTCAACAGTGTCAAAAATGTCAAAAATGTCAAAAATGTCAAAAATGTCAAAAATGTCAACAGTGTCAAAAATGTCAAAAATGTCAAAAGTGTCAAATTTGTCAAAAATGTCAAAAATGTCAAAAATGTCAAAAATGTCAAGTGTCAAAAATGTCAAAAATGTCAAAAATGTCAAAAATGTCAAAAATGTCAAAAATGTCAAAAATGTCAAAAATGTCAAAAATGTCAAAAATGTCAAAAATGTCAAAAATGTCAAAAATGTCAAAAATGTCAAAAATGTCAAAAATGTCAAAAATGTCAAAAATGTCAAAAATGTCAAAAATGTCAAAAATGTCAAAAATGTCAAAAATGTCAAAAATGTCAAAAATGTCAAAAATGTCAAAAATGTCAAAAATGTCAAAAATGTCAAAAATGTCAAAAATGTCAAAAATGTCAAAAATGTCAAAAATGTCAAAAATGTCAAAAATGTCAAAAATGTCAAAAATGTCAAAAATGTCAAAAATGTCAAAAATGTCAAAAATGTCAAAAATGTCAAAAATGTCAAGTTTCAAAAATGTCAAAAATGTCAAAAATGTCAAAAATGTCAAAAATGTCAAAAATGTCAAAAATGTCAAAAATGTCAAAAATGTCAAAAATGTCAAAAATGTCAAAAATGTCAAAAATGTCAACAGTGTCAAAAATGTCAAAAATGTCAAAAATGTCAAAAATGTCAAAAATGTCAAAAGTGTCAAATTTGTCAAAAATGTCAAAAATGTCAAAAATGTCAAAAATGTCAAAAATGTCAAAAATGTCAACAGTGTCAAAAATGTCAAAAATGTCAAAAATGTCAAAAATGTCAAAAATGTCAAAAGTGTCAAATTTGTCAAAAATGTCAAAAATGTCAAAAATGTCAAAAATGTCAAAAATGTCAAAAATGTCAAAAATGTCAAAAATGTCAAAAATGTCAAAAATGTCAAAAATGTCAAAAATGTCAAAAATGTCAAAAATGTCAAAAATGTCAAAAGTGTCAAATTTGTCAAAAATGTCAAAAATGTCAAAAATGTCAAAAATGTCAAAAATGTCAAAAATGTCAAAAATGTCAAAAATGTCAAAAATGTCAAGTGTCAAAAATGTCAAAAATGTCAAAAATGTCAAAAATGTCAAAAATGTCAAAAATGTCAAGTGTCAAAAATGTCAAAAATGTCAAAAATGTCAAAAATGTCAAAAATGTCAAAAATGTCAAAAATGTCAAAAATGTCAAAAATGTCAAAAATGTCAAAAATGTCAAAAATGTCAAAAATGTCAAAAATGTCAAAAATGTCAAAAATGTCAAAAATGTCAAAAATGTCAAAAATGTCAAAAATGTCAACAGTGTCAAAAATGTCAAAAATGTCAAAAATGTCAAAAATGTCAAAAATGTCAAAAGTGTCAAATTTGTCAAAAATGTCAAAAATGTCAAAAATGTCAAAAATGTCAAAAATGTCAAAAATGTCAAAAATGTCAAGTTTCAAAAATGTCAAAAATGTCAAAAATGTCAAAAATGTCAAAAATGTCAAAAATGTCAAAAATGTCAAAAATGTCAAAAATGTCAAAAATGTCAAAAATGTCAAAAATGTCAAATTTGTCAAAAATGTCAAAAATGTCAAAAATGTCAAAAATGTCAAAAATGTCAAAAATGTCAAAAATGTCAAAAATGTCAAAAATGTCAAAAATGTCAAAAATGTCAAAAATGTCAACAGTGTCAAAAATGTCAAAAATGTCAAAAATGTCAAGAATGTCAAAAATGTCAAAAATGTCAAAAGTGTCAAATTTGTCAAAAATGTCAAAAATGTCAAAAATGTCAAAAATGTCAAAAATGTCAAAAGTGTCAAATTTGTCAAAAATGTCAAAAATGTCAAAAATGTCAAAAATGTCAAAAATGTCAAAAATGTCAACAGTGTCAAAAATGTCAAAAATGTCAAAAATGTCAAAAATGTCAAAAATGTCAAAAATGTCAAAAATGTCAAAAATGTCAAAAATGTCAAAAATGTCAAAAATGTCAAAAATGTCAACAGTGTCAACAGTGTCAAAAATGTCAACAGTGTCAACAGTGTCAAAAATGTCAAAAGTGTCAAATTTGTCAAAAATGTCAAATGTCAAAAATGTCAAAAATGTCAAGTGTCAAAAATGTCAAAAATGTCAAAAATGTCAAAAATGTCAAAAATGTCAAAAATGTCAAAAATGTCAAAAATGTCTAAAATGTCTAAAATGTCTAAAATGTCAAAAATGTCAAAAATGTCAAAAATGTCAAAAATGTCAAAAATGTCAAAAATGTCAACAGTGTCAAAAATGTCAAAAATGTCAAAAATGTCAAAAATGTCAAAAATGTCAAAAGTGTCAAATTTGTCAAAAATGTCAAAAATGTCAAAAATGTCAACAGTGTCAAAAATGTCAAAAATGTCAAAAATGTCAAAAATGTCAAAAATGTCAAAAATGTCAAAAATGTCAAAAATGTCAAAAATGTCAAAAATGTCAAAAATGTCAAAAATGTCAAAAATGTCAAAAATGTCAAAAATGTCAAAAATGTCAAAAATGTCAAAAATGTCAAAAATGTCAAAAATGTCAAAAATGTCAACAGTGTCAAAAATGTCAAAAATGTCAAAAATGTCAAAAATGTCAAAAATGTCAAAAGTGTCAAATTTGTCAAAAATGTCAAAAATGTCAAGTGTCAAAAATGTCAAAAATGTCAAAAATGTCAAAAATGTCAAAAATGTCAAAAATGTCAAAAATGTCAAAAATGTCAAAAATGTCAAAAATGTCAACAGTGTCAAAAATGTCAAAAATGTCAAAAATGTCAAAAGTGTCAAATTTGTCAAAAATGTCAAAAATGTCAAAAATGTCAAAAATGTCAAAAATGTCAAAAATGTCAAAAATGTCAAAAATGTCAACAGTGTCAAAAATGTCAAAAATGTCAAAAATGTCAAAAGTGTCAAATTTGTCAAAAATGTCAAAAATGTCAAAAATGTCAAAAATGTCAAAAATGTCAAAAATGTCAAAAATGTCAAAAATGTCAAAAATGTCAAAAATGTCAAAAATGTCAAAAATGTCAAAAATGTCAAAAGTGTCAAATTTGTCAAAAATGTCAAAAATGTCAAAAATGTCAAAAATGTCAAAAATGTCAAAAATGTCAAAAATGTCAAAAATGTCAAAAATGTCAAAAATGTCAAAAATGTCAAAAATGTCAAAAATGTCAAGTGTCAAAAATGTCAAAAATGTCAAAAATGTCAAAAATGTCAAAAATGTCAAAAATGTCAAGTGTCAAAAATGTCAAAAATGTCAAAAATGTCAAAAATGTCAAAAATGTCAAAAATGTCAAAAATGTCAAAAATGTCAAAAATATCAAAAATGTCAAAAATGTCAAATTTGTCAAAAATGTCAAAAATGTCAAAAATGTCAAAAATGTCAAGTGTCAAATTTGTCAAAAATGTCAAAAATGTCAAAAATGTCAAAAGTGTCAAATTTGTCAAAAATGTCAAAAATGTCAAAAATGTCAAAAATGTCAAAAATGTCAAAAATGTCAAAAATGTCAAAAATGTCAAAAATGTCAAAAATGTCAAAAATGTCAAAAATGTCAAAAATGTCAAAAATGTCAACAGTGTCAAAAATGTCAAAAATGTCAAAAATGTCAAAAATGTCAAAAATGTCAACAGTGTCAAAAATGTCAAAAATGTCAAAAGTGTCAAATTTGTCAAAAATGTCAAAAATGTCAAAAATGTCAAAAATGTCAAGTGTCAAAAATGTCAAAAATGTCAAAAATGTCAAAAATGTCAAAAATGTCAAAAATGTCAAAAATGTCAAAAATGTCAAAAATGTCAAAAATGTCAAAAATGTCAAAAATGTCAAAAATGTCAAAAATGTCAAAAATGTCAAAAATGTCAAAAATGTCAAAAATGTCAAAAATGTCAAAAATGTCAAAAATGTCAAAAATGTCAAAAATGTCAAAAATGTCAAAAATGTCAAAAATGTCAAAAATGTCAAAAATGTCAAAAATGTCAAAAATGTCAAAAATGTCAAAAATGTCAAAAATGTCAAAAATGTCAAAAATGTCAAAAATGTCAAAAATGTCAAAAATGTCAAAAATGTCAAAAATGTCAAAAATGTCAAAAATGTCAAAAATGTCAAAAATGTCAAAAATGTCAAGTGTCAAAAATGTCAAAAATGTCAAAAATGTCAAAAATGTCAAAAATGTCAAGTTTCAAAAATGTCAAAAATGTCAAAAATGTCAAAAATGTCAAAAATGTCAAAAATGTCAAAAATGTCAAAAATGTCAAAAATGTCAAAAATGTCAAAAATGTCAAAAATGTCAAAAATGTCAACAGTGTCAAAAATGTCAAAAATGTCAAAAATGTCAAAAGTGTCAAATTTGTCAAAAATGTCAAAAATGTCAAAAATGTCAAAAATGTCAAAAATGTCAAAAATGTCAACAGTGTCAAAAATGTCAAAAATGTCAAAAATGTCAAAAATGTCAAAAATGTCAAAAATGTCAAAAGTGTCAAATTTGTCAAAAATGTCAAAAATGTCAAAAATGTCAAAAATGTCAAAAATGTCAAAAATGTCAAAAATGTCAAAAATGTCAAAAATGTCAAAAATGTCAAAAATGTCAAAAATGTCAAAAATGTCAAAAATGTCAAAAATGTCAAAAGTGTCAAATTTGTCAAAAATGTCAAAAATGTCAAAAATGTCAAAAATGTCAAAAATGTCAAAAATGTCAAAAATGTCAAAAATGTCAAAAATGTCAAGTGTCAAAAATGTCAAAAATGTCAAAAATGTCAAAAATGTCAAAAATGTCAAAAATGTCAAAAATGTCAAGTGTCAAAAATGTCAAAAATGTCAAAAATGTCAAAAATGTCAAAAATGTCAAAAATGTCAAAAATGTCAAAAATGTCAAAAATGTCAAAAATGTCAAATTTGTCAAAAATGTCAAAAATGTCAAAAATGTCAAAAATGTCAAGTGTCAAATTTGTCAAAAATGTCAAAAATGTCAAGTGTCAAAAATGTCAAAAATGTCAAAAATGTCAAAAATGTCAAAAATGTCAAAAATGTCAAAAATGTCAACAGTGTCAAAAATGTCAAAAATGTCAAAAATGTCAAAAATGTCAAAAATGTCAAAAATGTCAAAAATGTCAAAAATGTCAAAAATGTCAAAAATGTCAAAAATGTCAAAAATGTCAAAAATGTCAAAAATGTCAAAAATGTCAAAAATGTCAAAAATGTCAAAAATGTCAAAAATGTCAAAAATGTCAAAAATGTCAAAAATGTCAAAAATGTCAAAAATGTCAAAAATGTCAAAAATGTCAAAAATGTCAAAAGTGTCAAATTTGTCAAAAATGTCAAAAATGTCAAAAATGTCAAAAATGTCAAAAATGTCAAAAATGTCAAAAATGTCAAAAATGTCAAAAATGTCAAAAATGTCAAAAATGTCAAAAATGTCAAAAATGTCAAGTGTCAAAAATGTCAAAAATGTCAAAAATGTCAAAAATGTCAAAAATGTCAAGTGTCAAAAATGTCAAAAATGTCAAAAATGTCAAAAATGTCAAAAATGTCAAAAATGTCAAAAATGTCAAATTTGTCAAAAATGTCAAAAATGTCAAAAATGTCAAAAATGTCAAAAATGTCAAGTGTCAAATTTGTCAAAAATGTCAAAAATGTCAAAAATGTCAAGTGTCAAAAATGTCAAAAATGTCAAAAATGTCAAAAATGTCAAAAATGTCAAAAATGTCAAAAATGTCAAAAATGTCAAAAATGTCAAAAATGTCAAAAATGTCAAAAATGTCAAAAATGTCAAAAATGTCAAAAATGTCAATAATGTCAAAAATGTCAAAAATGTCAAAAATGTCAAAAATGTCAAAAATGTCAACAGTGTCAAAAATGTCAAAAATGTCAAAAGTGTCAAATTTGTCAAAAATGTCAAAAATGTCAAAAATGTCAAAAATGTCAAAAATGTCAAAAATGTCAACAGTGTCAAAAATGTCAAAAATGTCAAAAATGTCAAAAATGTCAAAAATGTCAAAAATGTCAAAAATGTCAAAAATGTCAAAAATGTCAAAAGTGTCAAATTTGTCAAAAATGTCAAAAATGTCAAAAATGTCAACAGTGTCAAAAATGTCAAAAATGTCAAAAATGTCAAAAATGTCAAAAATGTCAAAAATGTCAAAAATGTCAAAAATGTCAAAAATGTCAAAAATGTCAAAAATGTCAAAAATGTCAAAAATGTCAAAAATGTCAAAAATGTCAAAAATGTCAAAAATGTCAAAAATGTCAAAAATGTCAACAGTGTCAACAGTGTCAAAAATGTCAAAAATGTCAAAAATGTCAAGTGTCAAATTTGTCAAAAATGTCAAAAATGTCAAGTGTCAAAAATGTCAAAAATGTCAAAAATGTCAAAAATGTCAAAAATGTCAAAAATGTCAAAAATGTCAAAAATGTCAAAAATGTCAAAAATGTCAAAAATGTCAAAAATGTCAAAAATGTCAAAAATGTCAAAAATGTCAAAAATGTCAAAAATGTCAAAAATGTCAAAAATGTCAAAAATGTCAAAAATGTCAAAAATGTCAAATTTGTCAAAAATGTCAAAAATGTCAACAGTGTCAAAAATGTCAAAAATGTCAACAGTGTCAAAAATGTCAACAGTGTCAAAAATGTCAAAAATGTCAAAAATGTCAAAAATGTCAAAAGTGTCAAATTTGTCAAAAATGTCAAAAATGTCAAAAATGTCAAAAATGTCAAAAATGTCAAAAATGTCAAAAATGTCAAAAATGTCAAAAATGTCAAAAATGTCAAAAATGTCAAAAATGTCAAAAATGTCAAAAATGTCAAAAATGTCAAAAATGTCAAAAATGTCAAAAATGTCAAAAATGTCAAAAGTGTCAAATTTGTCAAAAATGTCAAAAATGTCAAAAATGTCAAAAATGTCAAAAATGTCAAAAATGTCAAAAATGTCAAAAATGTCAAAAATGTCAAAAATGTCAAAAATGTCAAAAATGTCAAAAATGTCAAAAATGTCAAAAATGTCAAAAATGTCAAAAATGTCAACAGTGTCAACAGTGTCAAAAATGTCAAAAATGTCAAAAATGTCAAGTGTCAAATTTGTCAAAAATGTCAAAAATGTCAAAAATGTCAAAAATGTCAAAAATGTCAAAAATGTCAAAAATGTCAAAAATGTCAAAAATGTCAAGTGTCAAAAATGTCAAAAATGTCAAAAATGTCAAAAATGTCAAAAATGTCAAAAATGTCAAAAATGTCAAAAATGTCAAAAATGTCAAATTTGTCAAAAATGTCAAAAATGTCAAAAATGTAAAAGTGTCAAAAATGTCAAAAATTTCAAAATATGCCGTACTGAACCGTGCCGTACCAAAAGTGTAAAAAGTGTCAAAAATGTCAAAAGTGTCAAATTTGTCAAAAATGTCAAAAATGTCAAAAATGTCAAAAATGTCAAAAATGTCAAAAATGTCAAAAATGTCAAAAGTGTCAAAAGTGTCAAAAATGTCAAAAATATCAAAATATGCCGTACTGAACCGTGCCGTACCAAAAGTGTAAAAAGTGTCAAAAATGTCAAAAATGACAAAAATGTCAAAAATGTCAAAAATGTCAAAAATGTCAAAAATGTCAAAAATGTCAAAAGTGTCAAAAGTGTCAAAAATGTCAAAAATGTCAAAAATGTCAAAAATGTCAAAAATGCCAAAAATGTCAAAAATGTCAAAAATGTCAAAAATTTGAGACTGTCTCGTGTCTCGTGTCTCGTGTCTCGTGTCTCGTGTCTCGTGTCTCGTGTCTCGTGTCTCGTGTCTCGTGTCTCGTGTCTCGTGTCTCGTGTCTCGTGTCTCGTGTCTCGTGTCTCGTGTCTCGTGTCTCGTGTCTCGTGTCTCGTGTCTCGTGTCTCGTGTCTCGTGTCTCGTGTCTCGTGTCTCGTGTCTCGTGTCTCGTGTCTCATGTCTCGCGTCTCGCGTCTCGCGTCTCGTGTCTCGCGTCTCGTGTCTCGTGTCTCGTGTCTCGTGTCTCGTGTCTCGTGTCTCGTGTCTCGTGTCTTGTGTCTCGTGTCTCGTATCTCGTGTCTCGTGTCTCGTGTCTCGTGTCTCGTGTCTCGTGTCTCGTGTCTCGTGTCTCCTGTCTCCTGTCTCCTGTCTCGTGTCTCCTGTCGCCTGTCTCCTGTCTCGTGTCTCGTGTCTCGTGTCTCCTGTCTCGTGTTTCGTGTCTCGTGTCTCGTGTCTCGTGTCTCCTGTCTCGTGTCTCCTGTCTCGTAGCTCCTGTCTCGTGTCTCCTGTCTCGTGTCTCCTGTCTCGTGTCTCCTGTCTCGTGTCTCCTGTCTCGTGTCTCGTGTCTCCTGTCTCCTGTCTCGTGTCTCCTATCTCCTGTCTCGTGTCTCCTGTCTCGTGTCTCGTGTCTCCTGTCTCGTGTCTCGTGTCTCGTGTCTTGTGTCTCGTGTCTCGTGTCTCGTGTCTCGTGTCTCGTGTCTCGTGTCTCGTGTCTCCTGTCTCGTGTCTCGTGTCTCGTGTCTCCTGTCTCGTGTCTCGTGTCTCGTGTCTCGTGTCTCGTGTCTCGTGTCTCCTGTCTCCTGTCTCGTGTCTCGTGTTTCGTGTTTCGTGTCTCGTGTCTCGTGTCTCATGTCACGTGTCTCGTGTCTCGTGTCTCGTGTCTCGTGTCTCCTGTCTCGTGTCTCGTGTCTCGTGTCTCGTGTCTAGTGTCTCCTGTCTCCTGTCTCCTGTCTCCTGTCTCGTGTCTCGTGTCTCCTGTCTCCTGTCTCGTGTCTCGTGTCTCGTGTCTCCTGTCTCGTGTCTCGTGTCTTGTGTCTCGTGTCTCGTGTCTCCTGTCTCGTGTCTCGTGTCTTGTGTCTCGTGTCTCGTGTCTCGTGTCTCCTGTCTCGTGTCTCGTGTCTCCTGTCTCGTGTGGAGACAGGAGTGTCTCGTGTCTCCTGTCTCGTGTCTCCTGTCTCGTGTCTCCTGTCTCCTGTCTCGTGTCTCCTATCTCCTGTCTCGTGTCTCCTATCTCCTGTCTCGTGTCTCCTGTCTCGTGTCTCCTGTCTCGTGTCTCCTGTCTCGTGTCTCCTGTCTCGTGTCTCGTGTCTCCTGTCTCGTGTCTCGTGTCTCGTGTCTCCTTTCTTGTGTCTCCTATCTCCTGTCTCGTGTCTCGTGTCTCGTGTCTCCTGTCTCGTGTCTCCTGTCTCCTGTCTCGTGTCTCGTGTCTCCTGTCTCGTGTCTCCAGTCTCGTGTCTCGTGTCTCCGGTCTCGTGTCTCGTGTCTCCTGTCTCGTGTCTCGTGTCTCGTGTCTCCTGTATCGTGTCTCGTGTCTCGCGTCTCGTGTCTCGTGTCTCATGTCTCATGTCTCATGTCCCATGTCTCATGTCTCATGTCTCATGTCTCATGTCCCATGTCCCATGTCCCATGTCCCATGTCCCATGTGCCATGTCCCATGTCCCATGTCCCATGACCCATGTTCCATGTCCCATGTTCCAGAAAAATACTCATTTTTACCAAGTAAATTTTAAAACTGTTACATATCAAATACGAAGCAGTGATCTTTAACTTCAGAAGTTTTTATGATTAGATTGATAGTTAAAGATCACTCATATTTACCAGGTAAATTTTATAACTGTGTTAATTATTTAATACGAAGTAGTGATCTTTAACTTCAGAAGTTTTTATGATTAGATAGATAGTTAAAGATCACTCATATTTACCAGGTAAATTTTATAACTGTGTTAATTATTTAATACGAAGTAGTGATTGTTAACTAGAAGATTTTTTTTATAATTAAACCATTTGAAGTTAAAACTAATTTTTACCAGATAAATTTAATACCTGTTAATTATCAAATATGAAGCTTAAATCTATGTTATAGGTTTATTTTAAGTTTAGAATTACCAAGATAATCTGAGAGAAAAATAGTAAATTAATACCTTAATTTAGGGAATCCTATTTATGGTATCCTAGTTAGGTTCCTGTGGTCTATAAACACGGTGGATAGAATAGACCGGTGTTCGGATCTTATATATATATATATGTTGAATTTTCCATGTCACTGGTGGTCCAGCTGATTTTTGTAAACAAAAGTTAGATCTGTTATGAACAACGGAACAACTAATATTTTTTGAATTTTTTGAAAACTAAGGCCATTTCTCTACTGTTTTCTAGTACATCTTTATAAAATGTATATTTCTAGATGTATTGTAGTTATTTTTTTTAGCCCGCTTTATTTTTTATTACACAAAACTTAAACTACAAGTCAAACTGAATGCGATCGTTTAATATCAAAGGTGAATCGAGGACTACTGGGTAGTAAACAAAGAGGTATGTCAGCGGATAATTTTTGAAGCTGAAACAAACACTTTCATTTCTTTGAATTTTAGTTTTTGTGTAAAGAGAAATAAAGTGGGCTAAAAAAAATAACAACTGGTATGTCTGAAAAATATTATTTTATAAGAATATACTGAAAAATAGTATGAAAATTGTCTTAGTTTTCAAAAAAATCAAAAAATATTAGTTGTTCTTATCATATCTTACTTTCGTTTCTAAAAATCAGCTGGCCCACCAGAGACGTGAATATTCGACATATATTTATAAGATCCGAACACCGGTATATTCTATCCACCGTGGTCTATAAATCCCACTTAGAATCCACTTCCCAGTCCTCAAACTATTCCCAGCTAGTATGGTTAGCACTACACTAACGTATCTCCGCGACAATCCAACATATTTTTAGATGCCATGAAAGATAAATAAAACATAAATTGTCTCTAAAATCCCCTTTAAAAGTGGTAAATATTTTGGCCAATTTTGGGTTATTATAATTGTTACCCAAACCTCACTTTTCACCGGTGGTCTCAGCTGACGGCTGAAACAACCAAAATCAGTCCCCTGGGTTCATGGATCGATAATTCGCAATTGTGATACGAGGGAGCTTCATACAGTAATAGGTCATATTGCCGTGGTGATGTATAAATATAGCTCGATTCTTATTACGGACCCTACCTGGACCTTAGGCATTTCTTTTCGTCTGTCTTCTATACTAATACATGTTGGATATCAGCAGGACCATTCTGAATCGATTTAAAGTTCGTAAGGTTCCTGCAAATAAGTGGTCTCACCTACGAGCGAACCTGACCTAATTTAGCTTTGTAAGGTTGGTAAGTGGGGCTCCAGTGATTTTCTCGTGTGAGGTGATCTCTGTTGAATGATTGACGCTAGTAATTAACTTTCTCATCACCTATAAATTGGTATTATTCTGATATTGTATTGATTCTGTAGTACCAAATACTAGTTTTTATGCGTTCCTGTGTAATAAAAACGGAACTAGAGTTACCCCAACGAAATAGGGGATCGGTGGTAGTAAATAAAATATTTATTGCACCTTGGTTTTATTTATCACATAAAATCAGAAATAATCCTCTTTATTCTTTTACGGCCCTCGTAAAAGTAGAAAATCCTAATGGTAGATTTGTGGGATGTCAACCTATTGTCATTCCTTGATTAACCCCGGGGGGGTGTCTTAGGGGCTGATCATGGCTAGATCGATGAACTAAGTAATTTTTAGAGCCGATTGGGCTTTAGTCGGTCCTTTTTGTCTATCAATTAAGGAGTGGGCCCATTTGGGACTTGTGAATTGCGATTTTGCGAAAAGATTGACAACTATGACAGGTGCATAGATCAACGTTGGGGAAAGAAATTGCCGAATCATTCCTTTCCTCTGAAAGCCTCTCCCGATGCCGGGTGGTCAAAGTTTTATCGCTTCTTTTGTGGCAGGAAAGTGCCCTTTTGTTTACCCAGTAGGGGTGTTTTTGACCTTCGGGTTGTGTCGGTTGTGAGGGACAACCGGGAGAGCGAGAAAACGGCAGGATTCTGCTGGTAAGTTCTGTTATAAATTTAACATTCTGATTCTATCCATCGTCTCTCCACGTGCCCCATTTTTCATGTAAGATTGTTTTTCTTTCTTCCAGTAAAGAATCTTGGCATTCGACACCTTGAGGCTTCTCTGAGACACCATATGAGCCGCCCAACATCGTAAGGTTCATGTTTTGCTCTTTTCTGGTTTTTTTTTGTACAATGAGAGGACCAGATAGGTTAGATATACATAGTCCCTTCTCTTTCCTTTGTAGGCTCTTCTTGACTGACTATCTTCAAGACAGATCATCATCAAGACAGCTTCTCTTTTCGACTGCACCTTTAGTCAAAAGATACTTTGGACAGATTTTGCGGACTGCAAAGGTCTGGAAAAAGAAAAGCCATCTGCTGGGACCATACCCTGTTCAACCCATGGTAGAGATGACTATGTACTGATCTCTCCAATTCACCTACCTTATCATAGGGCCAAGATGTTCCAGTCGCAGGACAGTGAGCTATCACCTTACTCTAGGGCTAGAGTTACGGATAAGTATCCATCATAATAAAATATTTGAGTACCTTCCTTGGTGGTAGAACCACAGGCCCTCTGGGTAATAAAGTAGAGTTAAGATGATTAGACTATAATTTAGGAATAGAATTAAGTACTAACCCCTAGTATAACATTAGAAGATATGATATTTGAAGCTATTCTTGTATCTCGAGAAAGAATAAGAATTGAATACAGCAATTTGTGATAGTCATGCCTTTTACTGCCCGCAGGCTCTCCATTAACAAACCCACCCCCTGGTTAAAAACTGTAAGAGTCTCATGCATATTTGCTTAAATTACTACCAATAGGGTCCCTCTCTGATGCTGAAGGCAGTTTGATTGCTTTTGCTCTAAAAAGTAACTGGTATACTGAATATTAAAAATAAAAATATACAGTTTTCTGTCTAACTCCCTTTGAAATAAATATATGTATTCTGACTAAAAAATAAAAAAATAATAAATGAAAAGAAGAACTCTTGATTGCAATCAGTCTCCCTGACTAAGCAACAGCTAGGGCCACAAACCTAATAGGGTAGTAGTTTTAAGAAGCGAAATTTGGGGTTTCAGCAAACCAAAATATTAAGAAATAATTTGGAACCTTAATTACAAAATATGTGTATAAACACAACAAAATTATTGTATAGGGAACAATTTGATAAAATAAATAATGGAAATATACAACAGAAACATTGAGCGTAACATCTTTTACTTTAGAAGCTTTTGATGATTTGATCATTTTATAGTGAAAGATCACCAATTTTTACGAGGTAAATTTTACAACTGTTATTTATTGAATATGAAGTAGTGATGTGTAACTTTACACATTTTTTTTTATTAGACAATTTTACAGTTAAAGATCAATTATTTTTAACAGATAAATTTTATAACTATTTATTATCAAATACAAAGTAGTAATCTGTATCTAACTTCAGAAGTTATTGCTGATTAGGCCATTTTATAGTTAAGGATCACTAATTTTTACCAGATAAATTTTAAAACAGTTAATTATCAAATACCAAGTAGTGTTCTTTAACTTCAAATTTTAGCTCACACATATACTATACTATAGTAGTGTGAGCTATGGTGATCCTAATTTTTTCGAGAAAAAAAAAGTTGCTCCGATTTCAAAAGTTTTTATATATCTTTGCGTTTCAGATGATTTTGAAACTTTTTTGTTGCGCCGTCTGTCTGTCTGTATGTCTGTCTGTCTGTCTGTCTGTCTGTCTGTATGTCTGTCTGTAACGACCAACGCGCATAACTCAAAAACCGCTTGGCCGATTTTAATGAAATTTGGTACCTAGGCTGGGCCTTGGGTCGAGATGGTCCCATTTAAAAATGAACAAAATCCACTGAACACAAACCAAATAAAAGGGTGGGGGTAGATTTCAAAAATTAGAGTTTATGTGAAAATATGGTGTGTGTGATATCAAACGAAAGGTAATTGAGTCTGCAATTAAACAAAATACATTTTAATTTATTTTAAAAAAAGGGTGGGGGTATATTTTAAAAATTAGAGTTTAAGTGAAAATAGGTGTGTGTTATATCAAATGAAAGGTAATTGAGTCCGGAGTTTAACAAAATACATTTTAGTTTTTTGTGTTTTTTAAGGGTGGTTCGGTTCGGTTCGGTACTACTATAAGTAGTGTGAGCTATGGTGGTCCTAATTTTTTCGAAAAAAAAAAAGTTGCTCCAATTTCAAAAATTTTTATATATCTTTGCGTTTCAGATGATTTTGAAACTTTTTTGTTTTGCTGTCTGTCTGTCTGTCTGTCTGTATGTCTGTCTGTAACGACCAACCTGCATAACTCAAAAACAGCTTGTCCGATTTTAATGAAATTTGGTACCTAAGTTGGGTCTTGGGCCGTGATGGTCCCATTTAAAAATAGAAAATCGCAAAGAAAGCAGCTTTCATGTATAGGCTAAATAGTAAAGTTTCATTATTCACTAAATTTACAATTTACAAATCAATTATTGCACCACATTTTGATTATTGTGGAACATTGTTTCATTTTTTAAATGCAGGTCAGAAAAACATGTTACAGAAACTGCAGAACCGTTGCATGAGGGCAATTTTATTATGTAATAAGCGAACTCCTATTAGAAATATGCTTGACAGATTAAACCTTATGAATGTTCAACAACGAGCCTCATACAACATGTTAGTCTTTGTTTTCAAACTCAAAAATAATATGTTGCCCACATATTTAACTGGTGAGATAGTTTATGTTCGAGATATTCATACTCATAACACTAGGTCAAGATCAGTAAACGATTTCTATATTGCTGATTTTCAAAGAGAAACGGTATTCAGTGTAGGTTTAAGATTGTTTAATAGCATCCCTAGAGACATGAAAGAATGCACTTCATTGAAAAATTTTAAAACAAAGTGTGCTCATTATGTGAAAACTTTGTAAATTTTTTAGCTCACACATATACTATACTATAATAGTGTGAGCTATGGTGATCCTAATTTTTTCGAGAAAAAAAAAGTTGCTCCGATTTCAAAAATTTTTATATATCTTTGCGTTTCAGAAGATTTTGAAACTTTTTTGTTGCGCCGTCTGTCTGTCTGTCTGTCTGTCTGTCTGTATGTCTGTCTGTCTGTCTGTCTGTCTGTCTGTATGTCTGTAACGACCAACGCGCATAACTCAAAAACCGCTTGGCCGATTTTAATGAAATTTGGTACCTAGGCTGGGTTTTGGGCCGAGATGGTCCCATTTAAAAATGAACCAAATCCACCGAACACAAACCAAATAAAAGGGTGGGGGTAGATTTCAAAAATTAGAGTTTAAGTGAAAATATGGCTTGTGTGATATTAAACGAAAGGTAATTGAGTCTGGAGTTAAACAAAATACATTTTAATTTATTAAAAAAAAAGGGTGGGGGTATATTTCAAAAATTAGAGTTTAAGTGAAAATATGGCGTGTGTGATATCAAACGAAAGGTAATTGAGTCCGGAGTTTAACAAAATACATTTTAGTTTTTGTTTTTTTAAGGGTGGGGGTAGATTTCAAAAATTTGAGTTTAACTCAAAACATGGCTTGTGTGGTATCAAACAAAAGGTAATTTAGTCTGGATTTGAATAAAATATATTTTAGTTTTTAGTTATATTAGCTCACACGTACACTATAACTATAGTACCTAGTGTGAGCTCAGGGGCCCATATATTGGCAGAGTATTTTTTTTGGATGTAAATACTTATCTACCTATTTGTATTTATAATGAATAAAAGGGTGGGGGTAGATTCCAAAAATTAGAGTTTATGTGAAAATATGGCGTGTGTGATATCAAACGAAAGGTAATTAAGTCTGGAGTTAAAAAAAATGAATTTTAGTTTATTTTTTAATAAAGGGTGGGGGTAGATGTCAAAAATTAGAGTTTAAGTGAAAATATGGCGTGTGTGATATCAAACGAAACGTAATTGAGTCTGGAGTTAAACAAAATACATTTTAGTTTTTTTTTAAAGGGTGGGGGGTAGATTAAAAAAATTTGAGTTTAAGTCAAAACATGGCTTGTGTGGTATCAAACGAAAGGTAATTGAGTCTGGAGTTGAATAAAATATATTTCAGTTTTTGATTATATTAGCTCACACTATAACTATAGTACCTAGTGTGAGCTTAGGTGCCCATAGATTGGCAGAGTATTTTTTGTAGTATTATTATTATGTGGTATTATTTGCAAACTTTTAACTTGGCAAAATAACTAAGTAACAATATTTGAGGCAGATGAAAAGTCCTCTTTAACGTTGTACAACACGCCCCCCTTACATCTGCAGCTATATTAGAAGAAGCTAATAAAAATCATCACATTGATAAATTTGGTAAAATATTTATTAAACCCTTATTCAAATATAATCTTCGAGTGGTGCACCTTTTATAGGCATTTAAATAAATGAAAGGTGTGGAAATTTCTTTTAAAAATTTTCTTAAATTTTATTGTCCCACATGTCTGGTTTTAAAACTTATTTTTAAAGCTGAAGAAATTTCCTTTCCAACGATTTATATCGCTCCCCCCTCAAGGCAGCGGTAGATCTGGCATAGACGCACCAAAAATGGTCAAATTTGGTATACACTTGAATCTTCATTTAAGACAACCACGTTAGAATAGTTTTAATACAGACACTGCGTTCAATGGGAGAAGCAACACACTTGGTATGAATATACAGTATACTCCCCCGAAAATATAACGACGGGGAACGACCCGCCCACCCTTGGTGGGGGGGCTATCCCTAGCCAAAATGTTTTTTTGACAATTTTTGGTTTATTAGAAAAAATGTGAAAAAAATATATTTAAGGGGGTGACTACCCCCCCCCCCCCCTAGAGTAGGCGGGTGGATCCCCTTCGTTATATTATTGGGGGGAGTATACTGTATATCCATACCAATTGTGTTGCTTCTCTCATTGAACGTAGTGTGTCTATTAATACTCTTCCAAAAAGATTTTGTAAATGAAGATTCAAGTGAATATCAAATTTGAGCATTTTTGGTGCGACTATGCTAGATCTACCGCTTGAGGGGAGAGTGATATACATCGTTGGAAATGAAATTTCTTCAGCTTTAAAAATATGTTTTAAAACCAGATATGTGGGACAGTAAAATTTAAGAAAATTAAAAAAAACAAGTTTTTTTCACACCTCTAATTTATTTAAATGCCTATAAAAGGTGCGACACTGATGTAAGGGTGGCGTGTTATACATCGTTAGAGATGACTTTTGTAAATGTAAATGTTAATGTAAATGTAAAGGTAAATGTAAATGTAAAGGTAAATGTTGCCACTTCCAGAGGCGCTAGAGAGCTGAGCTTTGGCAGACAAAATTTTAATTTGCTTCCCTGCCCTATAAATGTAAAGTTATGTAAAATTAACATTGCCCACTTCCAGAAATGCTAGAGAACCGAGCTTTGGAATGCCGATAGGAACTATGATAAAACGATAAAAGACACTTAAAAAACCCCTAATTTTAATTAACTTTCCTCCCCTATAAACGTAAAGGTATGTAAAATTAACATTGAATACTTCCAGGAACACTACTAGAGAGCTAAGCTTTAAAAGGCTGATAGGAACTATGATAAAACCATAGCAAAAAACCCCAAAATTTTTAATAAGGCATTGCAAAAATTTTGAACAATATTCCGTATATTTTACTACTTTAAAACTTAAATATTATCCAAATCCCTTAAAAAGGAGTGAAATCATAACAAAAACATTTCATGTAAAAAAAAGCCAAGTACGCGTAAGTGGGATAACGTAAAAACAATTGAGATAAAAGTAAAGCCAAGTTCTCCAATACAGATTTTTAACTGTTACTTATCGAATACGAAGTAGTGATCTTTTACTTCAGAAGTTTTTAGTATTAGACCATTTTACACTTAAAGATCACTTATTTTTAACAGATAAATTTTATAACTGTTTATTATCAAATACGAAGTCGTAATCTATAACTTCAGAAGTTCTTGCTGATTAGACCATTTTATAGTTAAGGATCACTAATTTTTAATAGATAAATTTTATAACAGTTAATTATCAAATACGAAATAATGTTCGTATAAATATAAATAAGCGTAGCAGTAATCTTTCGCTTCTGAAGTTTTTCATGATTGGCCATTTTATAGTTAAAGATCACTTATTTTTACCAGGTAAATTTTATAACTGTTTTATAAATTAACGACGAAGTAGTGATCTTTACCTTCCAAAGTTTTTGATGATTTATATATAATCTTGTAGTTAAAGACCATTAATTTTTACCAGTATAATTTTACAACTTTATTCGTTTTCAAATATCAATTATTTAACTTTGACTTCAGAAGTTCTGTATAATTCCACTTAATAGTTAAAGATCACTAATTTTTACCAGGTGAATTTTATAACTATGTTAATCAACTAATACGTAGCAGTAATCTTTAATTTCAGAAGTTTTTTATTAGATCATTTTATAGTTAAAGATCACTCATGATTACCAGGAGAATTTTACAACTTTGTTAATTATCAAATACGAAGTAGTGATCTTTAGTTTCTAAATTTTTTTATGATTGGATCATTTTATAGTTAAAGATCACTTATTTTTACCAGGTAAATTTTATAACTGTGTTATAAAGTAACGACGAAGGAGTGATCTTTACCTTCCAAAGTTTTTGATGATTTATAATCTTGTAGTTAAAGACCATTAATTTTTACCAGGATAATTTAACAACTTTGTTCGTTTTCAAATATCAATTATTTAACTTTGACTTCAGAAGTTCTGTATAATTCCACTTAAAAATGTCAAAAATGTCAAAAATGTCAAAAATGTCAAAAATGTCAAAAATGTCAAAAATGTCAAAAAGTCAAAAATGTCAAAAATGTCAAAAATGTCAAAAATGTCAAAAATGTCAAAAATGTCAAAAAGTCAAAAATGTCAAAAATGTCAAAAATGTCAAATTTGTCAAAAATGTCAAAAATGTCAAAAATGTCAAAAATGTCAAAAATGTCAAGTGTCAAAAATGTCAAAAATGTCAAAAATGTCAAAAATGTCAAAAATGTCAAAAATGTCAAAAATGTCAAAAATGTCAAAAATGTCAAAAATGTCAAATTTGTCAAAAATGTCAAAAATGTCAAAAATGTCAAAAATGTCAACAGTGTCAAAAATGTCAAAAATGTCAAAAATGTCAAAAATGTCAAAAATGTCAAAAATGTCAAAAATGTCAAAAATGTCAAAAATGTCAAAAATGTCAAAAATGTCAAAAGTGTCAAATTTGTCAAAAATGTCAAAAATGTCAAAAATGTCAAAAATGTCAAAAATGTCAAAAATGTCAAAAATGTCAAAAATGTCAACAGTGTCAAAAATGTCAAAAATGACAAAAATGTCAACAGTGTCAAAAATGTCAAAAATGTCAAAAATGTCAAAAATGTCAAAAATGTCAAAAGTGTCAAATTTGTCAAAAATGTCAAAAATGTCAAAAATGTCAAAAATGTCAAAAATGTCAAAAATGTCAAAAATGTCAACAGTGTCAAAAATGTCAAAAATGTCAAAAATGTCAAAAATGTCAAAAATGTCAAAAATGTCAAAAATGTCAAAAGTGTCAAATTTGTCAAAAATGTCAAAAATGTCAAAAATGTCAAAAATGTCAAAAATGTCAAAAATGTCAAAAATGTCAAAAATGTCAAAAATGTCAAAAATGTCAAAAATGTCAAAAATGTCAAAAATGTCAAAAGTGTCAAATTTGTCAAAAATGTCAAAAATGTCAAAAATGTCAAAAATGTCAAAAATGTCAAAAATGTCAAAAATGTCAAAAATGTCAAAAATGTCAAAAATGTCAAGTGTCAAAAATGTCAAAAATGTCAAAAATGTCAAAAATGTCAAGTGTCAAAAATGTCAAAAATGTCAAAAATGTCAAAAATGTCAAAAATGTCAAAAATGTCAAAAATGTCAAAAATGTCAAATTTGTCAAAAATGTCAAAAATGTCAAAAATGTCAAAAATGTCAAGTGTCAAATTTGTCAAAAATGTCAAAAATGTCAAGTGTCAAAAATGTCAAAAATGTCAAAAATGTCAAAAATGTCAAAAATGTCAAAAATGTCAAAAATGTCAACAGTGTCAAAAATGTCAAAAATGTCAAAAATGTCAAAAATGTCAAAAATGTCAAAAATGTCAAAAATGTCAAAAATGTCAAAAATGTCAAAAATGTCAAAAATGTCAAAAATGTCAAAAATGTCAAAAATGTCAAAAATGTCAAAAATGTCAAAAATGTCAAAAATGTCAAAAATGTCAAAAATGTCAAAAATGTCAAAAATGTCAAAAATGTCAAAAATGTCAAAAGTGTCAAATTTGTCAAAAATGTCAAAAATGTCAAAAATGTCAAAAATGTCAAAAATGTCAAAAATGTCAAAAATGTCAAAAATGTCAAAAATGTCAAAAATGTCAAAAATGTCAAGTGTCAAAAATGTCAAAAATGTCAAAAATGTCAAAAATGTCAAAAATGTCAAGTGTCAAAAATGTCAAAAATGTCAAAAATGTCAAAAATGTCAAAAATGTCAAAAATGTCAAAAATGTCAAATTTGTCAAAAATGTCAAAAATGTCAAAAATGTCAAAAATGTCAAAAATGTCAAGTGTCAAATTTGTCAAAAATGTCAAAAATGTCAAAAATGTCAAGTGTCAAAAATGTCAAAAATGTCAAAAATGTCAAAAATGTCAAAAATGTCAAAAATGTCAAAAATGTCAAAAATGTCAAAAATGTCAAAAATGTCAAAAATGTCAAAAATGTCAAAAATGTCAAAAATGTCAAAAATGTCAATAATGTCAAAAATGTCAAAAATGTCAAAAATGTCAAAAATGTCAAAAATGTCAACAGTGTCAAAAATGTCAAAAATGTCAAAAATGTCAAAAATGTCAAAAGTGTCATATTTGTCAAAAATGTCAAAAATGTCAAAAATGTCAAAAATGTCAAAAATGTCAAAAATGTCAACAGTGTCAAAAATGTCAAAAATGTCAAAAATGTCAAAAATGTCAAAAATGTCAAAAATGTCAAAAATGTCAAAAATGTCAAAAATGTCAAAAATGTCAAAAATGTCAAAAGTGTCAAATTTGTCAAAAATGTCAAAAATGTCAAAAATGTCAACAGTGTCAAAAATGTCAAAAATGTCAAAAATGTCAAAAATGTCAAAAATGTCAAAAATGTCAAAAATGTCAAAAATGTCAAAAATGTCAAAAATGTCAAAAATGTCAAAAATGTCAAAAATGTCAAAAATGTCAAAAATGTCAACAGTGTCAACAGTGTCAAAAATGTCAAAAATGTCAAAAATGTCAAGTGTCAAATTTGTCAAAAATGTCAAAAATGTCAAGTGTCAAAAATGTTAAAAATGTCAAAAATGTCAAAAATGTCAAAAATGTCAAAAATGTCAAAAATGTCAAAAATGTCAAAAATGTCAAAAATGTCAAAAATGTCAAAAATGTCAAAAATGTCAAAAATGTCAAAAATGTCAAAAATGTCAAAAATGTCAAAAATGTCAAAAATGTCAAATTTGTCAAAAATGTCAAAAATGTCAACAGTGTCAAAAATGTCAAAAATGTCAAAAATGTCAACAGTGTCAAAAATGTCAACAGTGTCAAAAATGTCAAAAATGTCAAAAATGTCAAAAATGTCAAAAATGTCAAAAATGTCAAAAATGTCAAAAGTGTCAAATTTGTCAAAAATGTCAAAAATGTCAAAAATGTCAAAAATGTCAAAAATGTCAAAAATGTCAAAAATGTCAAAAATGTCAAAAATGTCAAAAATGTCAAAAATGTCAAAAATGTCAAAAATGTCAAAAATGTCAAAAATGTCAAAAATGTCAAAAATGTCAAAAGTGTCAAATTTGTCAAAAATGTCAAAAATGTCAAAAATGTCAAAAATGTCAAAAATGTCAAAAATGTCAAAAATGTCAAAAATGTCAAAAATGTCAAAAATGTCAAAAATGTCAAAAATGTCAAAAATGTCAACAGTGTCAACAGTGTCAAAAATGTCAAAAATGTCAAAAATGTCAAGTGTCAAATTTGTCAAAAATGTCAAAAATGTCAAAAATGTCAAAAATGTCAAAAATGTCAAAAATGTCAAAAATGTCAAAAATGTCAAAAATGTCAAAAATGTCAAGTGTCAAAAATGTCAAAAATGTCAAAAATGTCAAAAATGTCAAAAATGTCAAAAATGTAAAAGTGTCAAAAATGTCAAAAATTTCAAAATATGCCGTACTGAACCGTGCCGTACCAAAAGTGTAAAAAGTGTCAAAAATGTCAAAAGTGTCAAATTTGTCAAAAATGTCAAAAATGTCAAAAATGTCAAAAATGTCAAAAATGTCAAAAGTGTCAAAAGTGTCAAAAATGTCAAAAATATCAAAATATGCCGTACTGAACCGTGCCGTACCAAAAGTGTAAAAAGTGTCAAAAATGTCAAAAATGACAAAAATGACAAAAATGTCAAAAATGTCAAAAATGTCAAAAATGTCAAAAATGTCAAAAATGTCAAAAGTGTCAAAAATGTCAAAAATGTCAAAAATGTCAAAAATGTCAAAAATGCCAAAAATGTCAAAAATGTCAAAAATGTCAAAAATTTGAGACTGTCTCGTGTCTCGTGTCTCGTGTCTCGTGTCTCGTGTCTCGTGTCTCGTGTCTCGTGTCTCGTGTCTCGTGTCTCGTGTCTCGTGTCTCGTGTCTCGTGTCTCGTGTCTCGTGTCTCGTGTCTCATGTCTCATGTCTCATGTCTCATGTCTCGCGTCTCGCGTCTCGTGTCTCGCGTCTCGTGTCTCGTGTCTCGTGTCTCGTGTCTCGTGTCTCGTGTCTTGTGTCTCGTGTCTCGTATCTCGTGTCTCGTGTCTCGTGTCTCGTGTCTCGTGTCTCCTGTCTCCTGTCTCGTGTCTCCTGTCGCCTGTCTCGTGTCTCGTGTCTCGTGTCTCCTGTCTCGTGTTTCGTGTCTCGTGTCTCGTGTCTCCTGTCTCGTGTCTCCTGTCTCGTAGCTCCTGTCTCGTGTCTCCTGTCTCGTGTCTCCTGTCTCGTGTCTCCTGTCTCGTGTCTCCTGTCTCGTGTCTCGTGTCTCCTGTCTCGTGTCTCCTATCTCCTGTCTCGTGTCTCCTGTCTCGTGTCTCCTGTCTCGTGTCTCGTGTCTCGTGTCTCCTGTCTCGTGTCTCGTGTCTCGTGTCTTGTGTCTCGTGTCTCGTGTCTCGTGTCTCGTGTCTCGTGTCTCGTGTCTCGTGTCTCGTGTCTCGTGTCTCCTGTCTCGTGTCTCGTGTCTCGTGTCTCGTGTCTCGTGTCTCCTGTCTCGTGTCTCGTGTCTCGTGTCTCGTGTCTCGTGTCTCCTGTCTCGTGTCTCGTGTTTCGTGTTTCGTGTCTCGTGTCTCGTGTCTCGTGTCTCGTGTCTCGTGTCTCCTGTCTCGTGTCTCGTGTCTCGTGTCTCCTGTCTCCTGTCTCCTGTCTCGTGTCTCGTGTCTCCTGTCTCCTGTCTCGTGTCTCGTGTCTCGTGTCTCCTGTCTCGTGTCTCGTGTCTCGTGTCTTGTGTCTCGTGTCTCGTGTCTCCTGTCTCGTGTCTCGTGTCTTGTGTCTCGTGTCTCGTGTCTCGTGTCTCCTGTCTCGTGTCTCGTGTCTCCTGTCTCGTGTGGAGACAGGAGTGTCTCGTGTCTCCTGTCTCGTGTCTCCTGTCTCGTGTCTCCTGTCTCGTGTGGAGACAGGAGTGTCTCGTGTCTCCTGTCTCGTGTCTCCTGTCTCGTGTCTCGTGTCTCCTGTCTCCTGTCTCGTGTCTCCTATCTCCTGTCTCGTGTCTCCTATCTCCTGTCTCGTGTCTCCTGTCTCGTGTCTCCTGTCTCGTGTCTCCTGTCTCGTGTCTCCTGTCTCGTGTCTCCTGTCTCGTGTCTCGTGTCTCGTGTCTCCTTTCTTGTGTCTCCTATCTCCTGTCTCGTGTCTCGTGTCTCGTGTCTCCTGTCTCGTGTCTCCTGTCTCCTGTCTCGTGTCTCCTGTCTCGTGTCTCCTGTCTCGTGTCTCGTGTCTCCGGTCTCGTGTCTCGTGTCTCCTGTCTCGTGTCTCGTGTCTCGTGTCTCCTGTATCGTGTCTCGTGTCTCGCGTCTCGTGTCTCGTGTCTCATGTCTCATGTCTCATGTCCCATGTCTCATGTCTCATGTCTCATGTCTCATGTCCCATGTCCCATGTCCCATGTCCCATGTGCCATGTCCCATGTCCCATGTCCCATGACCCATGTTCCATGTCCCATGTTCCAGAAAAATACTCATTTTTACCAAGTAAATTTTAAAACTGTTACATATCAAATACGAAGCAGTGATCTTTAACTTCAGAAGTTTTTATGATTAGATTGATAGTTAAAGATCACTCATATTTACCAGGTAAATTTTATAACTGTGTTAATTATTTAATACGAAGTAGTGATCTTTAACTTCAGAAGTTTTTATGATTAGATAGATAGTTAAAGATCACTCATATTTACCAGGTAAATTTTATAACTGTGTTAATTATTTAATACGAAGTAGTGATTGTTAACTAGAAGATTTTTTTTATAATTAAACCATTTGAAGTTAAAACTAATTTTTACCAGATAAATTTAATACCTGTTAATTATCAAATATGAAGCTTAAATCTATGTTATAGGTTTATTTTAAGTTTAGAATTACCAAGATAATCTGAGAGAAAAATAGTAAATTAATACCTTAATTTAGGGAATCCTATTTATGGTATCCTAGTTAGGTTCCTGTGGTCTATAAACACGGTGGATAGAATAGACCGGTGTTCGGATCTTATATATATATATATGTTGAATTTTCCATGTCACTGGTGGTCCAGCTGATTTTTGTAAACAAAAGTTAGATCTGTTATGAACAACGGAACAACTAATATTTTTTGAATTTTTTGAAAACTAAGGCCATTTCTCTACTGTTTTCTAGTACATCTTTATAAAATGTATATTTCTAGATGTATTGTAGTTATTTTTTTTAGCCCGCTTTATTTTTTATTACACAAAACTTAAACTACAAGTCAAACTGAATGCGATCGTTTAATATCAAAGGTGAATCGAGGACTACTGGGTAGTAAACAAAGAGGTATGTCAGCGGATAATTTTTGAAGCTGAAACAAACACTTTCATTTCTTTGAATTTTAGTTTTTGTGTAAAGAGAAATAAAGTGGGCTAAAAAAAATAACAACTGGTATGTCTGAAAAATATTATTTTATAAGAATATACTGAAAAATAGTATGAAAATTGTCTTAGTTTTCAAAAAAATCAAAAAATATTAGTTGTTCTTATCATATCTTACTTTCGTTTCTAAAAATCAGCTGGCCCACCAGAGACGTGAATATTCGACATATATTTATAAGATCCGAACACCGGTATATTCTATCCACCGTGGTCTATAAATCCCACTTAGAATCCACTTCCCAGTCCTCAAACTATTCCCAGCTAGTATGGTTAGCACTACACTAACGTATCTCCGCGACAATCCAACATATTTTTAGATGCCATGAAAGATAAATAAAACATAAATTGTCTCTAAAATCCCCTTTAAAAGTGGTAAATATTTTGGCCAATTTTGGGTTATTATAATTGTTACCCAAACCTCACTTTTCACCGGTGGTCTCAGCTGACGGCTGAAACAACCAAAATCAGTCCCCTGGGTTCATGGATCGATAATTCGCAATTGTGATACGAGGGAGCTTCATACAGTAATAGGTCATATTGCCGTGGTGATGTATAAATATAGCTCGATTCTTATTACGGACCCTACCTGGACCTTAGGCATTTCTTTTCGTCTGTCTTCTATACTAATACATGTTGGATATCAGCAGGACCATTCTGAATCGATTTAAAGTTCGTAAGGTTCCTGCAAATAAGTGGTCTCACCTACGAGCGAACCTGACCTAATTTAGCTTTGTAAGGTTGGTAAGTGGGGCTCCAGTGATTTTCTCGTGTGAGGTGATCTCTGTTGAATGATTGACGCTAGTAATTAACTTTCTCATCACCTATAAATTGGTATTATTCTGATATTGTATTGATTCTGTAGTACCAAATACTAGTTTTTATGCGTTCCTGTGTAATAAAAACGGAACTAGAGTTACCCCAACGAAATAGGGGATCGGTGGTAGTAAATAAAATATTTATTGCACCTTGGTTTTATTTATCACATAAAATCAGAAATAATCCTCTTTATTCTTTTACGGCCCTCGTAAAAGTAGAAAATCCTAATGGTAGATTTGTGGGATGTCAACCTATTGTCATTCCTTGATTAACCCCGGGGGGGTGTCTTAGGGGCTGATCATGGCTAGATCGATGAACTAAGTAATTTTTAGAGCCGATTGGGCTTTAGTCGGTCCTTTTTGTCTATCAATTAAGGAGTGGGCCCATTTGGGACTTGTGAATTGCGATTTTGCGAAAAGATTGACAACTATGACAGGTGCATAGATCAACGTTGGGGAAAGAAATTGCCGAATCATTCCTTTCCTCTGAAAGCCTCTCCCGATGCCGGGTGGTCAAAGTTTTATCGCTTCTTTTGTGGCAGGAAAGTGCCCTTTTGTTTACCCAGTAGGGGTGTTCACCCCCGTGAAAATGTCATACGGAATATAACAGCGCGAACAGCGCCTGCGATCTGGACAAGGGACTAAATTGGAACTAAACATAATGACGTTTGACAGTGTCCTCCTGTTCTGTGGTTTGACTGCTGTTGTGGGAAAGAGAGAGAGCCCACCAGAACAGACAGAAAGAGAGTCACGCGACACACCTGAATTTATTCTGTGGTGAATGTCATTTTTGTCGGGTGTTCCCCTCAATCTGATTTTTGATAAAAAAAACTAAAATCAAATTATTGTGTACTAGATCGGCATATTTTGTGAGTCTAACAAGCAGTAGCAGTGTAAAAAAGAAGCAGCAGCAGTATAAAAAACAAGGAGCAGCATATAAAAAGCAGTCAATTCAACGACCCCATACCAGTGAGTTTTAAGGTGGATTTATTGTTCGTTAAAGTAAGGTAAGGGGTAAGTTCATTTATTTAGGCTTACTTCATACTTTCCACTATGAACAATGGAAATTTATATTTTAAGTAAGGCCGCCTTGTTTATGATAAAAACAAATAGGTTCTAACTTATAAGTCTAAGCCGTTACTACTTCTGAAGAGTTACAGTGATCTATCACTCAGCTGCGACACAGTTTTATGCCAAAAACCACCTTCGCTTAGTTTCTACCACCAAAAAACCAACTACTACCACCTTCTGTGGCTTCTATCCCCAAAAAACCAACTACTACCACCTTCCCCTACTTCTAACCCCAAAAAACAAACTACTACTACCTTCGCTGAGCTTCTACCTACTACTGCCATCTTCTCCTAGTCTCTGCCACCAAAAAACCAACTTCTACCAACGCTTATCTTCTACCACTAAAAAACCAACTACTACCTCCTTTGATAATGATTGTAGTATTTGGTTTTTTGGTGGTAGAAGCTAGGGGAACTTGGTAGTAGTTGGTTTTTTGCTGGTAGAAGCTAGGGGAAGGTGGAAGTAGTTACTTTATTGCTGGTAGAAGGTAGCAAAAGTTGGTAGTAGTTTGTTTTTTGGTGGTAGAAGGTAATCCAAGGGGATAGTAGTTGGTTTTTAGTGTAAACCTGATCTGTACCTAAGTGATAGATAGATAGGTAACTGTTTGGGAGTGGTAGCAGCTGTGATTTATTAGTTAGGGTTTGTTTTAACCTCAAACAATACGCTCCAATATTGAAAAGTATAAAAAGGTCATTAAAATTTTGATCTGTAAAATATAGGTAGGGGGGGGGTGGTACCCCATGAGGCCATATTTTATGTTTGTATTCATGAAATATGTGGAAAATATTAGAAAAAAATTAGCTTTTGGGGGGGGCTGCCCCTGACATATATGCCAATGTGTAGACCCATGTTTGTAGGATAATACATTTTTTTGTTGCATCTTACTGCTTACTTTATGGCAATATGGCTTTGTTTGTTATTGTTATTGCTATATAGCTTTAAAATTCCCGCCTCCCTGCTTAATAAGTTTGACTTAAGCCCTGTTCTGACTGCATCAAACCCATGTCACTATATCCGATGATGGCACTTGGAATGAGATGGTTGCATGCATTTTAGAGAAACTTTCATAGTGACAAACCAGCTTTACAGCCCTAACTATAAACTCAACTTTACTGTATCAATTTGATCATGGCACATACCTGTTCTTTTCTGGGGAGAAAGAGATGTGTCAATATGGAACTGAAACAGTATCCTTGAGTTTTATAAATAGCATTTTTTATTGCCTAATACCCTGTTCGGACTGTGCAACTTTTCCATGCATGCAACTTTTGTGTCCTCTCTCTCACTCAGATGATGTTAGTTAAAGAGAGACAGAACAAACAAGTTGCATGCTTTGTTTGGAAATGAATGAAAATTTGTTTTATTTTTAAGTAAAACAAACACTGTTTTTTAATTTTGCAAAGGCAGCTTTGTGTTCCCCTTAGATAGTACTAACCAAGTGGTAACAGCTAACCTGTAATTTGTACTGTTTTGCCAATAATGCCATGTAAATCTTGGGCTAATGTCAAGAAATCTGTAATGCAATAAGCCATGGGCGCAGCCAGGGGGGGGGGGGCCCAAACCTAAGATTTTTTTTATATATTTTCCACATATTTCATGAATAAACACAAAAAATAGCATGAAATACAACATCATGAAGCCTCGCCCCCCCCCCCCCCAGACATATTCCTGGGTGCGCCACTGCATAAGCTGTAAAATAATATTTTATTCTGCATAATTACCGGACAATGTAATCTCAAAGCTAAATTTGTATTCAGGGTAGTAATGCTATGTTTTTTGAACAGGTGTCAATTGGAGCTTCAGCAGTCATGTTTTTTAAGGTGGTTTATAAAGTTTCACTTAGTTTTATTTTAATAAATCTAAATTTTTTAACAATCTTAGTGGAAAGTTTGGTTTGGTGAAGTCAAAAAATAATAATAATTTCTTATGGTAGTGATAGTAGTAATTATTTATTTTTCGCAATTTTTACTGTAAAATCTTTTAAAATAAAAATTTTACAAAGTTTTTTTTTGTTTTATTTATTTTTATTTAATTATTTTAGACAGGTTTTCTTTCTAACATAAAAATTTTTGTTGGTCCCCCAAAAGAGGATTCTATTCACAAACAATATTTTATAGCTTGTGAAAAAAGAAAACAACTAAATAATTTTTTTTACATGTCAATTGTAATGTCAAAAAAATTTTTTTTTCACTTGTTGACACATGTAAAAAAAATATATTTTTTTAAAACTTTTGAATATGGTGGGGGGTGTGACTGTTCTATCTGAGAAAGGTAGTTGTTATTTTGTCTGCAAATTCTATTGCATGTCAAAACTTCAGAAATCTTTAAACGAGAACAGGTCATTATTCACATAACTTATATTATCATGGCATTTTTCTAAGTAAGGCCTGGTTTACCCAAAAACTTAATGCACAATGAACAAACTCATTGCTTAATTTTAATATATCTGTTTCCATCTCCTTAGTATTGTAGACATAAAGTATAAACACTAAATCTTTCCATTGTGCATTATGTTATGGGTAAATTAGGCATAAAATAGAAAGTTCACATTACTTTGTTAAGTAATCTTATCTATAGTTTGACTAATGGTATCCGACCCTCGGAACCGAAATCAAAAAATATATTTTTATACAAAACATAAAGCCCAATTGTGTAAAATTCTAAACTATTCAATATCAGGACATCCACAAAATCATATAAATTCATAAAATTTGACTTGTGTATTGTGTAAAAACATATTTTTTGATTTCTGTGCTGAGGATCAGATACAATAAGTCAAACTGTATATACAAGTGGCCCATTTTGTCTTATTTTTATTACATATAATAGTGAGTTCATATTGCTCCAATGAAAGCTCCTAATTGTATTGTATTTAACATTTGGGGATATATTGTGCCTATATTACCTAATGAGTTTGACTACATTCTTGAAATATGTAATGCTCAAGGGAGAGAGGATTTAGCCTTGCATTATATTCAATGTGCTTGTTTTTTAATGGGGGAAGCAGGCATATTTTTGTCAACCGCTACAAAAAACTGCAGACTACAACAAAAAAATAAATAGGATTTGTATTATAGCACTAGTGCAATATTGAAACATTATTCGTAATGCATGTAAGCCAAAATGGGTTATATAGGGTGTTATAAAATTCAATAAAATATTTTTAAAGATAATTTCCTAGAGTGATTTCAAGACAAAAAGTTTTTATAAACAAAGGTCTACAAACACTTAGTAGTAGAGATACAGGGTGTTTAAATTTACTTTTTTTATATAGCTTTTACAGTTTTTGTGATATTTAGCTCAAATTTGGCTCGTATATTTACTTATAGGCACTACAAGTTAAGGCATGTCAAATAGGTTTTAATTAATTTGTTTATTTTGATATACTCGCCATACCATACTGGAGCATTTTTTATTTTATGATAGCAGCCTTTGGTGCAACAGCGATTTTCTCTAAAATGGTTAAAGATGCAAAAAATTTCAGAAAAACAAAAAAGTTTGCAAATGAAACAAAGATTTTATTTCTTGTTTTAAAATCCCTACTTCTCCCTACCAGTGGCTTAAAACAAAAAAATTCTGGGGGAAAAGGCGACATGACCCCTGAAAAAGGGTCACTCTGTACATGTTTACTATTATTTGGCATGTCTAAAAGTGTAGTGCCTATAGCTTAATATGCCAAATTTGAACTAAAGATCTCGAAAAGTACAAGAGCTATAAAAAACTAAATAAAAGAAACTTTAAAACAAGGCATTTAAGGTTATGTAAAAATTTTGCCTTGAAACCACTTAAGGAATTCAACACTAAAATTATGTTATTGAATTATGAAACACCCTGTATAATGTGTATTTTATAAAAACTTATTTCAATATGTAAATAAACAGTGGCAGAACTACAATGCAGCAAGGCACAGGGTTGCTGAGAGGCGTATGCTCCATAGAGAGCCCGAAGGGCTGGAGTGATCACACACAGTGATAAGTAAATAATGATTTCAGCGAAATTAAAAAGGTTTAGTTGGTGGGAGCACCTCTGCCCTGCAGAAGGTCTTGCTGTATGGTGGTTCTATCACTGCTTGTCTTGCAATTCATTGCAGGGAGAAAGGCTGATCAATAGCAAAAATTGTGTACAGTTCTTTACATAATCCATATTTTTGTTGGTCCTGTAAGTCCTTCTTGGTCTTAGTTAGGTATAAAGTGATAAAAAAAGACAAAAATGACTAACGAATAATACCAAACCAAAGGTCCTGCCAGGACCTAATTTTTACTGCCTCGGCGCAGGATCTGTCCTGAGAAGGGTTTTAGTTGAGCGAACTGTCTATCCGGAAAAGTGTTTAAGTTCAATAAACTGTGTCTATCACGGAAAGTGTTTTAGTTTACTATCTGCTCAACACTGAAATAACAATATCACAGTTCATATAAATGTATCTTTAGCAGTAAAAAAGCTGGTAAGTACTATAATATGTTTATTAATTAATTTTTAAATATTAATATAATACTGTTCATTGAATATCAGCTGATGATGGTACAAAAAGTTTGTTTTTGTTTAAAATGTATTTTTTCAGAACCATTTCATATAAAGTTTTAATATTTTCCATAAATTTTGTAAAAAAAATATTGTCCACAATGTTTTACTATTTGACGATACTTTTGTGCAAATTTGATGGAAAAAGAAGCCATGATTTAAATGGGATGGTTCTGAAAAAATACATTTTAACAAAAACAAACGTTTTTCCCATCAACAGCTGATTTTCACTGACCAGCAGATTTATTTTAACAAATATCAGCTCAGCTGGTGTTCTGTGATATCAGCTGATTTATTTTGACAAAAATCAGCTGTGTCCCGACATGTTTGATCTAGACAGAGAGCTATAGTCTTCTCTCTTTCTGGACCGTGTTAAGGTTATTCTCGTGTTACCAACGGTTTAACACGTAGTTTGCATTTCTTCCCTTTGGTGTTCTGTGGGGGTGTTTTTGACCTTCGGGTTGTGTCGGTTGTGAGGGACAACCGGGAGAGCGAGAAAACGGCAGGATTCTGCTGGTAAGTTCTGTTATAAATTTAACATTCTGATTCTATCCATCGTCTCTCCACGTGCCCCATTTTTCATGTAAGATTGTTTTTCTTTCTTCCAGTAAAGAATCTTGGCATTCGACACCTTGAGGCTTCTCTGAGACACCATATGAGCCGCCCAACATCGTAAGGTTCATGTTTTGCTCTTTTCTGGTTTTTTTTTGTACAATGAGAGGACCAGATAGGTTAGATATACATAGTCCCTTCTCTTTCCTTTGTAGGCTCTTCTTGACTGACTATCTTCAAGACAGATCATCATCAAGACAGCTTCTCTTTTCGACTGCACCTTTAGTCAAAAGATACTTTGGACAGATTTTGCGGACTGCAAAGGTCTGGAAAAAGAAAAGCCATCTGCTGGGACCATACCCTGTTCAACCCATGGTAGAGATGACTATGTACTGATCTCTCCAATTCACCTACCTTATCATAGGGCCAAGATGTTCCAGTCGCAGGACAGTGAGCTATCACCTTACTCTAGGGCTAGAGTTACGGATAAGTATCCATCATAATAAAATATTTGAGTACCTTCCTTGGTGGTAGAACCACAGGCCCTCTGGGTAATAAAGTAGAGTTAAGATGATTAGACTATAATTTAGGAATAGAATTAAGTACTAACCCCTAGTATAACATTAGAAGATATGATATTTGAAGCTATTCTTGTATCTCGAGAAAGAATAAGAATTGAATACAGCAATTTGTGATAGTCATGCCTTTTACTGCCCGCAGGCTCTCCATTAACAAACCCACCCCCTGGTTAAAAACTGTAAGAGTCTCATGCATATTTGCTTAAATTACTACCAATAGGGTCCCTCTCTGATGCTGAAGGCAGTTTGATTGCTTTTGCTCTAAAAAGTAACTGGTATACTGAATATTAAAAATAAAAATATACAGTTTTCTGTCTAACTCCCTTTGAAATAAATATATGTATTCTGACTAAAAAATAAAAAAATAATAAATGAAAAGAAGAACTCTTGATTGCAATCAGTCTCCCTGACTAAGCAACAGCTAGGGCCACAAACCTAATAGGGTAGTAGTTTTAAGAAGCGAAATTTGGGGTTTCAGCAAACCAAAATATTAAGAAATAATTTGGAACCTTAATTACAAAATATGTGTATAAACACAACAAAATTATTGTATAGGGAACAATTTGATAAAATAAATAATGGAAATATACAACAGAAACATTGAGCGTAACATCTTTTACTTTAGAAGCTTTTGATGATTTGATCATTTTATAGTGAAAGATCACCAATTTTTACGAGGTAAATTTTACAACTGTTATTTATTGAATATGAAGTAGTGATGTGTAACTTTACACATTTTTTTTTATTAGACAATTTTACAGTTAAAGATCAATTATTTTTAACAGATAAATTTTATAACTATTTATTATCAAATACAAAGTAGTAATCTGTATCTAACTTCAGAAGTTATTGCTGATTAGGCCATTTTATAGTTAAGGATCACTAATTTTTACCAGATAAATTTTAAAACAGTTAATTATCAAATACCAAGTAGTGTTCTTTAACTTCAAATTTTAGCTCACACATATACTATACTATAGTAGTGTGAGCTATGGTGATCCTAATTTTTTCGAGAAAAAAAAAGTTGCTCCGATTTCAAAAGTTTTTATATATCTTTGCGTTTCAGATGATTTTGAAACTTTTTTGTTGCGCCGTCTGTCTGTCTGTATGTCTGTCTGTCTGTCTGTCTGTCTGTCTGTATGTCTGTCTGTAACGACCAACGCGCATAACTCAAAAACCGCTTGGCCGATTTTAATGAAATTTGGTACCTAGGCTGGGCCTTGGGTCGAGATGGTCCCATTTAAAAATGAACAAAATCCACTGAACACAAACCAAATAAAAGGGTGGGGGTAGATTTCAAAAATTAGAGTTTATGTGAAAATATGGTGTGTGTGATATCAAACGAAAGGTAATTGAGTCTGCAATTAAACAAAATACATTTTAATTTATTTTAAAAAAAGGGTGGGGGTATATTTTAAAAATTAGAGTTTAAGTGAAAATAGGTGTGTGTTATATCAAATGAAAGGTAATTGAGTCCGGAGTTTAACAAAATACATTTTAGTTTTTTGTGTTTTTTAAGGGTGGTTCGGTTCGGTTCGGTACTACTATAAGTAGTGTGAGCTATGGTGGTCCTAATTTTTTCGAAAAAAAAAAAGTTGCTCCAATTTCAAAAATTTTTATATATCTTTGCGTTTCAGATGATTTTGAAACTTTTTTGTTTTGCTGTCTGTCTGTCTGTCTGTCTGTATGTCTGTCTGTAACGACCAACCTGCATAACTCAAAAACAGCTTGTCCGATTTTAATGAAATTTGGTACCTAAGTTGGGTCTTGGGCCGTGATGGTCCCATTTAAAAATAGAAAATCGCAAAGAAAGCAGCTTTCATGTATAGGCTAAATAGTAAAGTTTCATTATTCACTAAATTTACAATTTACAAATCAATTATTGCACCACATTTTGATTATTGTGGAACATTGTTTCATTTTTTAAATGCAGGTCAGAAAAACATGTTACAGAAACTGCAGAACCGTTGCATGAGGGCAATTTTATTATGTAATAAGCGAACTCCTATTAGAAATATGCTTGACAGATTAAACCTTATGAATGTTCAACAACGAGCCTCATACAACATGTTAGTCTTTGTTTTCAAACTCAAAAATAATATGTTGCCCACATATTTAACTGGTGAGATAGTTTATGTTCGAGATATTCATACTCATAACACTAGGTCAAGATCAGTAAACGATTTCTATATTGCTGATTTTCAAAGAGAAACGGTATTCAGTGTAGGTTTAAGATTGTTTAATAGCATCCCTAGAGACATGAAAGAATGCACTTCATTGAAAAATTTTAAAACAAAGTGTGCTCATTATGTGAAAACTTTGTAAATTTTTTAGCTCACACATATACTATACTATAATAGTGTGAGCTATGGTGATCCTAATTTTTTCGAGAAAAAAAAAGTTGCTCCGATTTCAAAAATTTTTATATATCTTTGCGTTTCAGAAGATTTTGAAACTTTTTTGTTGCGCCGTCTGTCTGTCTGTCTGTCTGTCTGTCTGTATGTCTGTCTGTCTGTCTGTCTGTCTGTCTGTATGTCTGTAACGACCAACGCGCATAACTCAAAAACCGCTTGGCCGATTTTAATGAAATTTGGTACCTAGGCTGGGTTTTGGGCCGAGATGGTCCCATTTAAAAATGAACCAAATCCACCGAACACAAACCAAATAAAAGGGTGGGGGTAGATTTCAAAAATTAGAGTTTAAGTGAAAATATGGCTTGTGTGATATTAAACGAAAGGTAATTGAGTCTGGAGTTAAACAAAATACATTTTAATTTATTAAAAAAAAAGGGTGGGGGTATATTTCAAAAATTAGAGTTTAAGTGAAAATATGGCGTGTGTGATATCAAACGAAAGGTAATTGAGTCCGGAGTTTAACAAAATACATTTTAGTTTTTGTTTTTTTAAGGGTGGGGGTAGATTTCAAAAATTTGAGTTTAACTCAAAACATGGCTTGTGTGGTATCAAACAAAAGGTAATTTAGTCTGGATTTGAATAAAATATATTTTAGTTTTTAGTTATATTAGCTCACACGTACACTATAACTATAGTACCTAGTGTGAGCTCAGGGGCCCATATATTGGCAGAGTATTTTTTTTGGATGTAAATACTTATCTACCTATTTGTATTTATAATGAATAAAAGGGTGGGGGTAGATTCCAAAAATTAGAGTTTATGTGAAAATATGGCGTGTGTGATATCAAACGAAAGGTAATTAAGTCTGGAGTTAAAAAAAATGAATTTTAGTTTATTTTTTAATAAAGGGTGGGGGTAGATGTCAAAAATTAGAGTTTAAGTGAAAATATGGCGTGTGTGATATCAAACGAAACGTAATTGAGTCTGGAGTTAAACAAAATACATTTTAGTTTTTTTTTAAAGGGTGGGGGGTAGATTAAAAAAATTTGAGTTTAAGTCAAAACATGGCTTGTGTGGTATCAAACGAAAGGTAATTGAGTCTGGAGTTGAATAAAATATATTTCAGTTTTTGATTATATTAGCTCACACTATAACTATAGTACCTAGTGTGAGCTTAGGTGCCCATAGATTGGCAGAGTATTTTTTGTAGTATTATTATTATGTGGTATTATTTGCAAACTTTTAACTTGGCAAAATAACTAAGTAACAATATTTGAGGCAGATGA
This sequence comes from Aspidapion aeneum, assembly GCA_963576565.1. Taxonomy (NCBI): domain Eukaryota; kingdom Metazoa; phylum Arthropoda; class Insecta; order Coleoptera; family Brentidae; genus Aspidapion; species Aspidapion aeneum. The sequence goes on from OY755044.1 coordinate 56,959, forward strand.
AAAGTCCTCTTTAACGTTGTACAACACGCCCCCCTTACATCTGCAGCTATATTAGAAGAAGCTAATAAAAATCATCACATTGATAAATTTGGTAAAATATTTATTAAACCCTTATTCAAATATAATCTTCGAGTGGTGCACCTTTTATAGGCATTTAAATAAATGAAAGGTGTGGAAATTTCTTTTAAAAATTTTCTTAAATTTTATTGTCCCACATGTCTGGTTTTAAAACTTATTTTTAAAGCTGAAGAAATTTCCTTTCCAACGATTTATATCGCTCCCCCCTCAAGGCAGCGGTAGATCTGGCATAGACGCACCAAAAATGGTCAAATTTGGTATACACTTGAATCTTCATTTAAGACAACCACGTTAGAATAGTTTTAATACAGACACTGCGTTCAATGGGAGAAGCAACACACTTGGTATGAATATACAGTATACTCCCCCGAAAATATAACGACGGGGAACGACCCGCCCACCCTTGGTGGGGGGGCTATCCCTAGCCAAAATGTTTTTTTGACAATTTTTGGTTTATTAGAAAAAATGTGAAAAAAATATATTTAAGGGGGTGACTACCCCCCCCCCCCCCTAGAGTAGGCGGGTGGATCCCCTTCGTTATATTATTGGGGGGAGTATACTGTATATCCATACCAATTGTGTTGCTTCTCTCATTGAACGTAGTGTGTCTATTAATACTCTTCCAAAAAGATTTTGTAAATGAAGATTCAAGTGAATATCAAATTTGAGCATTTTTGGTGCGACTATGCTAGATCTACCGCTTGAGGGGAGAGTGATATACATCGTTGGAAATGAAATTTCTTCAGCTTTAAAAATATGTTTTAAAACCAGATATGTGGGACAGTAAAATTTAAGAAAATTAAAAAAAACAAGTTTTTTTCACACCTCTAATTTATTTAAATGCCTATAAAAGGTGCGACACTGATGTAAGGGTGGCGTGTTATACATCGTTAGAGATGACTTTTGTAAATGTAAATGTTAATGTAAATGTAAAGGTAAATGTAAATGTAAAGGTAAATGTTGCCACTTCCAGAGGCGCTAGAGAGCTGAGCTTTGGCAGACAAAATTTTAATTTGCTTCCCTGCCCTATAAATGTAAAGTTATGTAAAATTAACATTGCCCACTTCCAGAAATGCTAGAGAACCGAGCTTTGGAATGCCGATAGGAACTATGATAAAACGATAAAAGACACTTAAAAAACCCCTAATTTTAATTAACTTTCCTCCCCTATAAACGTAAAGGTATGTAAAATTAACATTGAATACTTCCAGGAACACTACTAGAGAGCTAAGCTTTAAAAGGCTGATAGGAACTATGATAAAACCATAGCAAAAAACCCCAAAATTTTTAATAAGGCATTGCAAAAATTTTGAACAATATTCCGTATATTTTACTACTTTAAAACTTAAATATTATCCAAATCCCTTAAAAAGGAGTGAAATCATAACAAAAACATTTCATGTAAAAAAAAGCCAAGTACGCGTAAGTGGGATAACGTAAAAACAATTGAGATAAAAGTAAAGCCAAGTTCTCCAATACAGATTTTTAACTGTTACTTATCGAATACGAAGTAGTGATCTTTTACTTCAGAAGTTTTTAGTATTAGACCATTTTACACTTAAAGATCACTTATTTTTAACAGATAAATTTTATAACTGTTTATTATCAAATACGAAGTCGTAATCTATAACTTCAGAAGTTCTTGCTGATTAGACCATTTTATAGTTAAGGATCACTAATTTTTAATAGATAAATTTTATAACAGTTAATTATCAAATACGAAATAATGTTCGTATAAATATAAATAAGCGTAGCAGTAATCTTTCGCTTCTGAAGTTTTTCATGATTGGCCATTTTATAGTTAAAGATCACTTATTTTTACCAGGTAAATTTTATAACTGTTTTATAAATTAACGACGAAGTAGTGATCTTTACCTTCCAAAGTTTTTGATGATTTATATATAATCTTGTAGTTAAAGACCATTAATTTTTACCAGTATAATTTTACAACTTTATTCGTTTTCAAATATCAATTATTTAACTTTGACTTCAGAAGTTCTGTATAATTCCACTTAATAGTTAAAGATCACTAATTTTTACCAGGTGAATTTTATAACTATGTTAATCAACTAATACGTAGCAGTAATCTTTAATTTCAGAAGTTTTTTATTAGATCATTTTATAGTTAAAGATCACTCATGATTACCAGGAGAATTTTACAACTTTGTTAATTATCAAATACGAAGTAGTGATCTTTAGTTTCTAAATTTTTTTATGATTGGATCATTTTATAGTTAAAGATCACTTATTTTTACCAGGTAAATTTTATAACTGTGTTATAAAGTAACGACGAAGGAGTGATCTTTACCTTCCAAAGTTTTTGATGATTTATAATCTTGTAGTTAAAGACCATTAATTTTTACCAGGATAATTTAACAACTTTGTTCGTTTTCAAATATCAATTATTTAACTTTGACTTCAGAAGTTCTGTATAATTCCACTTAAAAATGTCAAAAATGTCAAAAATGTCAAAAATGTCAAAAATGTCAAAAAGTCAAAAATGTCAAAAATGTCAAAAATGTCAAAAATGTCAAAAATGTCAAAAATGTCAAAAATGTCAAAAAGTCAAAAATGTCAAAAATGTCAAATTTGTCAAAAATGTCAAAAATGTCAAAAATGTCAAAAATGTCAAAAATGTCAAGTGTCAAAAATGTCAAAAATGTCAAAAATGTCAAAAATGTCAAAAATGTCAAAAATGTCAAAAATGTCAAAAATGTCAAAAATGTCAAAAATGTCAAAAATGTCAAAAATGTCAAATTTGTCAAAAATGTCAAAAATGTCAAAAATGTCAAAAATGTCAAAAATGTCAACAGTGTCAAAAATGTCAAAAATGTCAAAAATGTCAAAAATGTCAAAAATGTCAAAAATGTCAAAAATGTCAAAAATGTCAAAAATGTCAAAAATGTCAAAAGTGTCAAATTTGTCAAAAATGTCAAAAATGTCAAAAATGTCAAAAATGTCAAAAATGTCAAAAATGTCAAAAATGTCAAAAATGTCAAAAATGTCAACAGTGTCAAAAATGTCAAAAATGACAAAAATGTCAACAGTGTCAAAAATGTCAAAAATGTCAAAAATGTCAAAAATGTCAAAAATGTCAAAAGTGTCAAATTTGTCAAAAATGTCAAAAATGTCAAAAATGTCAAAAATGTCAAAAATGTCAACAGTGTCAAAAATGTCAAAAATGTCAAAAATGTCAAAAATGTCAAAAATGTCAAAAGTGTCAAATTTGTCAAAAATGTCAAAAATGTCAAAAATGTCAAAAATGTCAAAAATGTCAAAAATGTCAAAAATGTCAAAAATGTCAAAAATGTCAAAAATGTCAAAAATGTCAAAAGTGTCAAATTTGTCAAAAATGTCAAAAATGTCAAAAATGTCAAAAATGTCAAAAATGTCAAAAATGTCAAAAATGTCAAAAATGTCAAAAATGTCAAAAATGTCAAGTGTCAAAAATGTCAAAAATGTCAAAAATGTCAAAAATGTCAAGTGTCAAAAATGTCAAAAATGTCAAAAATGTCAAAAATGTCAAAAATGTCAAAAATGTCAAAAATGTCAAAAATGTCAAAAATGTCAAAAATGTCAAAAATGTCAAAAATGTCAAATTTGTCAAAAATGTCAAAAATGTCAAAAATGTCAAAAATGTCAAGTGTCAAATTTGTCAAAAATGTCAAGTGTCAAAAATGTCAAAAATGTCAAAAATGTCAAAAATGTCAAAAATGTCAAAAATGTCAAAAATGTCAACAGTGTCAAAAATGTCAAAAATGTCAAAAATGTCAAAAATGTCAAAAATGTCAAAAATGTCAAAAATGTCAAAAATGTCAAAAATGTCAAAAATGTCAAAAATGTCAAAAATGTCAAAAATGTCAAAAATGTCAAAAATGTCAAAAATGTCAAAAATGTCAAAAATGTCAAAAATGTCAAAAATGTCAAAAATGTCAAAAATGTCAAAAATGTCAAAAATGTCAAAAATGTCAAAAATGTCAAAAATGTCAAAAATGTCAAAAGTGTCAAATTTGTCAAAAATGTCAAAAATGTCAAAAATGTCAAAAATGTCAAAAATGTCAAAAATGTCAAAAATGTCAAGTGTCAAAAATGTCAAAAATGTCAAAAATGTCAAAAATGTCAAAAATGTCAAAAATGTCAAAAATGTCAAATTTGTCAAAAATGTCAAAAATGTCAAAAATGTCAAAAATGTCAAGTGTCAAATTTGTCAAAAATGTCAAAAATGTCAAAAATGTCAAGTGTCAAAAATGTCAAAAATGTCAAAAATGTCAAAAATGTCAAGTGTCAAAAATGTCAAAAATGTCAAAAATGTCAAAAATGTCAAAAATGTCAAAAATGTCAAAAATGTCAAAAATGTCAAAAATGTCAAAAATGTCAAAAATGTCAATAATGTCAAAAATGTCAAAAATGTCAAAAATGTCAAAAATGTCAAAAATGTCAAAAATGTCAACAGTGTCAAAAATGTCAAAAATGTCAAAAATGTCAAAAGTGTCATATTTGTCAAAAATGTCAAAAATGTCAAAAATGTCAAAAATGTCAAAAATGTCAAAAATGTCAAAAATGTCAACAGTGTCAAAAATGTCAAAAATGTCAAAAATGTCAAAAATGTCAAAAATGTCAAAAATGTCAAAAATGTCAAAAATGTCAAAAATGTCAAAAATGTCAAAAATGTCAAAAATGTCAAAAGTGTCAAATTTGTCAAAAATGTCAAAAATGTCAAAAATGTCAACAGTGTCAAAAATGTCAAAAATGTCAAAAATGTCAAAAATGTCAAAAATGTCAAAAATGTCAAAAATGTCAAAAATGTCAAAAATGTCAAAAATGTCAAAAATGTCAACAGTGTCAAAAATGTCAAAAATGTCAAAAATGTCAAAAATGTCAAGTGTCAAATTTGTCAAAAATGTCAAAAATGTCAAGTGTCAAAAATGTTAAAAATGTCAAAAATGTCAAAAATGTCAAAAATGTCAAAAATGTCAAAAATGTCAAAAATGTCAAAAATGTCAAAAATGTCAAAAATGTCAAAAATGTCAAAAATGTCAAAAATGTCAAAAATGTCAAAAATGTCAAAAATGTCAAAAATGTCAAAAATGTCAAAAATGTCAAAAATGTCAAAAATGTCAAAAATGTCAAAAATGTCAAAAATGTCAAAAATGTCAAAAATGTCAAATTTGTCAAAAATGTCAAAAATGTCAACAGTGTCAAAAATGTCAAAAATGTCAAAAATGTCAACAGTGTCAAAAATGTCAACAGTGTCAAAAATGTCAAAAATGTCAAAAATATCAAAAATGTCAAAAATGTCAAAAGTGTCAAATTTGTCAAAAATGTCAAAAATGTCAAAAATGTCAAAAATGTCAAAAATGTCAAAAATGTCAAAAATGTCAAAAATGTCAAAAATGTCAAAAATGTCAAAAATGTCAAAAATGTCAAAAATGTCAAAAATGTCAAAAATGTCAAAAATGTCAAAAATGTCAAAAATGTCAAAAATGTCAAAAATGTCAAAAATGTCAAAAGTGTCAAATTTGTCAAAAATGTCAAAAATGTCAAAAATGTCAAAAATGTCAAAAATGTCAAAAATGTCAAAAATGTCAAAAATGTCAAAAATGTCAAAAATGTCAAAAATGTCAAAAATGTCAAAAATGTCAAAAATGTCAAAAATGTCAAAAATGTCAAAAATGTCAAAAATGTCAACAGTGTCAACAGTGTCAAAAATGTCAAAAATGTCAAAAATGTCAAGTGTCAAATTTGTCAAAAATGTCAAAAATGTCAAAAATGTCAAAAATGTCAAAAATGTCAAAAATGTCAAAAATGTCAAAAATGTCAAAAATGTCAAAAATGTCAAGTGTCAAAAATGTCAAAAATGTCAAAAATGTCAAAAATGTCAAAAATGTCAAAAATGTAAAAGTGTCAAAAATGTCAAAAATTTCAAAATATGCCGTACTGAACCGTGCCGTACCAAAAGTGTAAAAAGTGTCAAAAATGTCAAAAGTGTCAAATTTGTCAAAAATGTCAAAAATGTCAAAAATGTCAAAAATGTCAAAAATGTCAAAAATGTCAAAAATGTCAAAAGTGTCAAAAGTGTCAAAAATGTCAAAAATATCAAAATATGCCGTACTGAACCGTGCCGTACCAAAAGTGTAAAAAGTGTCAAAAATGTCAAAAATGACAAAAATGTCAAAAATGTCAAAAATGTCAAAAATGTCAAAAATGTCAAAAATGTCAAAAGTGTCAAAAGTGTCAAAAATGTCAAAAATGTCAAAAATGTCAAAAATGTCAAAAATGCCAAAAATGTCAAAAATGTCAAAAATGTCAAAAATTTGAGACTGTCTCGTGTCTCGTGTCTCGTGTCTCGTGTCTCGTGTCTCGTGTCTCGTGTCTCGTGTCTCGTGTCTCGTGTCTCGTGTCTCGTGTCTCGTGTCTCGTGTCTCGTGTCTCATGTCTCGCGTCTCGCGTCTCGTGTCTCGCGTCTCGTGTCTCGTGTCTCGTGTCTCGTGTCTCGTGTCTCGTGTCTTGTGTCTCGTGTCTCGTATCTCGTGTCTCGTGTCTCGTGTCTCGTGTCTCGTGTCTCGTGTCTCCTGTCTCCTGTCTCGTGTCTCCTGTCGCCTGTCTCCTGTCTCGTGTCTCGTGTCTCGTGTCTCCTGTCTCGTGTTTCGTGTCTCGTGTCTCGTGTCTCCTGTCTCGTGTCTCCTGTCTCGTAGCTCCTGTCTCGTGTCTCCTGTCTCGTGTCTCCTGTCTCGTGTCTCCTGTCTCGTGTCTCCTGTCTCGTGTCTCGTGTCTCCTGTCTCCTGTCTCGTGTCTCCTATCTCCTGTCTCGTGTCTCCTGTCTTGTGTCTCCTGTCTCGTGTCTCGTGTCTCGTGTCTCCTGTCTCGTGTCTCGTGTCTTGTGTCTTGTGTCTCGTGTCTCGTGTCTCGTGTCTCGTGTCTCGTGTCTCGTGTCTCCTGTCTCGTGTCTCGTGTCTCGTGTCTCGTGTCTCCTGTCTCGTGTCTCGTGTCTCGTGTCTCGTGTCTCGTGTCTCCTGTCTCGTGTCTCGTGTTTCGTGTTTCGTGTCTCGTGTCTCGTGTCTCATGTCACGTGTCTCGTGTCTCGTGTCTCGTGTCTCCTGTCTCGTGTCTCGTGTCTCGTGTCTAGTGTCTCCTGTCTCCTGTCTCCTGTCTCGTGTCTCGTGTCTCCTGTCTCCTGTCTCGTGTCTCGTGTCTCGTGTCTCCTGTCTCGTGTCTCGTGTCTCGTGTCTTGTGTCTCGTGTCTCGTGTCTCCTGTCTCGTGTCTCGTGTCTTGTGTCTCGTGTCTCGTGTCTCCTGTCTCGTGTGGAGACAGGAGTGTCTCGTGTCTCCTGTCTCGTGTCTCCTGTCTCGTGTCTCCTGTCTCGTGTGGAGACAGGAGTGTCTCGTGTCTCCTGTCTCGTGTCTCCTGTCTCGTGTCTCGTGTCTCCTGTCTCCTGTCTCGTGTCTCCTATCTCCTGTCTCGTGTCTCCTATCTCCTGTCTCGTGTCTCCTGTCTCGTGTCTCCTGTCTCGTGTCTCCTGTCTCGTGTCTCCTGTCTCGTGTCTCCTGTCTCGTGTCTCGTGTCTCGTGTCTCCTTTCTTGTGTCTCCTATCTCCTGTCTCGTGTCTCGTGTCTCGTGTCTCCTGTCTCGTGTCTCCTGTCTCCTGTCTCGTGTCTCCTGTCTCGTGTCTCCTGTCTCGTGTCTCGTGTCTCCGGTCTCGTGTCTCCTGTCTCGTGTCTCGTGTCTCGTGTCTCCTGTATCGTGTCTCGCGTCTCGTGTCTCGTGTCTCATGTCTCATGTCTCATGTCCCATGTCTCATGTCTCATGTCTCATGTCCCATGTCCCATGTCCCATGTCCCATGTGCCATGTCCCATGTCCCATGACCCATGTTCCATGTCCCATGTTCCAGAAAAATACTCATTTTTACCAAGTAAATTTTAAAACTGTTACATATCAAATACGAAGCAGTGATCTTTAACTTCAGAAGTTTTTATGATTAGATTGATAGTTAAAGATCACTCATATTTACCAGGTAAATTTTATAACTGTGTTAATTATTTAATACGAAGTAGTGATCTTTAACTTCAGAAGTTTTTATGATTAGATAGATAGTTAAAGATCACTCATATTTACCAGGTAAATTTTATAACTGTGTTAATTATTTAATACGAAGTAGTGATTGTTAACTAGAAGATTTTTTTTATAATTAAACCATTTGAAGTTAAAACTAATTTTTACCAGATAAATTTAATACCTGTTAATTATCAAATATGAAGCTTAAATCTATGTTATAGGTTTATTTTAAGTTTAGAATTACCAAGATAATCTGAGAGAAAAATAGTAAATTAATACCTTAATTTAGGGAATCCTATTTATGGTATCCTAGTTAGGTTCCTGTGGTCTATAAACACGGTGGATAGAATAGACCGGTGTTCGGATCTTATATATATATATATGTTGAATTTTCCATGTCACTGGTGGTCCAGCTGATTTTTGTAAACAAAAGTTAGATCTGTTATGAACAACGGAACAACTAATATTTTTTGAATTTTTTGAAAACTAAGGCCATTTCTCTACTGTTTTCTAGTACATCTTTATAAAATGTATATTTCTAGATGTATTGTAGTTATTTTTTTTAGCCCGCTTTATTTTTTATTACACAAAACTTAAACTACAAGTCAAACTGAATGCGATCGTTTAATATCAAAGGTGAATCGAGGACTACTGGGTAGTAAACAAAGAGGTATGTCAGCGGATAATTTTTGAAGCTGAAACAAACACTTTCATTTCTTTGAATTTTAGTTTTTGTGTAAAGAGAAATAAAGTGGGCTAAAAAAAATAACAACTGGTATGTCTGAAAAATATTATTTTATAAGAATATACTGAAAAATAGTATGAAAATTGTCTTAGTTTTCAAAAAAATCAAAAAATATTAGTTGTTCTTATCATATCTTACTTTCGTTTCTAAAAATCAGCTGGCCCACCAGAGACGTGAATATTCGACATATATTTATAAGATCCGAACACCGGTATATTCTATCCACCGTGGTCTATAAATCCCACTTAGAATCCACTTCCCAGTCCTCAAACTATTCCCAGCTAGTATGGTTAGCACTACACTAACGTATCTCCGCGACAATCCAACATATTTTTAGATGCCATGAAAGATAAATAAAACATAAATTGTCTCTAAAATCCCCTTTAAAAGTGGTAAATATTTTGGCCAATTTTGGGTTATTATAATTGTTACCCAAACCTCACTTTTCACCGGTGGTCTCAGCTGACGGCTGAAACAACCAAAATCAGTCCCCTGGGTTCATGGATCGATAATTCGCAATTGTGATACGAGGGAGCTTCATACAGTAATAGGTCATATTGCCGTGGTGATGTATAAATATAGCTCGATTCTTATTACGGACCCTACCTGGACCTTAGGCATTTCTTTTCGTCTGTCTTCTATACTAATACATGTTGGATATCAGCAGGACCATTCTGAATCGATTTAAAGTTCGTAAGGTTCCTGCAAATAAGTGGTCTCACCTACGAGCGAACCTGACCTAATTTAGCTTTGTAAGGTTGGTAAGTGGGGCTCCAGTGATTTTCTCGTGTGAGGTGATCTCTGTTGAATGATTGACGCTAGTAATTAACTTTCTCATCACCTATAAATTGGTATTATTCTGATATTGTATTGATTCTGTAGTACCAAATACTAGTTTTTATGCGTTCCTGTGTAATAAAAACGGAACTAGAGTTACCCCAACGAAATAGGGGATCGGTGGTAGTAAATAAAATATTTATTGCACCTTGGTTTTATTTATCACATAAAATCAGAAATAATCCTCTTTATTCTTTTACGGCCCTCGTAAAAGTAGAAAATCCTAATGGTAGATTTGTGGGATGTCAACCTATTGTCATTCCTTGATTAACCCCGGGGGGGTGTCTTAGGGGCTGATCATGGCTAGATCGATGAACTAAGTAATTTTTAGAGCCGATTGGGCTTTAGTCGGTCCTTTTTGTCTATCAATTAAGGAGTGGGCCCATTTGGGACTTGTGAATTGCGATTTTGCGAAAAGATTGACAACTATGACAGGTGCATAGATCAACGTTGGGGAAAGAAATTGCCGAATCATTCCTTTCCTCTGAAAGCCTCTCCCGATGCCGGGTGGTCAAAGTTTTATCGCTTCTTTTGTGGCAGGAAAGTGCCCTTTTGTTTACCCAGTAGGGGTGTTCACCCCCGTGAAAATGTCATACGGAATATAACAGCGCGAACAGCGCCTGCGATCTGGACAAGGGACTAAATTGGAACTAAACATAATGACGTTTGACAGTGTCCTCCTGTTCTGTGGTTTGACTGCTGTTGTGGGAAAGAGAGAGAGCCCACCAGAACAGACAGAAAGAGAGTCACGCGACACACCTGAATTTATTCTGTGGTGAATGTCATTTTTGTCGGGTGTTCCCCTCAATCTGATTTTTGATAAAAAAAACTAAAATCAAATTATTGTGTACTAGATCGGCATATTTTGTGAGTCTAACAAGCAGTAGCAGTGTAAAAAAGAAGCAGCAGCAGTATAAAAAACAAGGAGCAGCATATAAAAAGCAGTCAATTCAACGACCCCATACCAGTGAGTTTTAAGGTGGATTTATTGTTCGTTAAAGTAAGGTAAGGGGTAAGTTCATTTATTTAGGCTTACTTCATACTTTCCACTATGAACAATGGAAATTTATATTTTAAGTAAGGCCGCCTTGTTTATGATAAAAACAAATAGGTTCTAACTTATAAGTCTAAGCCGTTACTACTTCTGAAGAGTTACAGTGATCTATCACTCAGCTGCGACACAGTTTTATGCCAAAAACCACCTTCGCTTAGTTTCTACCACCAAAAAACCAACTACTACCACCTTCTGTGGCTTCTATCCCCAAAAAACCAACTACTACCACCTTCCCCTACTTCTAACCCCAAAAAACAAACTACTACTACCTTCGCTGAGCTTCTACCTACTACTGCCATCTTCTCCTAGTCTCTGCCACCAAAAAACCAACTTCTACCAACGCTTATCTTCTACCACTAAAAAACCAACTACTACCTCCTTTGATAATGATTGTAGTATTTGGTTTTTTGGTGGTAGAAGCTAGGGGAACTTGGTAGTAGTTGGTTTTTTGCTGGTAGAAGCTAGGGGAAGGTGGAAGTAGTTACTTTATTGCTGGTAGAAGGTAGCAAAAGTTGGTAGTAGTTTGTTTTTTGGTGGTAGAAGGTAATCCAAGGGGATAGTAGTTGGTTTTTAGTGTAAACCTGATCTGTACCTAAGTGATAGATAGATAGGTAACTGTTTGGGAGTGGTAGCAGCTGTGATTTATTAGTTAGGGTTTGTTTTAACCTCAAACAATACGCTCCAATATTGAAAAGTATAAAAAGGTCATTAAAATTTTGATCTGTAAAATATAGGTAGGGGGGGGGTGGTACCCCATGAGGCCATATTTTATGTTTGTATTCATGAAATATGTGGAAAATATTAGAAAAAAATTAGCTTTTGGGGGGGGCTGCCCCTGACATATATGCCAATGTGTAGACCCATGTTTGTAGGATAATACATTTTTTTGTTGCATCTTACTGCTTACTTTATGGCAATATGGCTTTGTTTGTTATTGTTATTGCTATATAGCTTTAAAATTCCCGCCTCCCTGCTTAATAAGTTTGACTTAAGCCCTGTTCTGACTGCATCAAACCCATGTCACTATATCCGATGATGGCACTTGGAATGAGATGGTTGCATGCATTTTAGAGAAACTTTCATAGTGACAAACCAGCTTTACAGCCCTAACTATAAACTCAACTTTACTGTATCAATTTGATCATGGCACATACCTGTTCTTTTCTGGGGAGAAAGAGATGTGTCAATATGGAACTGAAACAGTATCCTTGAGTTTTATAAATAGCATTTTTTATTGCCTAATACCCTGTTCGGACTGTGCAACTTTTCCATGCATGCAACTTTTGTGTCCTCTCTCTCACTCAGATGATGTTAGTTAAAGAGAGACAGAACAAACAAGTTGCATGCTTTGTTTGGAAATGAATGAAAATTTGTTTTATTTTTAAGTAAAACAAACACTGTTTTTTAATTTTGCAAAGGCAGCTTTGTGTTCCCCTTAGATAGTACTAACCAAGTGGTAACAGCTAACCTGTAATTTGTACTGTTTTGCCAATAATGCCATGTAAATCTTGGGCTAATGTCAAGAAATCTGTAATGCAATAAGCCATGGGCGCAGCCAGGGGGGGGGGGGCCCAAACCTAAGATTTTTTTTATATATTTTCCACATATTTCATGAATAAACACAAAAAATAGCATGAAATACAACATCATGAAGCCTCGCCCCCCCCCCCCCCAGACATATTCCTGGGTGCGCCACTGCATAAGCTGTAAAATAATATTTTATTCTGCATAATTACCGGACAATGTAATCTCAAAGCTAAATTTGTATTCAGGGTAGTAATGCTATGTTTTTTGAACAGGTGTCAATTGGAGCTTCAGCAGTCATGTTTTTTAAGGTGGTTTATAAAGTTTCACTTAGTTTTATTTTAATAAATCTAAATTTTTTAACAATCTTAGTGGAAAGTTTGGTTTGGTGAAGTCAAAAAATAATAATAATTTCTTATGGTAGTGATAGTAGTAATTATTTATTTTTCGCAATTTTTACTGTAAAATCTTTTAAAATAAAAATTTTACAAAGTTTTTTTTTGTTTTATTTATTTTTATTTAATTATTTTAGACAGGTTTTCTTTCTAACATAAAAATTTTTGTTGGTCCCCCAAAAGAGGATTCTATTCACAAACAATATTTTATAGCTTGTGAAAAAAGAAAACAACTAAATAATTTTTTTTACATGTCAATTGTAATGTCAAAAAAATTTTTTTTTCACTTGTTGACACATGTAAAAAAAATATATTTTTTTAAAACTTTTGAATATGGTGGGGGGTGTGACTGTTCTATCTGAGAAAGGTAGTTGTTATTTTGTCTGCAAATTCTATTGCATGTCAAAACTTCAGAAATCTTTAAACGAGAACAGGTCATTATTCACATAACTTATATTATCATGGCATTTTTCTAAGTAAGGCCTGGTTTACCCAAAAACTTAATGCACAATGAACAAACTCATTGCTTAATTTTAATATATCTGTTTCCATCTCCTTAGTATTGTAGACATAAAGTATAAACACTAAATCTTTCCATTGTGCATTATGTTATGGGTAAATTAGGCATAAAATAGAAAGTTCACATTACTTTGTTAAGTAATCTTATCTATAGTTTGACTAATGGTATCCGACCCTCGGAACCGAAATCAAAAAATATATTTTTATACAAAACATAAAGCCCAATTGTGTAAAATTCTAAACTATTCAATATCAGGACATCCACAAAATCATATAAATTCATAAAATTTGACTTGTGTATTGTGTAAAAACATATTTTTTGATTTCTGTGCTGAGGATCAGATACAATAAGTCAAACTGTATATACAAGTGGCCCATTTTGTCTTATTTTTATTACATATAATAGTGAGTTCATATTGCTCCAATGAAAGCTCCTAATTGTATTGTATTTAACATTTGGGGATATATTGTGCCTATATTACCTAATGAGTTTGACTACATTCTTGAAATATGTAATGCTCAAGGGAGAGAGGATTTAGCCTTGCATTATATTCAATGTGCTTGTTTTTTAATGGGGGAAGCAGGCATATTTTTGTCAACCGCTACAAAAAACTGCAGACTACAACAAAAAAATAAATAGGATTTGTATTATAGCACTAGTGCAATATTGAAACATTATTCGTAATGCATGTAAGCCAAAATGGGTTATATAGGGTGTTATAAAATTCAATAAAATATTTTTAAAGATAATTTCCTAGAGTGATTTCAAGACAAAAAGTTTTTATAAACAAAGGTCTACAAACACTTAGTAGTAGAGATACAGGGTGTTTAAATTTACTTTTTTTATATAGCTTTTACAGTTTTTGTGATATTTAGCTCAAATTTGGCTCGTATATTTACTTATAGGCACTACAAGTTAAGGCATGTCAAATAGGTTTTAATTAATTTGTTTATTTTGATATACTCGCCATACCATACTGGAGCATTTTTTATTTTATGATAGCAGCCTTTGGTGCAACAGCGATTTTCTCTAAAATGGTTAAAGATGCAAAAAATTTCAGAAAAACAAAAAAGTTTGCAAATGAAACAAAGATTTTATTTCTTGTTTTAAAATCCCTACTTCTCCCTACCAGTGGCTTAAAACAAAAAAATTCTGGGGGAAAAGGCGACATGACCCCTGAAAAAGGGTCACTCTGTACATGTTTACTATTATTTGGCATGTCTAAAAGTGTAGTGCCTATAGCTTAATATGCCAAATTTGAACTAAAGATCTCGAAAAGTACAAGAGCTATAAAAAACTAAATAAAAGAAACTTTAAAACAAGGCATTTAAGGTTATGTAAAAATTTTGCCTTGAAACCACTTAAGGAATTCAACACTAAAATTATGTTATTGAATTATGAAACACCCTGTATAATGTGTATTTTATAAAAACTTATTTCAATATGTAAATAAACAGTGGCAGAACTACAATGCAGCAAGGCACAGGGTTGCTGAGAGGCGTATGCTCCATAGAGAGCCCGAAGGGCTGGAGTGATCACACACAGTGATAAGTAAATAATGATTTCAGCGAAATTAAAAAGGTTTAGTTGGTGGGAGCACCTCTGCCCTGCAGAAGGTCTTGCTGTATGGTGGTTCTATCACTGCTTGTCTTGCAATTCATTGCAGGGAGAAAGGCTGATCAATAGCAAAAATTGTGTACAGTTCTTTACATAATCCATATTTTTGTTGGTCCTGTAAGTCCTTCTTGGTCTTAGTTAGGTATAAAGTGATAAAAAAAGACAAAAATGACTAACGAATAATACCAAACCAAAGGTCCTGCCAGGACCTAATTTTTACTGCCTCGGCGCAGGATCTGTCCTGAGAAGGGTTTTAGTTGAGCGAACTGTCTATCCGGAAAAGTGTTTAAGTTCAATAAACTGTGTCTATCACGGAAAGTGTTTTAGTTTACTATCTGCTCAACACTGAAATAACAATATCACAGTTCATATAAATGTATCTTTAGCAGTAAAAAAGCTGGTAAGTACTATAATATGTTTATTAATTAATTTTTAAATATTAATATAATACTGTTCATTGAATATCAGCTGATGATGGTACAAAAAGTTTGTTTTTGTTTAAAATGTATTTTTTCAGAACCATTTCATATAAAGTTTTAATATTTTCCATAAATTTTGTAAAAAAAATATTGTCCACAATGTTTTACTATTTGACGATACTTTTGTGCAAATTTGATGGAAAAAGAAGCCATGATTTAAATGGGATGGTTCTGAAAAAATACATTTTAACAAAAACAAACGTTTTTCCCATCAACAGCTGATTTTCACTGACCAGCAGATTTATTTTAACAAATATCAGCTCAGCTGGTGTTCTGTGATATCAGCTGATTTATTTTGACAAAAATCAGCTGTGTCCCGACATGTTTGATCTAGACAGAGAGCTATAGTCTTCTCTCTTTCTGGACCGTGTTAAGGTTATTCTCGTGTTACCAACGGTTTAACACGTAGTTTGCATTTCTTCCCTTTGGTGTTCTGTGGGGGTGTTTTTGACCTTCGGGTTGTGTCGGTTGTGAGGGACAACCGGGAGAGCGAGAAAACGGCAGGATTCTGCTGGTAAGTTCTGTTATAAATTTAACATTCTGATTCTATCCATCGTCTCTCCACGTGCCCCATTTTTCATGTAAGATTGTTTTTCTTTCTTCCAGTAAAGAATCTTGGCATTCGACACCTTGAGGCTTCTCTGAGACACCATATGAGCCGCCCAACATCGTAAGGTTCATGTTTTGCTCTTTTCTGGTTTTTTTTTGTACAATGAGAGGACCAGATAGGTTAGATATACATAGTCCCTTCTCTTTCCTTTGTAGGCTCTTCTTGACTGACTATCTTCAAGACAGATCATCATCAAGACAGCTTCTCTTTTCGACTGCACCTTTAGTCAAAAGATACTTTGGACAGATTTTGCGGACTGCAAAGGTCTGGAAAAAGAAAAGCCATCTGCTGGGACCATACCCTGTTCAACCCATGGTAGAGATGACTATGTACTGATCTCTCCAATTCACCTACCTTATCATAGGGCCAAGATGTTCCAGTCGCAGGACAGTGAGCTATCACCTTACTCTAGGGCTAGAGTTACGGATAAGTATCCATCATAATAAAATATTTGAGTACCTTCCTTGGTGGTAGAACCACAGGCCCTCTGGGTAATAAAGTAGAGTTAAGATGATTAGACTATAATTTAGGAATAGAATTAAGTACTAACCCCTAGTATAACATTAGAAGATATGATATTTGAAGCTATTCTTGTATCTCGAGAAAGAATAAGAATTGAATACAGCAATTTGTGATAGTCATGCCTTTTACTGCCCGCAGGCTCTCCATTAACAAACCCACCCCCTGGTTAAAAACTGTAAGAGTCTCATGCATATTTGCTTAAATTACTACCAATAGGGTCCCTCTCTGATGCTGAAGGCAGTTTGATTGCTTTTGCTCTAAAAAGTAACTGGTATACTGAATATTAAAAATAAAAATATACAGTTTTCTGTCTAACTCCCTTTGAAATAAATATATGTATTCTGACTAAAAAATAAAAAAATAATAAATGAAAAGAAGAACTCTTGATTGCAATCAGTCTCCCTGACTAAGCAACAGCTAGGGCCACAAACCTAATAGGGTAGTAGTTTTAAGAAGCGAAATTTGGGGTTTCAGCAAACCAAAATATTAAGAAATAATTTGGAACCTTAATTACAAAATATGTGTATAAACACAACAAAATTATTGTATAGGGAACAATTTGATAAAATAAATAATGGAAATATACAACAGAAACATTGAGCGTAACATCTTTTACTTTAGAAGCTTTTGATGATTTGATCATTTTATAGTGAAAGATCACCAATTTTTACGAGGTAAATTTTACAACTGTTATTTATTGAATATGAAGTAGTGATGTGTAACTTTACACATTTTTTTTTATTAGACAATTTTACAGTTAAAGATCAATTATTTTTAACAGATAAATTTTATAACTATTTATTATCAAATACAAAGTAGTAATCTGTATCTAACTTCAGAAGTTATTGCTGATTAGGCCATTTTATAGTTAAGGATCACTAATTTTTACCAGATAAATTTTAAAACAGTTAATTATCAAATACCAAGTAGTGTTCTTTAACTTCAAATTTTAGCTCACACATATACTATACTATAGTAGTGTGAGCTATGGTGATCCTAATTTTTTCGAGAAAAAAAAAGTTGCTCCGATTTCAAAAGTTTTTATATATCTTTGCGTTTCAGATGATTTTGAAACTTTTTTGTTGCGCCGTCTGTCTGTCTGTATGTCTGTCTGTCTGTCTGTCTGTCTGTCTGTATGTCTGTCTGTAACGACCAACGCGCATAACTCAAAAACCGCTTGGCCGATTTTAATGAAATTTGGTACCTAGGCTGGGCCTTGGGTCGAGATGGTCCCATTTAAAAATGAACAAAATCCACTGAACACAAACCAAATAAAAGGGTGGGGGTAGATTTCAAAAATTAGAGTTTATGTGAAAATATGGTGTGTGTGATATCAAACGAAAGGTAATTGAGTCTGCAATTAAACAAAATACATTTTAATTTATTTTAAAAAAAGGGTGGGGGTATATTTTAAAAATTAGAGTTTAAGTGAAAATAGGTGTGTGTTATATCAAATGAAAGGTAATTGAGTCCGGAGTTTAACAAAATACATTTTAGTTTTTTGTGTTTTTTAAGGGTGGTTCGGTTCGGTTCGGTACTACTATAAGTAGTGTGAGCTATGGTGGTCCTAATTTTTTCGAAAAAAAAAAAGTTGCTCCAATTTCAAAAATTTTTATATATCTTTGCGTTTCAGATGATTTTGAAACTTTTTTGTTTTGCTGTCTGTCTGTCTGTCTGTCTGTATGTCTGTCTGTAACGACCAACCTGCATAACTCAAAAACAGCTTGTCCGATTTTAATGAAATTTGGTACCTAAGTTGGGTCTTGGGCCGTGATGGTCCCATTTAAAAATAGAAAATCGCAAAGAAAGCAGCTTTCATGTATAGGCTAAATAGTAAAGTTTCATTATTCACTAAATTTACAATTTACAAATCAATTATTGCACCACATTTTGATTATTGTGGAACATTGTTTCATTTTTTAAATGCAGGTCAGAAAAACATGTTACAGAAACTGCAGAACCGTTGCATGAGGGCAATTTTATTATGTAATAAGCGAACTCCTATTAGAAATATGCTTGACAGATTAAACCTTATGAATGTTCAACAACGAGCCTCATACAACATGTTAGTCTTTGTTTTCAAACTCAAAAATAATATGTTGCCCACATATTTAACTGGTGAGATAGTTTATGTTCGAGATATTCATACTCATAACACTAGGTCAAGATCAGTAAACGATTTCTATATTGCTGATTTTCAAAGAGAAACGGTATTCAGTGTAGGTTTAAGATTGTTTAATAGCATCCCTAGAGACATGAAAGAATGCACTTCATTGAAAAATTTTAAAACAAAGTGTGCTCATTATGTGAAAACTTTGTAAATTTTTTAGCTCACACATATACTATACTATAATAGTGTGAGCTATGGTGATCCTAATTTTTTCGAGAAAAAAAAAGTTGCTCCGATTTCAAAAATTTTTATATATCTTTGCGTTTCAGAAGATTTTGAAACTTTTTTGTTGCGCCGTCTGTCTGTCTGTCTGTCTGTCTGTCTGTATGTCTGTCTGTCTGTCTGTCTGTCTGTCTGTATGTCTGTAACGACCAACGCGCATAACTCAAAAACCGCTTGGCCGATTTTAATGAAATTTGGTACCTAGGCTGGGTTTTGGGCCGAGATGGTCCCATTTAAAAATGAACCAAATCCACCGAACACAAACCAAATAAAAGGGTGGGGGTAGATTTCAAAAATTAGAGTTTAAGTGAAAATATGGCTTGTGTGATATTAAACGAAAGGTAATTGAGTCTGGAGTTAAACAAAATACATTTTAATTTATTAAAAAAAAAGGGTGGGGGTATATTTCAAAAATTAGAGTTTAAGTGAAAATATGGCGTGTGTGATATCAAACGAAAGGTAATTGAGTCCGGAGTTTAACAAAATACATTTTAGTTTTTGTTTTTTTAAGGGTGGGGGTAGATTTCAAAAATTTGAGTTTAACTCAAAACATGGCTTGTGTGGTATCAAACAAAAGGTAATTTAGTCTGGATTTGAATAAAATATATTTTAGTTTTTAGTTATATTAGCTCACACGTACACTATAACTATAGTACCTAGTGTGAGCTCAGGGGCCCATATATTGGCAGAGTATTTTTTTTGGATGTAAATACTTATCTACCTATTTGTATTTATAATGAATAAAAGGGTGGGGGTAGATTCCAAAAATTAGAGTTTATGTGAAAATATGGCGTGTGTGATATCAAACGAAAGGTAATTAAGTCTGGAGTTAAAAAAAATGAATTTTAGTTTATTTTTTAATAAAGGGTGGGGGTAGATGTCAAAAATTAGAGTTTAAGTGAAAATATGGCGTGTGTGATATCAAACGAAACGTAATTGAGTCTGGAGTTAAACAAAATACATTTTAGTTTTTTTTTAAAGGGTGGGGGGTAGATTAAAAAAATTTGAGTTTAAGTCAAAACATGGCTTGTGTGGTATCAAACGAAAGGTAATTGAGTCTGGAGTTGAATAAAATATATTTCAGTTTTTGATTATATTAGCTCACACTATAACTATAGTACCTAGTGTGAGCTTAGGTGCCCATAGATTGGCAGAGTATTTTTTGTAGTATTATTATTATGTGGTATTATTTGCAAACTTTTAACTTGGCAAAATAACTAAGTAACAATATTTGAGGCAGATGAAAAGTCCTCTTTAACGTTGTACAACACGCCCCCCTTACATCTGCAGCTATATTAGAAGAAGCTAATAAAAATCATCACATTGATAAATTTGGTAAAATATTTATTAAACCCTTATTCAAATATAATCTTCGAGTGGTGCACCTTTTATAGGCATTTAAATAAATGAAAGGTGTGGAAATTTCTTTTAAAAATTTTCTTAAATTTTATTGTCCCACATGTCTGGTTTTAAAACTTATTTTTAAAGCTGAAGAAATTTCCTTTCCAACGATTTATATCGCTCCCCCCTCAAGGCAGCGGTAGATCTGGCATAGACGCACCAAAAATGGTCAAATTTGGTATACACTTGAATCTTCATTTAAGACAACCACGTTAGAATAGTTTTAATACAGACACTGCGTTCAATGGGAGAAGCAACACACTTGGTATGAATATACAGTATACTCCCCCGAAAATATAACGACGGGGAACGACCCGCCCACCCTTGGTGGGGGGGCTATCCCTAGCCAAAATGTTTTTTTGACAATTTTTGGTTTATTAGAAAAAATGTGAAAAAAATATATTTAAGGGGGTGACTACCCCCCCCCCCCCCTAGAGTAGGCGGGTGGATCCCCTTCGTTATATTATTGGGGGGAGTATACTGTATATCCATACCAATTGTGTTGCTTCTCTCATTGAACGTAGTGTGTCTATTAATACTCTTCCAAAAAGATTTTGTAAATGAAGATTCAAGTGAATATCAAATTTGAGCATTTTTGGTGCGACTATGCTAGATCTACCGCTTGAGGGGAGAGTGATATACATCGTTGGAAATGAAATTTCTTCAGCTTTAAAAATATGTTTTAAAACCAGATATGTGGGACAGTAAAATTTAAGAAAATTAAAAAAAACAAGTTTTTTTCACACCTCTAATTTATTTAAATGCCTATAAAAGGTGCGACACTGATGTAAGGGTGGCGTGTTATACATCGTTAGAGATGACTTTTGTAAATGTAAATGTTAATGTAAATGTAAAGGTAAATGTAAATGTAAAGGTAAATGTTGCCACTTCCAGAGGCGCTAGAGAGCTGAGCTTTGGCAGACAAAATTTTAATTTGCTTCCCTGCCCTATAAATGTAAAGTTATGTAAAATTAACATTGCCCACTTCCAGAAATGCTAGAGAACCGAGCTTTGGAATGCCGATAGGAACTATGATAAAACGATAAAAGACACTTAAAAAACCCCTAATTTTAATTAACTTTCCTCCCCTATAAACGTAAAGGTATGTAAAATTAACATTGAATACTTCCAGGAACACTACTAGAGAGCTAAGCTTTAAAAGGCTGATAGGAACTATGATAAAACCATAGCAAAAAACCCCAAAATTTTTAATAAGGCATTGCAAAAATTTTGAACAATATTCCGTATATTTTACTACTTTAAAACTTAAATATTATCCAAATCCCTTAAAAAGGAGTGAAATCATAACAAAAACATTTCATGTAAAAAAAAGCCAAGTACGCGTAAGTGGGATAACGTAAAAACAATTGAGATAAAAGTAAAGCCAAGTTCTCCAATACAGATTTTTAACTGTTACTTATCGAATACGAAGTAGTGATCTTTTACTTCAGAAGTTTTTAGTATTAGACCATTTTACACTTAAAGATCACTTATTTTTAACAGATAAATTTTATAACTGTTTATTATCAAATACGAAGTCGTAATCTATAACTTCAGAAGTTCTTGCTGATTAGACCATTTTATAGTTAAGGATCACTAATTTTTAATAGATAAATTTTATAACAGTTAATTATCAAATACGAAATAATGTTCGTATAAATATAAATAAGCGTAGCAGTAATCTTTCGCTTCTGAAGTTTTTCATGATTGGCCATTTTATAGTTAAAGATCACTTATTTTTACCAGGTAAATTTTATAACTGTGTTATAAATTAACGACGAAGTAGTGATCTTTACCTTCCAAAGTTTTTGATGATTTATATATAATCTTGTAGTTAAAGACCATTAATTTTTACCAGTATAATTTTACAACTTTATTCGTTTTCAAATATCAATTATTTAACTTTGACTTCAGAAGTTCTGTATAATTCCACTTAATAGTTAAAGATCACTAATTTTTACCAGGTGAATTTTATAACTATGTTAATCAACTAATACGTAGCAGTAATCTTTAATTTCAGAAGTTTTTTATTAGATCATTTTATAGTTAAAGATCACTCATGATTACCAGGAGAATTTTACAACTTTGTTAATTATCAAATACGAAGTAGTGATCTTTAGTTTCTAAATTTTTTTATGATTGGATCATTTTATAGTTAAAGATCACTTATTTTTACCAGGTAAATTTTATAACTGTGTTATAAAGTAACGACGAAGGAGTGATCTTTACCTTCCAAAGTTTTTGATGATTTATAATCTTGTAGTTAAAGACCATTAATTTTTACCAGGATAATTTAACAACTTTGTTCGTTTTCAAATATCAATTATTTAACTTTGACTTCAGAAGTTCTGTATAATTCCACTTAATAGTTAAAGATCACTAATTTTTACCAGGAGAAATCTAATACTAATCCGTTACCACCAATTAGTCTAATAGTGTAAGTGTAAGTTCAAAAATCACTGATAAATATAAATTGTACATGTTGGTAAAATGTTTAATTGTTGTTAAGGTTAAAGGCCACTCTTGAAAACGAACAAAAAATGTAAGCTGTTGAACGTAAGGATAATTAGAACTTATAATTATTTTAAAAAAACTATAGGTATATTTAGTGGGAATAAGGACACTGTTGTTCTGGTAAATATACGTTTTAATTCATCGGTAACGTTTCGACAATGGTTTTTGCCTTCATCAGACCTTCAGACTAGATCGTACATTGGAACAACAAGAAACAAGAATTCAAGCACATCAGGAAAACAAACGGCACAAAATTAAAAAAAAAAAATAAAAAAAAACTATTGCTAATTTGTAATAGTTACAAGATGCATCTAAGTGATCTTTAAGCTCAAAATATTCCAATCGTAAAAATAGTTCAAGTTATAGATCACCGGTAAATATGTCGCGCGTAGTGGTAAAATTTTTGGCTGATTTGGAAATGTTTATTTAACTCTTGCCATTAGCCATTTGCAATTTGCCACTGGCCATTGGTGCCATTGGCCATTTGTCATTTGTCATTTGCCATTTGCCATTGGCCATTGGTCATTGGGCCATTTGCCATTTCCAAGTTCCACTTTCACTTTTCATTTTTCATTTTTATTTTCCATTTTCTGTTTTCCATTTTCCGTTTTCCAATTTCCAAGTTCCACTTTCACTTTTCATTTTCCATTTTTATTTTCCATTTTCCGTTTTAAAATTTCCAATTTCATTTTCCATTTTCTATTTTTCATTTTCCCTTTTCCATTTTCAACTTTCCATTTTCCATGTTCCATGTTCCATGTTCAATGTTCAATGTTCAATGTTCAATGTTCAATGTTCAATGTTCAATGTTCAATGTTCAATGTTCAATGTTCATTGTTCAATGTTCCATGTTCAATGTTCAATGTTCAATGTTCCATGTTCAATGTTCAATGTTCAATGTTCAATGTTCAATGTTCAATGTTCAATGTTCAATGTTCAATGTTCAATGTTCAATGTTCAATGTTCAATGTTCAATGTTCAATGTTCAATGTTTAATGTTTAATGTTTAATGTTTAATGTTCAATGTTCAATGTTCAATGTTCAATGTTTAATGTTCAATGTTCAATGTTCAAAGTTCAATGTTCAACGTTCCAATGTTCAATGTTCAATGTTCCAATGTTCAATGTTCAATGTTCAATTTTTAAGTTTCAATTTTTCATTTTCCATGTTCCATTTTCCCCGTTACTCCGTTTCCCCGTTTCCCAGTTTCCCCGTTTGCCCCTTTTTTTGAAACGAAAGGTAATTGAGTCTGGAGTTAAACAAAATACATTTTAATTTATTTAAAACAAAGGGTGGGGGTATATTTCAAAAATTAGAGTTTAAGTGAAAATATGGCGTGTGTGATATCAAACGAAAGGTAATTGAGTCCGGAGTTTAACAAAATACATTATAGTTTTTGTTTTTTTTTAAGGTTAGGGATAGATTTCAACAATTTGAGTTTGTGTGGTATTAAACAAAAGGTAAATTAGTTTGGAGTTGAATAAAACATATTTCAGTTTTTAGTTATATTAGGTCACACGTATACTATAACTATAGTACCTAGTGTGAGCTTAGGGGCCCATATATTGGCAGAGTATTTTTTGATTTGATTTGATACTGTGCCACGAAGAAGCTACGGAGTCCCTTATACTAACCTGAAAATATTACAGTTGTAGATGTAATGGTTATCGTGAAAAATAGAAACAAAAGTTGAAAATATGTCACGTTAAGTGGTAGAAGCCTGGTAATAGTAGCTTATTTTTTACCCGACCACTGAAGTACCTATTTAAAAATTGTTATACTAGGGTGCCCTGTCCGTAGATATATTCTACAAATGGAGAAAAAATAAAAAAGTGGGCGAGTGTACCTTTACAAATAAAAATAAAGGAATACTTTTGACCATACAAACAATTCGATGTAAATACGAAAACGTATAAAACATCGTTGGTCAGTAAAATTCTGGTCAGTAAAATAGGTAAAAGAATTGGAACAATGAAAAATTTTATGGCCATTGTTTTTTTGGCCCGTACGTTTTGGTTGTGGCCAACTTTACATTTTTAATTGACAATTTTAGGGTGTGAAGTTAGGGAGGTTCCATGGCCTGATTATTTTTTTCCTGAGTAGGTAGTGGTTTTTCCTGCTGCACTGCAGTTTATGGTAGGTACTAATTATGTTTCTTTAACAGCGGATTTATAAACGCAGTTCGCGCCCACAGTTGGAAGTTCGCGAATATTGAAAACAGTTTTTTGGTCTATTCAAAGCTTTGTATGGCCAATTAAGCAAAATATGCAGCACAGTAATATGATATATTCAGGCATTTTAATAGTGGATGTAAACTTTACTAACTCCCAAGATAAAATTTGAAGGTTATCTCTAAACTGCGGACGTGCACTGCGTTTATAAATCCAGAGTTGGTCATGTTTGCTAAAAAACAGTGGCAGGCAATTAATATGTAAGTACTTATTTATACTAATTGACAATTTCTTATTTAGGAAATGGTAGTTGTAAGCAGTAATTGGGTAAAAAATGTTGCGCCTTATCCCCCCTCTTCAACAGAGCCATCTTATGAAGACAATTCTGAACAGGAACATGATAGTAGCAACAACATCCCAAAAGCTATCTTGATTTGCAGACCCAATTCACATCATTTTCAAGTACGCACACTCAGCCTAGACCAACCTGTGAAAGTGGGCAGATCTGTAGCAAAAGCTAAACCAGCCTCTACGAATGCAATATTTGATTGCAAAGTTCTCTCCAGACATCATGCTTTATTATGGTATGAAGATGGCAAGTTTTATTTACAAGATACCAAGAGCAGTAATGGCACATTTGTTAACACAACCAAACTATGTGAACAAAATCATGAGGTCCATTCAGGAGATATTGTCCAGTTTGGAGTTGATGTTGTGGAAAATAATAGAAAGGTTACACATGGGTGTATCATTGCTTCATTAAAACTGTATTTGCCAGACGTGTATTACCAAAACAAAGAGGCAAATTCTAGCCCAAGTATTTCACAGGGGGCGACAAGGCATCATGGGTTGGTGCCACTAGATGATCTTTATAAACTAAGTCAAATCATTCAGGAAGCTAATCAGCGGGAACAGTGTTTGGAAACTAAATTGAATGCCTTGCAAAATGTTGTAGATGAAACTAAAAAATCTGCTGAAGAGAGTTGGCAAGCTTATGTTGGTGAGGAAAGACTGCTAAGTCGATTATCAGCTTTGGAAACTCAATTGCAACAAGCAAGTAAAAATTGGACCGAGGATAGATTAAAGGAAGAAATTGCTAAATTACAGGTGAGAATTCTTAAAAACTCACTTTTTATATTTTACGTATAAAATGATTGTGTTTTTTGACAGGAAGGCAATGAGCAGTACCAAGAAGCTGCAAAATCTGCCTTAGAAAAGGTTCATGCTGAGAAATTGGAAGCAGTTAACTTGGCCATAGAACAAGAGAGATGTAAAATTTCAGCCCAACAAGATGCTTTGCTGGTAAATGAACAATTGGTCATAGCTCAACAAGAAATACAGGTATGTTTCCTATTCTCTGACCATTTTATATATACAATTAGGTAATTGCTTTAAAGAGACCTTTTTATTTTGACTTTGACCCAATAAGTGTAGATTTATAGTGGGAAACCATCATAGGGTTAAGACACACACAGCATTTTTCACTTAAGATTTTTTCTAAATATAGTTCTTAAGTGTTCTTTAAGTTTTTACCTAGCTTATGCAGTTTGGCATTTTAAAAAAAATACTCTGCCAATATATGGGCCCCTAAGCTCACACTAGGTACTATAGTTATAGTGTATGTGTGAGCTAATATAACTAAAAACTGAAATATATTTTATTCAACTCCACATTAAATTACCTTTTGTTTGATACCACACAAGCCATGTTTTGACTTAAACTCAAATTTTTCAAATCCACCCCCACCCTTAAAAAAAACAAAAACTAAAATGTATTTTGTTAAACTCCGGACTCAATTACCTTTCGTTTGATATCACACACACCATATTTTCACTTAAACTCTAATTTTTGAAATATACCCCCATCCTTTTTTTAAAATAAATTAAAATGTATTGTGTTTAACTCCAGACTCAATTACCTTTCGTTTGATATCACAAACGCCATATTTTCAAATAAACTCTAATTTTTTTTAATCTATCCCCACCCTTTTATTTGGTTTGTGTTTGGTGGATTTTGTTCATTTTTAAATGGGACCATCTCAACCCAAGACCCAGCCTAGGTATCAAATTTCATTGAAATCGGCCAAGCGGTTTTTGAGTTATGCGCGTTAGTCGTTACAGACACACAGATAGACGGCGCAACAAAAAAGTTTCAAAATCATCTGAAATGCAAAGATATATAAAAATTTTTGAAATCGGAGCAACTTTTTTTTTCTCGAAAAAATTAGGATCACCATAGCTCACACTACTATAGTATAGTATATGTGTGAGCTAATATGGGCTCTTTTGTATCTACAGATGTAACGTTCTTGTTATGTTTGTATGTCGTTGTTTAAGATGTTAAATTGATAAATAAAGAAGTGACATTGTTTGATAAAATTGTAATCAATCAGAACCGACTAAAGTCACAAACATCAAAACTATAAGTGAACTGATAAATAAAACAATACAAAATGTTGGAAGGACACTACATTCCTTCCTGCTCTTCATTAGACAAAATCTTTCATCCAATGTGGAGTACTGGTGTGACGTCTAGGCCGACCAGGAACTGAACAACTTGTCTTGGACTCAGGTTCGTTCATCTCACGAGAAGTGGAAGGCGAAATCAATGCTGGACGTTGGATGGGGTTTTGCACAAATGGACGACCATTTTCTTCCAACTGGTCTGGATCAAAATTGTTAAGATGATTTTCATTTTCTTCTAACGGCATAGGATTGATGTGGCTTTCATCGCTATGCTGGGTATCTTCATTTTCAGCTTTGTTGAAAATATAATCAGATCTGGAAACAGGTTTCACGATTGGCTGAAGGGGAGATGGAGAAGCTCTGGATCTGGATTCAATTTCCTTGGCTACTGTTGGGATGAAAATCTTGAAAAATGAAGAATTTCTCTCAATGTTCTTTCCACATTCCTCTGTGCAACAATCTTGTCACCAAAGATTTTTACAATCCTGAATGGTTCCGGATCATAGAAGGACGTAAGCGAGTTTTTTCTCAACTGTTGACAGAAAACCAAATCTCCAATTTTGAACTCATGAGATTTGCAATTTCGTTTCTTATCAGCATACTCCTTTTGTTTCAACTTATTCCGTTTGTCTGCTTCTTGTATTTCATTGTTACTTCCGTGCTCCTGCTTATCAAGAATAGATGGAAAACATGTTCTTACAGGTCTGCTGAACATGAGTTCATAAGGCGTCTTGGATATCGTGGAATGAGGATCGCTGCGATAGTTTGCAAGGAATTCTTGCAACTGCGAATCAAATTGGCTAGTCTCCAAATTAGCACAAACTAAAGATTTCTTGATAGTTTTTACAAATCTTTCAACCATGCCATTAGCTTCAGGCCAATACGGAGTGATTTTTCGATGAAGTATCCTATAAGACTCAAGAAAATCTTTGAAATCTTTTCCGTTGAAAGGTGGACCATTATCAGATTTGACAATGAGCGCTCTTCCGAATAACGAGAAGTATTTTTCAAGTATTGGTTTAACTGCCATGAAGGAAGTGGAGTTGACAACTTTAGCTATTGGATATCTGGAGTATTCATCAACCATTAAAAATATGTATTTTCCGTTTGGAAAAGGTCCAGCAAAGTCAACATCTAACTGTTCAAAAGGAGTTCCAGGAAGTTCTGAGCTCTGTATCGGACTTCTAGAGATATCGGGTGTTACAGCTTGACATGCAGCACAGCTATGGACATAGCTTTCGACCATACTCGTAATATTTGGAAACCAAATTTTTGTGCGTATCAGCTGTTTTGTTCTCACAATGCCTAAATGACCTTTGTGTGCTAGTTTTACTGCTTGTTCACGAAGAGATGTTGGAAGAATTATCCTTGTACCCACCCCTAAGTAAGATATTTCTGTACAACGTGATTTCTTGTATGATATTTTTGAATTATCAATTATACTGGAAAGTTTCTGTAAGGTCTTGTCTTTTACTGTTTCTTTTTCTACTAAAGTCACAAACATCAAAACTATAAGTGAACTGATAAATAAAACAATACAAAATGTTGGAAGGACACTACAACAGAGTCTCCCAAATTTGATATTTTTGAGGGGTTTTACTTATTTCTTATGTATTATTTTTAAAAGTAAAAGTAACAAGTGATTGTTTCATAAATAAAATAAAAGTTTAAGGGGCCCTCCCTGTAGCTTAAAAACAGCTTGCAGTTTTTGGCATAAACTTGAAAATTGTGTCTTGCAAGTGAAATTTGGTTTTCTTCTATCTTCCTCAGAAATGTCAACCAAAAAAGTTGTAGTATTTATGTTATGTTTAGATTTAAGTTTTTATTATATTATTGTCGTGTATCACCAGTGGCGCATCCAGGGATGAGGGGCCAGAGTGGCAGCAAACATCAAAATATTTTTTATTATATATTTATTATATAATATTGGTTTTTAATAGTTCTCAGGTGTAAAACTTAGTCATTAAGGAGATTTGGGACCACAGGCGAAATTTTTTTTAAAAGTAAGTAGAATTTGTGACAAATTTTAAATGAACCGAAGTAATGCTAAAGTAAAAAATAAGTTATATGTCTGGGAGGGGGCGGACTTCTGGTCTCCCCTGGATTCGCTACTGTGTATCATGTCTATAAATAGACGCGGACTAGACTTAACTGACAGACTGACTGACGATGTCGTCCTACTTTTTGGCTCCCTGTGGCTGACTGTGCGTGGATGCCAGAATGTTAAAAAGTAAGAAATTGAAAACTAGCTAACCTTTTTCTTTTTTTTCAACTAACAAGCCAAACAAATTTTCTCCTACAATTGATGGAAGGATGTCTTATTACCGTGGAGCCGCATTCCTACTATTTAATTTATTATCCAACTTTTAGGACCTTGCCCAAAAATTAGAAGAGCTTCAAAACCAATATGAATTAGTAAAATCAGATAATGCCCAGCAATCACGAGAATATCAGCAGCAAATTGAAGAAGAACAAATAAAAGTTTCAGAATTAGAAGCCAAGATTGAAGAAATTATGTCTCCACGGCTCAAGGAGAGAATCGAACCGCCTAGTCAACTCGTAGACGATTTTAAATTAAAAGAAATGTTTTTGGACAATGAATCTACTGACATTCTTAATGAATCCAATATAAACAAATTCGAAGAACAAAAAGATATTAACTTGTTGGTAAGTTACAGCTGCAAACAATTATTTAAAAATAAATATGTGGGATTGTTTGGTTCGGTTCACCACAACATTTTAATGTAAATATTTCGTTTTGTACGTTTTTATCTTTTGACACACCTTAGAGTATAAGCTTGATGTACGTTTGCCCGAATTCTTGAACAATTTTATCTAACCTAATCTGCGTGATTTGCACAAGACACTTGACAGGAAATGTGCTCGGCTCGCTTTCACTCTGAATGACGTTTACGTAAAGATGGATGGCTACGATCGATATCGATACGCGATGTCGTTAAGAATTAACAATTTTGCATAACATAAGACGTATCGTTTTTTTATGTTATTGTAATGTACTTAAGGAGTTTTGACATAAAATAAATTCTGTTTTTTGACAGTAAAAACTATCCAGCGGCCTTTAATTATTCATAAACCCCAACAACAACAACAACAATTAAAAACCCTACAAATATTACCAATTTATTAAATGTTATTTAAGGTGGCTCCAGTAGATGAAAACTGTGAGAAAGTAGAAGCTGAACAAGAATTCAAAACTTCAAAAGATGAAGACGAAGAAGAAAGCAAGAGAGTTTCCTTTATTTTACCAGACACAGTAAGTTGTGACTGCAGATTGTTTCATATTAAAATTTCACCGATTTTGATCATTTTTCATTCATTATGCCCATAAAGGGTACTAAAAATTCCAATTTTTTCTAATGAATGGTTTTTTTTCAATTAAATTTTTAAAAAAACTGCAAATTGAAAATTCAAATATGTATCTCAGGAACTAGTTACACCACGATAGTAATATAAAGGATTTCAATTTTTTTTTACATTTAATTTAAAACACATGTACTTAACAGAAAAATGTTAAATTTGTGATTTTTCATCAAACCAAAAATTATAAATTGTTGGGATGGTTTGGCAAATTTCCATTTTTACCTTCCTAACCCGCGCCGCAATGAATGATAAAGAAGGTATTACAGTGAAGTTCGCATATAGCGAACCTGTTTATAATGAACACTCGCTTATAGCAAACCCCGTTCAAAATACCCAAAAAATACAATAGTCAAATATTATAACAAACCAGTTTCCTTGCAATCAAAATCCAATAATACTAATGACCAGTTCAAAAAGTTTAATAATACTAGTTTTTTAATAGAACATCACATCAATGTGCGATTTTCGAATTGTAGTAAAACACATTTTTCTAAAAAATTTATGATATAACCTAAAACTTATTAGGACCTTTCGTTTATAAGATATTTATAAAAAATGTTTTAGGGTTGTAGAATTGCTAATGGGCTAGAAATGTATCAGATCTATTTATTTTTTGTTGATTTCATATGAAATGACTGCATAAAAGCAAATGCCTATATTCCGTTTTTATTTTTAGGAATCAAT
The DNA here is from genome assembly GCA_963576565.1 of Aspidapion aeneum. Taxonomy (NCBI): domain Eukaryota; kingdom Metazoa; phylum Arthropoda; class Insecta; order Coleoptera; family Brentidae; genus Aspidapion; species Aspidapion aeneum. The sequence continues at coordinate 88,402 of OY755044.1, forward strand.
TAGTCCTTTTTTGGGAGATGAATGTGAAAATATAGATTCTAAGACATTAAAATATCAATATCAGTCAGCGCAAAAAGAACTTAGGCTAAAGATAGAGCAACTGGAACAAGCCTCTATGCAAAATGTAAATAAAATTCAACAGTTGGAAATGTGTTTAAGCCAAGAGAAGGTTGTCAGTGCCGAAACAGCGCTTCAGAATGAAAAGCTTTGTAATGAAGTGGCTTTAATTGACAACATGTGGAAAGAAAGTCAACAAGAGAATCAACAACTAAAAGATACAATTAACTCTTTATTAAGTCAACTTGCAACACACCAAGAAATGTTGGAAAAAAGTAAAAAAGTACGAGATGTTATTGAAAATTCTACACAAGAGGTACTTTTTAAATTTTATGTTAACTACCAATTTTTCTTTAAAATTCTGGAACGACACAGTAAAAAGCTTTTTTGTTTTTAAAAAATCTGTATAGGTATTAATGTAAAATTTTTTACTTTAACTTAGTTGTCTTTTACACTGTCGATAATATTACATCTACATAAAACAATCGACCCACTTGAACAGGTGTGTGCATCAAAAAATTCCAAGAAAGTCAAAAAATGTCCTTGGGTTTGGGGTGGGGGGGGCTCGGGGCCCAAGCCCAGGCCCCTACAAGCCCCTCGCCAATATAATTGACATATTCAAACGTTTTTACAAACAAAAAACATTTCTATTGCCTTTTACTTGAAACACTCTGTATAAAAATACCTACTTATTCAAGAATCTAGTAATAGAAGAACATAATTTAAAATTTGTAATATTATTTTAGAGATCAACAGAGGAATCTAAATCTTTACCAAAAACAGAGGATGGTTCTCTATTGGAAAATGAGTTGTTGGACCTGAAAGAGAAATTTGCTGAATTAATAAAGGACAGAGAAAAAGTTAAGAAAGATTTATCCGACATGACCTTACAGTACAATAAAATGGTGGATCGATTCCAAAATAAATTTTTCTTTTATATTGCTCCAATAGTATTTATAGTGATTTATATGTTTATTAATACCTTTTTTTCCTGATTAACACTTCTCCTTTGTGTTTTTTTTTTAATTTAATGTAAAAAATATAGCATATGTATGTATAGGTAAGTATATGTATTCTCGAAATATACAACACAATATCATAAAAAGCTACCTTCCCATTATTAAAACATCTGTCACAATAACGCATTTTTTTTTTTTTAAAAAAAGGCCATATAAATTGAATGTTTTGTTAGTTTACTATATGTGTAATAAAAAAGAGTGTGTAAAAAACTTTATTTAAAAAAAAAACAGTTTGCAAAAAATTATTTTTTGTCACCCATATAATATAGTTAGGGCCTACCACTACTTTTAAATATACCTACATACAACAGAAATGTTTTACTTTCAGCATAAGCAATAAAAAAAATTCTTGCCAAGGTTTTTTATTACTTTCATTTGATAGAAGTATAAATTAAATAAACAATACTAAATTTGGATGTAAAGTCCAGGTTTCACCTCTTCTGATCACCAAGATCCTCAATAAGATCTTCATCAATCTAAAACAATAAACAATAGTTTAGTTTAATTTGCATTTAACACTATATGTTCATGTTCATCTTGGAAAATAATATTTTATAAAAATATTTAGGATCAATCATGAACATAGGTTTTAGCTTATTTATGGTATGTTATACAATACATAATGATAGTAAAAATTTGATAACTACCTCAGGCCATTTATCTGGTATAACATCAAACAGATCGTCTTTGACATCACCTTGAATGACTATCTCATCATCACCAGTCACAGATGAACCACAGGCAAATTTCTGGCCAAAAAATTTTGCAGCTATTTTTAAATCAATTTCTAAAAAGTAATTTCATTTATTAGATACCTACTTAAATGGAGACCAATTGAAATATTTGCATTCAAAGTATTGATCACAGCTTTCCTTCATTCTGGTTGTTTTGCAATTTGGTCCATATATTTTTGACAAATATTTGGCCTTTTTTATGAATACTGAGTAGTCACCTTTTTAGTGATTTCATTGACCACTAAAACACACTGCAGAAGTAATTATTTCTCTGCACAGACTTCATAAAGCTGTCAAAATACCTATAAAAATACATTAAACTCACCAAAGCTGCTTAAACCAGTTACCACTGTTACAGATTTTTTTTTACCCCTAGGTGCCCTAGACACATACACTTGTTTAGGCCCTTCTTCCTTCTTTTTAGTTTTAATAATGCCCTTTCCTCCTCGTTTTTGTCTCTTTTTTTCTTCTTCTGCAGGACCATCTTCACCTATTTTAATTTTCTCAAATTCAGTAGGTAGATAACGCTCTAGCCACTGTTTGCATTTTTCATATTCAGGATAATACTCGCAATACTAAAAATAAACATCTTTTCAGAAAAAATATACTGCTGTTAGGTTAGGTTAAGCTTCTTTCTACTGTTTTTAAGTCCCTATTATTAGTTCTAAACTTACCTCAATAGGCATTGTGCAGTTTCCACAATAGACCATTGTTAAAGGGTATGTGACGCCGTCTCGAGGGCCCATCTTCAGTTTGTCTTTAAAATCTACCATTTTTAAAAATTAATAAAAACCGCACGACCACAAAAACCAAACTTTGACAATCAGCTGTTGTCTTGGAATTACGTAAATTATCTATTTTTTATGTATCTATGATGCCAGAAAATTGTTTATCTATGATTTTTAACAGAATTCTACTAATTTCTAATTGAACAAGATACAGTTTTCTGCATCAATAAAACAGGCCACTGAACCGAAAAAACCCAAGGACTATACACAGAGAATAGGATGGTCCACTTCGCGAAATCTGTCAGACGGTTTTCAATACGTCACAAAATACTTCACGACATAACCTCACTTTTTCGTAAAATATAAACAAAAACTAATTTTAAAACGTTTTTTTTTTTAAACCATTTCTGGGTGTAATGTAGAAGGATTTGACGAAACAATTTTATGCAAAAATATCATAGGTGTATCTTCTTCAGAAAATACTTTACAGAACCCATCAATCATCAAATAAACTTTTTCATTGTCATTCATAAGCATTTGTTTAAAAAACATGTTAATATTTGGAATATCATCTAGAATACTTTGTGAATAGTATTCTACTCCCCATTGGAATACCTATGCCTAGAATGAGGGGTGATCGGCTGCCCATAGTAGGTGCACAAAATTAATTTATAGGACTGTGCAGGACACTATACTGCCTGGCATAAGTTATAATGCCGTTATCCAACATTTGGACAATTTTGATTTTTTGATGCCATCTTAATCACAACATTATTCTACATTAATTTTTATTAGCAAATCTTCTTAAGCTTTTAAAGAAGCAAATATCTTACAGTTATCAGAGAGTAGCATTTGTGTATTATTTCTCGGGTTTTTTAATCAAAACTAGGAAAATTCTAAGGTTCATTATACATGACCCTACAATACACTACAGGACCAAAAATTTATTGTTAATTCTTGAAGAACAATGCACCAACTTCATTCCACTTATCACCTAGTAGTACTGCCTATACCTACTATACAATATCTCGACACTTTTAATTACCACTTGGGACTGATAAGAATCAGGACCTGGCAGGACCTTTTAAGGAATAACAGGGTCAACAAAAATATGGTTTACCTAGCTAAGTCCCTGTACAAAGTTTTTGCTATTGTTCAGCAACAGGCCCAGAGGTATTTTTTGCACTTAAGAAATATTAACTTTTTGTCAGTAGCGGCTTGTGGTAGAACATGGCACATCAGTTGAATGGAAAAAACCAAGGACCATAAACCGCCAGTCCTTGGCTATTGTTGGCAAAAATGTTCAGTTATGATGTCACTTGTACAGTATGAAAACTCATTCCAAATGACATGATAAATTAAATGTTTTGTCAATACATTATACAGTTTTTTCTTTCAACTGATGTACAGTGTTCTACAACATTGCTATGTTTAAAAGGAAATAACATGTGTACCTACTGAGGTGTATATATTGCTCAACTTCACCTAACTAGCAGCAGTACTACCTTTTTGTCCCTTATTATTTTGGTAATTAAAATATCATTTTTTATCCTGTTGAAGCAATTTGTAGTTATCAGTATTTTAACTTATTGCTTCATCTAAATGTTGCCTATAGGTTTGATTTTATGAGGTATATGTTAGTGCCCCAAAGATTTCATCTCAGGATACATGTTTACCGATTTAAAGATAAAAAATAAAATGATCAAATAAAAGTTATTTTATTTTATAAGTATGTATAGTCTTTAGGCATCTGTAAACATTTTTAGAATTTTTTAGTTATATCACTCATAATAGCAAAAAAATAACAAACCTGTATACATTATTAAGGGGGTTATTGATTAGAAGCAATAAGGAATTGGTTACCATAAACATCAGGATAACAAATCCTGAATTTGATAAATGAAATGTAAGAAGAATGTAGCATGGAGGCAAAAAATCTAGGACATGTAGGTATTTTACCTTTCTAAGAAATGTCCAAGTATTTTTTACCCAACTGCAAGCCCTTTTTACTTCTAAGCATCATTATTTTTATTAAGTGACATTACCTTCTAAAAAATTGAAAAAATATAATAATATATTACATTTTAATAATATATATAAAAAATATAAATATATCTTTTGTAGATACAATAGCAGACTCCGATACAAAAAATTCTAACAGAAACTCGATCGATTTGCACAAAACAAAAAAATCATAGTTTAACTAAGTAGTTTTCTTTTTCTACCAACATCAACCAGCAAATGTTCCTCGATTTCAATGCTTATACCTGCAGTTGGCTCTTGAGGATCAACTTCCATTGGTTTTGATTTGGCACAGATGTATTCTTTTGTATTCTTTTGGAAGTACATAAGCCTGTAATAAAAAAACATATATAAGGAACTTTTTCAAAAAAAGGTAGTTTCTACAGTGTAAATTTTGTACTCTAGTACATATGGAATTCACAAAAAAATATGAGGTTTTAGAAATGGTCCAAGTATTATTTTGTTATGACATTTTTGTCAAAATTACAGTAGGTGTCCCAAATTAAGTTGGCACCATTGACAACTTCACTATTATTGGAGTCAAATTAGTACACTAGCACGGAACTATGTTACAGTTCCTTGTACACTAGTAGCATTGTTTGAGCTAATTGAAATAGTCAAAACAGAAAAACCATTAACTTGCACATTTACAAAAAAAAATTAAAAAATGTTTCATGTCTAATTTTTGTGGCTGTAGAGGTTTCTTCATAGACAAGGGGTGATCAGCTGCCCACAGTAGTTCTACAGGACTCCATAGGACACTACAATATACTATGGGATCAAGAATTAATTAAAGTCCTGTAGGATGGTGTACAAATTTGGTTGAGCTGATCACCCCTTGTTTATAGATGAACACACAGGCCATCAAACATACACACATAGGCCTAAATAAATTCACATGTGGCTTAGTGTTACATTAAGTAATCTCTGGGGAGGGAAGGGTTACCTTTGTGTCATAGTCTTGGCCATAGGTAGTTGCACTTTTGACATTTCCAACCTATTTCTTTATCAAAAAATCTGAAAAATGGTATGTTGTTGAGTTGTTTTTATCAGAACATTTTTTTTGTCAACATAAAGTCAGCATCTTTTAATTCAGAGGCAGTGACAGTTTTACCTTAAATTTTATACCTACACGACATATTTAATTTTTAATATATTTGTGGTTAGGAAATATGCTTGGAAATAGGTATGTTTAAATGTTAATCATGTCAAAGTCACAAAAGTGTAACTGCCTATGACAAGGACTATACACTGAATGATTTTTTTATATTTTTCTTGAAAATGCGTTACGACAGGAGAAGGGCGTTAAAAAATACTGAATTTTTGCTTAACATAATTAAATAATGTGGCCCTAAATAGATTTAAAAAATTATATTTACCTAGCAATTTATCTTGAAAAGGAATTTCGAAATCTGTACTGTAGAAATGGTTTCGTGGGGTCCATATTGTCTTTTCCACAACGCCTTAGCCACTCTTGCAAAATAGTCTGGGAAACAGTCATTGGAAGGTGGAAATTTAAAATAAGACTAATAAACCTAGTACTTCTCAGTTTGAATAGTTGGATTTACATCCAGAAACCGCACAGGACGCGCCTGGCATTTTGCGATTTCGAAAAATGTTTAAAATAACGAAAATCACAATACAAAACTAAGATTCCACAAATTTTTTCACGCGCACAGAACACCAATTCACGCGAAATGCACGGAAAAACTAACCTCACTTTGGCCTCGCGAAAAAAATCAATAAGTTCAGTTGTCCTTTTTCATTTAATGTGAATAGAAAAGGAAAGACCACCCTACTAAACAGATCAAGGGGCTTTTGAGAAGGATGAGTAGGTTCATAGAAGGATGGCGCAACACCTTGAGGATTTTGTGACGTAGCGAAATTTGGAATATATGAGGCTTATGGAAGTGGACCGTCCGAAATGTTTTTAAAAACTTAGATTGGGAAGAAACAGGCATCAACTTAATGACCGATTTACCATATACACACTACAGTTTGCTGACGACCAAGTAATTGTAGCTAATGATAAAGAAGACATGGAGTATATGATAAGAAAGTTAACGGAAGAATACCAAAAGTGGGGATTAACAGTGAACGTGGACAAGACACAGTACTTATGTATTGGAAATGAATCAAGTGAGTTAGAACTAGACAATGGATAAACAATATCTCCATGCAATGAGTATGTATACTTGGGTGTCACATTACTCACATTTGATAAGACAGGAACAGACTGTAAAGAACTGGAAAAAAGAATAGTAAAAGCAAAAAAGTTATTGGTTGTCTTAACAGTATTTTATGGAGCAGAGAGATAACAAATAATGGAAAATTTAATATAAATGAAACAATAGTGAAAACGCTGTTGTATGGATTAAAGACTTGACGCTTAACAGAAAAATACAAAGCAAAAATGGAGAGTGTCGAAATGGATGCAATAAGAAGATCAATAATAATATCTAGAACAGATCATATATATATATATATATATATATATATATATATATATATATATATATATATATATATATATATATATATGGGAATCGAGGAAAGCATAACGGATGACATCACTAAAGGACAACTGATATGGTACGGCCATGTACAACGGATGAACGACGAAAGAATACTAAAGCAGGCCCTAGAATAGCAACCAATAGGGCGCAGAAAAAGAGGGCGTCCTAAACTGGAATGGAAACAGTCAATCCAAAGATCAATGAGTCAAAAAAATCTGACGGAAGATGATTTTCAGGATCGAAGGAGGTGCAGAATAGGCGTCGGACAACGTAGAAAAACGTTCTAAACCGACATAGTAGTAGTAGAAATAGGCATCAGAGTAAGTGGACAAAAGATGTCCAAAGATGGATGGAAGAAGGCTAAATAGATAGATAGATATAGATTAAGATAAAGTTTAAATAATGGCTTTTTAGATTATTTCAACGACGACTGCTAGAAAAATAGCTACAGCTGTAGCAAGCGTTGTGCCAGCAATTTGCTTCGTTTGTATCGGTAAGTGCTTTGCAAAAAAACTTTTTTATAAAAAAAAACAAAAAAAAAATGTTTTAAATTTTTTTTTTATTACTTTTTTACGGTTACCGAGGTTGGGTGCGGCAGACATTTTATTGTCCCACCCCTTCATTCACGCCGGTAACCAGGCCGGATGAGGTCGGATATCTCGTGAAGGCGGACTTTGTTACACATTCCTTCAGTCGGTAGGCCATTCTAAGGGACAAAAGGACCGGATAAAAAAAATACCTGGTCTGGGGTTCCGAAGGTGGCCGATGACCCTTTTTTTTTTTTAAGGATTTTTATTTTTAATTAATACTATTTATCAAAAAGCAGTTTTTACACATTAAAAATTGAATATTTTTAATTAACAAAAACTTATATTTGGTTCAAAATAAACTTTTTTTACCAGGTAAAGACAAGAATGTGGCAATTGCCCTGATGACAGTCGCTACTACTACCATTGGAGGCATGTACTGCGGATTCCTGTCGAACCATATTGACATTGCTCCGAACCACGCCGGGTTTTGGGTTGCCGTCACCAACCTCCTTGCACGGTATCAGGAATCACTGTCCCCATTTTTGTCACTTGGGTGACTTTTAAAAACGTAAGTAAAATGTCCACTTTTCCGTAATTCGTCGAAAAATTTTTCAGTGATTTTTTTTTTCCACCCAAAAAAGTCTTAGCGAAAAAAACGACCACTATTTAGGAAAAAACTGGTTACAGATCTTGGGCATTTTAAAGGGCCCTTTTTTAGGTTTAAAATAAAAATCAAAAAGGAAAAAAAAACGGTTTTTTGATTTTTCTCGGAAAAATATTTAAAAAAAAAACTAATTTTTAGAGATTTTGGTTTGGCATTTCTAGTATTTTTTCCTTACATACATAATTAAAATACACATTATCTAAAAAAAATGTATTCTTTTACTTAAGTTGTATCTAACAGACAACTTAAAACTAAAAAAAAAAATGGTTTAACAAGGAAATTTGATAAAAATATCAGGAATTTTAGGTGTTACAGAAAGGACATTAACGTTACAGAAGGGACAAAAATTAAAAGGCACATTTCCCGATGTGTAACACAGGGACAATTTGTCACATGACTAACCATATAAAACTGTTATGCTTATTCATTAGCCGTTATTCATAACCAACCAAGTATATTGTATCTGCATAAATGTCAACTGTCAGAACTGACAGATAACCGAACCATTTTTAATAAACGCAGTTGTTACCTGGTCACGCCAGTAAAATGTCGCCTCATTTCTAATCACCTCAAGATTTATAAAAAAAATCCAAAAGTAAAGTAAAATTACATGGCGCAGTCAAAATAAAAGAACCAAATTGAAGCTCAAGATGCCGACTACCCGCTAAGCTGAAAGCACGACAAGAAAATTCTATGGTTTTTTGGATGATAGCAGATAAAGAAATTTGAAAGCATGGACCGAGGCATTACGCCCATGAGCTTTACCAATGGCAACCTAGCTCAATCGTGGAAGTTTTGGAAGCAAAAGTTCATCACATATCTAAAAGCGACAGAAATTATTAAGAAAGAAGACTCTACGAAATGTGCGCAAATGTTAACCTTGATGGGAGACGAAGGTATTAGAATTTTTAACACATTTTCGTTTAATGATGATGATCAAGAAACTTTTGACAATCTTTTAAAAAAATTTGATGACCACTTTAATCCAAAAACCAATTTGACTTACGAAAGATATAAATTTTTATCATGTCGTCAAAAAGAAGGCCAATCAATAGAACAATTCATTATTGAACTTAAAAATCTGTCATTATCTTGTGAACTGGAGACTTTGAGAGAATCATTAATTAAAGATTTACTTGTATGCGGAATTAAATGTGACAAATTACGCAAACAGCTATTTGACAAAGACTGCAAGACCCTGAACGAAGCAGTAAATTTTTGCATGAACTCTGAGTCAACTAAAGAACATAATCGGCAAATTACCAATGGCTTTGGTGATGCACATGGAGATGTCGATGCTGTTAACAAGAAGTTCCGTCCACCACAATCCAGGGCGAGGCATTTTTCCAACCAGAGGAGATCATATCCATCTACCAGCCACAACACGAGAAGTTCGCAGCAGAGTCAGCCATGCAGAAACTGTCAACGAGTACATGGTTATCGAGAATGTCCAGCATACCAAGCTAAGTGCAAAAAATGTTCAGGTTTAAACCATTTTTCTCATTGTTGTTTAAAATTTCCTAGTAATGCTAATCAAAAATTTAATTTTCAGACGAAACAAAGTGACAACTTCCGCAAAAATAATTTTAAAAAAAGAGTTCACGGTATTGAACAAGAACAAACTTCTACATCAAGTGATGATGACGATTGTAAGAATTTTTTATTTTTAGATATGATCGAGACAGATATTTCAATCAATACCATGCCGGGACAATCAGGGGCAATTGGGACTGTCTCCGAGGATTCCTGGGTGACGAACCTTGAGGTCAATGATAGGGCAAACATCTCATTCAAACTGGATACTGGAGCTATGGCCAACGTAATTCCTGTAAGTGTACTAGGGAAAATTAATGTAGATATTTCAAAATTACAAAAAACTAATGTTAAATTAAGTTCTTATACGAAACATAGCTTACCAATTTTGGGCCAGTGTTATCTGGAATGTAGATCAAATAATAAACGTTGCAATCTTTTATTTTATGTAGTAGATTTTGAAAGTATTCCAATATTAGGTCTAAAAGGCTGTTTGGAAATGCAACTTATTAAAAAAATACAGTCAATAGACAATAGTTTTCAAAATAATTCAAATATTAATGAAATTTTAAATAAATATAAGCATATTTTTAAAGGTGTAGGGTGTTTAGAGAAAGATTATCATATCGAACTTAAAGAAAATGCTGTACCGCTGGTTTGCCCCGCAAGAAAAATTCCTTTGGCTTTAACTGATAAATTAAAATTTGCTTTAAATCAGTTAGAAAAAGATAAAATCATTAAAAAAGTCACTGGGAGTACTGATTGGGTAAATCCAATAGTAATTGTTAAAAAACCCAACGGTAACTTAAGAATTTGTCTTGACCCATCCCGAATTAATGAATTTTTGAAAAAACCGTCATTTCATTTGCCAACTTGGGATGAAATTGCATCAAAATTACATGGTTCTAAATATTTCAGCACGTTAGATGCAACTCAGGGATTTTTGCAAATAAAATTGGACGATGAAAGCTCTAAACTTTGCACTTTTGCAACGCCTTTTGGCAGATATTCTTTTTGTAGATTACCCTATGGTCTTTCATGCTCATCTGAAGTCTATCAAGAACGCATGCAACAGATTTTTGGAGATATAGAGGGTTGTGCAATATTTATAGATGACATAATTTGTTTCAGTAATTCCATTTCTGGCCATAACGCTATCTTAAAAAAAATATTAAAAAGAGCTGCACAATACAATATACGTTTCAATAAAGAAAAATGCAAAATTTTATGTAAAAAAATAACTTATCTAGGCCATGAAATTAGTGAAAAAGGCATTGAAGTGGACAAATCGAAAATTCAGGCAATATTAGACATGCCTAGTCCAAAAAACGTCAAAGATCTCCAACGATTTTTAGGAATGGTAACGTATATTGCCAGATTTGTAAACAATTTGTCAGAAAAAACTGCAATTTTACGTTCTTTACTCAAAAAAGATATAATCTTTCAGTGGTCAAATGAACACGAAAAAGCATTCCAAAATTTAAAATCACTTTTAATAAAAACACCATGTTTGCAATTTTTTGACACTAACCAAGCTACGACTATTTCTGTTGATGCCTCTCAGAATGGCATGGCCGCTGTTCTGATGCAAAATAATAGACCATGTGCTCATGCATCGAGGGCATTAACAGAAACACAGTCTCGCTACTCTCAAATCGAAAAAGAATTATTAGCCTGTTGGTTTGGTGCAACACGTTTTTATCAGTACGTTTTTGGTAGAAAATTCATTATTGAAACGGATCATAAACCATTAATCTCAATTATTAAAAAACCTTTACATCTCACTCCACCGAGACTGCAAAGAATGCTCATGCAGTTAAAAAAATATAATTTTGAACTTGTTTTTAAGCCAGGCAAAAAACTAATCGTAGCAGATGCCTTAAGCAGAGCATTCAGTGCAAAAAACTTTAATGAAAATTTAGACTTTGATATCGAATCAGAAATTTGTGCTGTAGAACTTTCTCTAAATATCACAGACCAGAAAAAACAAGAAATTCAAAAATTAACTCGTGAAGATTCGGAACTTTCTGAATTGAGAAACCTTTTAGAGAATGGTTGGCCCAAAAGCATCAAAAACTGCCCAGAAAATGTCAAATTTTATTTTAAATTTAAAGAGGAAATTTCATGTATTGATCAACTTATTTTTAAGGGCCAAAAATTAATTGTTCCTCAAGCCCTACGTAAAGAAATTTTGCAAAAACTTCATTATAGTCATTTAGGTTATAAAAAATGTTTAGATATGGCTAATTTGTCATTTTTCTGGCCAGGGATGCGAAAACAAATAGAAGACATGATAACCTCCTGTAATGCATGTCGTACCTATCAGAGATCTCAGGGTTCCGAGACCATGAAGCCTCATGACATACCAAAAGTTCCATGGCAAAAGGTAGCTGCCGATATTTTTCAATTTCAATCTGAATGTTATCTTTTAATCGTTGATTATTACTCAAAGTTTGTCGAAGTTGTTAATTTGAATCAGAATTTAACCTCTCAAAATTTAATCAATAAATTTAAATCTGTTTTTTCACGTTTTGGCATACCCAAAATTTTAATGAGCGATAATTCTAGTAATTTTTGTAGTTTAGAATTTAAAAATTTTTCAAAAAATTGGGAATTTCAACATATTACATCATCTCCTTTGTATCCTCAGTCAAATGGACAAGTTGAAAGGTCGGTGCAGTCTGTAAAAAATCTTCTAAAAAAATGCTTTTTCAATCAACAAGATCCATACTTAGCTTTATTAAACTTTAGAAATACACCTTTGGATGGTGAGAACTCTCCAGCAAATGCTCTCATGCACAGAAACTTAAGATCAATAATTCCAGAAATAAATAGTAAATTCTCTAAAAATTTTAAAAAAGAAAAGTTTAATTCACATATAACAAAAAACCAGCAAAATCAAAAAAGACACTATGACAAAAATAAAATTACTTTGCCTCCTTTAAAAAACAATTGTCTAGTAAAAATTCAAATAAAGCCTCAAACACCATGGCAAACTGGCAAAATTTTAAGAAAAGTAAGTTTCAGATCATATTTAGTACAGCTGGAAAATGGTAAAATCTTTAGACGAAATCGAAAATTCATTAGAGAGTTCAAAACATCCAAGGATTATTCATTTAAGTATTTTCAAAATTCTGGAAAACCGGAAAATTTCTCTGACTTGTTATCAGAAAATAAACTTCAAAACACTCAAAGATTTTTAAAAATAGTCGAAAATTCAGATAACAACAGGTCCATGTCTGAAAATACAAATGTAACAAACTTTCAAAGTAATTCTGTAGGTAGTAATGTAGGTGACAACTCAGGTGACAACTTTATTGACAATGTTCCTAGCTGTAGTGACAATGATAGCCTTGTCAGCTGTAATTCTAGTTTTTCTTGTAGCTCTAGTCTTGTAAATTCTTCTTCTGACAAAGAAAAAACTTCTTACTTTGTTAATAATTCTTATGACAACTTTCAATATGAAAACTTTGTAAATAAAAAACTTCTAGAAAGTGCTAACATGACAAATCAAAATTTTGGTGAAAATTCATCTTCAAATTCAGAAATACCAACTACTTCTTATGAAACTCAAAAACTTCAAAAAGACTCCAAAAAAGGGGAGGAAAGCACTAGTCATACAACTAGATTTGGACGAAAAATAAAAACTCCATTCAAACTCAATGATTATGTCATAAATAGTAGTCCAGAAACTGCAAAAGAATAAACTTTTAGTTTTTCAATTTGCACTGTTTTTCACTTTACATAAAGTGAAAACTTCACTCCTTTTAAATTTTGGATTTCACTTTACATAATGTGAATATCATTATTGTCATAATTTGTCAAAATTAAACTAAACTTTATTTTTAAACTTAATATTTCATTCTAATATCTTAGAAAGCCTTTCTGAAGTTTTACACAAAACTAGCTCAAAAAACTAAATTTAAAAACAAACAAAAAACCACTACAGCCTAAGTGTTTGTTTGCTTGTACAATGCATGTATGTCTGTTGTATTTTACTTTTAAATGTTGTAACAAAAATGTGATTTACAAATGTGATAAGTTAAGATTAGGTAACAACTACAAATAACATTTTAAAACTGCTGATTTTATCTTATATAAAACTTTTTATTCTTACAAATAAGTGCAACAAAACTTTCCAATTTTTACTAATAATTGTAATAACATTTTAAATTTTAATCCTTAACTTATAAAAGGTATTTATTTAGACATAAATAAGACACAGGTTTTCTTAGCTATAAGGTATTAATAAAACACAAGTTTTCTTAGCTATAAGGTTTTTATTGTAAAACAAAACTTACTAACTAGTAGCATAAGCATATTTTAAAAATATTGTACTTTAAACTTTTCATTATAAAAAGGGGGATGTCACATGACTAACCATATAAAACTGTTATGCTTATTCATTAGCCGTTATTCATAACCAACCAAGTATATTGTATCTGCATAAATGTCAACTGTCAGAACTGACAGATAACCGAACCATTTTTAATAAACGCAGTTGTTACCTGGTCACGCCAGTAAAATGTCGCCTCATTTCTAATCACCTCAAGATTTATAAAAAAAATCCAAAAGTAAAGTAAAATTACACAATTTCATCGAAAAATAGCGTTACCAAAAGGGACAAATCGTGTTACAGATGGGACAATCTCTTTACATTTGAGCATTTTCCGGCCAAATCAAATATATGACTCGACTTATTTTCAGTTTTGTTCAATATTTCAACGGTTTTGTTTGAGAAAATAAACATTTTTTTTAGTCTAGGACAGCCAAAATTAGGCTTTTATCCAAACATAGTGCCTTACAAGCAGTAAGTATTGTTTTTTTTTTAGGAAAGTGGATGGGACATAGTATTTTGGACAGCCATAGTCGCGTTTACCGTAGAATTTATAGTATACACGCTTTTTGGGTCTGGAAATGAACAACCTTGGAACAAATCTGAGGAAGTGGCAAATTCTGGTGGAGAAAAATAGAGAACCTTTAAAACCTAATGTCAGTCAAAAAGCATAAAATTTAATCTATAAAAAACCCTAAGCTAAGATATTTCTTATGTAAATATAGATTTTTTAATGACTGTTGTGCACAAAAAAAAAACATATTTTTGTCTTAAAAGCTGAGCTTTAGTTTCTGAGATATTAAGAAAAGTTTTATCGGTTTCTAAAGAGCATTTATACATACATACGTTTTTTGTAATAATAGAAGGTATCAATCATCAGTCATTTGTCAAAAGTAAAAATTTGTTTTTATTCTAACTGCATTTAGAAATAAATATATAGAACCAAGTATCTATTTTTACATTACAACTTTAAGACTGCTTTTATATAATAAATTATCTTAGTAACAATACTAGTAATTTATTTCTATATTTGTTATTTAGTAAAAATATTAGTAGATAACTAGGTATGTATCCTTGCAGAGTAACTCAAAGGGTTTGGCTGGTGCAGTGAAAGACAACCAACAAAGAGTGTTGTGTTTGGTTCTTTTTTATTTTCAATCTAGAAACCAAATACCACACTCTTGGTTGTTTTCTCCCACTGCAGCAGCCAAACCCCACACTGCCTGTGAGTTACTCCCAACGTGGGGCGCCAAGTTGCAGTGTAACTCACAGGGAGTGTGGGGTTTGGCTGCTGCAGTGGGAGAAAACAACCAAGAGTGTTGTGTCTGGTTCTTTTTTATTTTCAGTCTAGGAACAAATACCACAAATTAGCCGAAAATAGTAGCTAGATGTTAAAAACTCTTCTTAATTTATATTTAAACAATAAAACTTTTAGTATAATAAACACGTGTTTCGAGGTATGTGCATGCAATAAAAAATAATATTTAGGAACGACCAAGCGCGTGCTAATCCCCAAAATAAATCCTGAGTTAGAGATTAAACTTTGAGGTTCGCACCAAAATGAAAACAACAGAACTAAGAAAGTATAGCCTTAGCAAGGACGAAAACTGATGGAAAATCGCGCGATCGTTCAGTGAATTGTCGATGTTCTGGTATGCTCACACGTCACTAACGAATATGGGAGGCACGGCTTTGAGTCCACAGAGTAAAGCAGTAAATTATTAAAATTTAAAATTATATTTGAACAGGAAAAAATGGGATTTTGCTATATCCTTAATAGTTTTTAGGCATAATTAAATCATATGTGAATTTATTAACCAAATTTTTAATATAACATAAACTTCTTTTTAATGTCTAAACAGAAAAATTATAAGACAACTCCATATTTAAAGGTATAAAAAATCCTACTTTTATACTATTAAACAAACCAAGAACTATAAAAAATACCATATTTTTTAAACAAGTTTAAAAATAAACTCAGTTGAACATAAACTTATTTTTAGCTTTTAAACACAACTTATAATACAACTCCTTAACTTCTCACTCATACCTAAACACTTATAATACAACATCTTTTTTTGTATTTTGCACTTTATTTTTTTTCTTCTTTTGAATAAAGCTTACAGATTGGATTATCTGAAGAACCATCATTAAAAGCCATAAATCCTGAGCTTGAATCAGAAGTGCCAGGTGGGACAAACACACTCTGAGAAGTGTCAGTTTTCTTTAAATAAATGTTTGAATTATCTGGCACACTGGTTTTAATCAAGTTTTCTTGTGGAACATCACATTTGACATCCTCTTCATTTCCTTTCGATCTTTGTGCATTTATATGATTTTTTGGAATAGGATAGTTCTTAGAAATGGTCTGTATCATTTGATGAATATTGTTATAGCTTTCCCTTTTGCCCAATCCCACTGCCGAGCATATTATACCACATTTACAAGCCACAGTTTCTGCTAGATTAGATACAATCAACACTGGCACATTTTTCAGCACACATAGTTGAATCAAAGGTTCAACCAAAACTTTTGGTGGAAAATCATTTATCAAGACTGCATGCAGCCTTTTTTGTTGTGCTTTAGTAATTTCCACACTGTCCTCTTGCTCTTTATTTTCTTGTTTTTCAACTGCTTTTGCTGTATCATTTATGCCTAGGGTTACCCCATATTCTATATTTATTGGGTATTCCAAGGGTCGTTTAGCTAAAGGTTCCCAACGCATCTCTTCAGTTTTCTTGGATCTTTCTTTGCTTAAAAAAACATTCAGTTGTGGCAAATGTTTAGCGATTAGAGCCCTTAATGTTGCAGATTCAGAATCCGAGATAACAGGCCTAAAATGTATTGACTCGTTAACTAGAAGCTGTCCATTACTTTCCGGCTTTACTTTATAAATAAATAAAATAAAAAAAATTGTCTTACCAATATTTTGTAAAAGGCGATGCCAGCACGTTCTTTATGATCTCCTTTTTTTTCTTTTTCTTTGAAACCAAAATTCCTTGGTTGGTATTTTTGGGAATGTTCGGAGTACGCATTTTTATATAAATTTAAAAATATTTAAAAAATAAAGAGAAAAATGAGGTTAGGTTCTTTGTGTACAAGGTGATGGGTGATTACGTACAAGGACACCCAATTCGTGACGTCATTTCAGTTTCAATTTTGTAGCGGTTGGCAACACTGATTTTCTTTTGGCTAAAAGACCATTTTTGGCTCTAACCTCACAAATCTTTCTCTTGGAAAAAACCAACATAAACAAATGTAGCCTATGGCCAGTTAGCCATTGAAAATAAGGCCAGAAACTTGCACAAAAAAAAAACAAAAAGAATCGAAAATGGAACTTTTTTTTGTGTACAAAAATTTTCAGTTATACATTTTTAAATCCCTTTGGTGTTGGTGTTCTGTATTTTGCAAAACAAAACTTTTATGTTATATTATAAATTCAACTGTTAAGCTGTACAATGAAAAATATTAATACTGTAGGTTTATTTTTATACGACATTATTTTTTTCTAGATAGGAACTTAAAAATAACCTAATTTTTGTTTATCCTAATATATAATAAATTTAAATAGAGATTGGTTTACCCAGCAACATAAAGAACAATAGACAAACTTAATATTTCAATGCAATAGATATATAAGCTAAGCACTAAATCATCTGTGCATTGGGCCTTACCAGAGACATTCCATGTCTTTGGGCTTTACTGGGTAAATCAGGTTCTAAATAAAAAAACTTGTAAACAAATATGTACTTACGTTTTTTATAAATTTTAATTAGGAATTCTTAAATTAAGTGTGTAACACAAAAACCACAACTTGTGTGTTTTTGTGTGTGTTAAATAATTTTAGAACAAACCTAGTAAGGGGAATTGAAAAATATACTTAAATATTTTTTGAATCAGGGTGGGCATTGGTGGAAACAAGGTCATAGTGAAATTATAAATGTTTTTATTTTATACGAGCATGCTTGGCAAAAGTTGCTATGTAGACATAGCAACTTTTACTGAGCAGAGTAGATTCTTAAGTATGTTGTTCAATGAAATTTTCATTTTTGCTCATGGCTCTCATGTGCCCCAATGTATATACATTTTATTGCAAATTTTTGACAACTTATACCTATAGGCATAAGTCAGTGATTTGTGTATTTTTTTAGTGGAAATCTTTTGAATTTGGTTCAGATTGTAATGAAGACAAGAAATCTCAATTAAATGGGGTAAAATTAGATAACCCTAAAATTGATGTTGCTGTAAAACAGAATATTTTGAAAGGACAAATTGAGGTGAAAAAAAGTGTTAATATTGAGGCTCTTTTAAGTCCCAGGTGTGTTGCTGATTTATGTATACATTCTAAAAAGATTCAAGAAGTTGAAGGATGGCTTAAGTACTGTTTTGTCACTCAGCCTCATAAAAAGGTATACGAATTGTGTTTTATAACCACAAACTATTGATAATATCGTTATTAAAAAAAATAGCAATTAACACTTGCTTCCTTTTATAGAAATTGACATCATTTTTATTAATTAATGGTCCCACTGGATCTGCAAAAAGTACAACTGTCAAAGTGATTTGCAAATCACTTGCTATTGACTTGTTAGAGTGGACAAACCCTGTTGATATTGAGTATGAAGAAAAGAAAATGAAAAGTCAAGTGGCAAACTTTATGGATTTCTTTAAGGACTCAAAATACAGCTCTCTCTATGATTCTGTTGATTCAAAGAAGATAATACTAGTAAAAGACTATCCAAATGCTTTTCTCAGAAATCCCATAGAATTTTTTAATGTTCTTGAGTAAGTCAAACTATTTTTAATGCTTTTTGCAATGCAAAAATAATAAAAGTGCCATAAAAATGCATGAAAATATAATCCTGCTCCCACTATAAAAACCTAAAAGTATATTTTGAAAATTTCAAACTATTTTTCAGATTACAACCTATAGTAATTTTCTACATAAAATAGACGAAAAGCTATGTTTGTCTAAAACTAGACAGAAAAAGCTTTTTTTTAAAAGACTCAAGCAAATTTTATTGCAAAAATCACCTTAGCACTTGTACTAAGAAATAGATTGAGGTTACTAGTTTTTATGGTTGGAGTATGATTAAATATTCATATAATTTTAAAACACTCTTCGTATTTTGGCCACCAGTGTACCGGGCCTACATAATATATATATTTTAGAGAAATGTATTACAATGCTTCCTGTCCTGTGGTGTTCTTATGTACAGATACTTGCACAAACCAACTTGACATTCAAAGAAGTTTGTTTCCAGAAGAGATCACACTTAAATATGCTATAACTACTTGCAGGTATGTTCCTACCTAAAATATGTTTAATTGGTGAAACTTTATGACTAGTATATATAGGGTGTCCCAGAACTAATGGTACATAGTTAAACTGTAGATTCCCTGGATCAAAATATTACAATTTAGTTACTTTAATCCAAAAGTTTGTATTAACTGAGATACAGGGTGTTAAACATTACTTTTTTCAATTCGATTTTCTTAAATAACTTTTTACTAATTAATATTTTTGCAAAAAATAACCAGTGTGTAAGTTTTTTTTTAATTGGCAAGACGATTCCGTCGAAAATTTTGACGTACAATGTACAGGGTGTTCCTTGGACCACTAACATTGCATTAAAATCAGTGTATTTTTTTTTGCCTTGGTGTATACCAGTTTTTATGTAAAATAACTATTATTTTTTTCCCATCCTTTATATGTAAAAAAGTTATACTGTTTTAAAGTCGCTCAGAGCAACGGTTTTTGAGATTTTTGCATTTAAAGTTTTTATTCTATGTGAGTGATATGCCTAATTTATGTATGATACTTTCTTCAATTCTTTCTACTAATTAATATTTTTGCAAAAACTAACCAGCATGTGGGTTTTTCTGAAATTTGCAAGACGATTCCGTTGAAAAATTTGATGTACAATGTACAGGGTTTTCTTTGGACCACTACCAATGCATTAAAATTATCAGTATATTTTTTTGTGTGTCAGTGTATACTTAAGGAGGTTTTTAATCAGAATATTATTTTAATTATTAAAATTATAGATAATTTATTGCAACAACAAATTTTTAGAGAGAAAAACAAAAAAAAATCGACAATAAATGTTCAAAATGGCCACCGTTAATCTGAATACATTTGTTTATTCGCTTATTATACGAGCGTCTGATTTTAAAATAAAGATTTGCATTTCTGAACGCCTCTCCAGCATTTTGAATTTTTTTAAATAGTTCTTCTCAGATATTTATCTTGGTCTGATAGACAAATGATTTCATATAGCCTGATATACAAAAGTCCAGGGGGTTCCAGTCTGGGCTACACAGTTGCAATAACGGACAATAAATTGTTTTAACACACTTATGATAATTCAAGAATCACCCTGTATATTTTTTAACTTAATATTTCTTAAGAAAACATCCAATCTTAGAATGCTATAAAAAGTATTGATTATAGCTAATATGTATGAAATAGGTAAGAATTTAATTAAACATTTTTTAAGCATACAATAAAAACTTCTAATTTAAATATCTGCTATAACTTTTTTTCTTTAAATAAAAAAATTTATGTTTTTAATAGAATCTTGCATTTACCGAGGAACAAAAAAGTTAGACCTATTTTAATGTGACAGTACGGACCCAGAGAACACTCTGTATATTTTTTTTTTATTTTTTACCAAAATTAAATTGTTCAGGCCCAAAAACCACCAAACCCAATTTATTGTGCAAATTTATTAATTAGTAGAAAGAATTAAAAAAAGTATCATACATAAATTAGGCATATCACTCACATGCAATAAAAACTTTAAATGCAAAAATCTCAAAAATCGTTGCTCTGAGCGACTTTAAAACAGTTTAACTTTTTTACATAAAAAGGATGGGAAAACAATTATTTTACATAAAAACTGGTATACACTGAGGCACAAGAAAAATAATTCAAAAAACACCCTGTACATTGTACATCAAATTTTTCAACGGAATCGTCTTGCCAATTTTAAAAACACTTACACGCTGGTTAGTTTTTGCAAAAATATGGATTAGTAGAAAAGTTATTAAAGAAAATCGAATTGAAAAAATAAAGTTTAACACCCTGTATCTCAGTTAATACAAACTTTTGGACTACGGTAAGTATGGCTAAATTGTAATATTTTGACTCAAGGAATCTACAGTTTAACTATGTACCATTAGTTCTGGGACACCCTGTATATATATATATACGAAATTGATTTTATTTCAGCTTCAACTCTTGTGCTTCAACCTTAATGAAAAAAGCCCTTAAAAGATTCCAAGAGTTAATTCAAGAGTCTTTGTCAGCAGACATGTTTGAAGCCCCATCTACTGCAACAATTGATGCAATATTGGCATCCTCTATGGGAGACATAAGATGTGCTATGAATCAGTTTTATTTAGCTTGTCTAAAAGGTACTTGACTGAATAATTATTCAATTACTCATACCTGGTATAAGTAAAAAACATTTTTAGGATGTGACAAACTTCCAACCACTGAAATGACAAAGCAAAAGTCAAGAATGAAAAGAAAAAGAGGTGATACACATAACATAACTTTAAAAAATATGGTCAGAGATGAAGCCTTAAGTCTGTTTCATGGTTTGGGTCGCGTTCTAAATCCGAAAAGGATGGAAACAGCTAGTGGTAGTTGGAGGATATCATGTGACATTGAAAAAATAGTGGACCAGTTTAGTGTTGAACCTACAAAGTTTCTACTGTTTCTGATTGAAAACTACTTGAAATATTTTGGAGATATAAGTGATGCTGCCAGATGTTCAGATATTTTAAGTAATTCTATTCAATTGATGGAAAATTGGCACATCCATGACACTTTGGTTATGTCTTTGTGGATGTCTGTGTTGGGTGTTATGGTATTTAATGAGCACCAAGTGTCTAAATGGAATCAAATTAAAGGCCCACAAAAAACGAATGTCCAATCCAATCCAAGTCCCATTTTACCTATTGATGGATTTTATTACAACCTTATAAGCAAAACAAATACATTTCACAACTTTAAATATATTTAATTAAATAACATGTGAAACATATATGGAATATGATAAATTAAATTTTTTAACATTATAGATTTACATTTTTATTATATTAATTAACATAAATATATACTTACTGGTAAAATACTTTATATATACGATCAGGAATGAAGATTAAGACTAAGCAAAGCAATAATATATAAATATAAATTTTACCACATTTTGCAAATTAATGAATTATTGATCTTTTTTGTATGTGGCTTGATTGTAGGTAGGCGGATTTTCCTGCAACAAATTGAAAGTAAGTTTGATTTTTGTTCAAGTGATTGAAAAGTAAAAAAAAAGTACTACTTACATAATAAGCAGGTGGTGGTACATAGGCTGTGTTGGGCCTATTAGGATCATAGTAAGCTGACTGAGCTGCCTCAGCTGCTTTGTCATCTGCAATAATAAAGTCATAAAAAACATATTTATCAAATGACATTTATATATATTTAGTAAAATTAGTTGCAGCAATCAAGTGTTAAGGTCCTAATCTATGCCCTCTACCCCAACTCCCATCACAATTCTGGTTTGCCCTGCCCCTACCTGCAGCATTGGTGAAACCTGCCTGTGGAGGATACCCATTGGGGGGAGCTTGAGGGTAGCCTGCTGGCCCCTGAGAGTAACCAGGGGGCCCCTGGGAATATCCTGGTGGCCCATAAGGTCCTTGGGGGCCAGCTTGTGGGCCTCCTGGGTAAATGCCAGGATATGGTGGTGGGGCATCAGACATAAACACTTGTCCTTGAGGAGGCTGGTCAGGAAACACATTTGTGGGAGGCATCCAACCATAATAGCCTAAAACAACACAGGTCACCATTTCTAGGAATTATTTGCTTACAGGTAGGGAATATAGGCGATTTTGATTGTTTTGTTGCTTACCGTTTGGTGAAGCTGCATAGGCTGGTGGTGGAGCAGCATACCACTGAGGCTGTTGAGGCTCATAGGGTGGTGGGGCATTCATGTTGGCATTCCTTGTGGCTAAAATTTAAAAAGAAATAGAAAAAGTGACACAAAGAGTGATTTTTACCCAGCACTGCACTCACCATACTGGGCTGCTCTTAACAAAGCCTGTCCAAATTCAATGGCCCCTCCATGTTTAAAAGTCATCTTAAACTTGGCTTCTCCTACCCAATTACCATTAGGCTGGGCACGCACTTTCCCTTTTACATAATTGGCCCCAAACACTGGCTGTTCTATTTCAACCTGCAACAAATTAAATAATCTTATGCAATGTGTGTGAAGCAACAATAAGAGAGAGAATAAAAAGAAAGCAAGAAAACACTGTTCTACATCAATGTTGAATCTTAACTTACCTCACTTAGTGTGATGAAGGGAAAGCTAAAACTTTGCATCTCATCAGAAGGGGCACTGTTGTTGAAGATCACTCTGTGGGTGGTCAGGAATATTCTGCCATGTTTCTTGTGCTGAAAGGCATTGTGATCTTGCCCCGACCATTCAATAGTTACATTGTCGCAAAACAGAAGAATTCTGAAAGTAGACCACTAAATTGTATTGTGTCATATCTATAAATGTACCTTTAAAGTGGAGCAATAATAAAATCTACTTACTGCTCTCCTGAATGTATGAGAACACCTCCATTAATGTGCGCTGTGTTTAACGCCATTTCTTACCACTAAAAAATTTTTATCCAATTTTTGATGTTTTCTAGAATATTTGTTTTTGTTTTTAATGATTGAAGTAATGACTCATTTGTAAACGTCACAATCAGCTGATTGTGTTTATGGCTAGAAGGCTCTCGATCATTTAGCCCACAATTTTGACACATTAACCTCCAAAGTAAAAAAACATTTGTATTTTTTTTGTCTATTCCTGCAATTATTTTGAAAAAAATCCATGAAACAGAACAAAATTATGCCAAGTCACGATTTAAGTCCTTGAAGACGAAACGCCAACAAGATAAATAATCTCGATTACGGCGTATAATCAGACAATCGGCATTTTTTTCCTGAAGGTGTAGTTAAAAATGGGTCTCTTAACTGAAGGTACACCCCTCACCTGGGAAGAAACCAACAAGTATGCTGATCATGTTAGGGAGCATGGCATTAACCAGTTTATCAACATTTACAAGAAGCTGAGAGACAGGAAAGGTGATGTGCTGAAATGGGGTGACGAAATTGAATACATTTTGGTCAAGTTTGACCACCAAAGACAGCAGGCGAAAGTCAGTCTTAAAGCTGAGGACTTGCTAGAAGTCTTGAATGAAAAGGAACAAATTGATCCAGAAAATTGTAAATCTTTGTGGCGCCCTGAATTTGCTGCCTACATGATTGAAGGCACCCCAGGAAAACCCTATGAAGGTACCTTGGCACACTTTAACATTGTGGAAGCAAACATGAAAATGAGAAGAAAAGAAGTGAGTGAGTTGCTATCTCCAGATGAATGTGTCATGTCCCTAACTTCCTTCCCCAGACTTGGTTGTCCTGATTTCACCATTCCTCCTACTGTGCCCACTCCCAATGAGGGAGGAACCCAGTCTTTGTTTTTTCCAGATCAAGTTGTGTTTGGAGGACACCCCAGATTTATGAATCTTGTTAGAAACATCAGACAAAGGAGAGGAGAACAGGTTGCTATCAATTTACCCATTTTTAAAGATACAAACACAAAAATTCCTGTTGATGATTCATACAAAATACGCAAGTCTGCCAAAGTGGATTGTGTCTACTTAGACGCCATGGGATTTGGTATGGGTTGCTGTTGTTTACAAGTGACGTTCCAAGCTGTCAACATTGAAGAGGCCAGAATTCTGTATGATCAGCTCACACCATTGTGCCCTATTCTGCTTGCCTTAACTGCTGCTTCTCCAGTGCATCGCGGGTTTCTAACAGATGTGGATGCCAGATGGAATGTTATTTCAGGTAAGGTAAAATATGGTAATTATAACAAAAACATTGCATGTAAAAAAAAGCCAAGTACGTGAAAATGGTCTTGCACAAAAAGAATTGAGATAAAAGGAAAGTCAAGTTCTCCAAGACAAATTTCAAAATGAAAGGTTCTTACTAGTTTGGAAATGTTTTTCTAAACTTTGCTATTACAGCCAAACTTCTTTATGTTCAATTTAGCACTGTGCCTAAGAGTCGTTTGCAGCTGTAATAGCCAAGTTTAGAAAAACACTTCCAAACTAGTAAGATCCTTTCATTTTGAAATTTGTATTGGAGAACTTGGCTTTACTTTTATCTCAATTCTTTTTTTGCAAAACCATTTTCGTGTACTTGGTTTTTTTTACATGCAATGTTTTTGTTATGATTTCACTTCTTAGGAGTAAAATATGTGGAATATTGTTGAAAATGCCTTATTTAAAATTTTGAGGTTTCTTAATTTCTTTCCATGGTTTTACTACTGTATTGCTTGTTTTGATATATTTTTTTGAAACACAAACCAAAGATTTTTATTTATTTTAGGCTCAGTAGATTGTCGTACAGAAGAAGAGAGGGGTTTGAAACCATTAAAAGAAAACAAATTCATAATTAAAAAGTCAAGATATGACTCTATTGATTCTTACCTCTCTGCCCAGGGAGAGTGCTACAATGACATTCCAGTTTTGTATAATAAAGAAGACTATGAAAAGTTAAGAAATAATGGCATTGACCATTTGTTGGCTCAGCACATTGCCCATTTGTTCATCAGAGACTCTGTGTCTCTTTTTTCAGAGAAAATTAATCAAAATGATGAAGAAGACACAGATCATTTTGAAAACATTCAATCAACAAATTGGCAGACAATGCGGTTTAAACCACCTCCACCTCAGTCTTCCATTGGCTGGAGAGTGGAGTTTCGGCCTTGTGAGGCTCAAATTACTGACTTTGAAAATGCAGCATTTGTCTCTTTTGTGGTTCTTGTGACTCGGGTCATTTTGTCATATAATCTAAATTTTTTAATACCAATAAGTAAAGTGGATGAAAACATGCAAAATGCACAACTCAGAAATGCATGTGGAGAAGGTAAATTTTGGTTCAGAAAAGAAATCACTACAGAAGTAAGTCCCCCAGAGGCCAATCGATGTTGTAAGGATGCTAAAAAGAATGATTTTAAGGACTGTGATATTATGGGACAAATGACCATCAATGAAATTATTAATGGCAAAGAGGTAAACTTTGTTGCTTTACTTGATTTATTAGTGCTGAATCTTTTATGCCATCAATTTCTTATTAAATTATTAGATATGGATCACTTTATATGAAATTAATCAAAAAAAAATGGAGATTTGACAGACCATCTTACCAATTTTGATAGTTTTTGGTTTTTACTACTTATAAAGAGAATGAAAAATTTCAATATTTTTTGATAAATAGTATTTTTAGATTAAATTTTGTAGTACATCATCATTTTGTTTAAAAAAATTCATATTTTTGTAAACAAAATAATAATTTCATTTCAACTTACAGTGGTTAGAAAGGTAAAAATAAATAAAAAAACATTTTTGTAAAATTGATTTTTTTTAATGTTATAATTTTATAAAGTAATATATAACACTCAAAAATCTTGTGTAATGCATATGCTCGAAGGTAACGCTGGTAAACTTAACAGTGTTTTTTTGCAAATATTTTCTTTTAGTTAAATCAGGAAATCTTTTTTCACTATTGTTACGGGTTCACAATGACAAATTAAAACTCGCAATTGTTGAAAACGATACGTCAATTTATTTCGACAAATTATGTACAAAAACACGCACTTAAACTTAGTAATAACTTGCTAATAATTCACTACTATAATCGGTCTATTAACTTCGTGTTAATCTCACGACCACTACCAGCACGCTATCTGTGACTGACTGCCTGGTGCGCGACCCCGGCCCTATATATAGGATCGTCCATCTCTCTCGAACTTTCCGGCAGCCTTCGACGTCCGGAAAGTTTCCGCACTACCGCGACCGCAAGCCACAGACAACGCAACTAAAACCTAGACTAAGAATACAACCTTAAGATAAATCGACCTAATACTACACTAAACCTAAATAAATTCCAATTATAAAATTTAAATAACTTAAATTTGTAACACTATTTTTCGATATATTTATTGTTTATACCTTACTCGAAAGGAATTTTAAATATTATTCAAATAGTTCTTTGTACCTAATTTGGGATTTTTAATCCTCTTTATGTGTAGAATAAATATACCAAAAATTATCAAAATGGGTGGGATAGTTTGCCAAACTTCTGGTTCAGTTTAGATTAAATGAGTCAGTAACTAAATAAATCTTTATTTGACTTTTAGGGTGAGTTTCCAGGACTAATTCCTCTAGTTTCGAGTTATTTAAGTGGAATGGACGTCGATGCAGACACTCACTGCACCATCACGCAGTACCTCAAGTTTATACAAAAAAAAGCATCTGGTGAAATTCAGACAACAGCTCATTTCATAAGAAATTTTGTTTTGAATCATCCAGACTATAAACAAGATTCTGTGGTAACAGAAAAAATTAATTATGATTTACTAAAGACTTTCAAAGAAATTCAAGAAGATGCGAAGCAGTGTTCGGAATTGGTGGGAATGCGCGCTTCAACAAAAACCATGGAAGATGTACCTCATGCCTTACAAAATGATTCTTAGCTATTTATAAATTAACGTTTTTTTTAAGGTCACAAAGGAAGAGTTCATTTGCAATATATTTTTTCTGTTTTTAACACCTGATTTTAACACTGGATTAAATACATATTGCTAGTACAGTATATCTGCAAAATGGACAAAAAGAGTAACGCGAATTTTTTTAACATCACTCGATTACGGGATATAAGAATAACTTAAGAAAAAATTGCCTTTTTGGATTTAATTTTAAGCGCAAAACGGGACGTCACAGATAAAAACTTTGTGGACAAAAAAATGTTCAGGACACAATTTTGTACAATTTTTTTTTATAGTTTACAGCGCTATATTTGCAAAAAATCATATATTTCGTCGTTAAGAAAAAATTTATTTACGCAAAATGTTAAGCTTACGATTTTCTACGACCTGTCAGAGTTTTTGCAAATTTGAATGCTCCTATTTTCTACACAATGATTGTAAAGCTGTGACCTAAGAATATAGATAATTGTGTGTGTTCTTAACATTTTATGTAGTATATATTTTTCGTAATTTTGGCGCCCCTTATCTTCCAACCATGTGATAGTAGACCTGCGATTTATAGCGAAGAGAATCGTTTGTTTAACATTTTGTTGAAGGGTAAACTTCTTTAGACGCGTTTAGCAGTTTTTGTGGGTAGTGAATTGAACTGAGCCGTCAGGCTCGGCTATGTAACGCTCATTCGGGTGAAATCGGCTCAAGTCGACTAACTGTGAGAAACATTCAGCGAGCGATATGATGATGCAGATGAAGGTCAGTATACAGAAGAGTTCGGTTCGGTCCGGTCCGCTTTACAGAATATGTTATTGTCCAATATTATTAATTTCGCCTTGTTGAATTTACACTTCTACCTTCGAAAAATTTTTCGTTTTTGGTTTTTCAAAAAGAACGGGATGAAAACAATTTTTCAAAACTTAAACTTCTAACCCGTAATCGTTTTGTAAAAAAAGATAACGTTACTATTTTTTTCTAAATCAACCACTTTTTCGAACAAGATTTATTGTACTAGTTATAATTTTTACACAAAATTTGTTAATGTTAATATATTGTGACAATGTTTATGTTTAGATGTTGGCAATTTTATGTAATAAACAAATGAAAAACACTTTTTACAAGAACGTGTAGTCAAAATGAATGAATGAATTAACTATACAGTTATGGACATGTGGGTCATATAAGTGCAAGTAAATGAAAAAGCTTATATTAAGTCCATTTTGCTATTTTTTTAATTATGTTGCATGCTAAAAGATTAATTGATTATTAATAATCGAAGAAAATTAGTTAAGGTAGCAAAGTAGATGTCTTTTACTGCAAAGGTGACCTCGAATCGCGCATTAGCTTTGGTCACTTTCTGATTTCACATGCAGACAACACAGAAAACGCTCGCGCGATCGTTGAATTTATAACAAAAAACTCTCACATTTAAATCAACATTTTGCATTATTTGTTTTCCTTTTCATCCGGCAATGAAGTCACTTTTTTAGTATCCGGTTTTGTCGGTACCTTCCTCTATTTTTGTGTCAATAAGCAGACTTTTTGGGGATATGGTTTTGTCAAAAAAATCAACAATAAATTTCAATAATGTGTGCGTATTTTTTCTAAGTTTTTTTACTGTGATCAATCAGGTGGAAGTTGCTGGTCCGTTTAGTTTTTTAGCGGGGGGCAGACCTTTCGGAGGAGGGGCGGGTGCAGACAAAAACCAAAATCCTGCAGATTTAAAAAATTACACTGGAAAAAGGGTGGACAATGATTCCCTTAGGATGGTTTATTTCCATGACCAAACGGTTGCTGTAGTAGAATTGGGTCCAGAAAAGTTGTTACTCAATTGTGAAATCATCGAAGTGTTGTAAGTATTCTCTCTGACAGAGTGTTCCTCAATTATTAAGATACTATTTTAGAAAAAGAAATTCATATAAGCATAAGTTGATAAACGCTTTGTTTGTTAAAGGTCTACAAAGTACGTGCTGAGGAAGGGCGGAGTAGATTTCATCATTTTATAGGGACAATCAATGCAAAAAAACAGCTCAACAATTTTTGGAAAAAAATTCATTGTGGTCCTATGTTTTTATAAACTTTATATTTAAAATGTTTTTGATATTTCCGCATCCTCACAGGAAAAATGTTGTATCAAACTAATGTGAAAAACATCGTTTTGGCACTTACGTACGGCTGACGCTTCTTTCGGGCAAATGCCGCGATGATACGTTTCCGCACTTGTTAAATAAATAACTAATATATTTTCAATCGTTTCGAAATTATTTGACCTAAAAGTTATAATATTATGTAATTATAAACGTAATTGTCATTAGAATATCCATTTGGACAATAATATTGTTTTTTAATGACTAACGACATGTATTGGCATACTTACCTATTACAACCAAATGATAATATTTTCATTAATCTATAAATAATATACCAGGTAATTCTTATTAATAGGTAGTTTTTCAATTTGTCCTACCAATATACAGAGTGTTTCCTAAATATTAATAAAAAATTCACACAGTGATTCTTTGCATCAATTTAAAGTTTTACCAAGCAACAAGGCGTAAATATTTTTACTGCACCTGAATCTTAAATTACATAAACATCGGTCTACTAACTCACATATTGAAAAATAATTACAATATCTTGTTTTTTGCAATTTTTTTTTAAAATAGCCAAATCATTTTGTAGCTTGATAACCATGCATATTTTTGCAAATTACAAAATACATCTTTAAAAGATTATGAATCTGACAATGAATGAGTATGTATGAACTTAGGAAAAGACCACCTGCGTTATAAAAGTATTGTGTTTTCTTATGATTTTTTTTTTAGTGAGCCAGAGCAATATATGCATGTCCTAGGAGATTTTAGCTCACAAGCTCGACCAGTGGGCATAACTTTTGCAGAAATGTTAACTCTGATGGATCAATGCAAAGAGTTAGATGACATAACTCGAAATGAACAACATTTAGAAAAAGTGAAAAATGTCTCACAACGCTCGCTTGACTATCAAAGAGGCCTTTTGTTCAGTGATCCATTTACTCTGCTCAAAGGAATTATACCAGGTAAAAACTATAGGTACCTGACATAATAAAACCATAAATACAAATTATCCCAATAATCCTTAAAAACTGTTGATTTAGTACAAGAGTGAATAAAATTTTGATAGGGAAAGTTATTTTAAAGGTATTTTGATTCTCTTTACGAACCTTTCATTCTTTCTTAAATCGGTCGATTATTTTTTAATTTATTTAGCTATTCGGCCGTACAAACTTTCTTTAATAAGTACATGTAAATTTAGCTCTTCGGCCGTACAAATTTTCTTTAAATAATACGTGAAAATTTAGCTCTTCGGCAGTACAAATTTTCTTTAAATAGTACGTGAAAATTTAGCTCTTTGGCGGTACAAATTTTATTTAAGTTACGTGAAAATTTAGCTCTTCGGCAGTACAAATTTTCTTTAAATAGTACGTGAAAACTTAGCTATTCGGCAGTACAAATTTTCTTTAAATAAGACGTGAAAATTTGGCTCTTCGGCCGTACAAATTTTCTTTAATTAGTACGTGAAAATTTAGCTCTTCGGCAGTACAAATTTTCTTTAAATAGTACGTGAAAATTTAGCTCTTCGGCAGTAAATTTTCTTTAAATAGTACGTGAAAATTTAGCTCTTCGGCAGTACAAAATTTCTTGAAATAGTACGTGAAATTTTAGCTCTTCGGCCGTACAAATTTTCTTTAAATAGTACGTGAAACTTTAGCTCTTCGGCAGTACAAATTTTCTTTAAATAGTACGTGAAAATTTAGCTCTTCGGCCGTACAAATTTTCTTTAAATAGTACGTGAAAATTTAGCTCTTCGGCAGTAAAATTTTCTTTAATAAGTACATGTAAATTTAGCTCTTCGGCCGTACAAATTTTCTTTAATAAGTACATGTCAATTTATTTTCTTTAAATAGTACGTGAAAATTCAGCTCTTCGGCAGTACAAATTTTCTTTAAATAGTACGTGAAAATTTAGCTCTTCGGTGGTACAAATTTTATTTAAGTTACGTGAAAATTTAGCTCTTCGGCCGTACAAATTTTCTTTAAATAGTGCGTGAAAATTTAGCTCTTCGGCAGTACAAATTTTCTTTAAGTGTTACGTGAAAATTTAGCTCTTCGGTAGTACAAACTTTCTTTAAATAGTACGTGAAAATTTAGCTCTTCTTCAGTACAAATTTTCTTTAAATGGTACGTGAAAATTTAGCTCTTCGGCGGTACAAATTTTCTTTAAATAGTAAGTGAAAATTTAGCTCTCTTCAGTACAAATTTTCTTTAAATGGTACGTGAAAATTTAGCTCTTCGGCAGTGAAATTTTCTTTAATAAGTACATGTAAATTTAGCTCTTCGGCCGTACAAATTTTCTTTAATAAGTACATGTCAATTTATTTTCTTTAAATAGTACGTGAAAATTTAGCTCTTCTTCAGTACAAATTTTCTTTAAATGGTACGTGAAAATTTAGCTCTTCGGCCGTACAAATTTTCTTTAAATAGTACGTGAAACTTTAGCTCTTCGGCAGTACAAATTTTCTTTAAACAGTACGTGAAAATTTAGCTCTTCGGCCGTACAAATTTTCTTTAAATAGTACGTGAAAATTTAGCTCTTCGGCAGTAAAATTTTCTTTAATAAGTACATGTAAATTTAGCTCTTCGGCCGTACAAATTTTCTTTAATAAGTACATGTCAATTTATTTTCTTTAAATAGTACGTGAAAATTCAGCTCTTCGGCAGTACAAATTTTCTTTAAATAGTACGTGAAAATTTAGCTCTTCGGTGGTACAAATTTTATTTAAGTTACGTGAAAATTTAGCTCTTCGGCCGTACAAATTTTCTTTAATAAGTACATGTAAATTTAGCTCTTCTTCAGTACAAATTTTCTTTAAATGGTACGTGAAAATTTAGCTCTTCGGCCGTACAAATTTTCTTTAAATAGTACGTGAAACTTTAGCTCTTCGGCAGTACAAATTTTCTTTAAACAGTACGTGAAAATTTAGCTCTTCGGCCGTACAAATTTTCTTTAAATAGTACGTGAAAATTTAGCTCTTCGGCAGTAAAATTTTCTTTAATAAGTACATGTAAATTTAGCTCTTCGGCCGTACAAATTTTCTTTAATAAGTACATGTCAATTTATTTTCTTTAAATAGTACGTGAAAATTCAGCTCTTCGGCAGTACAAATTTTCTTTAAATAGTGCGTGAAAATTTAGCTCTTCGGCGGTACAAATTTTATTTAAGTTACGTGAAAATTTAGCTCTGTGGCAGTACAAACGATGAAATTTTAGTTAAAAATAAAGCATTTTTAGTCGAGTTTAACAGAGAAATTTTTTTTTATTTTATTACAGGAACCAAGTGGTGCGGTACCGGAGATATCGCCAAAGACTACTATGATCTGGGTTCTGAGGCTTTAGTAGATTCCTGCTGTAGAACCCACGACTTGTGCCCTGTGAAAATACGCGGACGCAGTAAAAAATACGACTTGAATAATAACTCCCTGTACACAAAGTCGCACTGCCAATGTGACGAAAGGCTGTACAATTGTCTGAGGAATGAAGAAAAAGGCGCTCCCATCGCCAGGATAGTGGGAAACATTTATTTTAATTTAGCTAGAGTCGAATGTGTTTACGATTATAAAGGTGGTGTCAGGAATTTTAGGGCTTCCAAAAGAAATTTTAGATAATTGATATTAAAATTTTATAATAAATTATAAAAACCAGTAATTTTTTGTAAGCACGCATTGCCTATCATTTGCGATCATAACCTTCCTTATCAGAGAAATCACAGAACTCATCGGCACACATATTTGTGAAAATAGCATAAAATATGGTATTATCGGGTCTCAGGCCCCTTCCCAACAGATATTCCTGGATGCGCTACTGCTGAACACCATGCAAAGGGATGTGTCCCGCGGTATCTCGCATTTGTAACAGAAAACTAGTAAAACCGAAACCTTTACACCCTGCTGTTTCCACCAATGCATACCCACCCCGATTAAAAAAACGCATCAGGTGACGCTGCATTTAAAACCGGTGCAAACCTGTGGGCCATCACGTGATGCGTTTTTTGAATCGGTGTGGGCATGCATTGGTGGAAACGGTATGAGGAATAAAAAAGACGCTACAATCGCTATAATAGGCATCAAAAATATATATGTTTTCTGCAATAGGATATTAGGTAGATACCAATGATTACAGACATCAATAACCTATCAATTAGTTTTTGATATATTTGCCTTTAAATTTAACATGAACTGTATAGTTATAATTTTCAAAATTTAAAAGCAAATACAATTTTAAAAATTAATTGATCGATTTCACAAGTTTTTACTTAGTTATAAATATATTCCAGAGGCTTTCAAAACAAGCAGATATCACTAGACCGACTTTCCTTATTGAAAATAATATAAAGGTAAAGTTTACTCCTCGAAGGAGGTGTAGTGCCAGCAAAATTTCAAGCCAAAAATTATTCCCCTTATTGTAAACAAACTTTCGAAAGTGTTATGAGAATCGTATACTCAAAAAGCCTGTGTTACCTTAAAAAAAAACACTGTATCGAGATCGCTATAGTAACCTTGGGCAGAAAGAACATGAGAACGTATTATTTTTTGATAGATGGAAATGAGATCACCACACACCATCCCCCCCTTGAAAGAACTATCTATTCTTTGGTGTTCTGTGTCTATACCGTTGGCCGAATGACCATGTGCAATTAGCCCGATTAAAAGGAGAGAAGTGTGAAGAGTTTTGTTTACTTTAAATAAAACAACAAACAAAATAATGGAAAAACTCGACGTCGAAAAGCTCGAGGAAAGAAAAGAAAAAGGAAACAAAGAAAAGCCACACATAATCGTCAAAAATGCTGCAGATTATCAGAGACTGAAGTTGGAAAAACTTATGAAAAATCCAGTAAGTTGAAATGATATCCTATACCTACCTACCATTAATAAATGTTGCGTTATAGGAAAAACCTGTGATAATACCAGAAAGACCCAAGGGAAAAGGAGCTCCTCATGTGCCTGATTTTGTGCGTAATGTTATGGGGTCAAGTGCAGGTGCTGGATCAGGAGAGTTTCATGTCTACAGACATTTAAGGCGAAAAGAATATGCACGACAAAAGTATATGCAAGAAAAAGCTGTTAGGGTAAGAAAATATTCAATTTAAAACACAAGGGGGTGTGACACAACCTCCTTCTTTTCCTACATTTTTTAAAGCCAAAGAATTAAAAGAAGTAAAACTTGGGGATATCATATTAGTACACTTTAACATTGATAAATGTTAGCATGAGAAATTAATATATATATTTTTAGGAAGACTTGGATGTTGACTACCAAAAGAAGCTGGAAGAAAATAAAAAACAGTCTGAAGAAAGAACAGCAAAGAAAAGAGCAAAAAGATTAAAGAAAAGGCAAAAGCAAAAAAATAAAAAAACCAAAACAAATCAAAAAACTGAAGAACCATCTTCTTCAGAAAGCAGTGACAATTCAGAAAATGAGTCCATTAAGTCTGCAGAAACAGATGATAAAGACAATGTAAAAGATCTATCTACTGACAAATTGACACCATTGATTAATTAAAAAATATAAAATAGGCCAGTGTTATTCGATAATTTTGAAATTACTTAAAAAATGTAAAACTATTTTTTGTGCTGTAACATAGGTTTGCAGAGGTTACCCGTATTGTTTTTAGTCAAATTAATGTAAAATAGTGACATATAAATTAAACAAATACAGAAATAGACACTAATTTTATTAATTTTTTCCATGTTAAACTTTTTCAAGAAGAACGTCTCACAAAAGCGAAACGTCAGATGCAGAGCCTCTACAACCGATAAGGCCACTATGCAATACCGGTGTGCCATCTAACCGTAAGTAATCAAACTGCTGAGGGACGCCATGACGTATTTCCGGTTTGTGTCATTTCTATCCCCTCCATTTCAGTCTCTCTTTCTGCAAGCGTTCTAGCGAGTGGTCAAACGAGTCTGCCCTTTTCAAGTTTTTCTGAAAATTTCCTTTGAATTTTTTCATATTTTGGTGTTGAAATAATCCGCAGTATTCAGGATGTCATACCAGACAAGAAGAAGTGGTAAGTTGGCTAAATTTAACCTGAATTAGTTTGTAATACTTGTAGTTTTAGCTTGGCCCAAGGAATAATGGCGGCTTATTAAAGCATAATTTGTATTTTTTGCCTTGATTTTTTCGGTGTGCTGCTAAATTCCTCGTTTTATAAGCGTAAGGCAGTTTTGATTGGCATATTGAGAAATTTTTGATCAATTTAATAAAATAGGTCTCAATGCTTGGAAATTTTTTATTTGGGTGGGGGATGCATCATATAAATCACAGAGCAACGAATAGAAGGGAGGCGTCATGCCTGTTTCAAAACGGTTTCACTTTTCACTTGTATGTGCTAGATTTACGTCAAGTCAGCTGTTCGAGTTTCGTGTGCGATTTTTGTTGGGTTTTAGTAATTTAGTTGAACTATTTTGGATATTTTTGACGAAAATTGTGAAGTTTAAGAATGGCTTAATATGCAGTGCTTGGCTGTAGAAGTTGACAAGGCGTCGATAAATAAATAATTAGTGGAATACCATTTCATATGAAATTGTAAACATAATACTGGCCCGTACTATATAATTTCATATATTTTTATAATGGTACAATTAGTATTGCAGGTAGGTATAAATTATAAAAAATAAGAATATCATATATACAAGGTGTCCCGGAACTAATGGTATATAATAAAACTGTAGATTCCTTGGATCAAAATATTACGAATTGGGTTCACTTGCCTTAGTACAAGTGAGTTGATATTAATCAAGATACACGGCGTTAAACTTTATTTTTCATTTAATTTTTCTTTAATATCTTTTTTACAAATCAATATATTTGCAAAAAAATTGGAATTTTTTTGGGATGAGCAATTCGTTTTCGGCAAAAAAATTCTGGTACATAATACAGGGTGTTCTCTGGGTCACATTAAAATCGGTGTAATTTTTTTGTGTCTAGGAGTATACCAGTTTTTATTTATAATATGATTTTTGCCTTCATTTTTATATCAAAAAGTTATACTTTTTGATGTCACTTCGAGCAACAGCTGTCGAGATTTTTGCATTTCAAAGTATTTATTGCATGGGTAAAAATTTTGTGACATGTTTAATTCACGTCTTCCTTCCTTAATAACTTTTTTACAATTAACATTGAAAATTGGGTAGTAATTTTTTTGTAACAAGCGATTCGATTTCGGTAGAAATGTTGGTGTAACTTGTACAAGGTGTTCTCTGGGTTCCTAGCCTTACATTTAAAATAAGTGTAACTTCTTTGTGCCTCGGCGTATACTAGTTTTTTTTTATATATTATTTTCCCTATTATTTGTATGTAAAAAAGGTAAATAAATTCGTCGCCTCGAGCAACGGTTCTCAAGATATTTGCATTTAAAGTTTTTATTGCATTTTTGCAAATTTTGTTATTTCACCTATTATTTTCTTTAATAACTTTTGACCCATGCAATAAAACTTAATATGCAAAAATCTCAAAAACTGTTGCCCTGAGCCGCATAAAAATAGTATAACTTTTTTACATAATACCAAGGCACAAAAAGTTACACCGATTTTAATATAATGGTAGTAATCCAGAGAACACACTGTACAATATACACCAAATTTTTTATCAAAATCGCTCTATTCAAAAAAACCTTAAATTTTTTTGTAAAATTATTGATTAGTACAAAATTTACTGAAAAAATTGAAATGAAAAAATAAAGCTTAACACTGTGTATCTCAGCTGATAGCAACTTTTGGGCTAAGGTAAGTGTAGCTAAATCTTAAAATTTTGAACCAAGTAATCTACAGCTTTACCTTGTAGAGCTACCCCTAGATTTTGCATTTGTGCTACCTAGAATCAGTGGCGGAATCAGAAGTGCTTTTTTTGTCTTTGTTATGGCTATATTATATACTAAGGGATAAGCTGGGGACTTTTTATTTCAAGGCGAAAATTTAGTACTAGGAGTGTTGCGAGGGCAACAATTTTCAAGGGTTAAAAAGGCAATTAACACATTTATTTGGACTTTTTTGAATTTTTTTGAAGTTTTTAGGTGTTCGTAGTTTTCTCAGGGCTTTATACTTTTTATCTTTGATCTGTCACTTTTCATCCTTAATTTTTACTTTTTATTTCCAAAACGGTCCCTTTTAATTCCTGTTTTTTTTTCTTTCTATCTCTGATCTGTCACTGTTCATTCCTGATTTTTATTTTTTTTTCATACTTTTATCATATTTCAAGGTAAGTAGGTACTTATGGCACCATTGGCACCGCAGGCAAAAAATTCTGCAGGTTCGTTGTTCCGGGTAAATATATTCCAGTATGACTAAGTGGTACAATTTTAATAATAATAATAATACTAAAAAAGACGCTTTCATGTTTTACCTATTTAGCGTATATAGAAAAAATTCTTGGCGGGAGGCATTTGCTCCTAGTCCCCCACCTTGGACTCACCGCTGCAAGTGATTCTTTTTTTGGTAGCTTTTTAATATTTGTTATTCATAATTAAGCTTATTATTCTTGTTATATTGCAAAGCTTCCAGGAACGGAGAAAGTTTTATATTTAGTAATTTATATCTAGATATTTTGGCACTCTTGTCCATCCCTCCATTTAATAAAGCTTATTTTATATGTAGGAATCTCTTTCATACACATTTCAATACCCAATTTCTTAATAGCGATGCCCTATTAAACAGGAAATTACTGTAGTCCGGCCCTGGGCTCAGCGCGATGTAGGTGCTAGAATAGGCTCCGCCTAGTGCAACCACTTTTGCTAGGCAGATCGAATTGATGCAGTGCATCCTTCTAATTCAACATCGTTGATATAAATCAATACTTGAGTGGCCTAGGTGGGGAAAGGAAAGGACTAGCTTTAAATCTTATTTACCTAATCTGTGCTTTAAATTATTGGTTTGGATTGTTATGATGGCAAACCTTATGCCCTTTTTGTACCATGCAGTTTTTTGGGTGGGTGTTTGATTCACAACATGTTCTATTATGATCACAGCAATTTTTGGGAAAATATAAAATTGCATTGTCAGAAACAGGCTTTAGAAAATCTAGTTTAATTTTCAACAAACACAAAAGTTGCACACATTTTTGGAAGATGCATAAAAAAGTTGCATAGTCTAAACAGGGTTAAAAGTATATTAGGGACAAGGTTTTTTATTAAAATAATTTTTTGAATAGGTAATCAGCCACAGCAGCCAGCTGCCAATGTGGGCCAAAGAAGACCAGTTGTGACGAATAATTTTGTTGCTGGCCAAGTAAGAAAATTTTCAAATACCTTAAAGCAAAAGTAATGGGGGGGGATTTTGGACAACAATATTTGAAGTGAACTAATGCTTTTTTTATTATATATAGGTAGTCTCGGGTAAGAGGACCAAGCAATAGGCACCCAAACTTACTGTATTCATAAGGAATAAGTTGTATCCTTCAGTATATGAAGGTGCAGTTTGTCCTTTTTGAGCAGTCTTTTTTATATCTTGATTGCATTTTTTGTTTATTTTTAACTGTTTCTTTATTATTTTGTAATAAATGAAATAGTAATTATTGTTTTGTGATGATTTTATTTTGAAAAAGATTTAACCAATCAGATTTTGCATTAAATAAATTTATTAAAAATTAAAATTCTGTAGAGTTAATTTTTTTTGAAATGACATCAAGCACAGCAAATAAAGGGTCAAGATATAGTTAGATATTTTGATATCTTTAATTGTTTGATGTGTTTTGGACAGAACAAAAGAACCTAAATGATTCTCTGAAGAACTAAATGTCATGTGAATATGCAAATTTATCTTGTTCACAAGAGTTTGTTTCTTCAAAAATCAAATGCATTTAGAAAGGGTTTCTTCTTCTGTCTACATATCTCGGTTAAAGATGCACCTAAATGGGTGCCAGGAAA
The DNA here is from genome assembly GCA_963576565.1 of Aspidapion aeneum. Lineage (NCBI taxonomy): Eukaryota > Metazoa > Arthropoda > Insecta > Coleoptera > Brentidae > Aspidapion > Aspidapion aeneum. Next base: position 128,108 of record OY755044.1, read on the forward strand.
CAGGCCCACTAACTGAAGAAATTTAAACCTGAAAACTATAGAATCCACCTGCACAGCAACAACAACCTCAGCAGCAAAGAGCCCCACAAGCACAACAGGCGCAGAGGCCCCAGCAATCTGGCCAACAAGCCACCAGCCAGGTTCAGTTTAGGCAGCAGCAACAACCTGCCAAGGTAATAAAAAAAAATTTTTCTAATTTTTTTGTTGTTTTTTATTAAAAATCACATAATACTTTAATCCACTTAACAGCCTCAAACTCCTGCTCAGCAACAATATAATCAACAACAGCAGGCCCAAAGAGTGGCCCAGCCGCAACGCCAGCCTCAAACACCACAAGCCAAGGTAAATTTTTCGTATCTGTTCAATGTTCAATGTACTTGATTTACATGGTAAATATAGACAGTGTCAGGTAAAGACTAACATAAAAGAATATAATTCCTTAAACTAATTTATGCAATTAATCTATGTAACATAAATAAAGATAAGTTTTACAAATTATTAATTTTAGAGTATATAATACTACCTATTTCTTTTTTGCTCTTCTCGGATTTAACCTCCTCTCGAATTTAAAAACTCCCTAACTGAGTAGTATGCTTTATTTATAAGCAGTTTTTTAAGTTCCTCTTGAAATTTTTTAAAGCTTTGCAAGCTTTTTATGGTCGTTGGAATTGCATTAAAAATTGTTGCACAAAAGCAGTATGGACTCTTAGCATATAATGACAGATTGTAATTAGGGATTCTAATATTTGAACTAGACCTTGTATTATGAGTATGAAGTGTGTTTACAGATGGAAATTTTTGTTGCTGTTTTTTCACAAATAGTGTTTATTAAATATAGCTGTTAATCAGCTGCAAATTTAAATGATGTGGTTTTTTACATTTTAGCCAGCACCTCAACAGCCACAAGGATATCAAACTCAGTTTGTGAAGGCAGAACCAGGTACTCCTAGCAGGCAAAATGCACCTGTGGTTCCAGGGGCAAACCCTCCTCCACCAGATACAACCAACAATGGTGATGTTGAAATGGATACTGATGAAACCAAGAAGAAGAAGCCCTGGATGAGGGGAGGTAAGTTATTCCCTTAAAACCAAAAAAGTTTCTTAGCTCACCTAAATGATGACAAATCACTGCGCAAATTTGAAGCAAGTGAAAATAATCCAAGATTTATTTAAAAAACAAATAATCTAGGTTCCTTGCAATGTGAAAGTATTATCTGAAAACTTAATATGTCCCTGTGTTAATTTTTTTATTTAAAAAAATTTATATGTTTAATAAAGTTGTTTTTTTTTTTTTTCAACAGGCAAGATCTCCAAGAAGGAGAAACTGCGCAGACGCAATCTGAACCTCAGCAAAATTTTGCAGCCCAAGAATGCAGTCATGATTCTAAATGAACTGGTCAAAAACACTCATTACACTGTTGAGGAATTGGCCTGCAAAGTAGATAACAATCAGTACAAAGCAGTGGTCACTTTTGAGGGAGAAGACCATGCAGGATTGGGACGCAGCAAGACCCAAGCTAAAAATAATGCTGCAGAAAATGCATTAAAATATCTTATCAAAAACAAACAACTGAAACTAAAAAGTGAGCCCACCACTGGTGATGACCCCATGGATGGTGGCGAGGCCACAGAGCCTGTTGCTGAAGATGCCTCTGGAGTACTACCCTGGCAGCATGTTGCTTCCTTTGCCCTGTTTAAGCTGTTTTCTTCATGGGGAGAAGATCCTATGGCGCCTATGAGGGTGAGTCATTAATTCCTTGTTTTTAGAACTTTAAATAGAACTAACAATATCTCAGAGTAATAACATATAAAGAGAAGTAGTAACCCCGGTTTCGGCGGTCATTCATTCATTAATTTGTCAGCTCCTCTGCCTCTGTAAAATTTTATAAATAATAAGTAAGGTTCAACTTCTTACCTTACCAAAAGTTTAGTGCTTTGAGTTGGTTAGGCTATTTAAACCGTGCGATAATTTGTCATGCGTTTATTAGCCCGCGTCGCGTCGTTTTATGCTGTGTATTTCTTATTACAATCTGCGATAAAAACTCATTTAGACAACATAATTTATGAACGGCCCATTTTCCCACAATTTTTTCAGGACGTGGCAACAGGTGTACGATATCATATTACGGATTTCGTGTTAGCAGGGCCAGGTTTCGTTTTGAGCTACTTGGACTATATTCCCGCGCTACTATTTTCCAAAAACCGCATATTGATGCGACATTCCATTACAAAGTTAGCATTTTTAAAACTTTTTAACTGTCAAAAAACTGTCATTAGCATTCACGAATTTTAACTAAAATCTAATCAGCTCGTTGCAGTATCAAGTACTATTTTACCTGAAAATTTCATGTAAATCGGTTAAGCGGTTTAGGAGCTATCGCGTTACGGATAGATATACATACACACACAACACAGACAGACATCACGACGATATTGTTAGGGTAGGTCAAAATACACCCAAATAACACATTTTCAGTGTTATCTCAAAAAAAATTTTTAGTCAAAAACAAGCGGGCTAGGAATGTAAAAAAGGGGCGGGCCGACTGCACAACAAGTAGTATAAGTAGTAGCCTTTAGATTGGATTGTTTAGTTTACACTTGAAAACGGTTAGATATACTTACTTACTGAAACGTCCTGTTTAAAATAAACCAACACAAGAACATTTCATGTAAAAAAGAGCCAAGTACGCGAAAATGGCATTCCATAAAAAGAATTGAGATAAAAGTAAGGCCAAGTTCTCCAATACAAATTTCAAAATGAAAGTAAGAAACTAGTTTGGAAATGTTTTCTAAACTTTGCTATTATAGCCAATCTTCTTTATGTTCAATTAAGCACTGTGCCTGAGTCATTTACAGCCGTAATAGCCAAGTTTAGAAAAACATTTCCAAACTAGTTTCTTACTTTCATTTTGAAATTTGTATTGGAGAACTTTACTTTACTTTTATCTCAATTCTTTTTACGGAATGCTGCATACTTGGTTATTTTTACATGAAATGTTTTTGTTATGATTTCACTTCTTTTTTAAAGGAATTGGATAATATTTAATTTTTAAAATAGTAAAATATGCGGAATATTGTTCAAAACTTTTCCAATGCCTTACTTAAAATTTTGAGGTCTTTTAATTTTTTTCCCATGGTTTTATCATAGCTGCCATCAGCCTTCCAAAGCTCAGCTCTCTAGCGTTTCTGAAAGTGGACAATGTTACTTTTGCATAACTTTACATGTATAGGGGAGGAAAGTAAATTAAAATTTTCATGTTTTTAAATTTTTTCCTATAGTTTTATCATAGTTCCTATCAGTCTTCCAATGTTCAGCTCTCTAGCGTTTTTGGAAGTGGGTAATGTTACTTTTACATAACTTGACATTTATAGGGGAGGAGAGTAAATGAAAATTTTTGGGGTTTTTAAATTTTTTCCCATGGTTTTATCATAATTTCTATCAGCCTTCCAAAGCTCAGCTCTCTAGCGTTTCTGGAAGTGGGCAATGTTACTTTTATATAAATTTACATTTATAGGAGAGGGAAGTAAATTAAACTATTAGGTGTTTTAAAATTTTAGCTCACACATATACTATACTATAGTAGTATGAGCTATGGTGATCCTAATTTTTTCGAGAAAAAAAAAGTTGCTCCGATTTTAAAAATTTTTATATATCTTTGCGTTTCAGATGATTTTGAAACTTTTTTGTTGCGCCGTCTGTCTGTCTGTTTGTATGTCTGTAACGACCAACGCGCATAACTCAAAAACCGCTTGGTCGATTTTAATGAAATTTGGTTCTTAGGCTGGGTCTTGGGTCGAGATGATCCCATTTAAAAATGAACAAAATCCACCGAACAGAAACCAAATAAACGGGTGGGGGTAGATTTCAAAAATTAGAGTTTATGTGAAAATATGGCGTGTGTGATATCAAACGAAAGGTAATTGAGTCTGCAGTTAAACAAAATACATTTTAATTTATTTAAAAAAAAAAGGGTGGGGGTATATTTTAAAAATTAGAGTTTAAGTGAAAATATGGAGTGTGTGATATCAAACGAAAGGTAATTGAGTCCGGAGTTTAACAAAATACATTTTAGTTTTTGTTTTTTTTAAGGGTGGGGGTAGATTTCAAAAATTTGAGTTTAAATCAAAACATGGCTTGTGTGGTATCAAACAAAAGGTAATTTAGTCTGGAGTTAAATAAAATATATTTCAGTTTTTAGTTATATTAACTCACACGTACACTATAACTATAGTACCTAGTGTGAGTTTAGGGGCCCATATATTGGCAGAGTATTTTCCTATAGTTTTATAATAGTGTTTTTCAGTCTTAAAAAGCTCAGCTCTCTAGCGTTTCTGGAAGTGGGCAGTGTTACTTTTACATAACTTTACATTTATATGGGAGGGAAGTAAATTAGAATTTTGGGGTTTTATAATTTTTTCCAATAGTTTTATTATAGTTCCTATCTGGCTTCCAAAGCTCAGTTCTCTAGCATTGCTAGAAGTGGGTAATGTTACTTTTAAATAATTTTACATATATAAGGGAGGGGAGTAAATTAGAATTTTGAGGCTTTTTGATTTTTTCCAGGGGTTTTGTCATAATTTCTATCAGTCCGCCAAATTTCAGCTTTATTAGGTCTGGAAGTACAGTAGAATTTTGATGATCTATACATGAGTGAGTGGCAATTTTGACGTTTTTTGAAATTTTGTAACTACTTTACTACTCTATAGAAGTCCATGAAACTTGGAGGGGTTGTTAACTCTATGAAGTTCTAAGACTGTGCAAAGTATGAGATTCGTAGCTCTTTCCGAAGTAGAGCTTTAGATAGGTCAAATATGGGCTGAAATGTTTCAAGAAACGATGGTACGGCAGCGCGAACTTTGCGTGCCCTCAGATAAAGACAATGGAAGTCCAAAGTTTTATTTCTATTCAATTATTGTCTACGAGTTTTAAACAAAAGATTATTTTTTCACTTATATAATGGCAACAAGTTTAATTAGGTGGGTCCTCAAGTCGTGAACGGTTAGCCCAGATATTTCTAAGGTCGACACTGACAGTAACATGTGTTTGTATTAAATGCAGTGTTGTCTTGGCCGTCGGACTCGGTATATTGAATTTTTGGTGTTTTTTTTCTGTATGCTGAGTTTTATTTTTTTAAAAATGAACTTAGTTGGACGTAAAAATAAACAAGAAGTGGTATGTTGCTGAAAATACTGTGAAAATTCAGCCCAGTGTGGTTTTTTCGAATTCCAGTGACGCAGCTATGTTGCCATCGCCGGGGATTCTGCAAATTCTAAGTTTTCAGGAATGACCGCCACGAATAGGGAAAATTTACACGGGGCCGCGGTTTACTTCTCTTTATATTATTATTACTCTAAGAACAATATCCTTTTTTTCAGCAAGCACAAGAACTGTTGGGAATCGCCTCTGGTCCAGCAAAAGCTGCTGCCACTCCTGGAGCAGGTCCTGCAATGAAGCCTGCAAAACAATTGCCTGCTAATCCAGAATTGTTGAACCCCATCATGTTATTGAACCAGATGCGTCCAGGCATTCAATTTACAGAGGTTGGACAAAGTGGCACTGCACCCAATGTTACTTTTACTTATCAAGTGACTGTTGATGAGCAATCTTTCACTGGAACAGGTATGAATAGTATATTATACAACAAGGGATAAAAATATACTTAACATAAGGTTTATTGTATTTGCAATAAGGCTAGTCCTTTGGTTTAATCACCCCGTAATTCTGGTAACAAAACGCGCGTGTATTCTTAATTCAGTTTTAAACCACAGGTTCCTAAGGTAACTGATAATGGATGCTGCGAAACTAATTATCAGTTACCTTATTGTTAATTTAATCGGTCACCACCCTTTATAATGGTGGATTGGTGTTTAAACTGCCATTGTTTTGAAATTTCTGACTTTGAATGATTATCACTTATTTTTTCTTTAAATTCTGGGGGTCGATTTTGACCACAACTTGTTAAATCTCATATTGGAGATTTAACATAGGTACAATCTCTAGTAGTCAGCTTGGCCATGGGAATTTTAAAACTTAAATTGTGGCTAAAATACAGACTTTTATTTACCGTTTTCTATGTTTTTACATATCTTTATTAATTTTCCTATATAATTTGGCCCCACAAGTTTCCTTTTATCACTATTTCCGATTTTTTCGCGATTTTCCGTGATTGTTTTTCATTGTTTTTACTTTAGAATTGTCACTTTTCTGATTTAACAAACACAGGGTAGGATTTATTATTTTTTAATTATAAATTTATCTATACTTTATTATTATTAAATTAATAGCAACTTCACGCAATTTTTTCCCATTTTTTTATTTGTTTGATTATAACTTTTTTCAAACTTTTCCAACTAGGTGGTTAATATACAATTCAACTTTTTTTTAATTAAAAAAAATACATAAAATAGCGCATCCGAAATGGCGGATTTTCCCATTTATGATCCAATTTGCATCAAACTCGGAACTTTGAGATCTTTCAGGTCGCTGATTATTATTTTTTACTTAAATTTTTAAAAATCAAAATGGCGGACTTTCCCATTTATGAACCAATATGCATCAAACTCGGAACTTTGGGGTGCCTAAGGTCGCTGATTATTATTTTTAACTTAAATTAATAAAAATAAAAATAGCGGATCCAAAATGGCGGATTTTCCCATTTATGAACCAATATGCATCGAATTCGAAACTTTGGCGTGTTCCAGGTCGCTGATTATGTTTTCTATCTCAAACTTTAAAAAAATCAAAATGGTGAATCCAAAATGGCGGACTTTCCCATTTATGAACCAATATGCATCGAATTCGAAACTTTGGGGTGTTTCAGGTCGCTGAATATGATTTCTAACTTAAACATTAAAAAAATCAAAATGGCGGATCCAAAATGGCGGACTTTCCCATTTATGAACCAATATGCATCAAACTCGGAACTTTGGGGTGTTTAAGGCCGCTGATTATTAGTTTTAACTTAAATTTATAAAAATCAAAATAGCGGATTCAAAATGGCGGACTTTCCCATTTATGAATCAATATCCATCAAATTCGAAATTTTGGAGTGTTCCAGGTCGCTGATTATGATTTCTATCTCAAACTTTAAAAAAATCAAAATGGCAGATCCAAAATGGCGAACTTTCTCATTTGGCGGACTTTCTCATTATGCATCAAATTCGAAACTTTGGGGTGTTGCACTTTAAAAAAAATCAAAATGGCGGATTTTCCCATTTTTGAACCTATATGCATTAAATTCGGAACTTTGGGTTGTTTCAGGTCTCTGATTATGAGTTCTAACTTAAAGTTAAAAACAAATCAAAATGGCGAATCCACAATGGCAAGGTTTCATTCTTGTGCAGTTTAGGTAAAACTGCAGTAAGTACGCTTTTTAGTTTTTTTAATTAAGGTTAAAAATAATAATCAGCGACCTGAAAGATCTCAAAGTTCCCAGTTTGATGCAAATCGGTTCATAAATGGGAAAGTCCGCCATTTTGGATCCGCCATTTTGATTTTTTTAAAGTTTCAGTTGGAAATTTTAATCAACGACCTGGAATACTCCAAAGTTTCGAATTTGATGGATATTGGTTGATAAATGGGAAAGTCCGCCATTTTGAATCCGCTATTTTGATTTCTATAAATTTAAGTTAAAAATAATAATCAGCGACATTAAACACTCCAAAGTTTCGAATTTGATGGATATTGGTTCATAAATGGGAAAGTCCGCCGTTTTGGATCCGCCATTTTGATTCTTTAAGTTAGAAATCACAATCAGCGACCTGGAACACTCTAAAGTTTCGAATGTGATGGATATTGTTTCATAAATGGGAAAGTCAGCTATTTTGGATCCGCTATTTTGATTTTTATAAAGTTAAGTTAAAATTAATAATCAGCGACCTTAAACACTCCAAAGTTCCGAGTTTGATGCATATTGGTTCATAAATGGGAAAGTCCGCCATTTTGGATCCACCATTTTGATTTTTATAAATTTAAGTTAAAAATAATAATCAGCGACCTAAAAGATCTCAAAGTTCCAAGTTTGATGCAAATCGGTTTATAAATAAGAAAGTGCGCCATTGTGGGACCGCCATTTTGATTTTTTTAATCTTTAAGTTAGAAATCATATTCAGCGACCTGAAACACCCCAAAGTTTCGAATTTGATGCATATTGGTTCATAAATGGGAAAGTCTGCCATTTTGATTTTTATAAATTTAAGTCAAAAATAATAATCAGCGACCTGAAAAATCTCAGTTGGGAGTTTGATGCAAATCGGTTCATAAATGGGAAAATCCGCCATTTCGGATTCGCCATTTTATGTATTTTTTTAATAAAAAATAAGTTGAATTGTATACTAACCACCTAGTTGGAAAAGTTTTTAAAAAATTATAATCAAACAAATAAAAAAATGGGAAAAAATTGCGTGAAGTTGCTATTAATTTAATAATATTAAAGTATAGGTAAATTTATAATTAAAAAATAATAAATCCTACCCTGTGTTTGTTAAATCAGAAAAGTGACAGTTCTAAAGTAAAACCAATGAAATACAATCACGGAAAATCGCGAAAAATTCGGAAAATAGTGATAAAAGGAAACTTGTGGGGCCAAATTATATGGGAAAATCCATAAAGGTATGTAAAAACATAGAAAAAGGTAAATTAAAGTCTGTATTTTAGCCACAATTCAAGTTTTAAAATTCCCATGGCCAAGCTGACTACTAGAGATTGTACCTATGTTAAATCTCCAATATGAGATTTAACAAGTTGTGGTCAAAATCGACCCCCTGGTTTGGAATAGTTTTTTGAGAAAAGGTTCTGTTCCAAAATGATTTTATGTAGTGAAAAATTTATGAACAATTAGGGTGCCCTTCCGCCAAAGTTTCTACATTGGAAGATTTTCAGTGCGACTGACCGTAGAGCCACAAACCATGAACAAACGATAAATTAATGATTATTTAATATTATTTTCAAAATGTTATTTTCTACAATGTATTTCGAGCTGGAGTTAAACTAAGCTTTGCAATTTGTTTTGGTAAAAATTATGATTCAAATAAGATTAGGCTCTATTTATATTATATTGTTTATAAACAGAAGTTTTTAATATTATCTAGGATAAATGCTTAATAAAAATTAAATTAACCTCATTTGTAGTTTCCACAAATAAACTCTCGACATATTAATGTAGTACATACTCATTTCTTTGTTACAATAAGTATATAAGCATTTATATTTTTTGTTTAGGGTAAATTAAAACAGTATTTTATTATAATTTTTAATAAATAAACAATTTTTATGTTCGACACATAGATCTTTTAAAAAGTATGAAAAGGCTTTGGGAATTACAACAAAAACAGTATTGTACAGACTCTTTCTGAATGAATTAAAAAATATATTTCAGACGCAATATTTAAACTAGAAATAGCTATATTGAGGCTATTATTAATTACTAATTTTAAAATGTTGCTGTAGAACAGCTCATAGGATTAAGTTCAAATCAAAACATGAAAGTTATTATATTAAGCTTTATTTGTATGGTTTTGTAAACCTATTTTCTTAAAATAAAATAAAACCAACCAAAAAACTGATTATCTAAAATCTATCTAAAAAACAAACTATGCAACAATAATTTATACTCATTGTTCAAAAACCTTCATCTCATAAACTGCCATCGTCAGTTATGATGAAAGGAACGACATCAATAGCTGTTTCATTTTCTCAGTCTTCCAAAATTAGTTTTTCACAGCATCATGTAATTTTAACAATGCATTTTATCTTTTTAAACAATAGTTTTACAAAGATGTTTTGAATGGTATCAGAAAGTCTTCATACTTTTTGTCAGTACCTATTAGTGTTTCTTAAAATTTTGCTCTGTAGTTACTACAGATAGGACTGAAGATCGAAAAGGCGTGAAATTTTCGTATGAACATTTTATCTTTGTCGCTTTTTACTATTAGCTCACACTACTACTATATTATAGTAGTGTGAGCTATGGTGATCCTAATTTTTTCGAGAAAAAAAAAGTTGCTCCGATTTCAAAATTTTTTATATATCTTTGCGTTTCAGATGATTTTGAAACTTTTTTGTTGCGCCGTCTGTCTGTCTGTCTGTCTGTCTGTAACGACCAACGCGCATAACTCAAAAACCGCTTGGCCGATTTTAATGAAATTTGGTACCTACGCTGGGTTTTGGGTCGAGATGGTCCCATTTAAAAATGAACAAAATCCACCGAACACAAGCCAAATAAAAGAGTGGGGGTATATTTCAAAAATTAGAGTTTATGTAAAAATATGGCGTGTGTGATATCAAACGAAAGATAATTGCGTCTGGAGTTAAATAAAATACATTTTACTTTTTAAAAAAGGATGGGGGTAAATTAAAAAAATTAGTGCTTATGTGGAAATATGGCGTGTGTGATATCAAACGAAATGCAATTGAATCTGGAGTAAAAAAAATACATTTACAGTTAAAAAAAAGGTAGGGGTAGATTTTAAAAATTAGAGTTTACGTCAAAACATGGCTTGTGTGGTATCAAACGAAAGGTAATTGAGTTTGGAGTTTAACAAATAACATTTTAGTTTTTGCTTTTTTTAAGGGTTCGGTTCGGTTCGGGAGTTTAAGTCAAAACATGGCTTGTGTGGTATCAAACAAAAGGTAATTTAGTCTGGAGTTGAATAAAATATATTTCAGTTTTTAGTTATATTAGCTCACACGTACACTATAACAATAGTACCTAGTGTGAGCTTAGGTGCCCATAGATTGACAGAGTTTTTTAACTACTTGCCAAAAATTTTTTGTTTTAAAAGTTGACTTTTATTGTCAGTTTAAACTTTAATAGACAGACAGGCTTGCAACTGCCAACTGCAATCTGGGGCCAACAATGATTTTCGATGCTATTTTCTGTCTTCTTTATAGGAGAAAAATAAAAAAGGATAGCAAAGGGACTTGGGGTATTGCAAGGACTATACAAGCTATCTCTCACCTCTGGAATTGTTGTTTATCTGTTTTTTGTTGAAACTGTATGGATTTTTCTAATTGTTTTTTTTTTTATTTTCAGCTAACAACAAGAAAAATGCTAAGAAGAATGCGGCATTCTCGGCATGTTACAATGTTTTTGATGTCAAGTACCCAGCGGATGTTTGGTCGCCTTTGGCTTAAATGCAATGCAATTGTTCTCTGTGAGTCCATTACAAAATTATTAGCTATTTAGAATGATTTTATAATTTGATTATTGTATTCCCCTAGACACTAGTTAGTTTAAGATATACATTTTTTTTTATAATGTGACCTCCATACAAATTGTTCATAATTTGTAGATTTCAGTGTTAATTTATAGTTTATATGATGGGTACGAAGGTAGTTAAAAATTTTATGCATATTGTTTTTCAATGTGTTTTACAGTTCGAGAAAAAAAAGTTTTAATATAATGACTTAACCTTATTTGTTTGTTTTTTTTTAATATTTAAAATTATAAAAAGCTTATAAAAACTAATGTATATTTAAAAAAAATATTTTATCAAAGTTAAAGAGCAAGTTCAGCCTTATAAACACCTTCAACCATTTCAGTGATTTTCATTTCTCTGGCTACTTCTAGTAAAGAATCACATAAGATGTCTTCAGAAATCCTTAAACAAAAATTACAATAATTAAAATGATAAAATATGTGTTCAATATTAATTCAGCCAAGTTTCGTGGGTTCCAAAATAGCTTATTTTTAAAGGAAAAGTGCCTAAAATTCATTTTTTGTTTTAAAAAGTAATTGATGCTCATAAAATTTTATTTATTTGTGAACTTGTTTTTTTACTAAAAAATTTAATTTTTATTAAAAAAATACTAATTTTAGACACTGACTAAAACTTACTTTGCCATAAGTGCTGGGGGCTGATTATTAGCCGTCTTTTTGTACATTGGATTATCTCTGCAATGTTTATAAAAATCCAACTTGTATTGAATTACGTTGACTGCATATTTTTTTGCAATTGTTGTAAATGGCGTCCGGTTTTTTTCAATCTGCTAATTTTAATACTGGTGGGATTTGTACCACTTTTTTGTGTGCTTTGCACAGCACCGTCTAAAATGAAAATATTTTATCTCACAACTAACTACAACTTATAAAATTTAACTCCAAACTTTTAAGTAGATATTTTGTGTCAAAAACGTAGATTTTTAAAAAATTGCCAATGTGTGATTGAAACAATTCATTAAAGATTTTAGTATACAAATTTTTTAAAAAAAATTCCACTCAAAAAGTTACCTATGTTAATCGTTGAATTGGTATTTTTGGAATTAGAACAAATATTTTTTAGAAATACAATAAAATGGAAAATATATTTTATTTAAAAATACATAAACAAAAAAAATGAGATAACGCTGAAAATGTGTTATTTGGGTATATTTGAACTATTTCAGCAATCTCGTCGTGACGTGTGTCCGTGTGTGTGTGTCTATATCTGTTGTTTAGCCTACGATAGACCAATTTTTATTAAAAATAGTGTGATGTACAGGGTGTCCCAAATTGGGCACTTTTGGGGGGTTTAAGGTTTAATTTCAAGAAAAGACTTATAGTGAAAACCGCATTTAGAAATATCGTCTCGTCTTTGAGCTACGGGGGCTTTTTGAAAAGTCTGCATTTTGGAGGGGGGTCTATAACTTCGTTATTATTGAAAATATTGATTTAGAGTAAATTGCAATTTTATAGACTTTGTCACGAGGAATTCAACCGCTAAATTAATTTTTAACTGTCACTTTTAGTTTTTGAGATATGACATAAAGTTGCATTTTTTTTTATGGAATGGCCTATATTTTAATTAATTTTCGAATTCGTGATTGAATTCTTTTCAAAATGTTTTATCATATGTCATAGTTTGATGGAGCGGTTTCAGAGATAATTAAAGTTTTTTATTTTTGTCTAGTGTGCGTTGAATGACGTCATGCGCCATTGACGTGAAAGCCTTGTGGTCAAATCCTACTTCAATGCTCCTATAGTTTTGTTGTCTTATACTATGCAAATCAAGTTGGCCTTGCGTCTTGGCGTTTTGTCATTGTTTTCAATTGTTTAAACAATTTGACATTACGCTTTGATATGAAATTATTTTGCACAAAAGCGTTTTTATTTTTTTTTGAAATATGTATAATTTTTTTTTACTTTTTATAACTACGCTTTGAGGACCGTCAGCTGAATTATAATTTTTCCAAACCAGACTTACTATATTTGTGACTGTGTAAAAATAATAAAAATACTGGAGTGCCTTTACCTGCCTCAGCAGGAAATCTTAGCGCACTAGAAATAAGTGAAAAAGCTGAATATCTCCTAAACCGCTCAATCAAACTATGCCATATGATACATCATTTTGAAAAGAATGACGAATTCGAAAATTAATTAAAATATAGGCCATTCCATAAGAAAAAATGCAACTTTATGTTATATCTTAAAAACTAAAAGTGACAGTTAAAATATAATTTAACGGGTGAATTCCTCGTGATAAAGTCTATAAAACTGCAATTTACTCTAAATCAAAATTTCCACTAATAACGAAGTTATAGATCCCCTTCAAAAATGCAGACTTTTCAAAAAGCCCCCGTAGCTTAAAGACGAGACGATATTTTAAAATGCGGTTTTTACTATAAGTCTTCTCTTGAAATTTGAGCCTCGTAATGCATGGTCAGTTTTTCTCTGTCTCCCCTAGAAGTACCTTAAACCCCCTAAAAGTGCCCAATTTGGAACACCCTGTACACTGTGTAACAAGCTAATTAGATTTTGGTAAAAAATGCAAACTTTTTAAAGGAACATCGAATCAACATGCGGTTTTCAGAATATAGTAAACACATTTTTCCCAATAATTTGTGTTATAAATAAACTCTTCGCAGGAGCTTTCGTTTCTGAGATATTTACAAAAGTGGTGTAAAAGCAGAATAGATTGAGAGGTCATCAGCTCATAACAGTACTATTGCAAGCGGAAAAATATTATTAGCGTTAATCTGACCTAAAAGGAAATGTGTTTTCCAAGCAAAACTATTAACTAGGTAAATTCATTGGATTCCTAATTTTAAAAATAATAAAAATGAAATAACGTTTGTTTGTAAATTTTAGTTTTTTTTATTCAAGGAAGAAAATAAAATTAATTAAACATTTTTATTAAAAGCAAGCATATATCTTTAGAAAATGAATGTATTTAATTTTTTTTAAATATTAGAATAAATACCCTAAAAATATGTCCCTAAAATGCAACAAAAGTAATTAAAAAAAAGTTTTTTTTTCTTTTTCACAATAAATTGAGTTTTGGAACCAGGGCGAGTCCTGTGGGCCCGCTTGAAATTATGCGATCTATAGTTGAGGATGTATATAAGTGGCACTGCGCATCCGCGTCATAGCTATATGGTAAACCAAATTTTGCAGCAAAATCTAAGTAAAGAAGCCTTAAAAAATTAATGTTTAACTTTGTATATGCCACTTTATATGTGTATGATAAAACACTGAGATCTTTTAAAGGAAAGATAAAATAGGTACTTACCTAATAAATAATGATCCGAAACATAAAAGAGAATCCAAAATTGTATAAATATGTGCGCAAATATTGATTTAGTTGCAAAAACGTTAATTTGTTTTGTTAAAAGTTTAGCCGTAATTTGTTTGACATAAAACAGTCAAAACAACAACGAATAGAAAACGTCAAAGCACGGCTAAATCAATTTATTCGTAACAACCAGATAAGAGTTATGTTCCTTTCTAATAAAATCGTTAAGAAGAAGAAAAGCAAGTAAAATAGTAAGCTAATTTGTAATTAGTGCAGTGTCAATAAAAAAATTAAAGGAATTGCGTGCCACTGTATGTACCCCTCTACTCCCTTCCCGCCAATCACGGTGCTACTTTAAATCAATATCAACTATTTTAGGCTGGTGTCTAGAGTGCCTATAGAACAAACAGACGCTGTGACCCCTCTTATGGAATTCATTTGTTTTAAGTGTGCTAAGAAGCTAAAAAGATGTCAGATCCGTCATAGATCCATTTATTTGTATTGATGATGTTTTTATTAATTATACCTACCTCTGTAAACGTATGAGTCTTAATATCAGTCTGCGTTTCAGAGCAAGTTTTTTTCATGATCTTCGATTTTGGTAGGTCTTGCGCTTGCGCACATCCGTCGTCAGTCTGATAATTTTTGGTTGCAGTTTCATATTGTTCGATGACAGAATTATCGTCAGTGATACATATCAATCGGCATTTTTTGCTCCAGAAATGCTGATTTTTGGTCTAAAAATAATCAGTGTAGTAATGCGCAGGCCTCAGTCCCTTTACGTTTGATCTTAAATTACTTTACTTAATATTGCATGTACTTTAACTGCTGGCATCGGCAACGATATGCATTATTTTTGTATTGTCTAATTTGCATATTATTTAAAAGTATACAAAAAACGCAACATTTTAGTACTTTATTTTTAATACAACGAAAAGTTATACTTTATTTTTGAAGATTGACAAGTGCAACCAGGGTTAATGGCAAAAAAACATTTTAAAAGTATATTTACGCAGTTGCTTTTAAAGCACTTTATTGCAGTACAAAAAAAATTAAATATTTTACTGTGAAAATAAAATATTCACAAACATTTTAATAACATTTTGAAGAAGGTACTTTTAAAGTACATTAAATTTATTATTAAAAGTTTTACTGCAAAATTAATATAACAGTGAAAAAACATTTTAAAAGTATTTTAAACAGTTGCTTTTAAAGCACTTTATTTTAGTAGAAAAATATTAAATATTTTACTGTGAAAATAATATATGAGACGTTAGTGAAGTAATGTCCTTACAATACTTACAATAAAAGTATAGTTTCTTTGTACTACTAAAAAAATTAATAAAATACAATGCACAGGTTTTTTAAAAAAATGTATAAAAAATCGGTTTTTTTTGTATTCACTAAAAATATGAAGAAAATACCATTGCTTTAAAAGTACATGCTTTTGTGTACAAATAGAAATAAGTTCTAAAAATGCGCATTACTTTAAAAGTTCAGTGTTTTTTGTACTAAAATATATACTTGCTGGCCTGATGCAGGCCGTTGTTCCAAATCAATACAAATTAAGTACTTCCTAGTTAGTACTTTGCCGTTATGGGCAGCAGTGAAAACCAGTACTTAAAAAGTACTTTTTTGTAATACATGTTTGCTGGGACATAGTGATGTGCAACGATTACTTTTAGAAGTATCGAGTAGATAGATACTGATACTTCCTATTCGAGTATCAGATATTTTGTATTCGGTACTGAGTAATCATTATCCAATAAATACAGAGATTTTCTATGTTGTCAATCCTATACGTATACCAAGGGCGGATCCAGAGGTGCTTCTCGCGGGGGGGGGGGGGGGAGGGGGGGCACTTTAGGTGACATTCTCTGTTGGTAAAAAACGGTATATATTTTTTTAAGCAGCATTTTATTGAATTAGTCAGTGGTTGTAATTTCGATGATAATAATAATAGACACTTTCATGCGCGCAGGCAAAAATTTTGAATTTTTATTAGCAAAAACATTACTTTTTACTCATTTTTTGTATATTCAAAAAATTCTCGGGGGGGGGGGGGGGGCAAGTGCCCCTAGTGCCCCCCCCCCTGGATCCGCCACTGCAGATCAACGTTTATTGCGTTTTTACCCGCTATGAGAGACGTGAGCGTCAGTCAACGGAATTTTTAAGCCAAATAATACTAACAAACGTAAAATTTAGTACCCGTGAATTTAAAAAATCAAACAAGGTGTCTATTAGATCTTGGACCTAGCTTTCAAGCTACCCACGGAAAAATATGAGGGAAACAAAAACTCCTTTTTACCTGATTAGCCACGAAACTTATTCACGGGTACTAAATTTCACGTTTGTTAATTATATTAATAATAGTATAATTTATTATTAATATTACTTTTAAATTTGTAATAACAAAATACAAAATTAAAATTTAAAATGTTTTAAGCAAATCCCTGCATTCACATTAAATTTATCTTCACGTCTAGACAAACAGATCCACTCCTGTGTCATTTTTTTTGTCTTTTGCAAAAGTAAAAAAGCTCACATCGTGTGCAAAGCCTTTCACCTGATTGTTCGAATCACAACCATACACTGCACATCTCATTTTCACCAATTTTAAATAATCAAAACATAAAACTAAGCGACAGAAACGCATTCAACAATGCAAACTGCAACTTAAATTAAGGGCGTTCACTCTCAGTGTGACGTCACCCCAGCTGATGCATGCGCGAAATCATATCTTGTCTTGTTGTATCAAGGTGTACTATGATGAATTATTTTTAAGTTGTGTTATTAGCAGAGAAGAATCTTTGAGCACAGATGGTGGGTACCCCAGCATACTTGGCTTCAAAGTACCCCCGCACAGTGAGGTCTCTCTGCTTACAAAAATTTAAAGGCTCGTTGTAATTAATAAACCGAACGACAAGAGCTTAACGAATTAATCATATTTGCCCACTTGTATTAAACATTATAAAACTAAGGAAAGAAATTATGATTTGCTCCACCCTCTTTTGGAGCACATAGCAAACATTAAAAGCATACCAAAATACGTCATGACATTGAGTAATAAAACATATAGAGGAGCCACCGGCGAGCTTTACCATATTGAGGGACAGATGGCGCTGAAATAAATTCATCTGGTACGCAATATTCAGACGGTTTTGTCTCTAATCCTTTGTAATAGTGAGAAAACTTTCTCAAGATTCCGATGTACCGAGATACGAGAGAAACAAGAACAAGAACAGGCGAAATAAATTGCTTACTATACATATCGATCAATGAAAAGATCGAAAACAAATCAAAAGAAACAAACTAATCCGTGACCTACAACAGCTCTTTCTGCCTTTCAGGACAGATCAACAAGGGCAAGGGCGGATCCAAAGGTGCTTCTCGGGGGGGGGCCTACTTTAGGTGACATTCTCTGTTGGTAAAAAACGGTATATATTTTTTTAAGCAGCATTTTATTGAATTAGTCAGTGGTTGTAATTTCGATGATAATAATAATAGACACTTTCATGCGCGCAGGCAAAAATTTTGAATTTTTATTAGCAAAAACATTACTTCTTACTCATTTTTTGTATATTCAAAAAATTCTCGGGGGGCAGGTGCCTCTAGTGCCCCCCCCCCTGGATCCGCCACTGACGTATACGCAATAGTTCATTTAATAATTTAAGTAAATAAATATCGGTTCAAATGATTACAACTACTCCAAACTCGTTACTCATCCGGCCGATACCGATACGATTGATACGAAAATAACACTTCGGCTTCGGTCCCATTCGGGATTCGAGTATTTGGCGTCGAAGGATTTGATTACTTGAATCTGCCCATGAACCAAATATCAAAGTATCGAGTAAATAGTATTTGCATACCACTAGTGCCACACCTTTACGTCAGCGTCGTACGCGTCCTACTACATATATAAGTTGTTTTTAAGTGTAATGGTATTAAGAGATACATAGATTATACAAAATGGTACTAACTGATAGTGCAGTAGCAGTTGTAGTGAAACTGACCAAAACCTGCCCGGACCTAGTTCACTTCTGCTAAGAAAAAGATTTCATTGGGTAGAATCATTGAGTGGAATGCAGTAGAAAGGGAGCAGTGTGCCTGCAATAATGAATAAGCAGCATGCTAGAGACACCAGCGATAACTCCGCAGTGTTGCCACCCTCGACCCTGAGGTCTCCGGTAGAAGGCTTCGAGAAAAATCGGTAGATTTCGGTAGATTTTGTAATCTTCTCAGCAAGCAGTGCTAGAGAACTATCGATAGTTTGGATTGATTTAGTAGGTAAATTGTATTTCTACGATTTGTTTTTACTGACAAAATACCTATTGCCGGGCACTATATTGACAGTTTCGCATTAAAAACTGACAGTTGATCTTTCAAAATAGACATACCAAATTCGAAATAGAAATCCAGTCGTTTATTTTCCATTAATTGTGGCGTCACTATTAATTCCGGCTCTTATAATACACAATGGTCTTATTTTGAAAGAAAAGAGCTGTTCTTATAATGTGAAACTGTCAATATAGTGCTCGGCACAATTCGTGCCTGGCTTTATTGCAATAGGTCCCTATTAGGTAGATAATATTATAAAAAAAACCTCAGGGTTTATAATAGCTTGATCTTTAATGCCGCTTGCGGCTGTCGGCTGAGTATAAAACAATGGCTTGAAATAAAAATTTTATTCTACAAAGGATCTTACATAAAAAGAATATTTTATTTATGGTGTTTTGTTTTAATCGCGATTACGAGGCGTATCAAAGAAAAACAAGTTTATATTGAAAAAAAAAATCGGCAGAAAACTATGGTAATTCGGTATATCGTAAAGGTGTTCTGTGTCGTAAAGTAAAAGGCTAAATCGGTAGAGGTGGCAACACTGTAACTCCGCCATCTCTTGCTTTCTTGAAATATTTCTGTGGGACCTAGCAACACTGCCCATGTGTTTTCACTAAAGTGATAATGGGAATGACTAACCAAGACCAAAAATTTTTGTTTATTTTAATTGAGATTTTTCTTTTTTTTATAGCAGAGAAACCCACGAGATGTACAAAGAGGGAAAAGAACTGCATTCTAAAAAAGGCCAGAAGCCGTCGGTTCATTAGTTGCCGTTAGCTCGCCCGAAGACGAACTAACGACAGTTCCTTTTCGGACACCGAGATTTGTTTGGATAAATTACTTAAAACCGAATTGCCAGAGAGAAAAGGAGAAATATTTATTCGATGTCAACTACTGTCACCATCTTTCGGCGAAAAATAACACGGATGCCATATTTAGATTTGCGATCGAAGACAATACATGACACAGTGGTTCCTGGAGACTGATTAAGTGGCCAATATTCAAAACTTAAAATGCTTTAAGTCAAACTTTGATAAAATGGCACTCAAAGATTTTCAAATATTTTAGAATGGGTGTGGGGTAGTTTAAGGGATACAAAGGTTGTGAAAAAGGAATTAAGCGCTTTTAGTACTTAATTAATAGCAAAAAAATCTTAGAGAAAATAATATTTAGTTATTATTTATCTATACTATCTGTAATTTTTTCGGGGTCAGAATCGTTTGATCGATATAATGAAAAAAAGTGGACAGGATCGAGCTTCGTAAATCAGTAGTCCCATGTGAAACGGGTTTTTAGACATGGGACCGATGATTTGTGACGAATGATCGGTCCGATTAATTTTTTCACTATATCGGTCGATCAAGTGAAATGGCCTGTACTGATCATTCATCGCGGATCATCGGTCTCACGTTAAATTATCCTGAAAATAAAAAGGAAGCAACCAGGGGCGTGCGGTCAATGTAAGCTTTACTTTCCCTAATATAACACAAATATCATATACAAGTTATGTATATATTTTAAAAATCAAACTCGATGTATTTAGTGTCCGCCTTGTATGTTATTAAGAAGCAGAACATTATTATCTGGTGGCCTCTGAAACAGTACCGTTGTATAATTGAGGAGCAGACTTTATATATGCATTTTGTCCATTTTTGTAATTTTGGTAATAAAAAAAAACTGCTATGCATTTGACAAGAAATTAACCGAAAAGTTCGTAATATAAAAGTATGGATAAAAAATCATTCAAGGATTATACCTATATACGTCTTGTGTTGCACAATATTGTTGCTCTATGTATGTAGTTTGCGATGGCATCTTTGGTGAAAAATTTGAAAAATGGACAAAATGCGTATAGAAAATCTACTCCTGAAATATTTCTTTGTATGCTTTTTATTAAAAAAAAGTTAAATGAATAGTGGACAGATTTGGTGCCTTATCCTTCAATTTTACTGTACTAACACACAAAGAAAATCAAGAGATACCAAAACTGGACAATAAGTTTGTCCATTAGGCATTAGGTTGCTACTTTCTAGTTAGGTGTATAATTAGCCCAAAGTTATAAAAAAAGTGCCCCTTCGCTCTTAAATTTCAACGCACGCCACTGGAACGAAAACAAAGGAAGTTTTTTTCATAAGCAAATTTCTTAAACCTTCACTTACATCATATTTTTTGATAATATTCATATTTTTATGTTATAATTTTTATTATTTTGACTTATCAAGAAGCTATTGTTTAACAAGCTTCATTTTTGTATTTGGGACATTTATAAAAAATATAAAAAAATTCATAAAATGGCAAATTGGGGCAGGATTTTTTTTATTGCAAACAATGATCAATATATCAGTGAGTTACAATTTGTGTGTGACCAACTGCCCCTTTTTGGCAATTTTTTTAATTTGCCTTTTAAAATTTGAAAAAAATTATTTTTTCTATAAGCGTGCGGAAAAGTCCACTTTTCCGCACGCATTTTAGTGTGGAAAGTGCCACTTTTCGCACTAGTGCGGAAAAGTAAATTTGTTACGATTTTGAGGTGTTCTATAACATTTAGACCGTTCAAAATATATTTGTATTTTTCCTAGCACACGAAATATCCTAAAAATATTCAAATTGACTAAAATTCTGCTATATTTTCAATATTTTCGATAAAATAAAGTTTTCAGTAAAATAGGTTCAAATTATAAGTTTTAAACCTCCCCGGTATAAATATCGTCATTGTCAATGTCAAACAACAATGAACACTAGTGGTTTTAGATTTGGCATCTTAAATCACCATAGCAACAAAGTACAAACAAACTGTCAAAACAAAGCCAATTTTGCAGCGACAAGCGTCTTTTGAATTTTTCAAACAAAAAAATCAGATTTTCAATGGATTCTTCGGACGAAGATCTACCCCAGTCAGTTCTAGAAGCCGCTAGAATGTGAATAATAATAATTGATTTGATTAAAACGTTTTGAATATAAATAATTTTCTGATTAATTTTTAGTTTTTTCCTCACGCTTATAGAAAAAATAGTGTACCTAACTCGTGCGTAAAGTGTCTTTTCCGCACTTGATTGCTGGCCAAACTCCGCTATCGCGTCGTTTGGCCATCTGCAATCGCGTGCGGAAAAGAGGCACTTTCCGCACTAGTTAGGTAAACTACTATTCAGCACTATTGTAAAAAAATAATTTTAAGTAATATTTAAAATATTTTTTTTGTGATAATTTTCAAAATCTTTTAAAAAATACATATTCTAGGGTTAAATAAACTGTGTATAAAATTTTACTCAGTACACGCTAACACCACACAAAATTTACATGAAAATCAACGAAATTTTTTAACTAATTGATAGAATTTTGCAACGTAGTTTTTTTAAACCTAAAAGGAACAAAAGACAAATTTTTAATTTTCTAAAATATATTGTTTTCAATATCCCGAATGTGTCTTCTGCCCACGCCATTAAGAAAAATCCCAATATTGTGCACGTTAATATATAGTATAATGGCCACTAAAAATAGGTCATAAACCCATTGTGCAGTTGTTTAAATCAGCAATAAAGCGGGTGACCTTCGATTCTTTTATTATTTGTGTATTAAAGAACGATTTTTGAGATCTGAATTATACAATTGAGGGACGTCCGTAGGGGGCCATTTAATTAATTTTGTTTTAAAATTATGTTTTTTATAGGTTTTATTTGATTTTCTGAAAACCACACCTTTTATCAAAAAAATTGTTTGTTACTTCATTGTAGATAATAAAATTTCCTTTTAAACGATGTGTAACATGGTAAAAAATATTTCATATTTACCGCTCCAGTGGTGTGCTTAATTTAAAATTTTTTAAAATTGGTTTAACTTACGGGCGCCTGTGAAGTTATTACCATGAAACCAATCCGACTTTGTTGTACACCATTTAAAAGGAAATTTTATTTGCTACAATAACGTATAACACATTTTGTTCTCTAAACCTTGGTTTAAAAAAAAATCAAATAAATCATGGAAAAAACATGAATATTTTTTGACTTTTTTAAATTACTTCTATTAACGGACGCCGCTGAAGAGTTTATAAAGTTGACCCCCATCGAGTTGTACCTTTTTCAAAAGGAAATTTCATTGTCTACAATAAAGTATATTACACATTTTTCTCTTAGAAGCGTATTTTTTAAGAAAATTTGAGAAAACCTAAATATGTGAGATTTTGGGGGGTTTGGGGGGGGGTTTTTGAAGAGGTGGTTAGTTTAAGGAGGTGTTTGACCCCTAGGCTCTCTTACCTTTTTGTACGTCACTAAATTTACACAAAAAAATAAAAATAAATAAAAAACGGCACCTTTAAAGCACTAAATTTTAAAAAATTATTATCTTCTAACTTACTTACTTTAAGTTAAAAGTTACTCCCACTCTATTACAATATTTAAAAATACATTTAAAGAATGGATTTCGTAGCTGATAAAATTCTCTACAAGATATGTACTTAGAACTTTTAGCCTAGAACAAAGTATTTCGGAGCTTATGCCGTCTGAAGTAGAAAAAATCTGAAAATTGGCCCAAGCACGTGATTTTAGTCATTTTTGGAAATTACCTAGCTCCGTTACTACTGCTCGCAGAACAACCATAGTACCACCCAATTGTAGATAATTTTATCCTCTAAAAAATTTCATATAACTCTTTTTGCGATTTAATGTACTGGAACGAAACTAAAGGCAAAAAACTGCAAAAAGTGCCAATTTTTGTTGGTTTTTTCAAGATGGCGGAGGAAGCACAGGGATGGGGGTGACGAAAACTCAGATTTTTAACTACCCTTTCGACCTTAATAACATATCCAAAATTCAGAACTACCGGACCTTTTGTAGGGTAAAACTCTATTAATTGTACTAGATACAGATGATTAAGTAGTTTCTAACTTACGCTTGAACATGCTTTTAATGTTTACTGTGTGCTCCAATAGATGGCGGCTCATTGATATATTTTATTTCCTTAGTTTTGTAAGTTTAATTCAAGTAAGCAAATATGATTAAATTGTTTAACTTGGTTCGGTTTATTGGTTCATAGAAACCTTCTAATTTTTGTAAGCGGAGATTTACCACACTTGTGTGGGGATACTTTGAAGTAGAGATGGGCCAACCTGCGATTTTGGTGGAGCAGTGACAATACGTGACTGCTCCAGTCGCGTCACGGTGACAATTAGCAGTGATTTTTTGGAGCAGTTTAACCAATACACACCTATAGCGAAATCGCAATCTAGAAAATTGTTCCCTACTCTGCACTGTGCTGCCGCGTAGACGCGGCGCGACAGAGTAACTGCTTGGGGTACTCGCGATCGCGACTTTACGCTGCGACGGACGCCGGTGCGGTGGTGACGTGGGGGTTCGGTCGGGGCTTCAGTGCCAGACTGTGACAAAATGTCACTGCTATTTAGTTCGGACTGGAGCAGATCGTGACTGCGACAGACGAGTCACAGTGACAAAATCACAGTTCGTGAAATCGCAACCCACCTCTACTTTGAAGCCAGTATGGGCAACCACCCTGTGCTTCAAAGGATTCTCTTCTCTGCTGTTATCACAACTTAAAAATAATTCATCACAGTTAACCACACCATTGAGTAAATAACCCATAGAGAAAAATTTTGTTTCAGTTTCTTTCCGTATATATGAGACGTGAGTGATGTAAGACAATATTTACAATAAAAGTAGTTTCTTTGTGCTACTAAAAAAATTAATAAAATACAATGCTTTAAAAGTACAGGTTTTTTAAAAAATGTATAAAAAATCGGTTTTTTTGTATTTACTAAAAATACGAAGAAAATACATTGTTTTAAAAGTACATGCTTTTGTGTACAAATAAGTTATAAAAATGCGCATTACTTTAAAAGTTCAGTGTTTTTTGTACTAAAATATATACTTGCTGGCCTGATGCAGGCCGTTGTTCCAAATCAATACAAATTAAGTACTTCCTAGTTAGTACTTTGCCGTTATGGACAGCAGTGAAAACCAGTACTTAAAAAGTACTTTTTTGTAATCCATGTTTGTTGGGACATAGTGATGTGCAACGATTACTTTTAGAAGTATCGAGTAGATACTGATACTTCCTATTCAAGTATCAGATATTTTGTATTCGGTACTCAGTAATCATTATATTTTCGGTAAATCCAATAAATACTGAGATTTTCTATATTGTCAATTGTATATGTATACGCAATAGTTCATTTAATAATTTAAGTAAGTAAATATCGGTTCAAATGATTACAAGTACTCCAAACTCGTTACTCATACGGCCGATGCCGATACGAAAGTAACACTTCGGCTTCGGTCCCATTCGGGATTCGAGTATTTCGCGTCAAAGGATTTGATTACTTGAATCTGCCCATGTACCAGATATCAAAGTATCGAGTAGATAGTATTGCCACACCTTTAGGTCGGCGTCGTACGCGTCCTACTACATATATAAGTTGTTTTTAAGTGTAATGGTATTAAGAGATACATAGATTATACAAAATGGTACTAAGTGATAGTGCAGTAGCAGTGGTAGTGAAACTGACCAAAACCTGCCCGGACCTAGTTCAGTTCTGCTAAGAAAAAGATTTCATTGGGTAGAATCATTGAGTGGAATGCAGTAGGAAGGAATAATGAATAAGCAGCATGCTAGAGGCAACAACAGCGATAACTCCGTCATCTGATGCTTTCTGGAAATATTTCTGTGGGACCTGGCAACACTGCCCATGTTTTCACTAAAGTGATAATATTAATGACTAACCAAGACCAAAAATTTTTGTTAATTTTAATTGTGATTTTCTTTTTTTTATAGCAGAGAAACCCACGAGATGTACAAAGAGGGAAAAAGAACTGCATTTTAAAAAAGGCCAGAAGCCGTCGGTTCATTAGTTGCCGTTAGCCCGCCCGAAGACGGAACTAACGACAGTTCCTTTTCGGACACCGAGTTTTGTTTGGAAAAATCACTTAAAACCGAAACTGCTGGAGAGAAAAGGAGAAATAAAAATCTGATTTCACACATTGTCACCATCTTTCGGCGAAATATAACACGAATGCCATATCGTCGGCGAAACCCGATAAATGTGTAACTCCATATTAGGACGAATTTTAAATTATAGTGTCATCTGTTAACTAAAATCGAAAGCTATTACTATACAAATTTATGTATGTCCTAGGAAAGCAGATTTTTTAAAATTAGTAGAATCATTGTTTGATGGTAATCTCCTCAAACAACGGTAGAATAGAAAACTAGCTAACTTCAGTCCGTTGTTATTTGTACATGAAAAATGTGTAAATCCCCAGTTTACATGGTTGTTCTGTAACCTGGCTTTTATTCATCTAGTCTATATTTAGAGTAAACATTTGATAATAAAACAAGTGTGACATTTTATAAAGTAAAAAGATAATTTACAATAAAACCCGCCAATAGTTTATTTTAAAAATCACAAGATTTACACAATTTGCCTTTTAAATTATTTTATTTTTTACGAGTATGAAAATGTGTACTCCAAACGCATACATTATTTACTCAATGATTGTAATTGTATCAATACAAAACATAACACTGTCCTGTCAAAAACGCCGCGTCAAATCTCGTTAAAAAACCATGTGAAACATGAGATCTCGTAGGTATTTTCTGCGGATTATAAAACACCCTTTTCTAGTGAAATCTTATGAACTTTCCCCAGTTTAAAATACATTCATACTTATATTTAAACTGATGAAATTTCATAAGATTACACCAGAAAAAGCTGTTTCATAATCCGCAGGAAACAGTTACGAGATCTCATATGAACTTTCACGAGTTTTTGTTAGCCTAGTATTACAAGATTTAACCAGAAATTTGTTGCATGCTACACATCAAATCCATAGCAGATCTGACGAACTTTCATGAGTTTCTAAAAGCACTTTGATATGGTATATCCGCATTAAATTTGTCAAAAATTGAAGAGATTTCACAAGAAATTGGTTTTATGGTCCACGTCAAATCCGTAACAGATCTCGCAAACTTCCACCAGTCACGTATGTAAATTTAAACTGCCAAAAGTTTATGAGATTATACACCAGAAAGAAGTGTGTTTTACTATCCGCAGATGATACTTACGAGATCTTATGAACTTTCACGAGTTATTTTCAGCATCTTAGAAAATCTGGCTTAATGTTCGAAGGTTATTACGGGCATATCCGCGTCAAATCTATCGAAAGTTCACAAGATTTCATCAGAAATTGACCTTATGATTCGAACTTTCACGAGTTTGAAGTCCATAAAATCTTTTAAAATCTCATAGAAAGAATCAAAACATTTACTAGTCAAACTTTTTAATTTTCATCCAAAAAGGTAGTTCCTTAAAACTGTCTCCTACTTTAAAAAATTATTCAAATATGAAATTTGCTATTGTAAAAACTTTTTAAACTGGTTACTCATCGACTCTTTTAAATTCTTAAAGAAAAACTGCTTATCAAACTTCACCAAAACGGCTCATTATTTTGCTTTTTCATTCTCATAAAATCTTTTACTCTTAAGAAAAAATGGGTTGTTAAAAGCTTTTGACCTTTTTTTTAAACTTAATACTTTCTCTCTCTTTTAAATTCTTATATGAAAACATGCTTGTAAAAACCTGTCAATATTCTGTTCTTTAATTCTCATTATATTTTTTAAGTGCTTATAAAAAAATGGACAAAACATTTTGCTGGCCAAAACTTCTGAAACATGGACGCTCAAAATCTTTTTAATACAAATAGAAATATTAAAAAAATTGCTAATCAATTTTTTTAAAACTGCTTAAAACTGGTCACTATTCAACTGGTTAGAACTCATAAAATCTTGTCATATACATATCGGCAAAACTTATGCTTTTTTTTAGTAAAATCTGATAGAATCTTTTAAAGTAAAATCCGAGTTAATAAAATTTGATTTTTATAAAAGCGTTTTTTACTTATATCCTTTTTTTAATATTTGAGAAAGGCAATCTAGGTATTAAATTATCGCACGTTGTGTAGTTCCAAATAAAATTTTCATAAAATTTTGGAAATTTGTGTAAGTCAATTAGGGAAATTAAAATACCGCAAAAAGACAAAATGAGTTGTAAGAAATTCTCATTATCCTATGTAGAGACTATATTTTAAATATCAAAGAGTTTTGCGAATCCAATTTTTCAAAAAAGTGTTTTTGGTTTTTCCTGTAAATTTTGTCAAATGAGAATTACACACGTTTCGGGTTTTGCCGATGATTTTAAAAAAGACTGGATAAAGTCACGGTGGTGGATAGAATATACCGGTGTTCGGATCTTATAAATATAATATGTCGAATTTTCACAACACTGGTGGTCCAGCTGATTTTTAGAAACGAAAGTTAGATGTGATGAACAACTAATATTTTTTTGACTTTTTTGAAAACTAAGGCAATTTCCGTACTATTTTTTAGTATATTCCTATAAAATAATATTTGTCAGACATACCAGTCGTTATTTTTTTTAGCCTACTTTATTTCTCTTTAGACAAAAACTAAAATTCAAAGAAATGAATGTGTTCGTTTCAGCTTCAACAATTATCCGCTGACATATGTACCTCTTTGTTTACTACCCAATAGTCCTCGGTTTACCTTTGATATTAAACGATCACATTCAGTTTGACTTGTAGTTTAAATTTCGTGTAATAAAAAATAAAGCGGGTTAAAAAAAACTAACAATACATCTAGAAAATTACATATTAGTTTTCAAAAAATATTAGTTGTTCCGCTATTCATAACAGATCTAACATTTATTTTGTTTACAAAAATCAGCTGGACCACCCTTAGAGAATTATTTATTTTGTCTCTGGGACCACCAGTGACGTGAAAATTCGACATATATAAGATCCGAACACCGGTCTATTCTATCCACCGTGAGACAAAGTTACCTGGGTTTCATGGGGTAGAACGCAGTAGGAAGGAAGCAATGTATGCGTGGTAAGAAGTGCCTGCAATAATGAATAAGTAGCATGCTAGAGGCGCAACAGCCATAAATCCGCCATCTCATGCTATTTCTGTGGGACCTGGCAACACTGCCCATGTTTACACTAAAATGGACTAACCAAATCAAAAAATTTTTGTTTAATTTAATTGAGATTTTCTTTTTTTATAGCAGAGAAACCCACGAGATGTGCAAAGAGGGAAAAAAACTGCATTTTAAAAAAGGCCAGAAGCCGTGGTTCATATAAACATGGTTGCCGTTAGCACGAAACTAACGACAGTTCCTTTTCGGACAACGAGTTTTGTTTGGATAAATTACTTAAAACCGAATTGCTAGAGAGAAAAGGCGAAATATTAATTCGATGTCAACCACTGTCACCATCTTTCGGCGAAAAATAACACGGATGCCATATTTAGATTTGCGATCGAAGACAATACATGACACAGTGGTTCCTGGAGACTGATTAAGTGGCCAATATTCAAAACTTAAAATGCTTTAAGTGAAACTTTGATAAAATGGCACTCAAAGATTTTC
The DNA here is from genome assembly GCA_963576565.1 of Aspidapion aeneum. Taxonomy (NCBI): domain Eukaryota; kingdom Metazoa; phylum Arthropoda; class Insecta; order Coleoptera; family Brentidae; genus Aspidapion; species Aspidapion aeneum. The sequence goes on from OY755044.1 coordinate 157,389, forward strand.
AAATATTTTAGAATGGGTGTGGGGTAGTTTAAGGGATACAAAGGTTGTGAAACAGGAATTAAGCGCTTTTAGTACTTAATTAATAGCAAAAAAATCTTAGAGAAAATTATATTTAGATATTATTTATCTATACTATCTGTAATTTTTTCGGGGTCAGAATCGTTTGATCGATATAATGAAAAAAAGTGGACCGAATCGATCTTCGTAAATCAGTAGTCCCATGTGAAACGGGTTTTTAGACATGGGACCGATGATTTGTGACGAATGATCGGTCCGATTAATTTTTTTCACTATTTCGGTCGATCAAGTGAAAACAAGATTTAAATCAATGGCCTCTGCTGATCATCCGTCGCGGATCATCGGTCTCACGTTAAATTATCCTGAAAATAAAAAGGAAGCAACCAGGGGCGTGCGGTCAATGTAAGCTTTACTTTCCCTAATATAACACAAATATCATATACAAATTATGTATATTTTAAAAATCAAACTCGATGTATTTAGTGTCCGCCTTGTATGTTATTAAGAAGCAGAACATTATTATCTGGTGGCCTCTGAAACAGTACCGTTGTATAATTGAGGAGCAGACTTTATATATGCATTTTGTCCATTTTTGTAATTTTGGTAATAAAAAAAAACTGCTATGCATTTGACAAGAACTTAACCGAAAAGTTCGTAATATAAAAGTATGGATAAAAAATCATTCAAGGATTATACCTATATACGTCTTCTGTTGCACAATATTGTTGCTCTATGTATGTAGTTTGCGATGGCATCTTTGGTTAAAAATTTGAAAAATTGACAAAATGCATATAGAAAATCTACTCCTGAAATATTTCTTTGTATGCTTTTTATTAAAAAAAAGTTAAATGAATAGTGGACAGATTTGGTGCCTTATCCTTCAATTTTACTGTACCAAAGACACAAAGAAAATCAAGAGATACCAAAACTGGACAATAAGTTTGTCCATTAGGCATTAGGTTGCTACTTTCTAGTTAGGTGTATAATTAGCCCAAAGTTATAAAAAAATTCCCCTTCGCTTTTAAATTTCAACGCACGCGACTGGAACGAAAATAAAGGAAGTTTTTTTCATAAGCAAATTTCTTAAACCTTCACTTACATCATATTTTTTGATAATATTCATATTTTTATGTTATAATTTTTATTATTTTAACTTATCAAGAAGCCATTGTTTAACAAGCTTCATTTTTGTATTTGGGACATTTATAAAAAATAAAAAAAATTTCATAAAATGGCAAATTGGGGCAGGATTTTTTTATTGCAAACAATGATCAATATATCAGTGAGTTACAATTTGTGTGTGACCAACTGCCCCTTTTTGGCAATTTTTTTAATTTGCCATTTAAAATTTGAAAAAAATTATTTTCAGCACTATTGTAAAAAAATAATTTTAAGTTATATTTAAAATATTTTTTGTGATAATTTTCAAAATCTTTTTAAAAATACATATTCTAGGGTTAAATAAACTGTGTATAAAATTTTACTCAGTACACGCTAACACCACACAAAATTTACATGAAAATCAACGAAATTTTTTAACTAATTGATAGAATTTTGCAACGTACTCTTTTAAACCTAAAAGGAACAAAAGACAAATTTTTAATTTTTTAAAATATATTGTTTTCAATATCCCCATTAAGAAAAATCCCAATATTGTGCACGTTAATATATTGTATATTGGCCACTAAAAATAGGTCATAAACCCATTGTGCAGTTGTTTAAATCAGCAATAAAGCGGGTGACCTTCGATTCTTTTATTATTTGTGTATTAAAGAACGATTTTTGAGATCTGAATTATACCATTGAGCGACGTCCGTAAATGGGGGCCATTTAATTAATTTTTTTTTAAATTATGTTTTTTACAGGTTTTATTTGATTTTCTGAAAACCACACCCTTTATCAAAAAAATTGTTTGTTACTTCATTGTAGATAATAAAATTTCCTTTTAAACTTTGTGTGTGTAACATGGTAAAAAATATTTCATATTTACCACTCCAGTGGTGTGCTTAATTTAAAACAATTTTTTTTAAATTGCAAATTTTTTAAAATTGGTTTAACTTACTTACCATGAAACCAATCCGACTTTGTTATACACCATTTAAAAGGAAATTTTATTTGCTACAATAACGTATAACACATTTTGTTCTCTAAACCTTGGTTTAAAAAAAATCAAATAAATCATGAAAAAAACATGGACATTTTTTGATTTTTTTAGATTACTTCTATTAACGGACGCCGCTGAAGAGTTTATAAATAGTTGACCCCCATCGAGTTGTACCTTTTTCAAAAGGAAATTTCATTGTCTACAATAAAGTATATTACACATTTTTCTCTTAGAAGCGTATTTTTTGAGAAAATTTGAGAAAACCTAAATATGTTAGATTTTGGAGGGTCTGGGGGGGTTTTTTGAAGAGGTGGTTAGTTTATGGAGGTGTTTGACCCCTAAGCTCTTTTACCTGTTTGTAAGTCACTAAATTTACACAAAAAAATAAAAATAAATAAAAAACGTGCCGTTTAAAGCACTAAATTTAAAAAAAATATTATTTTCTAACTTACTAACTTTAAGTTAAAAGTTACTCCCACTCCAATACAATATTTAAAAATACATTTAAAGAATGGATTTTGTAGCTGATAAAATTCTCTACAAGATATGTTCTTAGAACTTTTACCCTAGAACAAAGTATTTTGAAGCTTATGCCGTCTAAAGTAGAAAAAATTTGAAAATTTGTCCAAGCACGCGATTTTAGTCATTTTTGGAAATTATCTAGCTCCGTTACTACTGCTCGCAGAACAACCATAGTTCCACCCAATTGTAGATAATTATATTCTCTAAAAAATTTAATATAACTCTTTTTGCGATTTAGTGTACAAAAAGTGCCAATTTTTGATGGTTTTTTCAAGATGGCGGAGGAAGCACAGGGGTGGGGATGACGAAAACTCAGATTTTTAACTACCCTTTCGACCTTAATAACATATCCAAAATTCAGAACTACCGGACCTTTTGTAGGGTAACACTCCTCTATTCATTGTACTATCAGATAATTAAGTAGTTTCTAACTTAGGCTTGAACATGCTTTTAATGTTTGCTATGTACTCCAATAGATGGCGGCGCCTTGAATATTTTACTTCCTTAGTTTCGTATTGTTTAATTCAAGTAAACAAATATGATTAATTCGTTTAACTCGCTTCGGTTCATTGGAACTTTTAAATTTTGAAAGCAGAGACCACACTTGTGTGGGGGATACTTTGAAGCCAGTATGGGCAACCACCCTGTGCTTCAAAGGATTCTTCTCTGCTGTTATCACAACTTAAAAATAATTCATCACAGTTAACCACAGGATTACCAGCAGTGTTGCCATCCTCGATCCTGAGGTCTTCGGTAGAAGCCTTCGAGAAAAATCGGTAGTTTTTTTAATCATCTCAGCAAGCAGTGCTGGATATTATAGTTTGGATTGATTTAGTAGATAAATTGTATTTCTACGATTTGTTTTTACTGACAAAATACCAAAATTAAGAATTAAATAAAAAATTAGGTACATACTGTTTCCACCAATGCATGCCTATGTAGAGTTTTTTAATGCAAGGGGTTTATGAATCGCGAGTGTCGACCTTGAAATTGAATCTTCAAAAGCTGCACGCCTTTTCTGTTAACACCAATGAAATTGACTTCTTTTTCTTTACGCAGATAATATTATAAAAAAAACCTCAGGGTTTATAATAGTGTGATCTTTATTGCCGCTTGCGGCTGCCGGCTGAATATATCGCAAAATCCAAGAGATGGCGCCATAAATACACTTTTAAAAACAATGGCTTGAAATAAAATTTTTATTCTACAAAGGATCTTACATAAAAAGAATATTTTATTTATGGTACTTTTTTTTAATCGCGATTACGAGGCGTATCCAAAAAAAAAACAAGTTTATATTGAAAAAAAAATCGGTAGAAAACTATGGTAATTCGGTCTATCGTAAAGTAAAAGGCTAAATCGGTAGATCTACCGAAAAATCGGTAGAGGTGGCAACACTTATATAGAGAAGCCACCGGCGAGCTTTACTATATTGAGAGGCAGATGGCGCTGAAATAAATTCGTCTGGTACGCAATATTTAGAGAACCAACTATTATGATCTAATGGCATTTGTATGATGTGTATGAGCCTCGGAACTCGCACATGTAACTAAATCGTATTTATTTCAGCGTATTTATTTCAGCGCCATCTGCCCCTGAATATGGTAAAGCTCCATGAAACAACAAGACAAGATATGATCTTTAGCCGTTCGAAATAGCGTTTGCCGCGCGCATGCCCAACAAACAATTAAAGTTGTAACGACGAAACCCCAACTAGAAAGAATTTCTTAAAAGTAACCGCAACGTACTCCCGCTACGTCTCAGTATACCATACAGCGACGTTATAATTCCCTAAGTGGGGAACCAATTTCTGGTTATAACTACTTGGCCAAGTGTTTAAAGTCACTGTAGTAACAACTACACTACTACGTCGTAGCCAGGTATCTACTACGTCGTAGAGGCTGTTTTTTTCCGTAATGGCATAAAAGTTGCGATGTAGTTGCAAATAATATAATCGTTTCTTTTTGGTAGAATTGTTACACAATATGGTGGACACAACAGTAAACAGACTCGCTTAGTTTTTTTGTTTGGTTATGGTTATAATATGAACTATGTTATCCAAAAGTGTGAGAATTTACGAGCAGAGGATCAAAATTCGAGTGCGACGCAAAGTTTTTTGTATAACATGCATTATATATATATTGCAAAAAACCGGTGCGCCCGTAAAATTGAGCCGTTTTCTGGTAGCTGATGGAATTTTTGTGTTGTGATTTTGGAGGTTATGTTTTCATAATCGACAGTTAACTCCAACAAATGGTGCTTAAGAAGAGCATTTTTGGTAAGCTTCAACTAATTTGTTTATAAAATAGTATGGCTCTTTAATATGAGCTCATAAATCGACAACAAAAATATTAAATTTTCTTTCTTACATAAAAACATGGCGTCCCAAACTATATTCCCTGATAGTCGAAAAGGTTACTTGAAAGTAGTTGCGGCTTTAAAGTTGATCCAAAAAGTTATTTTGTCTACATTGTTACATCAGATGTTACTATGATGACACAAACTTTTGTGGTAAAAATTAAAGTTATAATGTAGTTGTCGGATACACTTGTTTGGGACTCCAATGAAGCTTAGCTTTCTAGTGGTAATTAAGTAGGATATAAAAGTCAGGGCGACTACGCAATAACGACTAAAAAGAAAGTAAAACTTTAGCAACGTCCTATTGTGGTAGAGAAGACTATCAGAATCGACTATCAAGAAACAATCCTATGAAGTAGTTTAGAGGGTCGTTTTTACGAAACATCTACTATTTCCTGATACTAAATAGTAGTTAGAACTAAAAAGTAACAAATTTTGGTTGGGATCACCACATTTCTACTATAAGAAAGTAGCAAAGCCTTTAGAACATGTAGCCGCTACTATAAATGTTAGTTGGGTGACGTCATTCTGAGAGTGAAATTTAAAAACATGAGGGCGCGCTAATACATTTGATGTAATATAACTTGGGTATGTTGCATCGCTAATGCGTTTTCAATGAAAATGAGGGTAGTTCAGAATAAATAAGATATTATTAGTATTATAAATGCAAAGATAAGATAATGTAAAAGTTTTATTTGGAGTCGGAGAGCCGACCAGAGCAAAACAATGATTCTAAAATCTGATTAAAATCTGTTTGATCACTCCGCAAAGTAAAAATTTACTCTATTGATACAAAAATCATGTATAATTTTACCTTTTCGATTTTCTTTAACATGGCTTTAGTTTCTAACTAAATATAAAAAATAAAACAAAAAGCCAATTTTTAATAGGTTGTTTATTCTCAAAATAAGTATACTACAGTTACAACTCATGTTCTGTGGAGCAGTTTTTAAAATAATTATAATAATCAAACAAGTTTCGTGGGTAATCGGGTAAAAAGGAGTTTTCATTTCTCTCATATTTTTCCGTGGGTAGCTTGAAAGTTTAACCTCATGGGGGTCCAAGATGCAATGGACACTTAATAAGTGTTGATAGTTAACTGTTTCGTCCTTATGGGACTCCTCAGAACACTGCTTGGTCAATGTGACACTCTTGTAAAGTTAATTAGACGGTTTTGTCTCTGATCTTTTGTAATAGTAAGAAAACTTTCGCAAGATTCCGATGTACCGAGATACGAGAGAAACAAGAACAAAAGCAGGCGAAATAAATTGCTTACTATACATATCGATCAATGAAAAGATCGAAAAGAAATCAAAAGAAACAAACTAATCCGTGACCTACAACACCTGTTTCTGCTTTTCAGGACAGATCAACGCTTATTGCGTTTCTACCCGCTATCAGAGACGTGAGCGTCAGTCAACGGAATTTTTAAGCCAAATAATACTAAAAAACGTAAAATTTAGTACCCGTGAATTTAAAAAATCAAACAAGGTGTCTATTAGATCTTGTACCCCCCCTCCCCCGTGAAGTTAAGCTTTCAAGCTACCCACGGAAAAATATGAGAGAAATAAAAACTCCTTTTTACCCGATTAGTCACGAAACTTATTCACGGGTACTAAATTTCACGTTTGTTAACTATAATAATAATAGTATAATTTATTATTAAAATTATTTTTAAATTGGTAATAACAAAATACAAAATTAAAATTTATAATGTTTTGAGCAAATCCCTTAAAAAACATTAAATTTATATTCACGTCTAGACAAACGGATCCACTCCTGTGTCATTTTTTTGTCTTTTGCAAAGGTAAAAAAGCTCACATCGTGTGCAAAGCCTTTCACCTGATTGTTCGAATCACAACCATACACTGCACATCTCATTTTCACCAATTTTAAATAATCAAAACATAAAACTAAGCGACAGAAACGCATTCAAAAATGCAAACTGCAACTTAAATTAAGGGCGTTCACTCTCAGTGTGACGTCACCCCAGCTGATCGCGAAGCGCACTACATGCGCGAAATCATATCTTGTCTTGTTGTATCATGGTGTTATGTACTATGATGAATTATTTTTAAGTTGTGTTATCAGCAGAGATGAATCTTTGAGCACAGATGGTGGGTACCCCACCATACTGGCTTCAAAGTACCCCCTCACAGTGGGGTATCACTGCTTTCAAAAATTTAAGGCTCGTTGTAATAAACCGAAGCGAGCTTATCGAATTAATCATATTTGCCCACTTGTATTAAACATTATAAAACTAAGGAAAGAAATTATGATTTACTCCACCCTCTGTTGGAGCACATAGCAAACATTAAAAGCATACCAAAATACGACATGACATTGAGTAAATAACCCATATAGAGGAGCCACCGGCGAGCTTTACCATATTGAGAGGCAGATGGCGCTGAAATAAATTCGTCTGGTTCTACCAATGCATGCTCACCGGGTGTTGTGATTTTTGAGGCTTGGTTCTTATCTACGTATTTCGATTAATTGTGCGACATCCTTGTGACTAAACTCTATATACACAGTGTTCTCAAATTAGACGTTAATATTTTAACTGCTCATATAAACTAGGGTCTAAAATTGATGAGCGGCTAGTTCACAACTTGCATTCCGTTTGCTATTGGTCGAAATAGTCAGCTGACTTTGTGATGTTGAACGTTGCCGTTTAAGATTATTATTATATTATATTTACAAGCATTTAACAAACATTATGTTTACAGCTTTCGGCGTAAAATACCAATATATACTAGTTGTAAGTGATTAAAAAGTGTAATGGTTTGTGCAGTACATACCTATTGAATTTAACTAAATCTATGCATATGCCGATGAGTTTTTTTTTATTGTTTTTTAAAAACATATTATATTCTTTTACAGTTCATCTCATTATTTTTAGGACAACTTTTTTTGTTGGCCTATGCTTTTTGTTATGATAAATAACTGATAACTGTCAAAAAGTTATCTCAAAAATTATGATTTATAGTTTAAATTAGCTTCCCTATCCTGTTTTCCTGTCGAAATCGGTGTTAACCTAACCCTGATAAATTATTCGAAAACGTATCCTAACCTGTCCAGACACGCCCCGGTTAGGACACATTTTCCATCAATTGACCACGGTTAGGTTATGTTTCAGTTTAGTTTAACACCGATTTCAACCTCCCAAAACGAGGACAGGAGAGTTTTAATTTTAAAAATCCCGCCTGACTATGTCAACCAATAGCAAATGGAATGCAAGTTGTGAACTAGCCGCTCGTTAAAATTGCTACATTTTTGGAGATACAGAGTGTTAAAATAAAATAATGTATCTATTATTTCTGTCCGTAACACGATAGCTCCTAAACCGCTGAACTGATTTTCATAAAATTTTCAGATAAAATAGTGTTCGACACTCTTACGAGTTGATTAGATTTTGGTCAAAATTCATTAATGTTAATGACAGTTTTTTGACAATTAAAAACTTAAAAATTTCTAACTTTTTAATAGAGCACCGTATCAATTTATTGTTTTCGGAATATAGTAGATTATATTTGGCTCAATAATTCGTGATTTAACCAAAAACTTCGTTGGAGCTTTAGTTTCTGAGATATTTACAAAAAACTGTTTTCAAGGCTAATGGCCTCACTTGAAGTGTGATAATAGGCTAGCTAGGAAAGTATCAAGACAGTGTTGCCACCTCTACCGATTTTTCGGTAGATCTACTGATTTAGCCTTTTACTTTACGATATACCGAATAACCATAGTTTTCTACCGATTTTTTTTTCAATATAAACTTGTTTTTTTTTTGATACGCCTCGTATTCGCGATTAAAAAAAAAACACCATAAATATAATATTCTTTTTATGTAAGACGTAAGATTTTTTGTAGAATAAAATTTTTATTTCAAGCCATTGTTTTTAAAAGTGTATTTATGGCGCCATCTCTTGGATTTTGCGATATACTCAGCCGGCAGCCGCAAGCGGCATTAAAGATCACGCTATTATAAGCCCTGAGATTTTTTTTATAATATTATCTACCTAATGGGGACCTATTGCAATAAAGCCAGGCACAAATTGTGCCGGGCACTATATTGACAGTTTCACATTATAAGAACAGAATTAATGGAATATAAATGACTGGATTTCTAAAGTCGACTTTGCTATGTCAATTTTGAAAGATCCACTGTCAGTTCTTAATGCGAAACTGTCAATATAGTGCCCGGCACAATTTGTGCCTGGCTTTATTGCCATAGGTCCCTAGTATGTACCTAATTTTCTTATTTAATTCTTAATTTTGGTATCTTGTCAGTAAAAATAAATCGTAGAAATAGAATTTACCTACTAAATCAATCCAAACTATATGCTTGCTGAGATGATTAAAAAATCTACCGAAATCTACCGATTTTTCTCGAAGCCTTCTACCGAAGACCTCAGGGTCGAGGGTGGCAACACTGGTATATCAGATCCGTCATGGATCCATTTATTTAAATTTAACACCCTGTATCTCGAAAACGAAGCAATTTCGGACCCTAATTTAGATGAACTTTTATCTCTATTTTACTGTAAAATGTTTTTAATCCTATCCTAAAAAAAACATTGATGCCATCTTTCTTTATGAGAAAAGGTCACTATACTAAAACACACCAAAAAAATAATATGGAGACTAAAATAATAAAATATAATATAATATAATATAATATAGTACCAAGGGTGGTTTACATAAACAATCAGGCTGACTAGGCAACAAGTACTTCTTAAGTTTTCTCTTAAACATATTATTTGATTTGCAATTTTTAATGTCTAATGGTAATTTGTTATACAATCTGATTCCTTTATAAAACAATGACTTATATCCTAATTCAGTTGAATAAAAATTGCTGTTATTTAACCTGGCTTTATTTCAATAATTTTTTTTTACGGTGCGCACTCGCAAGGAGATCCCTATCACGCTCGAGAAGCGGCAAGTGCGCGGAAATGTTGGTGTATGTTGGTTTTGAAAAGGTTCAGATTGTAACCTGCAGGGAAAAGTGTCACAGGAAGCTTATTCCACAGCGATGCTGTTCTCCAGAGTTATATTATCCATTATTTAATAATAAGAAGTAAATAGTTATTAGTATTATAAGTTTGGATTTGTTTTGTTATAGAAATACTGGTGTATGTATTAACATTTAAATGTATTTTTTATATTTATGTTTGTAATTTGAAATAGCATGATTTGCTAATAAAGATTTATTCAATTCAATTCAACATAGTAAACCATTTCTAACAACAAATGGCATTAGATATTATTAGTTTATGGCATTAGGAAAATACTAAGCGTTATGTGATAGACAATTTTCTCAAAGTTTTACGTAATTTATGAACAACCCCAATCGAACAGAATAAAATTAGTTTTAAATACAAATAGAAACATAGTCCGCGATTGCAGCGCTGTGCGCTACTGGAACTTGTTGGCTGCGCGGCCCTATCTTTTCGGCAGTCTCTTTTTTGACACTGCCCACCATGTTTACACTAAAATGGACCAACCAAATCAAAAAATTTTTGTTTAATTTAATTTAGATTTTCTTTTTTTATAGCAGAGAAACCCACGAGATGTGCAAAGAGGGAAAAAAACTGCATTTTAAAAAAGGCCAGAAGCCGTGGTTCATATAAACATGGTTGCCGTTAGCACGAAACTAACGACAGTTCCTTTTCGGACAACGAGTTTTGTTTGGATAAATTACTTAAAACCGAATTGCTAGAGAGAAAAGGCGAAATATTATTTCGATGTCAACCACTGTCACCATCTTTCGGCGAAAAATAACACGGATGCCATATTTAGATTTGCGATCGAAGACAATACATGACACAGTGGTTCCTGGAGACTGATTAAGTGGCCAATATTCAAAACTTAAAATGTTTTAAGTCAAACTTTGATAAAATGGCACTCAAAGATTTTCAAATATTTTAGAATGGGTGTGGGGTAGTTTCAGGGATACAAAGGTTGTGAAACAGGAATTAAGCGCTTTTAGTACTTAATTAATAGCAAAAAAATCTTAGAGAAAATTATATTTAGTTATTATTTATCTATACTATCTGTAATTTTTTCGGGGGTCAGAATCGTTTGATCGATATAATGAAAAAAAGTGGACCGGATCGAGCTTCGCAAATCAGTAGTCCCATGTGAAACGGGTTTTTAGACATGGGACCGATGATTTGTGATGAATGATCGGTCCGATTAATTTTTCTCACTATATCTGTCGATCGATGATACGCGAACAAGTGAAAACAAGATTTAAATCAATGGCCTCTGCTGATCATCCGTCGCGGATCATCGGTCTCACGTTAAATTATCCTGAAAATAAAAAGGAAGCAACCAGGGGCGTGCGGTCAATATAAGTAAGCTTTACTTTCCCTAATATAACACAAATATCATATACAAATTATGTATATTTTAAAAATCAAACTCGATGTATTTAGTGTCCGCCTTGTATGTTATTAAGAAGCAGAACATTATTATCTGGTGGCCTCTGAAACAGTACCGTTGTATAATTGAGGAGCAGACTTTATATATGCATTTTCTCCATTTTTGTAATTTTGGTAATAAAAAAAAACTGCTATGCGTTTGACAAGAAATTAACCGAAAAGTTCGTAATATAAAAGTATGGATAAAAAATCATTCAAGGATTATACCTATATACGTCTACTGTTGCACAATATTGTTGCTCTATGTATGTAGTTTGCGATGGCATCTTTGATTAAAAATTTGAAAAATTGACAAAATGCATGTAGAAAATCTGCTCCTCAAATATTTCTTTGTATATGCTTTTTATTGAAAAAAAGTTAAATGAATAGTAGACAGATTTGGTGCTTTATCCTTTAATTTTACTGTAAAACACACAAAGAAAATCAAGAGATACCAAAACTGGACAATATGTTTGTACATTAGGCAATAGGTTGCTACTTTCTAGTTAGGTGTATAATTAGCCCTAAGTTATAAAAGAAACTGCCCCTCCCCTCTTAAATTTCAACGCACACCATTGAAACGAAAACAAAGGAAGTTTTTTCATAAGCAAATTTCTTAAACCTTCACTTACATCATATTTATAATTTTTATTATTTTGACTTATGAAGAAGTCATTGTTCAATAAGCTTCACTTTTGTATTTAAGACATTTATAAAAAATAAAAAAAATCTCATAAAATGCCAATTTGGGGCAGGATTTTTTTATTGCAAACAATGATTAATATATCCGTGAGTTACAATTTGTGTGTGACCAACTGCCCTTTTTCGGCAATTTTTTTAATTTGCCTTTTAAAATTTGAAAAAAATTATTTTCAGCACTATTTTCAAAATATAATTTTAAATTATATTTAAAATAATTTTTTGTGATAATTTTACATATTCTAGGGCTAAACAAACTGTGTATAAAATTTTACTCAGTATACGCTAATACCACACAAAATATATATGAAAATCAACGAAATTTTTTAAATAATTGATAGAATTTTGCAACGTATACTTTTAAACCTAAAAGGAACAAAAGACAAATTTTTAATTTTCTAAAATATATTGTTTTCAATATCCCCAATGTGTCTTCTGCCCACGCCATTAAGAAAAATCCCAATATTGTGCACGTTAATATATAGTATAATGGCCATTAAAAATAGGTCATAAACCCATTGTGCAGTTGTTTAAATCAGCAATAAAGCGGGTGACCTTCGATTCTTTCATTATTTGTGTATTAAAGAACGATTTTTGAGATCTGAATTATACCACTGAGTAATATTTACTCAATGATTATACTGAATAAGTTAAAAAAAGATACAAAAATAAAAGCAAAAAAAAACGGGAAATGCGTTAAAAATACATATTTATATTTAAACAGCTAAAATGAGATTGAAAAAGATATCAAAATAAATTAACCCCGAGCAGTTAATATTTTTTAATTTTAGAATAAAATTCCCTACAAAATTTTACCAAGTCTTTTAAATCTTTTAAGAATCATAATTAAGTCTCGTAAACAACGATATCTTTGGTCGCACTAGGCAGTGTTCATCAATAAAAAATTTCTTTGTGTTTCTGTTTTACACATTTTGTCTCAAGTTCCAAAAACGGGACAAATGGCGTCCCGTTAATAAAACTTCAATAACGGGAGAATCCCGAAAAATACGGCATGTTTGACAACTCTAGACCTACAAACATCCTCAATTCTAAGAAAAATACCCCAGCCTTAGCATAGAGAAAGAAAAAGAAACATTTTATCAACTAAAAAGCAAAAACCAAGAACCTTTTATAAAAGAAAAAATGTTTCTCAAGAAAAAATTGAAACTGGAAGAATAATAGGATATTTCCATTGACTTCTATACCCTTTCAAGGTCTTATACAGCTCAATGGATATTTCCTTTTTGACATTGACTTGATTTGATTTGACGTTTTTATATGGCTTTTATATGGCTACCATTTTGAACCCAAAATATTATAGTCTTTTTATTTATTTCTAACCTTTGTGTGGAAATAATGTCTTTGTTACAACGAAAAAAGATTACCCATATTACAAGATATTGATGAACAATTTATATAAATATTAAAAACTATTGCATTCACGGGTAAAATAAGTTAAACCATCAATCAAAATCTAGGGTTGTAGCATTCAGCACTACAGAACCTTCCAGAATGAGAAAGAAGAAAAAATCCAGATACTTAAAAAACCTCTGTTAAATAAAAAACACCCTGTATAATACGATGAATGTGAAGCTGTATTTATAAATATATGGCTGGTAGACCACTCGTTGCATTTTTATGAGCGATAACAAAATGTATTTTGCATAAACAGAATTAGTTTTAAACTAATTGTTTTTTAGTGAAGAACAAACATTGGGTGCCGTTTTTAACCATGGTAAATTATTAATTTATGTATTTCAAAAGTTATTTATATCAATGATATTTTTAATTCCTTGGAATGATTCTAATCAAAAGGAAAAAATAAACACCGATATCAATAATAATAATAATAATAATAGTATAGATATCAATTAATCTTCAAAATGTCAATTTTAGAGGATTAAAACATTATTTTATGACCGCAGTGTGGTGGTGAGTGCATAACACGCATTGACAAAATATTTAAGAAAATCAAATTATAATAAAAACATTTCATGTAAAAAAAAAGCCAAGTACAAGAAAATGGCATTCCGTAAACAGAATTGAGATAAAAGTAAAGCCAAGTTCTCCAATAGAAATTAAAGCTTCTTACTAGTTTGGAAATGTTTTGTTAAGCTTTGCTATTACAGCCAAACTTCTTGATGTTCAATTTAGCACTATGCCTAAATTTACAGCCGTAATAGCCAAGTTTAGAAAAACATTTTCAAACTAGTAAAAACCTTTCATTTTGAAATTTATATTGGAGAACTTGGCTTTACTTTTATCTCAATTCTTTTTATGGAATGTCATTTTGGGATTTTTTTTTTCTATAGTTTTATCATAGTTCCTATCAGTCTGCCAAAGCTCAGCTCTCTAGCATTTCTGGAAGTGGGCAATGTTACTTTTGCATAACTTGACATGGGAGAGAGGGGTAAATTAAAATGTTGGTGTTTTTAAATTTTTTCTTATAATTTTATCATAGTTTCTTTTAGTCTTTAAAAGCTCAGCTCTCTAGCGTTTCTGAAAGTGGGCAGTGGGGCAGTATTATTTTTATATAATTTTATATTTATAGGGAAGGGAAGTAAATTAGAATGTTGGAGTGTTTTAATTTTTTTTCTATAGTTTTATCATAGTTTCTATCAGTCTGCTAAAGCTCAGCTCTCTCGCATTTCTCGAAGTGGGCAATGTTATTTTTACATAACTTTACATGTATAGGGGAGGGGAGTAAATTAGAATTTTGGGGTTTTTTTATATTTTTTCCAGGGTTTGGTCATAATTTCTATCAGTCTGCCAAATTTCAGCTTTGTAGCATGTCTGGAAGTACAGTAGAATTTTGATGATCTATACATGAGTGAGTGAGTCAGTGAGTGGCAATTTCGACGTTTTTTGAAATTTCGTTACGACTTTATGGAAGTCCATGAAACTTGGAGGGATTGTTAACTCTATTAAGGTCTACGACTGTGCAAAGTTTGAGAGTCGTAGGTCATTTCGAAGTAGAGTTTTAGATGGGTCAAATATGGGCTGAAATGTAAATCTTTCAAGAAAAGATGGCATACAGCAGCGCGAACTTGGCGAGGCACTACCGTGCCCTCAGATATCCTATGAGAACTATTTATAGTCTTCTATAGTTTACACATACACCAATAAAAAAAATTGTAAACTGGTAGAAATTCTAAAAGTTATATGCAAATAGTCGAATAATCAACAAGAGATAGATATACATGTGGTATATACCTTGAAAATATTTATGATTTTGTTATCGGGTAGTTTTATCACTAGATGAGATCATCGACATTCGCGGGGTAATATAACGTATTTAAAAAAACAATATTTGCCTTATTTTTCTAGTATTCATTTTACACGTTCATCGGCAGGTATAAAGTTTGTTTTAAAAAATAAAAAAAATGGTAAGTTCAAAACTCAACATTTAGTCTCGTATATAAGGCCTATAAATCAATCAATTTTTTTTCTAAATTTTATTTAGGGTTGTTCCAAATCGAAAAACACACACAAACATCAAAATTTGCAGGTAAAAATGTATTATTTTTAATATTGAAACATTTTCTGCATGCAGTAAATTTACTAAAAGGATTTAGATCTATTTTTAAATTTAATTAATGGACTATTACACATATTTTATAGAAGGAAAAAAAGTAATAACAGATTTAAAACCTAAAATAGGACTCCATTTTTACTGCAAAAATGCTCAAGTTCTGAAAGCAGTTAAGACATCTATTTTTAGATAGTGTAAAAAATAACATCAATATAGAAAAATACTCTGCCAATATATGGGCACCTAAGCTTACATTACTACTATAGTTATAGTGTACAGGGTGTCCCAAATTGGGCACTTTTAGGGGGTTTAAGGTACTTCTAGGGAAGACAGAGAAAAATTGACCACGCATTGCGAGGCTCAAATTTCAAGAGAAGACTTATAATGAAAACCGCATTTTGAAATAACGTCTCGTCTTTGAGCTACGGGGGCTTTTTGAAAAGTCTGCATTTTTGAAGGGGGTCTATAACTTCGTTATTAGTGAAAATTTTGATTTAGAGTAAATTGCAGTTTCACAGACTTTGTCACGAGGAATTCACCCGCTAAATTATATTTTAACTGTCACTTTTAGTTTTTGAGATATGACATAAAGTTGCATTTTTTCTTATGGAATGGCCTATATTTTAATTAATTTTCGAATTCGCCAATGAATTCTTTTCGAAATGATGTATCATATGTCATGGTTTGATTGAGCGGTTTAGGAGATATTCAACTTTTTCACTTATTTCTAGTGCGCTATGATTTCCTGCTGAGGCAGGTCAAGGCATTCCAGTATTTTTATTATTTACACAGTTAAAAATATAGTAGGCCTGCTTTGGAAAAATTATAATTCAGCCCAACAAACAATTAAAGTTGTAACGACGAAACCCCAACTACAAAGAATTTCTTAAAAGTAACCGCAACGTGCTCCCGCTACGTCTCAGTATACCATACAGCGACGTTATAATTCCCTAAGTGGGGAACCAATTTCTGGTTATAACTACTTGGCCAAGTGTTTAAAGTCACTGTAGTAACAACTACACTACTACGTCGTAGCCAGGTATCTACTACGTCGTAGAGGCTGTTTTTTTTCCGTAATGGCATAAAAGTTGCGATGTAGTTGCAAATAATATAATCGTTTCTTTTTGGTAGAATTGTTACACAATATGGTGGACACAACAGTAAACAGGCTCGCTTCGTTTTTTTGTTTGGTTATGGTTATAATATGAACTATGTTATCCAAAAGTGTGAGAATTTACGAGCAGAGGATCAAAATTCGAGTGCGACGCAAAGTTTTTTGTATAACATGCATTATATATATTGCAAAAAACCGGTGCGCCCGTAAAATTGAGCCGTTTTCTGGTAGCCGATGGAATTTTTGTGTTGTGATTTTGGAGGTTATGTTTTCATAATCGACGGTTAACTCCAACAAATGGTGCTTAAGAAGAGCATTTTTGGTAAGCTTCAACTAATTTGTTTATAAAATAGTATGGCTCTTTAATATGAGCTCATAAAACGACAACAAAAATATTAAATTTTCTTTCTTACATAAAAACATGGCGTCCCAAACTATATTCCCTGATAGTCGAAAAGGTTACTTGAAAGTAGTTGCGGCTTTAAAGTTGATGCAAAAAGTTATTTTGTCTACATTGTTACATCAGATGTTACTATGATGACACAAACTTTTGTGGTAAAAATTAAAGTTATAATGTAGTTGTCGGATACACTTGTTTGGGACTCCAATGAAGCTTAACTTTCTAGTGGTAATTCAGTAGGATATAAAAGTCAGGGCGACTACGAAATAACGACTAAAAAGAAAGTAAAACTTTAGCAACGTCCTATTGTGGTAGAGAAGACTATCAGAATCGACTATCAAGAAACAATCCTATGAAGTAGTTTAGAGGGTCGTTTTTACGAAACATCTACTATTTCCTGATACTAAATAGTAGTTAGAACTAAAAAGTAACAAATTTTGGTTGGGATCACCACATTTCTACTATAAGAAAGTAGCAAAGCCTTTAGAACATGTAGCTGCTACTATAAATGTTAGTTGGGAGCTGACTCAAAGCTTAGTTATAAAATGTAACAAAAATGATACATATTTCAAAATAAAATTAAAACGCTTTTGTGCAAAATAATTTCATATCAAAGCGTAATGTCAAATTGTTTAAACAATTGAAAACAATGACAAAACGCAAAGACGCAAGGCCAACTTGATTTGCATAGTATAAGACAACAAAACTATAGGAGCATTGAGCATGAGTAGGATTTGATCGCAAGGCTTTCACGTCAATGGCGCATGACGTCATTCAACGCACACTAGACAAAAATAAAAAACTTTATTATCTCTGAAACTGCTCAATCAAACTATCACGTATGATACATCATTTTGAAAAGAATTCAATGACGAATTCGAAAATTAATTAAAATATAGGCCATTCCATAAGAAAAAATGCAACTTTATGTCATATCTCAAAAAATAATAGTGACAGTTGAAATTTAATTTAGCGGATAAATTCCTCGTGACAAAGTATAAAATTGCAATTTACTCTAAATCAAAATTTCCAATAATAACGAAGTTATAGACCCCCCTCCAAACTGCAGACTTTTCAAAAAGCCCCCGTAGCACAAAGACGAGACGATATTTCAAAATGCGGTTTTCACTATAAGTCTTCTCTTGAAATTTGAGCCTCCCAATGCGTGGTCAGTTTTTCTCTGTCTCCTCTAGAAGTACCTTAAACCCCCTAAAAGTGCCCAATTTGGGACACCCTGTACGTACGAGTTAATATAACTAAAAACTGATATATATTTTATTCAACTCAAAACTCAATTACCTTTCGTTTGATACTACACAAGCCATGTTTTGACTTAAACTTTAATTTTTTTATCTATCCCCACCCTTTAAAAAATAATAATAATACAGATATAGATACAGACAGACATACTTACAGACAGACAGACGGCATGACAAAAAAGTTTCAAAATCATCTGAAACGTAAAGATATATAAATTAGCTCACACATATACTATACTATAGTAGTGTGAGCTATGGTGATCCTAATTTTCTCGAGAAAAAAAAAGTTGCTCCGATTTCAAAAATTTTTATATATCTTTGCGTTTCAGATGATTTTGAAACTTTTTTGTTGCGCCGTCTGTCTGTCTGTCTGTCTGTCTGTATGTCTGTCTGTCTGTCTGTCTGTCTGTATGTCTGTCTGTAACGACCAACGCGCATAACTCAAAAACCGCTTGGCCGATTTTAATGAAATTTGGTACCTAGGCTGGGTTTTCGGCCGAGATGGTCCCATTTAAAAATGAACAAAATCCACCGAACACAAACCAAATAAAAGGGTGGGGGTAGATTTCAAAAATTAGAGTTTATAAGGAAATATGGCGTGTGTGATATCAAACGAAAGGTAATTGAGTCTGGAGTTAAACAAAATACGTTTTAATTTATTTAAAAAAAAGGGTGGGGGTATATTTCAAAAATTAGAGTTTAAGTGAAAATATGGCGTGTGTGATATCAAACGAAAGGTAATTGAGTCCGGAGTTTAACAAAATACATTTTAGTTTTTGTTTTTTTTAAGGGTGGGGGTAGATTTCAAAAATTTGAGTTTAAGTCAAAACATGGCTTGTGTGGTATCAAACAAAAGGTAATTTAGTCTGGAGTTGAATAAAATATATTTTAGTTTTTAGTTATATTAGCTCACACCTACACTATAACTATAGTACCTAGTGTGAGCTTAGGGGCCCATATATTGGCAGAGTATTTTTTTTAAATCGGAGCAACTTTTTTTTTCTCGAAAAAATTAGAATCGCCATAGCTCACACTACTACTATACTATAGTGTGTGAGCTATAGTGATCCTAATTTTTTCAGATGATTTTGAAACTTTTTTGTTTCGCCGTCTGTCTGTCTGTCTGTCTGTCGAATAAATCATGGAAAAAACATGAATATTTTTTGACTTTTTTAAATTACTTCAATTAACGGACGTCGCTGAAGAGTTTATAAATAGTCGACCCCCATCAAGTTGTACCTTTTTCAAAAGGAAATTTCATTGTCTACAATAAAGTATATTACACATTTTTCTCTTAGAAGCGTATTTTTTGAGAAAATTTGAGAAAACCTAAATATGTGAGATTTTGGGGGGTCTGGGGGGGGTTTTTGAAGAGGTGGTTAGTTTAAGGAGGTGTTTGACCCCTAGGCTCTCTTACCTTTTTGTACGTCACTAAATTTAAACAAAAAAATAAAAATAAATAAAAAACGGCACCTTTAAAGCACTAAATTTTAAAAAATTATTATCTTCTAACTTACTTACTTTAAGTTAAAAGTTACTCCCACTCTATTACAATATTTAAAAATACATTTAGAGAATGGATTTTGTAGCTGATAAAATTCTCTACAAGATATGTCCTTAGAACTTTTACCCTAGAACAAAGTATTTCGGAGCTTATGCCGTCTGAAGTAGAAAAAATCTGAAAATTGGCCCAAGCACGTGATTTTAGTCATTTTTGGAAATTACCTAGCTCCGTTACTACTGCTCGCAGAACAACCAGAGTACCACCCAATTGTAGATAATTATATCCTCTAAAAAATTTCATATAACTCTTTTTGCGATTTAGTGTACTGGAACGAAGTTACAGGCAAAAAACTACAAAAAGTGCCAATTTTTGTTGGTTTTTTCAAGATGGCGGAGGAAGCATAGGGGTGGGGGTGACGAAAACTCAGATTTTTAACTACCCTTTCGACCTTAATAACATATCCAAAATTCAGAACTACCGGACCTTTTGTAGGGTAACACTCCTCTATTCATTGTACTATCAGATAATTAAGTAGTTTCTAACTTAAGCTTGAACATGCTTTTAATGTTTGCTATGTGCTCCAATAGATGGCGGCGCCTTGAATATTTGCTTCCTTAGTTTCGTATTGTTTAATGCAAGTAAACAAATATGATTAATTCGTTTAACTCGCTTCGGTTCATTGGAACTTTTAAGTTTTGAAAGCAGAGACCACACTTGTGTGGGGGATACTTTGAAGCCAGTATGGGCAACCACCCTGTGCTTCAAAGGATTCTTCTCTGCTGTTATCACAACTTAAAAATAATTCATCACAGTTAACCACAGGATACCAGCAGTGTTGCCACCTTCGATCCTGAGGTCTTCGGTAGAAGGCTTCGAGAAAAATCGGTAGTTTTTTTAATCATCTCAGCAAGCAGTGCTGGATATTATAGTTTGGATTGATTTAGTAGATAAATTGTATTTCTACGATTTGTTTTTATTGACAAAATACCAAAATTAAGAATTAAATAAAAAATTAGGTACATACTGTTTCCACCAATGCATGCCTATTTAGAGTTTTTTAATGCAAAGGGTTTATGAATCGCGAGTGTCGACCTTGAAATTGAATCTTCAAAAGCTGCACGCCTTTTCTGTTCACACCAATGAGATTGACTTCTTTTTCTTTACGTAGATAATATTATAAAAAAAACCTCAGCGTTTATAATAGCTTGATCTTTAATGCCGCTTGCGGCTGCCGGCTGAGTATATCGCAAAATCCAAGAGATGGCGCCATAAATACACTTTTTAAAACAATGGCTTGAAATAAAATTTTTATTCTACAAAGGATCTTACATAAAAAGAATATTTTAATTATGGTGGTTTTTTTTAATCGCGATTACGAGGCGTATCCAAAAAAAAAACAAGTTTATATTGAAAAAAAAAATCGGTAGAAAACTATGGTAATTCGGTATATCGTAAAGTAAAAGGCTAAATCGGTAGATCTACCGAAAAATTGAGAGGCAGATGGCGCTGAAATAAATTCGTCTGGTACGCAATATTTAGAGAACCAACTATTATGATCTAATGGCATTTGTATGATGTGCATGAGCCTCGGAACTCGCACATGTAACTAAATCGTATTTATTTCAGCGTATTTATTTCAGCGCCATCTGCCCCTGAATATGGTAAAGCTCCATGAAACAACAAGACAAGATATGATCTTTAGCCGTTCGAAATAGCGTTTGCCGCGCGCATGACGTCATTCTGAGAGTGAAATTTAAAAACATGAGGGCGCGCTAATACATTTGATGTAATATAACTTGGGTATGTTGCATCGCTAATGCGTTTTCAATGAAAATGAGGGTAGTTCAGAATAAATAAGATATTATTAGTATTATAAATGCAAAGATAAGATAATGTAAAAGTTTTATTTGGAGTCGGAGAGCCGACCAGAGCAAAACAATGATTCTAAAATCTGATTAAAATCTGTTTGATTACTCCGCAAAGTAAAAATTTACTCTATTGATACCAAAATCATGTATAATTTTAACTTTTCGATTTTCTTTAACATGGCTTTAGTTTCTAACTAAATATAAAAAATAAAACAAAAAGCCAATTTTTAATAGGTTGTTTATTTTCAAAATAAGTATACTACAGTTACAACTCAGGTTCTGTGGAGCAGTTTTTAAAATAATTATAATAATCAAACAAGTTTCGTGGGTAATCGGGTAAAAAGGAGTTTTTATTTCTCTCATGTTTTTCCGTGGGTAGCTTGAAAATTTAACCTCACGGGGGTCCAAGATGCAATGGACACCTAATAAGTGTTGATAGTTAACTGTTTCGTCTTTAAGGGACTCCTCAGAACACTGCTTGGTCAATGTGACACTCTTGCAAAGTTAATTAGACGGTTTTGTCTCTAATCCTTTGTAATAGTGAGAAAACTTTCGCAAGTTTTCGATGTACCGAGATACGAGAGAAACAAGAACAAAAGCAGGCGAATTAAATTGCTTACTATACATATCGATCAATGAAAAGATCGAAAAGAAATCAAAAGAAACAAACTAATCCGTGACCTACAACAGCTCTTTCTGCCTTTCAGGACAGATCAACGCTTATTGCGTTTCTACCCGCTATCAGAGACGTGAGCGTCAGTCAACGGAATTTTTAAGCCAAATAATACTAACAAACGTAAAATTTAGTACCCGTGAATTTAAAAAATCAAACAAGGTGTCTATTAGATCTTGGACCCCCCCTCCCCCGTGAGGTTAAGCTTTCAAGCTACCCACGGAAAAATATGAGAGAAATAAAAACTCCTTTTTACCCGATTAGTCACGAAACTTATTCACGGGTACTAAATTTCACGTTTGTTAACTATAATAATAATAGTATAATTTATTATTAAAATTATTTTTAAATTGGTAATAACAAAATACAAAATTAAAATTTATAATGTTTTGAGCAAATCCCTTAAAAAACATTAAATTTATATTCACGTCTAGACAAACGGATCCACTCCTGTGTCATTTTTTTGTCTTTTGCAAAGGTAAAAAAGCTCACATCGTGTGCAAAGCCTTTCACCTGATTGTTCGAATCACAACCATACACTGCACATCTCATTTTCACCAATTTTAAATAATCAAAACATAAAACTAAGCGACAGAAACGCATTCAACAATGCAAACTGCAACTTAAATTAAGGGCGTTCACTCTCAGTGTGACGTTACCCCAGCTGATGCATACGCGAAATCATATCTTGTCTTGTTGATCATGGTGTACTATGATGAATTATTTTTCAGTTGTGTTATTAGCAGAGAAGAATCTTTGAGCACAGATGGTGGGTACCCCACCATACTGGCTTCAAAGTACCCCCGCACAGTGGGGTCTCCCTGCTTCCAAAAATTTAAAGGCTCGTTGTAATTAATAAACCGAATCGACAAGAGCTTAACGAATCAATCATATTTGCCCACTTGTATTAAACATTATAAAACTAAGGAAAGAAATTATGATTTACTCCACCCTCTTTTGGAGCACATAGCAAACATTAAAAGCATACCAAAATACGTCATGACATTGAGTAATAAACCATATAGAGGAGCCACCGGCGAGCTTTACCATATTGAGAGGCAGATGGCGTTGAAATAAATTCGTCTGGTTCTACCAATGCATGCTCACCGGGTGTTGTGATTTTTGAGGCTTGGTTCTTATCTACGTATTTCGATTAATTGTGCGACATCCTTGTGACTAAACTCTGTATACACAGTGTTCTCAAATTAGACGTTAATATTTTAACTGCTCATATAAACTAGGGTCTAAAATTGATGAGCGGCTAGTTCACAACTTGCATTCCGTTTGCTATTGGTCGAAATAGTCAGCTGACTTTGTGATGTTGAACGTTGCCGTTTAAGATTATTATTATATTATATTAAGAGATGGTGCCACCAGTCAAGCATTTAACAAACATTATGTTTATAGCTTTCGGCGTAAAATACGAATATATACTAGTTGTAAGTGATTAAAAAGTGTAATGGTTTGTGCAGTACATACCTATTGAATTTAACTAAATCTATGCATATGCCGATGAGTTTTTTTTTATTGTTTTTTAAAAACATATTATATTCTTTTACAGTTCATGTCATTATTTTTAGGACAACTTTTTACAACTTTTTTTTGTTGGCCTATGCTTTTTGTTATGATAAATAACTGATAACTGTCCAAAAGTTATCTCAAAAATTATGATTTATAGTTTAAATTAGCTTCCCTATCCTGTTTTCCTGTCGAAATCGATGTTAACCTAACCCTGATAAATTATTCGACAACGTATCCTAACCTGTCCAGACACGCCCCGGTTAGGATACATTTTCCATCAATTGACCACGGTTAGGTTATGTTTCAGTTTGGTTTAACATCGATTTCAACCTCCCAAAACGAGGACAGGAGAGTTTTAATTTTAAAAATCCCGCCTGACTATGTCAACCAATAGCAAATGGAATGCAAGTTGTGAACTAGCCGCTCGTTAAAATTGCTACATTTTTGGAGATACAGAGTATTAAAATAAAATAATGTATCTATTATTTCTGTCCGTAACACGATAGCTCCTAAACCGCTGAACTGATTTTCATAAAATTTTCAGATAAAATAGTGTTCGACACTCTTACGAGTTGATTAGATTTTGGTCAAAATTCATTAATGTTAATGACAGTTTTTTGACAATTAAAAACTTAAAAATTTCTAACTTTTTAATAGAGCACCGTATCAATTTATTGTTTTCGGAATATAGTAGATTATATTTGGCTCAATAATTCGTGATTTAACCAAAAACTTCGTTGGAGCTTTAGTTTTTGAGATATTTACAAAAAACTGTTTTCAAGGCTAATGGCCTCACTTGAAGTGTGATAATAGGCTAGCTAGGAAAGTATCAGACAGTGTTGCCACCTCTACCGATTTTTTCGGTAGATCTACCGATTTAACCTTTTACTTTACGATATACCGAATAACCATAGTTTTCTTCCGATTTTTTTTTCAATATAAACTTGTTTTTTTTTGATACGCCTCGTAATCGCGATTAAAAAAAAACATCATAAATATAATATTCTTTTTATGTAAGACGTAAGATCCTTTGTAGAATAAAATTTTTATTTCAAGCCATTGTTTTTAAAAGTGTATTTATGGCGCCATCTCTTGGATTTTGCGATATACTCAGCCGGCAGCCGCAAGCGGCATTAAAGATCACGCTATTATAAACCCTGAGGTTTTTTTATAATATTATCTACCTAATAGGGACCTATTGCAATAAAGTCTGGCACAAATTGTGCCGGGCACTATATTGACAGTTTCACATTATAAGAACAGCTGTCTTCTCTCAAAATAAGGCCATTGTGTATTACAAGAGCCGGAATTATTAGTGACGCCACAATTAATGGAAAATAAATGACTGGATTTCTAAAGTCGACGTTGGTATGTCAATTTTGAAAGATCCACTGTCAGTTCTTAATGCGAAACTGTCAATATAGTGCCCGGCACAATTTGTGCCTGGCTTTATTGCCATAGGTCCCTAGTATGTACCTAATTTTCTTATTTAGTTCTTAATTTTGGTATCTTGTCAGTAAAAATAAATCGTAGAAATAGAATTTACCTACTAAATCAATCCAAACTATATGCTTGCTGAGATGATTAAAAAATCTACCGAAATCTACCGATTTTTCTCGAAGCCTTCTACCGAAGACTTCAGGGTCTGTTTTCGATAAGAATAGTGCTTGATATGAACATGAGACTCAATTCACTGCACTAAATTATCGAAAAACTGAAATCAAAACACAACTCTAAATACAGTTTTACTTTAGTCTTATGTTGGAAGTCTGTTAAACTTTTTATTGTTTCACTTTTCACAAGAAAAACAAGAAAAAACTTAAAGACCCTTAAAACAACACCGTCGGTCGTCTCGTCGCTTGCCGAGCCGTCGTGTTGTTTTTGTTTTCCCTCTAATCCGAGAGGGCGCGCATGATTCGCTAAAGAGCGGATGGAAGTTTAAGCGCGGGGATTTTGAAATTAAACCAGCCACGAAAATAATTATTATACTTTGGTGATGTTTTTTTTGTACTTGCAATAAAACGTATCGTTTTCTATAACAGGTCAAGGGTGGCAACACTGGTATATCAGATCCGTCATGGATCCATTTATTTAAATTTAACACCCTGTATCTCGGAAACGAAGCAATTTCGGACCCTAGTTTAGATGAAGTTTTATCTCTATTTTGCGTGGTTAATACATTGACGTCTAAAATTTCGAGACATCCTGTATAAAAGACACACCAAAAATAAAACAAAAGACATAAAAATATTCCAGTTTGTTCGAAATTTTCACACGGTACATGAGAAAATTTTGGGGGTTTTTCACGGCGCCGGCATTTCCACAAACGCTTTTCTCCTTCAGTTGCATCGCGACGTTTCCCGAATTCATTCAATTAGATCTCATAGATTACCGAACCGCACACAGTGGGCGTTTTTCAATCTAAACAATTTATTTTTCTCATCTATTAACATAAAATGGTAAGATTTTTTTTATTTAAACCCATTATTTTATTTAATCAAACTTTTAAACCGTTTATTTAATTGCTTTTTGTATTTTTATTTTTAAATTCCATCTAAAATTACGCCATTATAATTTTTAAATTGTCTGTTTTATTTATTAAGTTTTATTCATGTTTGTTAAAATTAAATTATTTGAAAAAAATATATTAAGCAAATTATTAACAGTTCTTAATGCTTGAATGACTGAATGTGCCGCTAAAAATGTTTATACCAATCTAGATCAAAGATTTACACGGTAAAAAAATTTGTCTACAATAAAAGCACGTACTTTTTTTGAATAAATTGTTTTACCTTAAAATAATTTGTTTTGAATTAACAGATTTTTTTTTAGTTTAATCTTGAAATGAGACTTTATTTTTTTCTATAATTGTTTTCTTTCAGTATACTCCATTTTGTCAGAAAACAAATTGTCTTCACATAAGTAATATTTTGCTTCCAGACAAAACGGTGCCTTAGATTAATTCAGTTTCAATTTATAATAAAACAATTTTTGTTTCACATTAAAATAAAAGGCAAGACATTTTTTATGCTATATCAAAAAAGTATTCTCTTGGTGAATAGAAAAGCACCAATTATTTTACTTTAAAGCAATTTGCTTTAATTTAAGACAATTTTTTTTTACCGTGTAGGCTTAACTTAGTTTCAATTTTATTTACTTTCTAACTTGGAAGCCTGAAAAGTCGTGTTTTTATCTCCCAAATTAAAAAATGTGTTCCCTAAACATTTTAATATAATGTAAAATATGATTTTAAAATTATTAAAACTTTGTTTGTTTGTTTAATGTTTTTGTTTCAAAACTTATAGTACAGCTCAACTTTTTCCCGATGAGCTAGAAACTTGAAAATATATGTTATTACAAGTTGATATTTTTTTTATATAGAGATTTTTGGATAAGAAAATACAAAAAATATAGCTCATTAACATACCATATTATAATAAATAAGTCGTAAAATAACGACAGGTATTTTTCTTGAATTTGGATTATTTTTACTCAAATTTGGATATTTTATAATAACAAAATACAAGAATTTTTGACAAAGTTTTCCAAATTTTTTATTTTTTCCAGCTTTTTTCCAACAGACGAAATCGACCAAATGTATGTATATATATTTTTGAAAAATTGTAACATCGGTGTATCTTTTATCTGAATTTTTTCCAAATTCACTATTCATCGCTTTTACCTATGGAAAGAAATATTTTTTCCATTATCTGTCTAAAATATTTCCATTTTTCATTTTAACCAAATTCTAACAGAGATGAGATTGTTTTTGAGTAGAGCATGTTTTCCGTATTTGAGTAATTCATTAATAAAATAATATGTAATAAGTAATTATAAATAAATGTAAAAATAAAAAAGTCATATTTAATTTCCTTTCAAAATCTTGTGTAGTATCCAAACCATCCACCTGTTCTAATTTTCAAAATTCTTGGCAACAATTCGTTGTAATTATTTAAAATCAGCTTTTTGGTGGATACGTGCGCAAAACTTTAATTTCAACATACAGGGTGTTGCTAATAATGAAGGAGGTAATATTTGAAGAAAAAAATTGTATGTAAACAACGTGTTAACTTTTGAGATACAGGGTGTTAAAAACTTTTAATCACCTCTCTACATATTTTGTGAAATTTTCGTGGACTCTTCATATATGTATTAACAGTGGCGCACCTAGGAATATGTCTTGGGGGGCCTGAGACCTCTTGGGGGGCCAGAAGCCTCATCATGTAGAATTTTAAGCTATTTTTTGTGTTTTTTTCTGAAATATGTCGAAAATAGGTAAAAAAATCTAAGGCTTGGGGGGACCCGGGCCCCGGCCCACCTGGGTACGCCCATGGTATTAAGGGGCCAGTAAAGTTTGTGCGGCAATTAATTAACAATTATTTTTTCTCGTAATGGTTCTACCAAAATACAAATTAATTAATTCAGTTTTTTATACAAAAACTGCCCATCCAAAGAATTCAAAAATAATTTTAAAAAAAGCAGCGGCAAACATCACTGTTAGAAAAAAATATGGTATATACAGGGTGTTCTTAAAGTTGAGTCATTTATTTTAATAGGTTGCAGAACTCGTAAAAATAAGTAATTTACCAAAAACATTTATATAAAAGTTGCAGAACAAAGAAGTTACTAACAATTCCAAAAATGTAAAATTTCAAAACTGCAAGACCTGACTTTTTATCAATGTATTGTTTATTAAACAATAAACTAGTGGACATAATAATAACTTACGGGGAGTGCCAACAAAATGCAGCCGCAGCATGTCGTTTGTATGCGAAAAGTTTTTAAATTTTGCATTTTTTACAAGTTCTTTATTCTGCAACTTTGATATAAATAATTTTTGGTAAAATTACTTATTTTTACGAGTTCTACAACCTGTTAAAAGAAATGACTCAACTTTAAGAACACCCTGAATATCAAAAATGCCTTTTGATGAATAAAAAGTGTGCTCCAAATTTTACAAAAACATCTTGGATATTAATAAAAAAACAGATCTTTTAAAATTCTTTAACACTGTATATTAAAAGTTAAAACGTTTAGGACATATGTTTATAGGAAGAAGTTTTTTTTGTAAAAATCGTCGCAAATTTACCCCCTTTAATATTAACATATTATTTAATAACACCCTGTATTAAATGTGTAAAAGTTATTTTCAATATTTTTCCGGGGTTTTGTCTCAATCTATTTCAAGTTTATATTCCACGTTACACTGAAAATGTTAACGAATTATTTACAGTAGTGCCATCTTAATAATTTCGTCTGACTATAATAAGAAAAAAAGATAGAAATATAAATTGGAAATTGGCAGCTTTGCCGTCATATAATCAGTAGCGCACTCATGAATAAATCTTTGGGGGGGGGGGAGAGGCTTTATGCAAGGCGTTTTTTATGCAATTTTATTAAGGATGGGCGGAACAGCGTATTTTTAGGAACTGGTACAAATTGTTCCGGTTCCAGAAAAAACCTGTTCCGAAAATTCTGCTCCTGTTCCGAACTGGACTGGTCAAAATAGCATGGCGTGCCTTACGGCGCGGGGGGTCGAATGCTGCAAAGGGTGTCCATAAAAATTTTGCGACCAAAAAAAAAAGAAGGTCATCAGGTCTTTACTTTTCTCTTTATGTTCTTTGTAAGCCGATTTACCGCCCCTCGAAAAAACTGTTCCGACAAAACGAAACAACTTGACAAACCTGTTCCGACCTGTTCCGAGTAAAAACCTGTTCCGAAAACAACAGGTACTGCCCCAAAAACCCATCCCTAAATTTTGTTCATAAAATATGTGGAATTTTTCTAAAAAAGCTTAGGTTTGGGAGAATGCAAAAATTCCCCCTTTTGGGTGCGGTCATGGTATATTTTATCATATATTTTCCTCTTTAAATTAGAAAGAAAAATAAGAGATGAGTCATAGAGTGATAAATTGTTGTGCCAAAAAGTAAACTAACACGAAATTTTCTAGTTCGCTGAAAG
Organism: Aspidapion aeneum; assembly: GCA_963576565.1. NCBI lineage: Eukaryota > Metazoa > Arthropoda > Insecta > Coleoptera > Brentidae > Aspidapion > Aspidapion aeneum. The sequence continues at coordinate 187,347 of OY755044.1, forward strand.
CTGCACCTACAAATTAATTTTATTATAAAAATACGACGAGACCGACGTTTTGAACGTCCGTGTAGCGATGAGTAGAAAAGATATTGTTTTCGACGAAAATTTTTTTTTTATAACGTCGAATATGTGTTTTTTGGGTGTATTTTGACCTATCTTAGCAATATTGTCATGACATCTGTCTGTTTGTGTCTGTATATATCTGTCCTTAACACGATAATTTATAAACAACAAGTAAAATTAATGAAAGAAAAATTGTAAAAGAGTTTCTTTTCGGCCGGGACTTGAACCTGGATCTCTTGCTCTGTATGCAAACGCTCTTTCATTAAGCCACCAAAGATCATACAAAAATTTTCGGAAAACTTCTACCTATGCATGTGTGTGGTGTCTCAATACAAGAACAAGAAATTCTCAGGGTATTAACTTGACCAAACCATTCAAATAATTTCTATAATTCTTCTTTCCCATTGTCACTGTTGAGTTTTTATACCTTTGACAATGGGAAAGAAGAATTATAGAAATCAGTTAAATGACTTGGTCGAGTTAATACCCTGAGAATTTCTCGTTCTTGTATTGAGACACCACACGCATGCATAGTTAGAAGTTTTCCGAAAATTTATGTGTGATCTTTGGTGGCTTAATGAAAGAGTGTTTACGTACAGAGTAAGAGATCCGGGTTCGAGTCCAAGGCGAAGAGAAACTTTTTGATAATTTTTTTTTTAATTTTACTTGTTTTTTATGATTTTAGGTCTTTGCATTATTTGCAATTTTGGTAATTTATAAAAAAATTATTTATTTGCTTACCCTTTTTTGGCTCGACTTTCCTTCTCACTCATTAAACTGGTTTGGCTTTTAACCACTTCAAAAGTCAATTGTTGTCCATTTTCTGCTGCATTTTGATCCTGACAGTCCATTTCATTGTTAAGACTTTTCAACACTTTTTTTAAAAAATCTTCCTTTTTGCATGACTCTAGGATATCATTTGAAGAATGAACTTCGTTGGTTTCATCCTTTTTCAAACTCCATTGCAATAGTTTGATCAATAGTTGTTCCGTTTCTTTTGTTTGACCCTGTAAAAAATGACGTAACTTTCTAAAAATAGCACTAAAACAATTTAGATTTTTATAGCTATGCATCGAGCTGGGCTTTATCTTTCCGTACCAGTTTAAGAACAGCTCTAGCTCCAACTATGTTTGCATAGAGACGATAACTCACACACTAAATTAAAATACTGCAACAAATAAAATTGTAGGTGAAGGGGGACCAAAAGGCATTTATATCACTTGATTTAATTTAATATTTATAATTTAATGAAAGTACTCTGATAATTTTTTTATTTTTTATATAAACAAAATTAAAATTTTAGTGACGGAACCAGGTCAGGTTATTTTAGTCTTGATTTTAGTTTTGATTAGGTACCATTATGTTTAGGGCAGTTAAGGTTAATGTCAAATCAGGTTTGATTTGTTAAAACTTAACCAAATCAAACCTTAAAGTTGACCTGGCCTAAACTAAATCTAAAATATACCGGGTGGGCCAAAAAAAACCGGACAATTTTTTTTCATTATAACTTTTGAACTATACCATCGATTTTAATGGGACAAACTGCACTTGACAGAAAATTAATGACAGTTTTGACTAAATATATTTTTTTGTCCGCCTTTTGAAAATCCAAGATGGCGGACGAAATTAAATTGTACCCTTCAAAGATGCTCGTTTATTCTTGTGTTGCGAACGTGTTTTATTTATTTATTTAAATTAGTAAAAAAGCTGCATTCTTTCCACGCAGAACAAGGTACGAATCAGCAAAATCGGTTCGATGGTTCTAAAAAAAAATATTTTGGTTTCAACCATTGTTTTGAAGATTATACGATTGCCTTACCAATCATATCTGCACTTATTTTCTTATACATTCATTAATACTGAACCGATTTTGATGAAATAAAAAACATCCTGGTAAGAATTGATTGCTTTTTTAAGATCATAATCAAAATTTATCGCCGTCTTAAAATTTAGGATGGCGGACAGAATCATATTTGATTGTTCAAAATGGCGTGTTTATTCCTATTCTCTGAAAATGTTTTAATTTTTTTTTAATCTATAGAAAAGCACTACTTTTTTCCCCCTTAACAAAGTACAAAGTAATAAAATCGGTTAAGTGGTTCTCTCAAAATATGATTTTGTTTTAACCATTGTTTTACAAATTATACGATTGCATTGCCAATCCTGTCGGCATTAATTTCTTTATAAATTCATTATTACTCAGCCGATTTTATTGAAATAAAAAACATCATAGAGCAAACTAATTGATCTTTAAAGTTTTTACACCATGATGTTTTTTATTTTACTAAAATCGGTTCAGTAATAATGAATTTATAAAGAAATGAATGCCGACAGGATTGGCAATGCAATCGTAGAATCTGTAAAACAATAGTTGAAACAAAAATAGATTTTTTGAGAATCACCACACTGATTCTACTAATCTCTGTACATCGTTGTGTGAGGGAAAAGTAGCGATTTTCTATAAATTAAAAAAAAAACTAAAATATTTTCGAAAAATTAGAATAAACACGTCATTTTGAAGAATTAAGTACGATTCTGTCAGCCATCTTAAAGTTTAAGATGGCGATAAATTTTGATCAAGGTCTTTTAAAAGCAATTCTCACCTGGATGTTTTTTATTTCATCAAAATCAGTTTAGTAGTAATGAATTTATAAGAAAATAGATGCAGAGTATAATATGCAAAACAGTGATTAAAACAAAAATATTGTTTTTTAGAACCACTGAACCGATTTTGCTTGTTTGTACCTTGTTGTACGTGAAAAGAATGCAGCTTTTTCACTAATATAAAAAATTAATTAAAACATGTTCGCAACATAAGAATAAACGAGCATCTTTGAAGGGTACATTTTAATGTCATCCGTTATCTTGGATTTTGAGATGGCGGATAAAAAAATATATTTAGTTAAAACTCTGATTAATTCTTTATCAAGTGCAGTTTGTCCCATTAAAATCGATGGTATATTTCAAAAGTTATAATGAAAAACAAATTATCCGATTTTTTTTGGCCCACCCGGTTTTATCTACCTACAAATTTGTCTAAAAAAAAAATAAACTAATTTTGTTTTATTTTGATAGATGATAACAGTTTTAAAAATTTATAATTATGTGTTTTGGTGATGCAGTTGGTAGACCGTTGGCATACAAAATCAAACGTTCCGGGTTCGAATCCCGACCGATGCACAAGAAACTTTTTATTATAATTTTTTTTGTTCTTTAATTTCATCATATATCTATTGCAAAATTACCAAAATTGCAAACTTTTGAAACCACATATTGTTAGGTAAACAAAATGTATTTTTTAATTAAATCCGGATGCTGAAAATAACACGCAATGTGTGGAAAAATCGATTGTTTCGCCCAACATTAAGGATGGCAATTTTATACTCAAGCCACTGGAAAATGAGGTGTGTCCTTATAAATAGAATCCAATCAAAAATCAAAATATCAAAGTCACTCAAAATAGTGTCATCTTCCAGTTTAGCATAAAAAATAATTTCAAACTTTTTTATTGTGGAGACAAAGATTATGGTAAGTAATTAATTTTCAAGTTTTTTAATATTAACTTAATTTGAAATGAATTATTATCAGAATGTTTTTATACACAGAGTGCTTTTTTTATACCGTACAAAGTTTCGCCAATGTTTATTCGATATATCATAATATATTTTTACAATACAGGGTGTCCCATAACTTAGGGGCCATAATGCAGCAGTTGATAGAGGAGGTTATTTCCGAGAAAAAACTTTATATAAATAAATAAATAAATAAAATAAAAAAATAAAAAGGCCTTTATTTTAATCTCGGCGAAGGGCAGCATTGCTGTTTACTTAACCGAGATATAACATAGGGGTTAACACACATCTGTTTTTAAGTTATAGGTTTTTTTTAAGTTAGAGGAGTGGGGGGAAAAGGGTTTTACCAAAAAAAGAAAATCTGTCAAAGCCAGCTAACTACTCAGTTAATTGTGATTCAAAAATGTGGTATTCCTTTTTTTGATAAAATTACAAGTTGAGGAAATACAGGCTGTCAAAGTAACCTCCAAAAATGTATAAAAAATAATAATTAAAAAAAAATTAATTCTTGCTTACTTATTCTTTTCAAAAATATCAATAATATTTTATTACTATATCTTGTTTTATTAACAAAAAATATAAAGAAAAACATTGCGTTTAATATGGCATTCATAAAAATTTATACCAAAACAATAGGTTTTTCTAAAAAAAATTAACGGACTAATTTTTTTTAAATTATTTTTATTTTAGTTTATTGCTCTTGTTCTAATATACAACTTCACCCAATTTCATATTTTTACTGCGTTTTTTTTTAAAGTTATTATCAAAAAAGTTAAAAATTTTGATTCATGCATTATAGAAACTTTATTATCAAACCGAGTGCCGTATATACGGTTCGGTTCGGTTCGGTTCGGGGGGGGGGCCCCCTCGAAGCTAAGATTTATTTGGATATTTTTCATATATTTCGTGAATACAAACATAAAATAGCGTAAAATACAGCCTCATGAGGTCTCGCCCCCCCCCCCCCCAAAACTGTCTCGGGCCCACCCCAAAACTTTTTTCTATATACGCCACTGATCAAACATCACCTCCCCTATCACCTGTTGGCCTATGGCCCCTAAGTTATGGGACACACTGTATAATTTTTCTTTCTATTTTTAAAAATTCCTATTGTTGCTATGATTTATATACTTTTGATCAATATGAAACAAAACATAATCTGTGTCATACAAAACAAATAAAAATAACTTTTCGCCAATTGTTATGGGGAAAACATTATGTCCAATTATTATGAAATACCTAAAAGGAAAATTGATATTTTTGCAATTAGGTAAGTGGAAAAATTTGATATAAAAGTACAATAACATGTAAAACTTATTGATACTTATTATTTTATGTATACAGGAGAAGGGCGGATCTGGATCTAAACCCAGGGGGGAAGTAATTGTTTTAAACAAGACGCTAGCCCTACCAAGTCCACTTCCAATCCCTGACTTCGCATGCGTTGATCTACCAATATTATTAACCTCATGTATTAGAATAGATGTACAGGGTGATTTTCACTTGAATGATTCTAACCACATGAAAATAGAAAGTTTCAAAAACCTAACCTAACAAAACCTAATCAGATCTAACCGAACCGAACCAAAGCAAATTAAACCAATATTTAAAAAAAAAAAAAACTCTCTTGACTTCCTACCCGGGATCCTAGAGGATGTGAATCCGAACCGGACCGTACCGAACCGAACCTATCCAAACCTAACCCTACCCAACTAAACCTAATTAGCAGTACGTGTTGTAGTTTAGTTTGGTTAGGTTAGGTTTGGTTCAGTTTAGTTAGGTTCGGTTTGGTTCGGTTCGGATTCACATCCTCTAGGATCCCGAGCAGGAAGTCAGGAAAGTTTTTTTTTGAAAAAAATTATTGGTTCAGTTTCCTTTCGTTCGGTTCGGTTAGATTTGATTAGGTTTGTTAGGTTAGGTTTTTGAAGCTTTCTATTTTCATGTGGTTAGAATCATTCAAGTGAAAAACACCCTGTATTCATCTATTCTAATACATGAAGTAAATAATATTGGTAAATCTGCGTATGCGAAGTCAGGGATTGAAAGTGGACTTGGTGGGCTAGCGTCTTGTATTATTTTAAGCATTTTCTTTCTAGAAATTAGAAATAATTTAAAAACTGCCCATACATTTTTTCTAGGGGGGGTTATTACCCCTTTACCCCTGTCTCGCACTTGGTTAAAGAGGTTTAGGAAATTTTATTATCAATAACGCAAAATAATCAAATTTAAGCGGCGTGTTTTTTTTCTAAATTTTTTGGATTTCCTTGAACAAATGACACTGATTTGGAGTTATTCTGTCACATTTGGCCATGTCGGGTATAAGATTCAGGGGGCAATTACCTCCTTCCTCCCTTTTAAATCCGTGCTTAATGCCCAAACAAGGAATCGATAAAATTTTATTTATTTAGCGTTTCAAAAGAAATTAGGGATGTATTTCAACAACGCTGGACCAAATGACAATATACATATATCATAAATGTTTGAATTCAGAAAGAAAAGGACTTGCCGTAAGATATTTACCATGTTTGTGTTTTTTATAAGTTGCGAAAATCATTGGTTTTGTTGAATATTTTTTGGCGGTTTAGATTAACCAATCAAATTTTTACATTTCCACTTTTTTGCTATAATTCTTGCCATAGGAAGTTACACTTTTGTGACTTTGACATGAAATAAACATATTTTCTAACCCGAAATATAATAAAAATAAAATAGATCATGTTGGTATAAAATTGTCACTGTCTCTGGATGAGAAGATGCTGACTGTAGGTTGACAAAAAAACGCAGAGGTAAAAACAATTAAAAGAAAAGCATTTGAAAAATAAAGAGGTTGAAAACGTCATAAAATTATGGCAAGGACTATATCTCTTATAATAAAATCTTGATTGAGATATATAGAAACACCTTGTATGATCGGAGACTTTTTAAATTGCCTTTGTATTTTTTTCTGTCAAAATTAATCATTTAAAGAAATCATTTTTTTTTAAATATGTATGTATACAAATAGAGGTTACGTTTACAACTTTTTTGTTTTGGTTTAAACTACTTTTCCGAATTTCAAATAGGAATATTTTTTATTTTCGAAGGTAGCAATTTAAAAAGTCCCCGACTGTACCTACCCTACATACGAAAGTACCTATAATGAATAATAATTAATAAGTTTAAAAGGAATCATATGCAGTTATTTTTAACTGTAAGTGTAGTTAAGGTACTTTTCAATGAAATTAAGCGCCCAGCAGGACTAAAAGAAAGCTGCAGTGAAACTGGTTAACAGTTTGATCGTGTTGTATAACCGAACCGCAGAAGAGCACCTGTGATCTGTTCAAGATTGAAGAATACAAAATTTGTGTTTATTAAATTAATACAGAGAGAGAGAGCAACCAAATCTTCCCACTTGTCCAAGAAGAACATCTGTTGCGTTTTTTTTTGCTCTTGAACTTCAGATCTTTCATTCTTCATTAACCGGCGACCGCAGAGCTCGAGTTAAATATTGTTTAAAAATTAATATTATTTATAGTGGTGACTCATGTTCCGCGTTGCTCGCAAAAATACATTTTTGTTGATGTTAAGTTCACGGTCAATCAATTGACTTGACGGTTGTTTAAAAGAAACCATTGTGCTTTTTTGTAGACGCCCGTTAAATAAGTTTTAAGTTATTTGGTGAAATAAAAAACGAAATTTGCTGTGTTTGGGTAAATAAAAAAGAAAATCGTGAAAAAGACTTAAATCTATTATTATTTTTAATTAATAATTGAAAACAAGCTGTTCAACGACGAGATAAGGTCCAAATCAGCACAGATAACCAAGAAATCAAAGGTGGAACGCATTACTAATCAAATACATACAATGATTTATCATTAAACATACATTATACATAAGACCAATAAGTTTTGTTACAAAGTCAGAATTCAAAATAAGACACAAAAAACAAATTAAGTGAGTTTTTTTACCTCAAGATCATCAGTAAATAGGAAAAGGTAAAATAGAAATATATAATAATATAGATAGTTTAGTGTGTATCATAACTAATTTATTTATTTCAAAACTATATTTATATAAGATCCAAATACGTAAAAGGCTGCATAATGTTTATTTAAAGCCCGATATTGCTTACAAAATAAAAATAAAAGTGATTAAACAGGATGTCACAATAACAATATTCAAATAACTACCTACCTACTTAACTATTTTAGAACAATATCGAATTTGTATTTTAGAATCGTTTCGAGCCATAAAAATGAGTTTTAATGCGAAAAAAACATCGGATTATGAAAACAGCTACAGTCAGCCTTACAATAACACGGCATCAAATTCAAAAGAAATGAAAGAACTAAAAGAAATGTTTGAAGAAATATTAATAAGAAATACTTTAGAATGGGAAACGAAACTTTTGGAAGTTAACAAAAGATGTGAAAGATTAGAAAAAGAACTAAAAAGAAATAACATAATAATATTTGGAATAAATCCTCCAGAATTCGGCTTGGCTAGTTTTGTGGTGGAACTTATCAGTAAATATATGTCTTTAGAAATAAATTCCAGAGATATAAACAACGTGTACGTCGTGGGGGCGCCCAACAAAAAAACCATCGTGGTCAGCATGGTATCGTTCTTAAAAAAAGAAGAAATCCTGACCAATGTCAGGAAACTGAGAGGCACAGGAATCACCATAGCTGAAGAGTTGGGCTACAATATTGAAAAGAAACCTAATTTTACTCATAAAACAACGGAAAATAACAAAAAAGAAAATAGTAATTCGATATATGCAGAAACTTTAGTAAAAAATCAAAAAATGTCTGCTTCTAAAAAGAAAGACGGTTCAGGATCAGAAAATGAAGTCGACTCAGAAGAGGAAGAAATATACGAAAAGATTATGACCAGAAAAGAGTACACTGTTCCCTTGTTGAACCACAGGGAGGTAGAAGATTTTCAACGACAACTTGATAATGTAAGATCCAACTTTATTAATATTTATAAAGTTAATTTTACGAACTATATGAAAATTTGTTTATATTTAATTTGTTATTTTATATCTGAGGGCACGGCAATACCTCGCCAAGTTCGCGCTGCCGTACCATCTTTTCTTGAAACATTTCAGCCCATATTTGACCTATCTAAAATTCTACTTCGGAATGAGCTACGAATCTCAAACTTTGCAGTCTTAAATATTTATAGGGTTAACAACCCCTCCAAGTTTCATGGATTTCCATAATGTAGTAAAGTTGTTACGAAATTCCAAAAAACGTCTGACTGACTCACTCACTCATATATAGATTATCAAAATTCTAATGTACTTCCAGACATGCTACAAAGCTGAAATTTGGCAGACTGATAGAAATTATGACCAAACCTCTAGAAAAAAAACAAAAAAAACCCCAAAATTCTAATTTACTCCATGTACTATACATACAAAGTTGTGTAAAAGTAACATTGCCCATTTCTAGCCACGCTAAAGAGCTGAGCTTTGGAAGACTGATGGTAACTATGATAAAGCTATAGAAAAAAATTTTAAACCCCAAAATTTTCTTTTACTCTCTTCCCCTATAAATGTAAAGTTATGTAAAAGTAACATAACCCATTTCCAGGAACGCTAGAGAGCTGAGCATTGGAAGACTGATAGGAACTATGATAAAACTATGTGAAAAAATTTAAAAACACGAAAATTTTCATTTACTCCCCTATTCATGTAAAGTTATTTAAAAGTAATATTGTCCCGTTTCCTAAACGCTAGAGAGCTTAGCATTGGACGGCTGATAGAAACTATGATAAAACCATAGGAAAAAAAACCACAAAATTTTAAGTAAGGCATTGCAAAAATGTTAAACATATTCCGCATATTTTAATAGTTATTAAATATTATCCAATTCATTTAAAAAAAAAAGTGAAATCATAACAAAAACACTTCATGTACAAAAAAGCCAAGTACGCGAAAATAGCATTCCGTAAAAAGAATTGAGATAAAAGTAAAGCCAGGTTCTCCAATACAAATTTCAAAATAATAATTATTTAATATAAAATGTATTTCTAAACTTGGCTATTACGGTTGTAAATGACTCTTAGGCACAGTGCCAAATTGAACATTGGCTGTAATAGCAAAGTTTAAAAAACCATTTCCAAACTAGTAAGAACCATTCTTTTTGAAATTTGTATTAGAGAACTTGGCTTTACTTTTATCTCAATTCTTTTTACGGAATACCACTTTCGCGTACTTGGCTTTTTTTGACATGAAATGTTTTTGTTATGATTCTTATTTAAATGTTCAAAAGTAATAATTATTCACTTCATGGTTCTCTTAACAAACAAACATACTTTTAAAATTTTTAATACTGGTATAGAGTAATATATTCTTCTATGATACTATATACCCAAAAAGACATTAAGTAGCAAATGGTTTGAATTTTTCTGGAAATTCGTCGTTCTGATATCTACTAATATCTATTTATACTTTTATAATAATAAATTAAACTACAATAAGTGTATCTCTTCCTTTTCAGAGCTCCACTGAACCCAAAACTTGCAACCAATGCAAAGAAACCATCACCGGGGTGAGTTATATTGTGTTTTTTTTTTAACTTAATTTTGTTTTATTTTTAAATTAATGTATTTTTCAGTGTGAAAAGCTTTGTTAACAATTTTTTTAAAATTAATTTTAAAGCGCCCTACATATTTGACGGCTAACTGGCCCGCTTGCATTTTTACACTAACCCGAGTTTTTGACAGGGCGTTTTATCAGCCCTGGGCAAGTCCTGGCATCCGGAACATTTTTGTTGCGGCGGTTGCAACCGGCCCATCACCGAGACGCAGTTCCACACCAACGAGGGAAAGCCTTATTGCTCCGAATGCCACGTCAAGCATTTTGCTAAGACTTGTCATGGATGCGATCAACCCATCTTGGAGGTAAGCAGCCATACAATGCTTTACTGCAGCTTTAAATTTAAATTCCCTTGTTCCTGTCAATCTAGCAAAACAGTAAGCAAAAAAAAAACATCTTTGATTTTACACAAACGTTTGCTCTGGATTTTAGACCACTAGAAATACCTTTTGGAGGGTACAAAATTAGTATATATATTTATCGGTTTCACAACCTGCTACGTCTTCCGATACCCAATCTTTACTCGTTTCTGTTTGCCCATAATTCATCATCTAGGCCTCTTATTCTTATTTCACTGTCTATTCCTTCTCTCCAGCTTCTCCTTGGCCGTCCTCGTTTTCTTCGGCCAGTTGGTTTCCATTGTAGTATTTGTTTAGGTAGTCTTTCATCATTCATTCTTTGTACAGGGTGGGGCATTTTCGTTGGTTTTATAGGGTACAGGCTAAACGGTAAGAGATACAAAAAAACTGACATACGTGTTCCGTCCTCTTTTTTAGTGTCTTTTTTAATGGCGTCATCAAATCTAGGCTAACTAGATTGGTTTAGCAGGTACAGGGTGATTCTCAAAAATTGACGATTTTTATTATCTTTTATTACTCGTTTATTTATGGAGATAGAAAAATTCTTCAAATACAAAAGTTTTATGATTTTATACGTATAATTCAGTGGCGTACCCAGAAAAATTTAAAATGTTTTATTTTACAAGATATTATCAAAGTAACATTTTTTAAACGGAACACCCTGTATGTAAGTACCTCAAAAAATTGAATTTTTTCTTGTGATTACAGCGATATATAACACTTAATACTTTTCTTTGTCCTAAATTGGTAAAATATGAAAAAATATTTTTTTTGTAGTTGGCTATGGATGGGATGAACTTTTGTTTCGCTTTTTTAACTTGTCACAAAGTCAAACGTCAATTAAGTATTGTTTTTGCTTTGTTGTTATTACTTTTGTCTAAGATGAATCTTTATCAAAACTATGAAAAGTTAAACAAGTTTGAGTGCTATATTGAATCTAATAAAAATAGAGATGCAGCACTTACACTATATTTTGACCGTTATCCGGAACGACGTCAGCCAGACAAAAGGATGTTTCAACTAATGTCACACAATTTAAGTGAGTATGGGTCATTTGGAAAACCAAGAAATAAAATTTACATTAAAGAAAATAGAGAAACGGATGAAATAAACACGTTGGCTTGTGTTGCTGCTGATCCGACGGTATCTAGTCGTAATATTGAGAATGATATTGGTATAAGTAAACGTAGAGTTTTAAGAATATTGAAAAAGCATAAGTATAAACCTTATAAAATAAGAAAGGTTCATAATTTACATCCTGGAGATGAACAACGGCGTTTAGAATTTTGCAATTGGTATTTGCAACAGATTAATCAGAATCCCAATTTTTTTCAAAATATAATATGGACCGACGAAGCTTATATATCTAGCGAAGGAATTTTTAATCGACATAACAATCGATATTGGTCAGACATAAATCCTCATCAGACGGTGGCCAGGGTACAACAAGGACGGTTTGGATTCCATGCATGGGTAGCGCTGTATCGAAATAGAGTGTTTAACTACAGGCTTTTTCATGAAAACTTGAATGCAGAAGGATACAGACAAATTTTGGAAGAATATGTAATAACAGAGTTGGATAACATGCCATTAGGTGATATAAATAACATTTATTTTCAACAAGACGGTGCTCCAGCACATAATAGCCATATGATAAGGAATTTGCTAACTGCCAATTTTGATGAAAATTGGATTGGTACATATGGGCCAAACCGATGGCCCCCGCGTTCTCCCGACCTGACCCCCCTCAACTTTTATTTTTGGGGATTTATCAAAAATGAAATTTATAAAACACGAAGTAACAATGCAGATGAACTTAGGGAAAATTTTATTATTTGCATTGAGAGAGTACCAAATATTGGCATCTATAACGCCACTCGTTCGGTTACAAGTCGAGTAGAAAATTGCATTGAGCAGAATGGGAGACAGTTTGAGCACCTTTTGTAACTAATTTTTATAATAACAATTCAGTTCTTATTACAAATTTATGTTGTTTTGTTGTTGTTGTTGTTATAGTTTAGTAATATCTTAATATTCTCGTTAAGTAGGTTCTGAATATACCTATTATAAAATAAAAAAATATTAAATCAATTCATAGCCAACTACAAAAAAACATATTTTTCCGTATTTTACCTATTTATGGCAAGGAAAAGTATTAAGTGTTATATACCATTGTAATCACAAAAAAGAATGCAATTATCTGAAATACTTACATACTGGGTGTTCCATTTAACAAAATGTTACTTTTGATAATATCTTGAAAACTAAAACATTTTTAAATTTTCTGGTTACGTCACTGGATTCTATGCACAAAATCATAAAACTTTTATATTTGAAGTTTTTTTCTATCTCCATAAATAACCGAGTAATAAGAGATAATAAAAATCGGCAATTTTTGAGAATCACTCTATATCTGCTAAACCAATATAGTTAGCGTAGATTTGATTGTGCCATTAAAAAATACACTAAAAAAGAGGACGGGACACGCATGTCAGTTTTTTTGTATCTCTTACCGTTTAGCCTGTACCCTATAAAACCAACGAAAATGCCCCACCCTGTACATGTCCGTACCACACCAGTTGTTTTGTTCTTATATCATCCACTAAAGTACGTTCACCCACTGTCATAATTTCTCTTATTCTTTGATTTGTAACTCTTTCTCTTTTGGATTTTCCTGCTGCTCTTCTCCAATAGTCCATCTCCGTAGCGGAAAGCATTTTTTCTGTTCTATCCTTGATTGGTCATACTTCTGAGCCGTATGTAATAATACTTTTTACAATGGTGTTATATATAAGCTTTTTGTTATGTTTTGATATACTTTGGTCCCAAATTATTCCATTTAATAAAGTTATTGCTTTTCTTCCTTGTACGTTTCGTTCTTTTATAGCTTTGTCTAGTGTTCGGTCAGCTGTAATTTTTAGACCTAAGTATTTATACTCATCACAGGAGTGAATTCGCTGCCCGGTATTTAAGATTAGATCCTGTTTCATTCCACCGATACACATATACTCTGTCTTATTGAGATTAACCTCTAGTCAAAATTAGTAATAGCTTGAAAACTATTGGATATTAAAGTAAATCAGTTATTTATTTAAAAAATATATATATAGAGAAAATATCAAACAAAATATAAAAAAAATTTCTTTTAATATGCAAATCAATATTTTGATAAAAATTTATGAAAATCAAATATGTGTTATTATTAAAATATTTATTTCTTAATATATCAAAATATGAATTTTTATATTTTATTTTCAATTTTTTTTTAAATAACGTTTCTGGTACATCATGTATAAAAATTTTTAAATCACTAAATACTATTACTACCCCTACAAATGATAAATTAAAAACTTTTAACAGACTTTTAGAATAGATTCCTAGGTAACATTCGCTAAGGTCACTCATCGTCGAGCCTTTACGATGAGTGTCCTTAAACATTCGCACCCTCAGAACGAAAGTGACACATCTCGAAATTTTAAGATCTTCACTTTTTAAAATAAGATTATGCAGTTTGTCATTCACTATAGATACGTGTAGTCAAAGTAAATCAAAATTTAAATTAGAAATAAGAAAAAAAAAATATATTTAAAGTTTTCAATTACCATAGCTTCTTATGGTAAGTGCAAAAGTTTTTTGCGATTTTCCAACAATTTAATTTTTTGAGATGATGCGTTTTCATTCTGAGGGTGTGATATATTAAAATTCCCCTAAAAATCTCTGAATCTCACAACAATACGAATAAGGTAGGTCACAAATATGATAAAAAATTGAAATGAAAAATTTTATCGGAATAGCGCAGCAATGGCTAGATAAGGTATTATTTTGGACGACATTTTTTTTCAGATAATACTGAAAATACTTTATTTCTGTGTGTGTACAGGGTGTCCCAAATTGGGCACTTTTAGGGGGTTTAAGGTACTTCTAGGGGAGGAAACCGCATTTTGAAATATCGTCTCGTCTTTGAGCTACGGGGGCTTTTTGAAAAGTCTGCATTTTTGAAGGGGGTCTCTATAACTTCGTTATTAATGGAAATTTTGATTTAGAGTAAATTGTAATTTTATAGACTTTATCACGAGAAATTCAGCCGCTAAATTAAATTTTAACTGTCACTTTTAGTTTTTGAGATATGCCATAAAGTTGATTTTTTCTTATGGAATGGCCTATATTTTAATTAATTCATCATTGAATTCTTTTCAAAATGATGTATCATATGTCATAGTTTGATTGAGCAGTTTAGGAGATAATCAGCTTTTTCACTTATTTCTAGGGCGCTATGATTTCCTGCTGAGGAAGGTCAAGGCACTCCAGTATTTTTATTATTCTACATAGTCAAAAATATAGTAAGCCTGGTTTGGAAAAATTATAATTCAGCTGACGGCCCTCAAAGCCTAGTTATAAAAAGTAACAAAAATGATACATATTTCAAAATAAAATTAAAACGCTTTTGTGCAAAATAAAATCATATAAAAGCGTAATGTCAAATTGTTTAAACAATTGAAAACAATGACAAAACGCCAAGGCGCAAGACCAGCTTGATTTGCGTAGTATAAGATAACAAAACTATAGGAGCATTGAAGTAAGATTTGACCGCAAGGCTTTCACGTCAATGGCGCATGACGTCATTCAACGTACACTAGACAAAAATATCTCCGAAACTGCACAATCAAACTATGACATATGATACATCATTTTGAAAAGAATTCAATGACGAATTCGAAAATTAATTAAAATATAGGCCATTCCATAAGAAAAAATGCAACTTTATGTCGTATCTCAAAAACTCAAAGTGACAGTTAAAATTTAATTTAACGGGTGAATTCCTCGTTACAAAGTCTATAAAACTGCAATTTACTCTAAATCAAAATTTCCATTAATGACGAAGTTATAGACCCCCTTCCAAAATGCAGACTTTTCAAAAAGCCCCCGTAGCTCAAAGACGAGACGATATTTCAAAATGCGGTTTTCACTGTGAGTCTTCTCTTGAAATTTGAGCCTCGCAATGCGTGGTCAGTTTTTCTCTGTTTCCCTTAGAAGTACCTTAAACCCCCTAAAAGTGCCCAATTTGGGACACCCTGTTTATATGTCTGTCAATAACACGTTAGCTTCTAAACCGCTGAACCGATTTTTATCAAATTTTCATGTAAAATAGTGCACAATATTATAAAAAACTCATTAAATTTTGGTTAAAATCAATTAATGGCAATGAAAGTTTAAAAAGTTTAATAATTGAAAATACGAGGTATAACAATAAAATTATAAGACTGATTTAAAAAATCTAATACAACTTAATGATGTTCCCCATCGCATGCGTTTTTTTTCAATGTTGGAAGCAATTTTAGAAATCATCAGAAGAGAGGCTGCTAAGAAGTATTGCCGTTTTTTCCTCGACATGTTCTAATATTTTAAAACGGGTTCTTTTTAACGATTTCTTCACTTTCGGAAACAGGTAGAAGTCGCAAGGGGCCAAATCTGGTAAATATGGTGGGTGGTTAACGACGGGGATCTTTTTACTAGCTAAAAACTGCTTCTGGATAGGGTCATTGTGGACTCCTGCATTGTCCTGATAGAGCACCCACGCGTTGTTCTTTCACAAATCTGGACGTTTTTTCCTTGGACGTTCCCTTAGCTACATTAATACATCCAAATATAATTTTTTGGTTAACTGTTTGACCCTCACGCGCCCATTCAATAAGAATAACACCCCTAATATCGAAAAGAAAAACAATGAGCATCGCTGTTTTGGATGTGTTGGAGCGCCCTTCTCGTTTATCATTTTTAACTTCTTCACGACCCTCGAAAAAGCTTTTATGCCACATAAAATTCATTGCACGAGACATACACTGCTTCCCGTAGACATCCTTTAGCATTCGAAAGCATTCAGTAGCAGTTTTTTTGAGTTTTATTTTAAATTTGCTCAATTTTTTCGTTTGTCATAATTCTGGGAAATGAGCTATGCACGATCCGCTTCAAAGCACTGCGTAAGCCAAACTAGTAGAGGAAAGACGACAAGATTGCGCGCGGTAGTAGAACGCACATCAAGGTGAATAACTCCGACCGCCCGAGGCGTGGAAATTTAAAACCTGTTAGTACGGGGGCCAGTCTTAAAATGTAATTGTTACACCTCATATGTATATAGCTTGTGTGCTAATGGACTAAGAAGGTATCAGACCTGGCCATTGAGTTTTACTCAATGACCTGGCATGGATCCATCTAATGTAGAGTTTAGGTGATGAATGTTTGATGATGTTTTGTAGAAATGTGTGCAAGCCATGGGCGCCAACTGGCACGAGGACCACTTCGTGTGCGGTGGCTGCAAGTGTAAACTGATTGGAACGCAGTTTATGGACGTGGAAGGAGCGCCCTTCTGTCAAAAGTGCTACTTGGAGAAACACGCTTCCCGGTGCAAGGGCTGCAACAAACCCATCCCTGATAAAGCCGTTATTGCTTTGGACGCCAAATGGCATCAAATGTGTTTCCGTTGTTCCGTAAGTTTACCCTTTTTTATTTTAACCTAAGGACATCCCTGTTGCATGTATTTTTTGTGTTTACGCTATATGCTCAAAAACAGAACATTTTTTAACCTAAATACGGGTGTTATTTGAAATAATAAAAAAGAATGGTACAAAAAAATTCTTATTACTTATATTTTGCATTTTTTTCAAATTTATTTTTCGATTTTTTCTTAAAAATTACATCAGACAATAATTGAAATTTTGTGAAATTATGCATTACAATAAAGGCAATAGTTGAGTGTTAAAATTTTTTGAAAATAAAAAAAAATACTCAAAATTATTACCAATCTTTTTTTTTTCGACAAATAAAAAATATTATTAAATGTAGTGCTTATATTGCTATTTTCTGCAATAATTAAAAAGCCTTTAGGTATGCATTTAAATCATATAATTTTTAATTTTTTATTAATAATAATTTATTTTATAAATTTACATTGGTTTACAGTGTTTTTGACCATTAAAAACGAAAAAAAATATCTATAAATTACGAATTCATTAAATTATTTATTTTTATGCAAGGCTTTGCGCTTTTAGTCAGTGGTGGTGCATCAAGGATTTGGAACCCCCCTTCCTCTTATTTAAATAATTGAGAAAAATACGCACCCAATAATTGTAAAAGATTTATATATGGACTTTTTTACGTGCATAAAACCCGTGTGACACCACTGATTTTACTATTAAATCTAAAAATATCTATTCAAATTGCGTTTATACTTTTTTGCGCTCTTGCTGCCTTATTCATAAATGTGATTTTTTTTTGAGTGACCCTATGGAAGACTCAGCTAATACGGCATACGTTTTGGAAGACGATTATAAAAATTTTTAGTTAATTATTTAAAAAAAAATAAAAAAAAATAATAATTTCATTATAAAAATTATAAAAACTTTAAAGTACTGCAAAAATCATCTTATCCAACCGCCTTATGGGTAAGATGGCATTCTTGAAACTTATAATAAAACTAAAATAGCGAAAAACCAAAAAAAAACTTAAGAACCCTTGTTACAAATCACATTGTAACATATTTTTTGAGAAGAAAGTCAATTTTTCATGAAATAGTTTAAATAAATAAAAGTTTCACCTGATTTTCTATCTTAAGAAAGGTTTGGTAAGATGGTATGGATTTTACGAAAAATGTATAAGGTAATTCCGGGACTTATGCCCCACCTAACAGAAAAAATTCACTGTACAGCACTGGAATGGTCTAAATCTTTAAAAAATTAAAAATTTACTTATAGTTCTATCTAGAAAAATATACGATATTCAAAATTTGAGGAATTGAAATGACAAACTGTCAAAACTGTATTATCTGAAATAGTAATTTTGGCCATGTCTCCCGATAGTCCGGGAGAGATGACTCACAAGCATAGAAAAGATGCCCCATCTTTGATTGGCATGTAAAATTAAAAATTATTCAATTTTATAAGTTTTATTCCTTTTTTAAATAAAAGACATATAAAAATAAAGTGTATTCCTATTACTTAAACTTAAAATACAACAAAATAAATATAAAACATTAACAAAATTAAAAAAATATTTAGAAAAGGCATTTTAAATGGTTGAGTTTTTCCGTTATTTTGGCATCCTTGCGACAATTGCTTCATTTAATAAATTACAGGGAACAGCACCATCTTTCGCATTGTACCCGATCTACAGGCTCTGTTCTTAAGTAAAAATTTTGCAAACATTCCACGCAGTTTTCTGTGTGTCTTGTTATGTTTGATTCCTGGATTTTGTCATTATTTTCTTTAGCAGCAGTACCTTTTTAACAATTCTACAGGTTTCTATAACCACTTTTTCCTTTTAATTTGGTCGATTTAACAACTGGAACATCATTGGATGTTTTCGTGCTTTCTTTGGCTGCAGTGACTTTTTTCGCTATCTTAACTAATGGTTCATCATCAGAAGAATCTGTTATGTAGGTTTCTGTGTTTTTATTTTCAATTGCTTTTAATACCTCTTTATTTAAAATTTGTGCTTGTTTTTCTTTTTCTTTGAGTAGGTTTAATAACTAGAACTGTATAATAAATATATGTAATAAAAAAGCATATCAATATAAAAATCCAAAATAACAATGAATGGAACTTGCCTATTATTATATTGAACACTATTTTCTATTAAACTTACCCTTTTAAGGCTTTATTTTTCCAAAAATCCAGAGCACTAACGTTACCATATGCATGCACCGATATTTTTAAGTAACTGAGACAACTGTACCAAAAAATTGGCGACATTGTCATTTGCGCGCGAGATTTGAATATTGGGGCAGGGCTATCAAAATGGACGGGCCACGATCCTCCACTTTGTTGACGTCACATCCGGGGCTGATTTTTTTTTTGATTGTCACGTTACGACACAGCTGATTGTCTTTAAAATATTGAAGTTGGAATGACGGTTCATGGATATTTGATTTTTTTTTAAATAAAGCCGGTTTTAAAATTGTTTTTACTATATTCTCGCAGAACAATTTTTTTTAAATGTAAAGTAAGCCCTAATTTTTCATAGCTGCTTCATTAGCTCACACAAAAATTAAGTTTAAAGTAGAAGCGAATGTGACAATCACATATGACAAAGTCAAATACATGTCAAATATAACAGTTGGCATGTGGTACATGGCGGGTAATTTGAATTCAAAATAAGGAATGCTAAATCTTGAAGATTTAAACCTTTTAATCATGTTGCTTCCTTACAAACCTTTGGTGGAATATCGGGATGGTGTCTGAGAATATTTCACTGAAATTTTGCGGAAATCTGTAGTGCCATTTTGAAAATATCATAAAAAAACCTCTGACCTCCCATAAGACCCAATGTAAAATTCAGCCCCGGGAGAACAGCTGATTTTTTCAGGGTCGTGGCCTCCATTTTTGTGTTGGCCTTGATTGGGGCATCTATACCGCTAGGGCATCTCTCCCGGAATTACCTTACTTGGTTTAATTAAATTAACACCAGTATTAACTAAGACCTTAGCATTGTAGACCGGGTTTAAATATCAAGTCTATAGACTTGATACCGACCGGTTTAAGTGTATTTTTCAAAACTCAAGGTCAAATAATTGCAAAGATTTGGTTCACCTAATGTGCAATATGATAGTAAGCATTTTAAAATATATTTCTTTCTCGAAAGTTACCGACGTTCAATCTATTTCTTTTCGGTTTGGGTTTTTTTTACTACCCTCTCTTACTTATTATTCTTATCTATTAATGTTTTTCATCTCAATTGTTTCGATACATGATAAACCCCTGTCTTATCTCATCACCAGTTCTGGTACTACTTCTATTTTTCTGTAACTTATCTTTGATTACATTTCTACCTTGCTTTCATTTAAACAACGAGCTATTTAAATATTACAGAGCCATCTAGTACGAATTTTTGATACAGTGTCACAATTTACCCTTATATCTATTTCTTAATATGATATCTTTAAGCAACTTTCCCTATGTCCGAAACGTGAGCTAATTATTTGTTACAGAGCCACCTACAATTTTCTCTTTCCCAAAATTAATCAAAAATTTTTAGACCACATTCCGACAAAAATACATGAAAACAACTACTGGGAACGCCACCTTTTTATTTAGAATATTTTTCTCTATGTCGTATATTTTCTTGAAGAATTATTTCTTAGTGCAACCTCTCATTTGAATTTGATTTTAATATTTTTTATTTCATATAAGGTCTCTTCTCACATATTCTGAAGCTTCATATAACTCTTAGCGTCACCTATTGTTGCACTTTAGAAATAAAGAAAAACCACATAAAAATAAATTCACGTCAAAATAGTTTGAAATTGTAGTACCACCCCTGAGGGGTTTTTTAAAATTCAAAAAACAATAGAAATAATCTATGATTGATAAAAAAACTTATATACAAAAATTTTCAAAGCTAAATAATACATAAATTACTTAAAGCTATATCTGAAGATGCATTACCGTATTAAATACGTATATTTAAATACTGTAAAAAGCATAAGATATTTTAGAATCCGTTTTCAATTACACATCCACCAAAACAATCGAACATCGGTTTAATCATCGCTAACTTGTCTAAAAAATTAACATGTAAAATATAGCGGACAGCTGACACTGACTTACACCGTTTTTATTCGACATTTCCTAGTGACGTTTGGAGCTTTAAATATGGCTACCATTTTCAAACCAAAATATTATATTATTTTTATTTATTTCTAACCATTGTGAGGAAATATTGTCTTTGTTACAACGAAAAAAGATGACCCATATCGCAAAGTAGTTATGAACAATTTATATAAATATTAAAAACTATAACATTCACGGAAAAAATAAGTTAAACCTTCAACCAAAATCTAGACTTGTAGACCCACGATTGTATCACTTAGCACTGTAAATAAATTCTTAAGTAAATACTTAGAAAATACTGGTGTTAAGGTCTTAGTAAATACTAGTGGAAGGGTTTTTGTCACTTTTTACAGTTAAAGTAAAGTGGTCAGAAAAGTCTGGCAACACTGATACAGATCCTTGGTAATGCCGATCACACACAAAAATGCATAGCGCATAGCATAGCGCATAGAAGTTCAACCTTATGGACTTTTCTTATGCAAATCCAATATGGCCGCTGCTATTCGATCGTTGATTGGTTGAAAGCCTCATGCTACGCGTTATGCATCATGCTACGGAGTTGTGTGTGAAGGCCTTAAAGATTAATAGACTTAAGAAGTCCTAAACCTTTTTGCACGGATCACCTAACAAACAGATAAATAAGCCGGCTGGCGGTCTTTGATCTCGGAGAATTCAACGATGGCTGAGCATTGGGAATCAAACTCAGAGCCGCACTAAAATAAATTTATCATAAAATATGAATGTTTCAGATTGTTGTGTGATGATGCGAAAAAATATATTTACTGCCAGAAATAATAAAAACATTAAAATAGTTTTGTACTACTAAAAATGGGAGCTAAAATAAATTTTGGAGTTTCGGCCGCGTAAAAAAATTATATGTTGTCCTCTGTAGGGGACTATGGAAATAATGTGTTTTATGGAATGAGAGATAGAGGAAGCACAAAAAGAGGTCTTCCTCATACAGCCAAACGCAAAAAGAAAAAAATTGATTGCTTTTTTTGTTTTATTGGGATAACATTTATTAAGTTTCAAGATGAGTAAAATTGTGAAATTTAGATATTAGAAGTAGGACATTATAGAATAATTTCTTAATTGACTGGAATCAGATATTATTTATTAGTTTTTTCAAAAAATTGTAAATTTAAGAAGATACAGGGTGACCAAATAATCTTTACAATTAGCACAAAATTGCTTCACGGTAAATTAATATTTTAAAATTTAGTAAAATCTAATTATTAAAAAAAATAGTTGGTTTATATGTATTCTTAAAAGTGTGAATAGTAGCATAATAAAAAATTATAACAAATTTGTGTCAAAAACTCTTGATCAAATGTTATATAATAGTTTATTATAGAGGGTGTAATTTAAATGATGGATGAAACTTTAAGGGGTTGTGGAAATGGTCAAAACAAAGATTTTTTTCGCATTACATTTTGTTAGACCTCTTTATTTTTACAGGGTGTTAAACTTAGCATTTTTTTTTGATTTTTTGTTTGTTTCTTAAAAATTATAACAGATCATTAAAGTTTTGTGGAATTATGCATTACCAAAACGGTAATAATTAAGTTTTTTTAAATAATTTGCTGCAAGCAACCCACAATTTTAGATATTTGTTTTGTTATTTTAAAAATATTCACAGCATTTTGAGATTAAATGCATTAATAACATAAATAATGATTTTATCAGAGCATCGACGCGTTTAATATTTTTAAAATCAGTAAGGAACGAGGATCTTATATAAAAATTATATGATTTTCTAAAAGCTTCCATTAAAATTAGACATTTTCTAAAGATTGTTGGATCTTTAACCTACAAATTTTTGAGGTGCATAAAAACATCAAATTTTTGTATTATTTATATTGTAATACCTACTAAACTCAAACAAACTCTTGTGATAATATTTTTAAAAAACCGAAAAAAAATCACAAGTTCCTTTGATTTCAAGAAGTGTCAAACACTTCAGCAGTGAAAATTTATATTAGTTGCAGTTTTAAGCTTTTGAAAACACACATCATAAACAAAAATATTAAAAATGTGTTGGAGTTTTTGAATACCTAATAAAGAAAAATGACGCGGGACAATTTGCTACTGGCCGATACGCCGCGGGGACAATTCGCCACTAGATTTTTCGTTTCATGCCAGTGGCAATTGTTTAAACAGTTTTATTTAGCTTGACTTCATATAATATTTTTGTTTGTTCGATTATCACTTTTTTAAACTTTGTCTCAAATTTTAAACTTTGCAGTGATTAAGGTCACTCAATACAGATTTTTACTCAAATAGCAGATCCAAAATGGTCGATTTTCAAATTTATTAAACGATATTCATCAAATTCGGAACTTTAAGGTGTTTCAGGTCTGTTCCCATTTTGATTTTTTTTAGTTTAAGTTAAAAATAATTTAAAATTTAATAAAGTTTCTAGTTTATGCATCAAATTCAAAATCGGTTCATAAATAGCAAAAACCGCCATTCTACATTAGCCATTTTATTTATTTTTTCCAATTAAAAAAATGCTGGATTGTATAGTTACCACGAAATACCTGGTTCGAAAGTTTGAAAACATTATTTTATAAAAAAATATTATATGAAGTCAAGGTAAATAAAACAATGGTAATATCATGAAACAAAAATCTCGCAGCGAATTGTTCCCGCGGCAAATTGTCCCCGCGGCATTTCAATTGGCGGCGAATTGTCCCCGCGGCAAGACGGGCCGCGGCCAATCAGCCACGGTGAATCGGCTGCGGCGAATTGTCCCCTACCCTTTCAATTTGTGAACCTGTGCTTAATTTAAGGATCAAAATACCAATCTACAAATTTCCCTTTTCTACAACTGAGCTGTTTGATACAAAACATCAAAAACTTTCTAAACAAAGCATAGTTTATATGTTGTTTTTTAGGATCTAATGAAGGCGCATTTTCAAATTTGAGATAAATATAACAAATCCTGCAACAGCATAAAAAATAAAATAACAAAATCAAAGGTGTTGCAGATATATCCTTAAGAACTCTTTGTACTTAAATCATTTACAGAATCATCCCATAGGACATTTAATTATTGAACACCCTGTATAGGGTATGGCAAAAGTTTTTAAAAAATCGAAAGATAAAATAATGTATAATCTTATCTTAAAGGAGCCTGCGGAAATGGAAAATAACTTCGATTAAGGGTATACCGCCGCGTGGATTTACAGTCTCTTACGGCACAAACCGTTCCCATTGTTTAAAATCAAAAATCACATATTATATCAAACACAAAAATGTCATCTACACACCACTAACGCGCAACACGTACTAAAACTTTAAAAAATATTAAAATACAGAATGCGCCTCTGGAGTGGTTGACCCCAACATGGCAGGCTGCGTGAAAGATGCGCGTAGCACCCCCCACCACCTGAGTTCCCTATCTGTTTGTTAGGTGATCCGTGCTTTTTGTTACGCGTTTATTCCTGTCGACGCTTACAATGTTGCCGGATAATACACAGTTTCTCAAATAACTCAACCACTTTACCGTCTTAGCTGAGTCTCTCCTAATTGTGTGATTTTAGCGCTTTATTCAAAATATTTGCCTGTATAAAACTTTTTTATTTTTTGTTGATAACTTGGCAACTAAACAATCCTTGACTGACGCGCACTAATAAGAGCAAAATTGTATTTTTGGGAATTTCCCGTTTTGTTTTCAGAAATGCAGCAAGCCTATCACTTCCGACCAGACATTCCAAGTTGATGGTGGAAAACCATGCTGCGTTAAATGCTAAATTAACACTAACCAATTTTAGAGCGCTTTTTTATTACTACACATTCCAGAAAACTAATTTTTCTAAAAACTTATAATGCATCGCAAATATAATGTTTTGTGGATTCCAATTAATGTTAGATGTTGACATATAAAAGTTAGTAAGTAGTGTAAAAATAGAATAAAAAATTTTCTGGAGACGACTCGCTTTTATTAGACTCATAATTATTATTGTCCCTATTTAATTTCAAAGTCAGTCTCGTAACATGGATAACATTAAAACATTACTTTGGCATATAAAACGCACCGATTTTGAAAGCTCAAAATTGTTTTTATAGTTAAGTGCCAAGAGTTATTTTTACAAATTTTCGAAATTTTACTGCATTACTAAGAGTGCTTTAAAAATAAAATTAAAAGAAACAAAGTAAAATTTGCTAAGCACTAAACGCTTTTTTAACAATATTGAAAAGTTTCCGACCTAACACAGAACTCAACACCAAATTTATTTTTCTATATAGTCCCCTTGTAAGGTAATACATTTGGCTCAACGATGTTCAACTGATTTGATGTCATGTCATCACTGAAGTCTGATTTATCCAACTCGTCAAAATAGGCGTTTGTAGCTGCAATGACTTCGAAATCTGAGGAAAATTTTTTCCAGCAAGAAATTTTTTTAGGTTTGGAAAAAAATAAAAGTCTGACGGGGCTAGGTCTGGCGAATAAGGTGGATGGTTTAACAGTTCAAAGCCTAGCTGATGGATTTAAGCCATTACAAGAGCGGACTTGTGGCAAGGTGCATTGTCTTGATGAAATAGAATTTACTTTTTTTCCAAACCAGGGTTTTTTTCACTTATATTCTGCTTGAGCTGGTCCAGTAAATCGCTTTGGTACTCCAAATTTATTTTTCTTCCTTTTTTGAGATAATCTATGAGGAGTATTCCTTTAGCGTCCCAAAAAACCGTTGCCATGACCTTTCCAGCAGACGGTACTGCCTTTGTCTTCTTTGGAACTGGTTCGTCCTTTGCCGTCCATTGTTTGAACTTTTGCTTAGTTTCAGGGGTATAATGATGAACCCATGTTTTATCAACCGTAATATATCTACGCAAAAAGTCCCCTGAATCACGTCTAAACAGTGCCGAATTCTCCTCTGAAATGGTTAGACGCACGAGATTTTGATCTGGCGTGAGCAAACGCGGCACCCATCGGGCAGATAGCTTTCTCATACCTAAAACTTTACATAAATTATGGTGAACTCGCTCTTTTGATATGCCCACAGCCTCAGCTACTCTTCCAGTCTTAATCTGCGATCTTTTAGAATTAGTTTGTCAATGGTTTATACCATTTATTTAGAAGTTTCCATTTTTGGCCTGCCAGAACGCGGAGCATCATCAGTGCTAGTACCATCACGTTTAAAGTCAAATACCCAGGTTTTAATTGTGGTATAGAAAGGAGCAGATTCCCCTAGTGTAGCATCTAGTTCGGCTTTTATTTCCGACGGCGATAACCCTTTGATATGAAAATATTTTAACACGATTCTTAGCTCGTTTTTTTTCCATCTTTTAAAATTGACACACTGTATAAATTTTCAAAATAAACAGGACACAAACTACTTGACGCACTCACTTTAAACTTTAAGCGTATACTGATCACAAGCAAGGCTACACAAACACGTTGGAACAACAAAGCAAATCGGGTCTGCTATAGGCTAGGCCGGAAACTTTTCATCCCATCCTCGTAGCTAGCCTAGCCTTTGCAAAATTATTGATGAAAAAATATAATTTTTAATAAATTTTTAGAAATGTGAAAAACCCATCATGAAAGATCAATCGTATAAACTGGATGCCAAGACTGGTAAACCTCACTGCGTTAAATGTTAATTTTTCCAGCAAAAGAAAAATACAATACACACACACACACACATACACATCTTTTAAAACAAAATCCACACATTTATTTGTTACCTATGTACTTTTCTATTTTGCGTTATATATTTATGTTAATTGTCTATATTTTTATCTATGTTTATTATAAATAAATTTTTTTAACAATATTAATTTTTTGTTATTATTTATGTTAATAGAATGTAGTCCTCAAAATATACCTCCTGTTCTTTAAAATAAAATTAAACCAGAATATCGTTTAAAAGATTAATTGATATTTTTAATTTGGAGTATTTTTAACTCACACAACTATACTAAAATTTTTTATACATCTTTGCGTTTCAGATGATTTTGAAACTTTTTTGTCGCGCCATCTGTCTGTCTGTCTGTAACGACCAACCCGCATAACTGAAAAACCGCTTGCCGGATTTGAATGAAATTTGGTACCTAGGCTGGATCTTGGGTCGGGATGGTCCCATTTAAAAATGAACAAAATCCACCGAACGCAAGCCAAATAAAAGGGGGGGGGGGGTAGATTCCAAAAATTAGAGTTTTATATAAAAATATGGCGTGTGTGATATCAAACGAAAGGTAATTAAATCTGGATTTAAAGAGCATATATTTTAGGTTATTTAAAAAAAAGAGTTGGGCCGGGTATATGTGAGAAATTTGAGTTTAAGTGAAAATATAGCGGGTGTGATATTAAACGAAAGGTAATTGAGTCTAGAGTTAAACAAAAATACATTTTAGTTTAAAAAAAAGGGTGGGGGTAGATTTCAAAAATTAGAGTTTAAGTCAAAACATGGCTTGTGTGGTATCAAACGAAAGGTAATTGAGTCTGAATTTGAATAAAATATATTTCAGTTTTTAGTTATATTAGCTCAGACGTACGTTATAAATTAACTATAGTAATTAGTATGAGCTTAGGTGTTCATATATTGACAGAATATTTTTTTTTAATAATTTTTTATTTGTTTTGAACCGAACTGAACTAGTGTGAGCTAGAGTCCCTGTATGTTGACATATTTGGATATATTAATATATATCAAAATATGTCAACATACAGGGACTCTAGTGTGAGCTTAGGTGTTCATATATTGACAGAATATTTTTCTTTAATAATTTTTTATTTGTTTTGAATCGAACCGAACCGAACCTTACTACCTATAAATTTTAAAAAACTTACCTCATTAAATTCCTTCTCCTCCTGTTTTTCTCCATGAGCATAATTGCCTCCACTTTTCTCCACCTCAACCATCGTTGTAATATTTTCCTCCTCTCTTTCACCGACTGGAGAATTTTTCAACGGCTTTTTGGAGGGCACCCCAAACGGAAATTTAGACAAACACAAAATTTGGGGGGGCTGTCTTTGAATCGGAGGACGGTGTTTGTACGCCGCACTGCGATATTTTGATTTCACGTTAAACCTGCGTTAAAGAAAAAAATACTGTGAATATACAGTGGGAACGCGAGGAGTGGAACAGATTTATTTAAAATTCGCTCGAACTCGTAAATTTTTATTTTTAGCTTCAAAGTTTATAAAGAGAAGTCCACGCAACTATAATCTAAATTATACGCATTTGTAATGACGTCACCAAGTAACAATCAATCAAACAATGTTTTTTTGATTGACAGTGACGGATACTTTACACAGTGGCGTATATAGAAAAAAGTTTCGGGGTGGGCCCGAGTCAGTTTTGGGGGGCCGAGACCTCATGAGGCTGTATTTTATGCTATTTTATGTTTGTATTCATGAAATATGTGGAAAATATCCAAAAAAATCTTAGCTTCGGGGGGGGGGGGCCCGGGCCCCCCAGGCCCCCCCATATATACGCCACTGACTTCACATAACCAATTACCTACCTATTTAAATCATAGACACTACTTTTTTTTAAAAGTTTATTGTCACCGCTGTTTGTAATATACTAAACAAAGATAAACAAAAATGACGTCATTACAAATGGGTATAATTTGAACTATAGGAACATAGGAATCTTGTCGCCCAATTTAGAATCGATTAATACGCAGTGGCGGCTGCTACAGGGAGGGTAATGGGGCGGTGCCCTCCCAAAACTAAACAACAAACAGTATTTTTAATTGATTTATTTAAAAAAAAGTTAAATCTTCCCGTACGACTAATTCTTTTTTTTAGTCTCTGGTTAACAACAATTAACGATTAATTGGGTTGGTTGGTTTTTAAGCGTATATAATCACAAGTCGGCAGTACCATGCGGGACAAAATTTCAATTTTACCGGTTTTTTAGCGGTGTATGAGTTCTCGCGCGGGGTTAGAAGGAATGTTTGTTTTAATTGACGTCGGCCATATTCATTGTGCGAAAACGTTCGTTGCCCTTTTTACGTGTTGCTGGTACTACCCTTATAGAAAACGTATGAGTTTGTTTTGATTTGGGGTAGGTTAGTAGTTAATAGCCTTGCCGGTCGCGTGTCCATTGTTTGTATTTGTTTTTGTTTGTTTTCAAAATGGAAATAAATACCGTTGATTATATAATTAACTGTGCAAATTTAAATACGTTGAGATATGAACTTCGATTACAAATAAAATCTTTATGGCCGCATAGACCGGACCTAAAAATCCTAAAAATTAACCAAAATTTTAGTGCAAGTAATAAAAAATTATAGGATACTGAAAACTGGTTGTGCGGTTGTGAAAAACGAAATGCTTTTTTTTTGTTTTTTTGTCTTATTATGAACAATCCACGAAGTGATCCTGCGTGGGTGGCAAAGAGAATCTGTGATATCAAGCACTTTAGTGAAAATTTAAAGACACAAAGTAAATGTTACTTAAATAACCACATAGAATTTTCTATGCTAGGCAAGACTGATATTAGGTGCTAATTGAATAGTGCCTATAGGCAAAACATTACCGAACATAATAAAACTGTGGCAAAAAAATAGACATATACTTAGTGGGGTAATGGACTGTTTAAAATTTTGTGGGATTTTTGAGGTTGCTGAGACAAACTGAAACTGTTGCTAATCCGAGTACTTTTATCTATAAACAAATAAACTAAAAACTACACCAAGTAGCTGTTTGTATGTAAAATGCTAAAATAAAATTAGTTAGGTTTAAGTTTTTTTATCTATTTTTCCATGCAATATAAATATCTGCCCCCTAATTTATAACGTCACCAGCCGTCACTGATTATGGTCAGCGAGATCGGCCGATCTTGCTCTCAATGATTTTATTTGGTGGAGTTATATTAAAAATAAATTTTACGCTCATGATAGGGCCAATAATTTGAAAGAACTTCGAAGTAAAATTACAGGAGCATTTTAAACCACTACCCCTAACACCCTCCTAAGCCCAAGCGTTGGTTGTTATAATAAGGCTCGGATATTGTCTAGCCGAAGAAGGAGGAATTTTTGAGCATCTTTACTTCAATATTTATGATTGGAAAAAATTTTAATATTTTTGGTTGAGAAAGAAGTTGGCTGTATTTCACTCTATGTTCTTAAGTATTGTTCATACTCGTCTTAGTCTTTTGTTTTTGATTAGTCTTTGTTCTTTGATTAGTCTTGGCTGTCTTAAACAAAATCGGCTGTTCATACTCGTCTTTTGTTTTTGATTAGTCTTAGTCATAACCCACTGAAAAAAAAATTCAATTTCAATAAAAAGGCCCCTTTTCAAACGTCATTTTCTACACAAAACAATCTTATTTAACCTAATTTGTGCACGAAACACAGACACGAAAGAACAAAAGCGAAAAAGAAAATAAAAACAAATAAAATTTTGAGGTTATGTTGAGATTTTCTGTTAAAAACATGATTAATGGCGGTAAATTCAAAATTTCGACCGCGCGCATGCGCTCTTCGGACGCCCTGTAAAAGAAAACAACAAATATCAGCCGATGTCTGTCACTCGTCTTAGTCGTTGTCCTAAGGATTGAAAGTTGGCAACTCTTAAGACAAAGACTAACCAAAAACAAAAGCAAAAGCATTGTATGAACACTCCCATAAGAAACAGTGGTTTTAACTTTCTTATGACAAGACATATGACTAAACCAAGACAAAAGACGAGTATGAACGATCCATTAGATTGTTCGGTATAAGTTAAATCACGTATACAGAGTATTTTAAAATTATTTTGATATAATTAAGCTGTCCAAAACTTAGTGACAACCACAAAATTATTTTTTTTTTTTGAAAAAAACATAAGTATAATTTTTATTTTATTTTTAAAGTCTACTACAAATTTTGAATCTTATTTATGTTGTTCTGTTCCTAAACTAAATCGTCACTATGAAATTTACGATTGATTTCTTTGAAGATTTACAAAAAAAAATAGTGTGGGTTGAAATAAATTTATTCAAAAATATGTCAATTTTTATTTTAGGACGCGGTTGTTGATCGTAGATTCATATATGTAGACAGAGTGTCTTAAAAATAAGTGAGAATCACCAATTTGATTTAAAAACTGTTTAAAAATAGCGCATAGTATATTTTCATTAAGCTTTAAATTATTTTCCTGTTGATAAAAGTCTTTGAATATACCTAATAAAAATTGAAACGGACGAATCTACCCCATAAATAATTTAAAAATAAAAATAGGTGTTTCCGTTTGCAAAAATGATTTTAATAAATAAACGAAAAATTCGATTATTTTGAACGTTTTTCCAAAAATTCCTGAAATTAAATGTAAATTTTTCAAGCAGAATTCAAAAAAAGTTGGTGGTCATAAATTAGATTTGGGACACTCTGTAACATGAAGAAAGTTCGCAAATAAAAAAATATGTCGTAATTCGAAACAGTAAAAAATAGGCGAGAATTGTATAATCATTAGGGTAGCCAAAGTTAGAGTCCCTGTATCTTGATATATTTGGATATATTCAAATATATTAACATACAGGGACTCTAGTCAAAATTAAGTTTCAAGTGACATAAATTATATTAAGTAAACAACTTATTTCTTTTCTTATAATGTCAATTTGGATATGTGCCAATTTTTAACTATATTTATTATACCCTACCACAACTATAATAACTTTATTTTGACCTATATTTTGTCGGTTCAATAGCTTTTTCCAATTATATACAGGGTGTCCCAGATCAAAGCAACTACATGGGGATTTCGGAAACGGTAAGAGATACAAGTTTCTTTAAATAAGAAAAAAGTTGCGCTATTTTAAGCCCAATCAAATGCCGTATCAAAATTAAAAATATCTACAGGATTTTTTAAAATATCGAGCAAAAACTAAAAATTGTGTTTTTTGAAAAATTGAAATATTGTCATCTTGCAAGCAAATTTGGTAATTTTTTATAAGCCTAGTTTTTTTGAAACCATAGCCAATTTTGTTATTTCTTTTGACCGCCATATTGGATTTATACTTCAATAAATAGAGCATAAATGTGAGTTTATTAAAAAAATTGTTTATAACTTACTTGGCTGTGAAACAAATGCCGTAGTTGTGTTTGTTGTCATACCTATCTGTCAAAAATTTGTCATTTATTTGATTTATCTTTTACAGTTTTAAAGTTTTTAAATTTTTTAAGATTTTTTTTCAGTCACATTATCAATCAAATGTCTTTGTTTTACAGCCAATCAAGTGAAAAACAATTTTTTAAATAAGTTCAGATTTTACGTCATTCAAAAATGTATAAATGGTTAAAAAGCTTTTTTTATGCTTGACGAATAAATTTAATTGGCAATCATAAGAAATAACAAAGTTGGCTATGATTTTAAAAAAAACTAGAAGGTCTAGAAATTTTTTTTTAACGTCATTCGATTACTCGTAGTTGCTTATACAAAACTACCGAAATTCATTGAATTTGTTTGCAAAATGGCGGCGATATTTTAATTTTTCAAAAAACACAATTTTTAGTTTTCGCTCGATATTTTAATAACCCCTGTAGATATAGAAATAAAAATAAAATTTCGGAATTCCATTGTCTTTATTTATTTTAAAACACGACGATTCGGTTAGTAAGTATCTCTAACCGTTATCAAGTGTAAACTAAACAATCTAATCTCTAGGCTACTACTTATACTACTTGGTGTGCAGTCAGGTGTGACGGCCCGCCCCCTTTTTAATCGTAAGACGCCTGTTTTCCTTAAGGAGTGGTTTTTATATGTTTGGTATGTCCGTGCTTGGTTGACTGAAAACTTCTTTATTCTGCATTATAAACGCAGCTTCAATAAACTTTCGTTTTCGCCAATGCTACTCCTTATGTAAAACTTTAGCTTCTGACCACTGAATCCTGTGATCATTTGACCATGCATGATCTGCTAAACCGGATTTTTCAATATCCCCTAATTGGGTACTTTTTAGATGTTCATTTACTCTAACCTGAAGAGGGCGTTTCGTTTCACCTACATATGATTTACCACACTCACACGGGATTTGGTAAATACATTCCTTATTATTTGAGGGATTGTCTGGTTTTGTTTTAGTTACAAAACTTCTTATCGTATTTCCCGAAGAAAATACTGTTTTTATATTATAGTGTTTAGCTATTCGTCTTATGTTTTCTGAAATCCCTTGAACATATGGAATGTTAATAACCCCTAACGGATTATTATTTTGAGAATTTGGTACATTTAGTTTGTTTTTAATTTTAAATATCGTTGAGTTTATTAATTTCTCGGAATAACCATTCTGTTGTAAGTCCTTTTTAATGTTGTTAATTTCTGTGGTTAATTCTTTATTATTAATACAAATATTTACGGCTCTTAAATACAAACTTCTTATAACTCCTTGTTTTGTAGCAACAGAATGATTAGACTTAAAATTTAGGTACTGTCCCGTGTGTGTAGGTTTCCTATATACAGTGGTTTGAATGTTTCTGTCTAATCGTTTGACAAGAACATCCAAAAAAGGTAAGGCCGAATCTTTTTCAATTTCCATGGTGCACTTGATTGTTGGTCGAATACCGTTTAAATGGTGTAGAAAATTTTGTAGTTCGTCATCATTTTCCGGCCATATAATAAATGTGTCATCCATGTATCGTAGTTTCAAACAAAGAGTTTCAAACCCTGTAGATATCTTTAATATTAATACAGCACTCGATTAAACAAAGTCGTATCTCTTATACCGTTTCCGAAATTCCCATATAGTTTGCTTTTATCTGGGACACCCTGTATATAGTCAGATCTTTAATGTAGACCGGGCTTTTAAATAAATCTTACTTCTTTTTGGCTAAGTTTTCCACCGCTCTTTTCCAATGTGCATCCTTTCTGAAAGCTGCAGTCGTGGAGTACATTGAAAATCTGTTATCAGAGGAAACTGCCTTCTTTTGTGGTTTTTTTGACGACAAAACCCCAACTTTCTTCTCTAGGGCGTCTGATTTAAGAACACCACCTTCATCTCTTGTATTAAGTGTCAAAAATTGATCCGTTTTTTGAATCGTTAATTCAGCATTGATTTTGAACATCTGAAATAATTAAAATTCAAAAGTGTTAATAACTCAGATAATATTATTGGTTCGGTTCGGTTCGGTTTTGAAGTACTGATAATGTATTTGAAGTACTTTACTCGACAAAATCAAGTACATTTCGAAGTACATTGTTCAAAGTACTTCAAGTACCAAGTACAATTACCGGATTGTCGATGTACAGGGTGTCCCAAATTGGGCACTTTTAGGGGGTTTAAGGTACTTCTAGGGGAGACAGAGAAAAACTGACCACGCATTGCGAGGCTCAAATTTCAAGAGAAGACTTATAGTGAAAACCGCATTTTGAAATATCGTCTCGTCTTTGAGCTACGGGGGCATTTTGAAAAGTCTGCATTTTGGAAGGGAGTCTATAACTTCGTTATTAATGGAAATTTTGATTTAGAGTAAATTGCAGTTTTATAGGCTCTGTAGCGAGGAATTCACCCGTTAAAATAAATTTTAACTGTCACTTTGAGTTTTTGAGATATGACATAAAGTTGCATTTTTTCTTATGGAATGGCCTATATTTTAATTAATTTTCGAATTCCTCATTAAATTCTTTTCAAAATGATGTATCATATGTCATAGTTTGATTGTGCGGTTTCGGAGACAATTAAAGTTTTTTATTTTTGTCTAGTGTGCGTTGAATGACGTCATGCGCCATTGACGTGAAAACCTTGCGATCAAATCCTACTAATGCTCAATGCTCCTATAGTTTTGTTGTCTTATACCATGCAAATCAAGCTGGCCTTGCGCCTTGGCGTTTTGTCATTGTTTTCAATTGTTTAAACAATTTGACATTACGCTTTTATATGAAATTATTTTGCACAAAAGCGTTTTAATTTTATTTTGAAATATGTATCATTTTTGTTACTTTTTATAACTAGGCTTTCAGGGCCGTCAGCTGAATTAAAATTTTTTCAAACCAGGCTTACTATATTTTTGACTCTGTAAAATAATAAAAATACTGGAGTGCCTTGACCTTCCTCAGCAGGAAATCATAGCGCACTAGAAATAAGTGAAAAAGCTGAATATCTCCTAAACTGCTCAATCAAACTATGACATATGATACATCATTTTGAAAAGAATTCAATAACGAATTCGAAAATTAATTAAAATATAGGCCATTCCATAAGAAAAAATGCAACTTTATGTCATATCTCAAAAACTAAAAGTGACAGTTAAATTTTAATTTAGCGGGTGAATTCCTCGTGATAAAGTCTATAAAATTGCAATTTACTCTAAATCAAAATTTCCATTAATAACGAAGTTATAGACCCCCCTTCAAAATGCAGACTTTTCAAAAAGCCCCCGTAGCTCAAAGACGAGACGATATTTCAAAATGCGGTTTTCACTATAAGTCTTCTCTTGAAATTTGAGCCTCGTAAAGCGTGATCAGTTTTTCTCTGTCTCCCCTAGAAGTACCTTAAACCCCCTAAAAGTGCCCAATTTGGGACACCCTGTACTTATAATGTACTTGAAGAACTTTACTTGACAAAATCAAATACATTTCGAAGTACATTGTTAAAAGTACTTTAAATACCAAGTACAATTACCGGATTGTGGATGTACTTGAAGTACAGTACTTGAAGTACTTACGATATTTGACAAATTTTAGAAAAGAGTTTAGAATGATACATAGATCCCTAATTTGCTACGCAAAATTATTAAAATAGTATATTTTATCATGACTACATTTAAAATCAAGTTTTCTAATTTCCGATTTAAATTTGCCGCTAAAACGCTCATTTCTAGCATGGCGTTGCAATGACGTCACAACGCAGTAAACTCGCGGACTGATACACGGCATTCAAGTGTTTATTTGTTTTTGGTCTGTGTTTTTACTGTTTTTTATGTAAAAAATGTCCTATAAGTGGGGTGTAGAGTGCCTCAGTGTTCGAATACTAGCATATAAACACCTGAAAAACTATTTATTCATGTGCCTACAGCAGTAAAAGAACGGAAAAAGTGGCTAGAACTTGCTCGAAGAGACCGAAGGGCCTAATCTAATACATTTTCACTTTATATTTGTAAAGATCACTTTGATGTGAGTATAAATAAATTGTTTCTATTAATTTTTCTCACGTTGTCTATATATATATATATATATATATATATATATATATATAACTATTTCGTAAATGACAATGAAATTTTTGAGGTTATGTTTATTACAAGGGGTGAACAACTATAATAGGCAGAAAGGTGTACAAATTTTTAGGCGGTGCTAGGCAGTTAATAGGCAGGACTAGGGAGTACCTCTAAATGCAGGATTATGCAGTGCACATGCAGGCTAAATGTAGGACTGAGCAGTGCATATGCAAGACTAGGCAGTGCATAGGCAGTACCTACGCAAGACTATGCAGTATAACCTATGCAGTACTTCAAGTAATGCTGGTCGTTGTATACTTTTTGCCTACCTATTCCCTCCTCCCCCCCATTTTAACGTTTCTAAATTCCGTAGAACAAAAGTCACTGTTGTTGGCAAAGAAGCCTGCCACCATAAAGGAATTCAGCATTGGCAAGTTGGAGCTATCGGCTTTGGAGAATCCGTTTTCCATTAAAAATGTTTTTTTATAATCAAAACACAAAATAAAATCTAATTTAGGACGATAATTCGCACTTTAAACCGAAGCAAAGATTACCATCCATAAGAAAATAACACAGAAAATAGGTTAGTTTGAGGCGTTTACTGTTTTGTGACGTCACTCGCAGCTGATTGGTAGACCGCCTGTTTTGAATCACGTGGATAATTGTTTTAATTCAATGAATTTATTTAATTAAAAGAACTATGAATTTGAGAAAAAAATTAAACAAAAAAGTTTATTTTTAGCATTCCCAAGACCTAAAGAGATATCTAAAAATAAATATACATTTATTTTTTACTACTGTCAAACACCCTTTTTCAAATATTGTCCTTGAAATACCTGACAGCTCTGTACTTACATCAATAAAATCCAAAAGATATTTTTCATCCTCATTAAAAACGTGGTTCCGATGAATTTCGCACAAATCCACCAAACGATTCAAGAGCACCTTCAACTGAGGGACGCAACACTCTCCCGTGGAGGTGGGCAAATGGCTGTGGTAGGCTTGGAGACCATGGTATACGTATTGATACGCTGACAACATTTTTTGGTTGATAACTGGCATTGGTTGTTCATGAATCAGTTGAATACTGTCTCTAAAATCATCATTAATTTGAATTAAATTTCACTTTTCAAAGCTGATACACGGTTAAAAAAATTGTCTTAGACATGGGCGCACCCCGAGGCGCACCCCCAAACCTTAAAAAACACAAAAAATAGCTTAAAATTCGACATCATGAGGCTTCGGCCCCCCCCCAAGAGGCCTCTGGCCCCCCCCCCCCAAGACATATTCCTGGGTGCGCCACTGTCTTAGATCACTTTAGGTGACATTCTCTGTTGGTAAAAAACGGTATATATTTTTTTAATCAACAATTTATTAAATTAGTCAGAACTAAAAAGTACAATATCTTACATATATCTTTACCAAATATTTTGCAAACAAATTCAGGATAATTTATTAATAAAAGTGGTTGTAATTTCGATGATAATAACAATATACACTTTCATGCGCCGCAAGCAAAAATTTTGAATTTTTATTAGCAAAAACCTTACTTTTTACTCAGTTTTTATATATTGAAAAATACAAAAATTTGGTAAATATAAGGATAGTAGCGAAAAATATTTTGCTTAAATTTTATGAAAACCGATAATGCCATTTTAAAGATATCGTAAAAAAACTTCAATGCTCAATGTTGAAAAACTCATTAAATGTAGAACCACACTGGACACTCACCTTGGATGAAGATCTTCCAATTGTCTTGCCAATGGATAGAGATAATTTCTGGAGAATCGATTGGCGAACTCTTTCACTCGAACTTCCCTCCTTGTTATGTCGTCATCGCCATCTGGAGTGGGTTTTCCTTTGCTTAGCAGGCACCTGAAAACGGGAAAATCAGGAAAATTGTTCATTTTCATGATATTCGCGGAATTTTTTTACATTTTTTCGAAATAGTAGTTTACCTAACTAGTGCGGAAAGTGCCTCTTTTCCGCAAGCGATTGCTGTTGGCCAAACGACGCGATAGCGGAGTTTGACCAGCAATCAAGTGCGGAAAAGACACTTTACGCACGAGTTAGGTACACTATTTTTTCTATAAGCGTGAGGAAAAAACTAAAAATTAATCAGAAAATTATTTATATTCAAAACGTTTTAATCAAATCAATTATTATTATTCACATTCTAGAACTGACTGGGGTAGATCTTCGTCCGAAGAATCCATTGAAAATCTGATTTTTTTGTTTGAACTTCAAAAGACGCTTGTATCTGCAAAATTGGCTTTGTTTTGACAGTTTGTTTGTACTTTGTTGCTATGGTGATTTAAGATGCCAAATCTAAAACCACTAGTGTTCATTGTTGTTTGACATTGACAATGACGATATTTATACCGGGGAGGTTTAAAACTTATAATTTGAACCTATTTTACTGAAAACTTTATTTTATCGAAAATATTGAAAATATAGCAGAATTTTAGTCAATTTGAATATTTTTAGGATATTTCGTGTGCTAGGAAAGATACAAATGTATTTTGAACGGTCTAAATGTTATAGAACACCTCAAAATCGTAACAAATTTACTTCTCTGCACTAGTGCGAAAAAAATATTTTTCCGCACTAGTGCGGAAAAGTGGACTTTTCCGCACGCTTATAGAAAAAATTGTTTTTTGAATAAACTAAATTCTACATTATTCCGAAAACATTTTTTTTTAAATAATTTTTTGAAAAAAAAATGTGATTAAAAAAAAAATTGAAAATTTGAATATATTTATTTCAAAAAAATTGCTATTCGACAAATGGAACAAATTTTTCATCAAAATATTTTTTAAAATTTTTATTTAAAAAATGTTAAGAGTTTCGTTAAAATTTCGTATGTTAAAAAATGTGCAGAAATACCTACCTAATGTCGTTTATAACCTGTAAAGCTTTTTCGCAAATAAATTTATACTTTTTCTCAAAAACTGAACAGGGTATCCCTCTGCTATTGCTTAGACTATTCTGTGCCACAGAATAACGACTATTGCTTCTTTTAGAAATAATCGATATTGCACTGGGGTTCACTATATTTTTTCGATTCCGCTTGTAACCTACAAAAATATTTAAAAAATAGTTTTAATATCTGGGGGCATAGTAGTGCCCTGCCAAGTTCGCGCGGAAACTGCCGTACCATCTTTTCTTGAAACATTTCAGCCCATATTTGACCTATCTAAAATTCTACCTCGGAATGAGCTACGAAAGTCAAACAGTCGTAGGTCTTTATGGAGTTAACAACATTGGCGTAGCTAGGGGGGGCCAGGGAAGCCTGGCCCCCCCCTGAAGTCCCTCAGGCCCCCCTAAGATATTTTAGGCCTCCTCTGCCGACTACTAGTAAAAGAACATGACGCTGAAAATACATACTTTTCTATTATTATTCAGGGAATATTCAAATAAAATAAATGCATTAAAATTTAAAATCATTCAGATAATGTTTACATTTCAGGAAAAAGCCCTTGTCTTGCGGAATTAGGCTTTTTCTCTTTAAATTATCGGTAACTTTTCTGCACTTATGCAATTTCCCGAAAATATTTTTTAAATTTAAACATAATTATGCATATTGAATAGTTCATACATATTGGCGACATCTTGTAAAATATTATAGAAGTGTAAGTTAAATTTCGCATTTAATAAAGACAGCGACCTTTGCCCCTCTGTTTCCGAAATCGCGTTGTAGATGTCGTAAGGTTATAAAAGACCTTTTTAAACTGTTTTCTAAAATGAATATAATAATCTTTTTAGTTTTTTTGAGGTTAGCGTTTAGTGTCTTATGAAAATTTTCCGATTTTGGTGACAATTTCGTAACCATTTTCATATTAAGTTTTCCCACGTCGTTAAATGGAATAAATTCGTCGAGCAATACCGGGAAATTTTTAATATTAATACTTCTACTCTAAGAGCAGAAATGACCGTTTTAAAAAATTGTATTTTTCGGTTAAATCAAACTGTTGGTCATGATTCTATCAAACAACATATAACAGAAACAGCAAACCTCTACCAACTTTTTAAAGTTGCGAGTATTCTTCCAATTTCAAGTGCAACTTGCGAGAGGTCTTTCTCTGCCATGAGGAGAGTTTTTAATTGGCTTAGAACAACTATGACTCAAGAGAGACACTCAGGTTTGTCATTGTTATTCATAGAAAAAGATGTTGAGGTCGACTTAGACAGTGTGGTAGACGCTTTCAGTCAGCGACGTCGAAAACTTTCTTTGTAGAATTGCTGAATTACATACTTGCTGTGTATACATATAAATAAGTTGGTAAATGTATTATTAAATTTGTTATATTAAAATATTAGAACATTTAATGCGCGTATTTTTTTTTTAATTCATTGCACACTTTGCACGACTCTTTAAAACCTATGTTTGCTTTTTGTTCAAGATAGACCGGGGCCACGGCCCCCCCTGAAAAGCAAGGCTAGCTACGCCAATGGTTAACAATCCCTCCAACTTTCATGGATTTCCATAAAATAATAGTTACGAAATTTCAAAACACGTCAAAATTGCCACTCACTCATGTATAGATCATCAAAATTCTACTTGTACTCCCTTGAAAAAAATCAAAAAAACCTCAAAATTCTAATTCACTCCCTTTCCTCATACATGTAAAATTATGTAAAAGTAACATTGTTCACTTCCAGAGGCGCTAGAGAGCTTAACTTTGGCAGACTAATAGGTAATATAATAAAACTAGAGAAAAATATTTAAAACCCCAAAATTTTAATCTGTTTCCCTCCCCTATAAATGAGTCGCTCAGCTCTAAAGTGGCCCAATTGCAAAATTGTCGTTTTCGAGATTACACCCAAAATTAATTCCATTCTTTACCTATTTTGAAATAAAACTGGCCCTAATGAGCTTTGTCCATTCGTTCAAAGATGGCAGCAGATGTATAGCTGTGCCACTGATAATTTATGCAAATCATGAGTGGCCCAAGTGGTAGTTTGGTCAGTTTTGATTTTCCCTCTATACTTTCACTTGGGCCACTCTAGAGCCGAGCGACTCAAATGTAATAGTGGGTTTACACATGCATGAATTTAGTGGCGCCAGTTCTATTTGCACGCCAGTAAAGGTTTACACTATTGTGCGAAAATTAAAAAGACTGGCACGCCAGTTTCATTTTTAAAGTGTACACGAGATATGTCGGCTGAACTCTCGAAAGCCTGCAAAATAGTCGCTAAACTTTTATTGAAAAAAAAAATAAAAGAGATTCAGGAAAAGGAACAACGAAAAGGCCGTATCTGCATGGGTTAAAGCATGGATTGCTAGTCGATCTACTTTGGGTGCTTCCGAAAAACTTTTAGGACAACTTGCAGCAGAAGATCCTGCGAGCTATAAAAGCCATCTTCGAATGACAAAGCAACATTTTGATATTCTTCTAGAGTTTCTCTTATTTAAACAACATTCTTTAAAATTCGGTCTGCTACTTTAAACCATGGTACTTTTGGGGTGTATACTTCATTTGCACCGGCTCCGGAACGTTGGATTTTTAAAATTTTTGTCAATTCCAAAGCATATGTGTTTCTTATGGATCATATTTTTGCTTTTACTTCTGCAACTTCAAAGCCTTCAATAGTCATTATTTTACTAATTTTTTGGGAAGCATTATCTCGACTATCTTTGTTTTTATACGAACTACTGTGTACATCCCATAAACAAGGAAAACATTCATAGCCTTCAAGAAACTGTATGGTCAGTTCTGCTGACCACTTTTTTCAGCCATATTAAGCTATAAAAACAAAAATAAACAAAATTTTTAAGCTCAAACACAATGAAAATAAAAAATAATGTAAAATAATGAACTTAAAACTGGCGAGCCGACGTGCAAGCACTTGTTTACACGTCACCACTGGCGCCAGCAAATTCAGTCAGCTGCAGACTTTTTTGATACATGCATGCAAAAATATAACTTGTGTGCAAGTCGGTGTTTACACTTGCAAGTTTAACTTACTGGCGCGCCAGTTTTTATTGGCGCCAGCAAATCCATGCATGTGTAAACTCTCCTTAATGTTATGTAAAAGTAACATTGTCCATTTCCAGAAACGCTAGAGAGCTGAGATTTGGAAGGCCGATGAAACTATAAAAGAAAATTAAAAACCTCCAAATTTTAATTAACTTTTCTCCTATATAAATGTAAAGTATTGTAAAGGTAACATTCTTCACTTTTTGAAAAATAGAAATAATAATTTTAATCAGTTGAATTCGTTTATTTCGGTTCGGTTTGGTTTTCTGCCATGACCTTGAAGCCAAGAACTTTTAAAAGTGTTTCCAAAATTAACTAAATTGATCACACCAAAAACTTACTTTCGAAAAGAGCACTATTCACCCTGTCTATTTCGCCAGAAGACCCTGAATGTTCCGAACTATCCAAATTTTCAAGTTTTTCTTGCACACATTTTAAAGAATCTTCTTCATTTGGTTTGTTTAATTTTTCAGCACGTGGTTTGTCAATTATTTGAGCATTTTTCTAAAAAATATATAAATATAATTAAACTAAAGGATTTACAGCATTTTCCTAGATAAATTGAAATATATTACAAAATACTTGATGTTGCCAAAAAAAAAATATATACAGGGTCATTGAGTAAATAAACAGGGTGTTTCCTAAATGAATGTCAATATTCATGGTGGTGATTTTTGGGCCCATTTTTAGAAAAAACTTCATATGAACATATGTCGTAAATGTCTTACCTTTTAAGATACAGGGTGGTAAAAATTTTCAAAAATAAATCATTTATTATTAATATCTACAATACCACTTCAGATATTGTAATGAAATTTGTCGTACATTGTCTGTGAATCAAGAGGCATTTTTTAATGTATCACTTTTTTAGCTCACACATATACTATACTATAGTATATATTCAGATGATTTTGAAACATTTTTGTTGCGCCGTCTGTCTGTCTGTCTGTCTGTCTGTCTGTCTGTCTGTCTGTCTGTCTGTCTGTCTGTATGTCTGTATGTCTGTCTGTCTGTCTGTCTGTCTGTCTGTCTGTCTGTCTGTCTGTCTGTCTGTCTGTCTGTCTGTCTGTCTGTCTGTCTGTCTGTCTGTCTGTCTGTCTGTCTGTCTGTCTGTCTGTCTGTCTGTCTGTCTGTCTGTCTGTCTGTCTGTCTGTCTGTCTGTCTGTCTGTCTGTCTGTCTGTCTGTCTGTCTGTCTGTCTGTCTGTCTGTCTGTCTGTCTGTCTGTCTGTCTGTCTGTCTGTCTGTCTGTCTGTCTGTCTGTCTGTCTGTCTGTCTGTCTGTCTGTCTGTCTGTCTGTCTGTCTGTCTGTCTGTCTGTCTGTCTGTCTGTATGGCTGTCTGTAACGACCAACGCGCATAACTCAAAAACCGATTGACCGATTTTAATGAAATTTGGTACGTAGGCTGGGTTTTGGGGCGAGATGGTCCCATTTAAAAATGAACAAAATCCACTGAGCACAAACCAAATAAAAGGGTGGGGGTAGATTTCAAAATTAGAGTTTATGGGAAAATATGGCGTGTGTGACATCAAACGAAAGGTAATTGAGTCTGGAGTTCAACAAAATACATTTTAATCTATTTAAAAAAAAGGGTGGGGGTATATTTAAAAAATTAGAGTTTAAGTGAAAATATGGCGTGTGTGATATCAAACGAAAGGTAATTGAGTCCGGAGTTTAACAAA
This sequence comes from Aspidapion aeneum, assembly GCA_963576565.1. NCBI lineage: Eukaryota > Metazoa > Arthropoda > Insecta > Coleoptera > Brentidae > Aspidapion > Aspidapion aeneum. The sequence goes on from OY755044.1 coordinate 231,277, forward strand.
ATACATTTTAGTTTTAGTTTTTTTTAAGGGTGGGGGTAGATTTCAAAAATTTGAGTTTAAGTCAAAACATAGCTTGTGTGGTATCAAACAAAAGGTAATTTAGTCCGGAGTTGAATAAAATATATTTTAGTTTTTAGTTATATTAGCTCACACGTACACTATAACTATAGTACCTAGTGTGAGCTTAGGGGCCCATATATTGGCAGAGTATTTTAATTTTCATCAGTGGCGTGCGTACGTAATTTGACCTGCCTATTTTGGCAGACATTGATGACACGCCACTGATTTTTCCTGAAATAAAAATTATTTTTGAAATCCACAATCATTTCTAACCAAAGTTGATCACTTGATTTTTTTCAATCCGATGCACGGTTTTCGCTTTAAAAAAATAAAAACCGTTTCTCTGCATGATCATAGCAATATCGTTAATATGACATAATATCATCATGCACCCTGTATCTCAAAGGGTAAGACGTTCATATGAAGTTTTTTTCTTAAAATGGGCCCATAAATATTGACATTCAATTAGGAAACACCCTGTATATTTAAAAATTGTATGTACAGGGTGTCTTATTATATTTTTTCCCACCCTTTTAGACCATTAATAATTGATATAGAAATATACAAGAAATTGTGTTCGAATTCGCGAAATTTTTACTTTTAAATTGCATCTTGACTATTCCTGATACTTACCATATTTGACAGGCGCTCAAATTTATAGTTTTTGTAAATTGGATGCTTCTTATATTATTTAAATAATGGATTAGACTTGGAACATATTTTCCAAAAATACCCAAAAAAAAAATTAGATTAGACTTGAAACATATTTTCCAAAAATACCCAAAAAAAAAATTACCTACAGTATACATACATATTAGTTTTTAGCCAACAATGGATAACATTAATTCAATGTACAAAACCGTTTTATCTTAGCTTTTGATTCAAATACCATTTCATATTGTAATGTTCGTATACGTTGATTCAAAAATTCATGCTTTTTAATTTTTGTCTGTAAATGATTTAAGTCAGTTACCCCTATGCTGCTCCAGCTTTTATCCATGCTTGCATTGAAAAATAATAAGCATGGAAAACAAAATAACGAGTTTGTAACATCACATCCACAAATCCAGTTGTTTTTTTTGGTAAATATCTTTTCTAAAGTATCTTTTAAAATTCCTACCTTCTTTTCTTTTAGAGCAAGTTTGCGATAATTCTAGTTCTGGAGTCGGCCCTCCTAATATTTTAATTTCAATTTTTTGATTTAAATTAAAGGAGGAAAAGCTTGCTATAATGTTTTGTACACAATTAAGTCTTGAATTATTTCCAGGATTACCCGAACCCGAACTTATAACTGCCTCAGACATATTCGACACTTGTAGATAATAATTAACCCAAAAATTACAAACAAGAAGCCGAAAACAGCATAAAATTCACTTAAAAACTGCGTAAATAAATTTTAATTACGCCCAATACACGCATACTAACGATAATATAAACAGTAATCAGCTGAAAACTATATAAAAACGATGCAAGTGTGTATTGATTTAGCGCACTACCTCGCTCTTTTATCGGCCGATATCCCGAGCATTTCCGATCCAATTGCGTGGCAAAAATTGGATTAAAGAGGAACGCCGAATCCACGCGCACCTCCAGATTCAAGCCCGCCCTCTCATATCTGTACATTCAAGCGAGGCGAGGCGATCGAAGGCCACCGTATGTGGCAGCAAGCGTCAAGTCGAAAAGATATTAATTACTTCCGTTAATGGGCGATAGATGCCACTAGCAGGATCGGGATCATTAAAAAATAAATAAAAAACAACAGTAATTATTTAATAATAGTTTGTATTTATTTTTTTTCTTGTTTTTGCTGGGGGTGCGCGCGCACCAGCGCTCCTATTTGAAGGTTTAACTTATTTTTTTCCCGTGAATGCAATAGTTTTTAATATTTACATAAATTGTTCATAAATACCTTGCAATATGGGTCATGTTTTTCCGTTGTAACAAAGACATTATTTCCATAAAAGGTAAACGCTTTTAATAAAATTTTAAAGAAACTGCTTCAATGTCGTTCACATTTTGTCAATGCTGTTGTTTGACGTTGTCAAAATTGGGGTTCACTTTTTTTTTTGGATTTAAATTTACAAAAATTTTTTGTATTTTGGAACTTTTGGTAAAAAAAGCCATTAGACACTTATTGGAATAAAACCTAACCTTATTTTAAAATCGACCGTATTATGACAGATTTACATATAAAAAGCAGCTGATTTCATTTAAAATTCGGGCTTTGTGTATTTAAGAACCGGATTTATTAGTGTTAACGACTTCATTTTTAAATTTGACTTTGGTATGTCAATTTTGACAGGTCAGCTGTCAGTTTTCTTTGTGAAACTGTTAGAATAAAGTCGACTCTAAAATAAAATCAATTTATTCCAATAAGTCCCTATTCGTGATGACGCAGTCGCTTACTTAATAATGAGTGTTTTAAGCTTAGAAAAGAGATGGCGCTGAGAGCGCGGCATACGTTTATGTTCAATTCAAATTCAAAATCGGCACGCTTCTAGCTGTTATTTTTAGAGGCCAGTACAAATATATTTAAGACGTACGTGGCGAAGATATCTTGTGGTCATGATGTACTGCTATGCTTTTAATGTTTGCTGGGTGCTCCAATAGATGGCAGCGCAATCAAATATTGTTGCTTCATACTGTTTAATTCTAGTAGACAAATATGATTAATTGTAACGAATGGTAAGGTATGATATTATATTAGTTTATGGTAAGGTTTACTGCAGTATTGTGTGCAATATGTGCCACATTTTAATTTTTGAAAGCAGAGAAGATTCTTATCTGCTGTAATCACAACTTAAAAATAATTCATCTCGTTTAACACGAGTCGTTAAATACCGAGATGAATTCCATCAAAGGAGCATGCGCCAAAATTAACGTCAAAATGTCTAATTTAAATTATTGGCGCGAATACCGTGAGTGGCGCGAGATCGAAGAGCTTAACGTATAATAAAAAATTCAAGGTATAAAATAATGGTCAATTCTAATTTTTAGGTATGATTTTATGTCGGTCCCGGGTGGTTTTTTATAATCGGAGCACTCAGCAACTTTATGATTGAAAATAAATTGAGATTTTTTTGGTTAATTATGACAACATAATTTTTTTCTATCCGTCACCATGTACATAGTGTCCCAAGTTCGATGTTTTTGGGGGGTTTCGTGTTTCTAGAGGGGCTAAAAAAAACTGATCCCCCTTTGCGACACTCAAATTTCAAAAGAAGCTTAAAGGTGAAAATCGCATTTTGATATAGCAAGCCGTTTTTAAACTACGGGGTGTTTTTAAAAAATCTGCATTTTGTATTTTTTTTTATTTTTACCACATATTTTAGTTTACTTAGTGGGTTTAAAATATTTTTATATTATAAAATTATAAAAATAAAAAAATAATAAAGAGGTGATTAAAAAATAAAAATAGAGAAAACAATAAAAAAATTAAATAGAGTGTGATACATCATTTTAAAGGAAATTTTAAGCTGATTTTAAAAATCGAATAAAAAAAGAGTTATTCTGTAAGAAAAATAACAACTTTATGCAATATTTTAAAAACCAAAAGAGATAAATAAAAACTGTTTACATCTGTCAATTCTTCAAGAAAAGATCTATAAGAAAGCTATTTACACAAAAACAAAATTTTCATAAACAAAAAAGTTATAGACCCCCTCCCAAAATGCAGACAAAAACACTCCGTAGCTTAAAAACGGCTTGCTATATCTAAATGTGGTTTTCACCTTTAGGCTTCTCTTGAAATTTGAGCGTCGAAAAGGGGGGTCAGTTTTTTTTTATCTCCCCTAGAAATACCCGACACCTCAAAAAAACAACGAATTTGGGACACCCTGTACAGGGTGTGACAATGAAGTCGATTTTTTGAGAGGGAACACCCTGTATATTTTTTCATTTTAAGATTCGTCTTTTCTTTCTGATTTCAAAAATATACAATATCTACGTGCTGCGATTAATATTTTTTGAGAAATATGCAGTATTTCTTCTATATGATCTTATGCATTTCACGTTTATTTTGTTCTGCCATGGGAGCAGTGGCGTATATAGAAAAAAGTTTCGGGGTGGGCCCGAGACAGTTTTGGGGGGGGGGGCCCGAGACCTTATGAGGCTGTATTTTATGCTATTTTATGTTTGTATTCATGAAATATGTGGAAAATATCCAAAAAAATCTTAGCCCCCAGGCCCCCCCCTCCATATATACGCCACTGCATGGGAGAATTGACTCTCAACTCCAATGTTTCTTCAAGTATTTCTTGTTTGTGTTTGTATTTCAAATCATCACTCAGATCCAAGTTTTTTGTGAAGGAGCATTTACATTCTAGGCATCTAAACATAAAAACACTTTCTGCATAGGAATACCTTTGTTTTTGTATGTCATGTTTACTTTGACAGTGTTTATTCAAATTAAATTGGGCACTAAATAATTTATTGTCACACAACTTGCACGTCACCGGCATTTTCACAGCACAAAAACGACGAATTTTCATAAAAAAGAACTGGAAATTATTAAAGTTTTGCTGTATAAAACCATACTGAAATATCTTTCAGTTGATTGGTTGGCAGAAGTGACAGATCAACGCTTGCGCACGTCTTCGAATTCATCTCGGTATTTAACGACTCGTCAATTAACTAGTGGTCGGATCAGTGTTGTCACCTCTACCGATTTTTCGGTAGACCTACCGATTTAGCCTTTTACTTTACGATATACCGAATTTCCATAGTTTTCTACCGATTTTTTTTTCAATATAAACTTGTTTTTTTTTGATACGCCTCGTAATCGCGATTGAAAAAAACACCATAAATAAAATATTGTTTTTATGTAAGATCCTTTTGGTTAAGAAAAGCCATTAGACACTTATTGGAATAAAACCTGACCTTATTTTAAAATCGATAGTATTGTGACAGATTTACATCTAAAAAGCAGTTGCTTTCTTTCAAAATTCGGCCTTTGTGCATTTAAGAACTGGATTTATTAGTGTTAGCGACTTCGTTTTTAAATTTGACAATGGTATGTCAATTTTGACAGGTCAGCTGTGAGTTTTCTTTGTAAATCTGTCATAATAAAGTCGACTCTAAAATAAAATCAATTTATTCCATTAAGTCCCTATTATCGTGTTGACGCAGCCGCTTACTTGGCATTTTTTTAAACAAATTAAAACGTATTTATCCTAGGGTAACAACTAATAATGAGTGTTTTAAGCTTAGACAAGAGATGGAGCTGAGAGCGCGGAACCCATTATCAGTAGCTTGAATTTATCCAACCCATACGTTTGTGTTCAATTGAAATCCAATATGCCGGCACGCTTGTAGAAGTTATTTTTAGAGACCAGCACAAATATACAGTGTTGCCACCTCTACCGATTTTTCGGTAGATCTCCCGATTTAGCCTTTTACTTTACGATATACCGAATTACCATAGTTTTCTACCGATCTTTTTTTTCAACATAAACTTGTTTTTTTTTGATACGCCTCGTAATCACGATTAAAAATACTCTGCCAATATATGGGCCCCTAAGCTCACACTAGGTACTATAGTTATAGTGTACGTGTGAGCTAATATAACTAAAAACTGAAATATATTTTATTCAACTCCAGACTAAATTACCTTTTGTTTGATACCACACAAGCCATGTTTTATTATAAACTCAAATTTTTGAAATCTACCCACCCATAAAAAAAAAACAAAAACTAAAATGTATTTTGTTAAACTCCGGACTCAATTACCTTTCGTTTGATATCACACACGCCATATTTTCACTTAAACTCTAATTCTTAAAATATACCCCCACCCTTTTTTTTTAAATAAATTAAAATGTATTTTATTTAACTGCAGACTCAATTACCTTTCGTTTGATATCACACATGCCATATTTTCATTAATTTTTGAAATCTTCCCCCACCCTTTTATTTGGTTTGTATTCGGTGGATTTTGTTCATTTTTAAATGGGACCATCTCGACCCAAGACCCAGCCTAGGTACCAAATTTCATTAAAATCGGCCAAGCGGTTTTTGAGTTATGCGCGTTGGTCGTTACAGACAGACATACAGACACACAGACAGACAGACAGACAGACATACAGACAGACAGACAGACAGACAGACGGCGCAACAAAAAAGTTTCAAAATTATCTGAAACGCAAAGATATATAAAAATTTTTGAAATCGGAGCTACTTTTTTTTTCTCGAAAAAATTAGGATCACCATAGCTCACACTACTATAGTATAGTAGTAGTGTGAGCTAAAAAAGCACCATAAATAAAATATTCTTTTTATGTAAGATCCCTTGTAGAATAAAAATTTTATATCAAGCCATTGTTTTTAAAAGTGTATTTATGGCGCCATCTCTTGGATTTTGTGATATATTCAGCCGGCAGCCGCAAGCGGCATTAACCCAGATAAAGCCAACAAAATTTTATTTTTAAAATTTGATAATTGTTTCTTTTTTTGTTAAAAAAAAAGAATCCCACATCTTTACTTGACTTTACAAAAACACGCAAACATAAATTTTAGTTTTAGATTTTTTAAAAAATTGCAGGTCCTAAAACTGGCGGCATCCCACAAATATAATATATAATACCCAAAAATACCGAAACTAACTTCAAAAGCTTGACTCTTTTTTTAAAAGGACAGCCCAACTAACATTTATAGTAGCGGCTACATGTTCTAAAGGCTTTGCTACTTTCTTATAGTAGAAATGTGGTGATCCCAACCAAAATTTGTTACTTTTTAGTTCTAACTACTATTTAGTATCAGGAAATAGTAGATGTTTCGTAAAAACGACCCTCTAAACTACTTCATAGGATTGTTTCTTGATAGTCGATTCTGATAGTCTTCTCTACCACAATAGGACGTTGCTAAAGTTTTACTTTCTTTTTAGTCGTTATTTCGTAGTCGCCCTGACTTTTATATCCTACTTAATTACCACTAGAAAGTTAAGCTTCATTGGAGTCCCAAACAAGTGTATCCGACAACTACATTATAACTTTAATTTTTACTACAAAAGTTTGTGTCATCATAGTAACATCTGATGTAACAATGTAGACAAAATAACTTTTTGGATCAACTTTAAAGCCGCAACTACTTTCAAGTAACCTTTTCGACTATCAGGGAATATAGTTTGGGACGCCATGTTTTTATGTAAGAAAGAAAATTTAATATTTTTGTTGTCGATTTATGAGCTCATATTAAAGAGCCATACTATTTTATAAACAAATTAGTTGAAGCTTACCAAAAATGCTCTTCTTAAGCACCATTTGTTGGAGTTAACTGTCGATTATGAAAACATAACCTCTAAAATCACAACACAAAAATTCCATCAGCTACCAGAAAACGGCTTAATTTTACGGGCGCACCGGTTTTTTGCAATATATATAATGCATGTTATACAAAAAACTTTGCGTCGCACTCGAATTTTGATCCTCTGCTCGTAAATTCTCACACTTTTGGATAACATAGTTCATATTATAACCATAACCAAACAAAAAAACTAAGCGAGTCTGTTTACTGTTGTGTCCACCATATTGTGTAACAATTCTACCATAAAGAAACGATTATATTATTTGCAACTACATCGCAACTTTTATGCCATTACGGAAAAAAAACAGCCTCTACGACGTAGTAGATACCTGGCTACGACGTAGTAGTGTAGTTGTTACTACAGTGACTTTAAACACTTGGCCAAGTAGTTATAACCAGAAATTGGTTCCCCACTTAGGGAATTATAACGTCGCTGTATGGTATACTGAGACGTAGCGGGAGTACGTTGCGGTTACTTTTAAGAAATTCTTTCTAGTTGGGGTTTCGTCGTTACAACTTTAATTGTTTGTTGGGAGTGGCCATATTTGGGTTAAAGATCACACTATTATAAACCCTGAGGTTTTTTTTATAATATTATCTACCTAATCGGGACCTATTGCAATAAAGCCAGGCAGAAATTGTGCCGGGCACTATATTAACAGTTTCACATTATAAGAACAGCTGTCTTGTTTCAAAATAAGGCCATTGTATATTATAAAAGCCGGAATTAATAGTGACGCCACAATTAATGGAAAATAAACGACTGGATTTCTAAATTCGACTTTGGTATGTCAATTTTGAAAGAACAACTGTCAGTTTTTAATGTGAAACTGTCAATATAGTGCCCGGCACAATTTCTGCCTGGCAGTGGCGTATATAGAAAAAAGTTTCGGAGTGGGCCCGAGGCAGTTTTGGGGGGGGGGGTAGACCCCTTGAGGGCGTATTTTATGCTATTTTATGTTTTTATTCATGAAATATGTCGAAAATATCTAAAAAAAATCTTAACTTCTGGGGGGGCCGGGCCCCCCAGGTCCCCCATATATATGCCAATGGTGCTTTGTTGCAATAGGTCCCTAGTATGTACCTAATTTTTTTATTTAATTTTTAATTTTAGTATTTTGTCAGTAAAAACAAATCGTAGAATTACAATTTACCTACTAAATCAATCCAAACTATCGATAGTTCTCCAGGCAGTGCTTGCTGAGGTGATTAAAAAATCTACCGAAATCTACCGATTTTTCTCGAAGCCTTCTACCGAAGACCTCAGGGTCGAGGGTGGCAACACTGCAAATATATTTAAAACGTACGTGGCGAAGATATCTTTTGGTCATAATGTACTGCTATGCTTTTAATGTTTGCTGTGTGCTCCAATAGATGGCAGCGGAATCAAAATATTATTCCTTCATAATGTTTAATTCAAGTATGCAAATGTCACGGTTCGGTTCACTGATAATTAAAACGAATGGCTTGGTTCGGTCATTGTGTGCACCATGTGCCACATTTTAATTTTTGAAAGCAGAGAAGATAAACTTCTCTGCTGTAATCACAACTTAAAAATAATTCATCACAGTTTACTAGTGGTCGGATACTATGAAAGGGGTCAGCTCTATCGATAGTTTTCGATAGTCTCAAGAGATACTATCGAAAAAAAAAATATTGTATGTGGTTAAGACTACACGGCAGAAGTGTAAACTTCAACAAGGCGAAATTAATAATATTGGCCAATAACATATTTAGCAAAGCGGACCGAACCAAACTCTTCTGTGTACTGGCATTGAGTATATGGGTGATTTTCTCAATGGTACTGGCCTTCATCTGCATCATCATATCACTTCTCACAGTTAAGTATGATTCATAAAGTCAGTTGAGGTTCGGAGTTCGAAAGTTGAATATCACCTTATTGAAACATGTATTTCCATTCATAAAGTAAGTTGAGGTTCAGTAGAGGAGTTAGAGCAGCGGCGTAGCGTGCCCGAAAGGGCGGGGGGGGGCGACAGCTAAAAAGGGCGCCTCTGAAAACTGATGAAAAATCTTACGGCAAAAAAAAAAACCAAAAGGTCAAAAAGGCGCCTCTCACAAATCTTGCGACCAAAAAAAAAAAAGGTCATCATATGTCAGGGGGCGGCCGATAAGTCACAAGGGCGCCTCTGACAAAATCTTGCAACTAAAAAAAAAAAAGAAAAAAGATCATCATGTATGAGGGGGCGGCCGATACGACACAAGGGCGCCTCTCCCACCTATGGGGCGCCACTACCCTCGGGTCGGGGGGGGCGACGAACCCCCCGCGCCCCCCCCCCCACGCTACGCCGCTGAGTTAGAGATAACCAAATTTTATGTTGGGAGTTCAGAGCAGTTGGTATCTACCAATAAAACTACAGCATTTAGTCACCTGACCATCAGCTGTTGCAGCCAGAGAATGATTTATGAGTGTGGCGGCCATTTTCATTTTAGTTGTTTGGATTTTGAATTGAGTAGTTGTTTTTAAAAATTTTGGTGTGTTCTTATTATAAAAAAATGACTAAGGAGAGATTTCTGACCTGAAATTTTTTAAGGTTAGGTAGAATCCAAAGAGCTGTTTTGTGTCATTTTACCATTTTGAATTATTGGACCAATCATTAATAAGCAGTCAACTGAGTTTATGAATGGCTCAAATTGTGAACTCCAACTACCAACTGACTGAACTCCGAACTCTCGGCGTCAACTGAACCTCAACTGACTTTATGAATCGAACTTTAGTCGACTCGAACCGATTTCACCTGAATGAGCGTTACATAGCCGAGCCTGACAGCTCAGTTGAATTATTGAGTAAATAACCCATATAGAGGAGCCACCGGCAAGCTTTACCATATCGAGGGGTAGATGGCGCTGGAATAAATTCGTCTGGTACGCAATATTCAGGGACTGCTTGTACGATTTAGTTTTTATTTACTCAATGACATAGGGGTTGTGTAATCATTAAGCCTTTTTCCTCGCAGTAACTACAAGTTACCAGGTAACCTGGTTACTCGTTTTCTGTTTTTCTTCGCTGAGTAACACTAACTATGACGTCACGAGTAACCACACAGTGTAACCAGCCTAGCAGACGTGGTTGCTGAAATATTTTGAGGTTAAGATCGTTTTTTTTTTGTTTTTTTTTAATGTTTGATTTTAATCCCAACAAACAATTAAAGTTGTAACGACGAAACCCCAACTAAAAAGAATTTCTTAAAAGTAACCGCAACGTACTCCCGCTACGTCTCAGTATACCATACAGCGACGTTATAATTCCCTAAGTGGGGAACCAATTTCTGGTTATAATTACTTGGCCAAGTGTTTAAAGTCACTGTAGTAACAACTACACTACTACGTCGTAGCCAGGTATCTACTACGTCGTAGAGGCTGTTTTTTTTCCGTAATGGCATAAAAGTTGCGATGTAGTTGCAAATAATATAATCGTTTTTTTTTGGTAGAATTGTTACACAATATGGTGGACACAACAGTAAACAGACTCGCTTAGTTTTTTTGTTTGGTTATGGTTATAATATGAACTATGTTATCCAAAAATGTGAGAATTTACGAGCAGAGGATCAAAATTCGAGTGCGACGCAAAGTTTTTTGTATAACATGCATTATATATATTGCAAAAAACCGGTGCGCCCGTAAAATTGAGCCGTTTTCTGGTAGCTGATGGAATTTTTGTGTTGTGATTTTGGAGGTTATGTTTTCATAATCGACAGTTAACTACAACAAATGGTGCTTAAGAAGAGCATTTTTGGTAAGCTTCAACTAATTTGTTTATAAAATAGTATGGCTCTTTAATATGAGCTCATAAAACGACAACAAAAATATTAAATTTTCTTTCTTACATAAAAACATGGCGTCCCAAACTATATTCCCTGATAGTCGAAAAGGTTACTTGAAAGTAGTTGCGGCTTTAAAGTTGATCCAAAAAGTTATTTTGTCTACATTATTACATCAGATGTTACTATGATGACACAAACTTTTGTGGTAAAAATTAAAGTTATAATGTAGTTGTCGGATACACTTGTTTGGGACTCCAATGAAGCTTAACTTTCTAGTGGTAATTAAGTAGGATATAAAAGTCAGGGCGACTACGAAATAACGACTAAAAAGAAAGTAAAACTTTAGCAACGTCCTATTGTGGTAGAGAAGACTATCAGAATCGACTATCAAGAAACAATCCTATGAAGTAGTTTAGAGGGTCGTTTTTACGAAACATCTACTATTTCCTGATACTAAATAGTAGTTAGAACTAAAAAGTAACAAATTTTGGTTGGGATCACCACATTTCTACTATAAGAAAGTAGCAAAGCCTTTAGAACATGTAGCCGCTACTATAAATGTTAGTTGGGATATATATATATATATATATATATATATATATATATATATATATTAACAACGAATTATGTTTGGTAACGGTAGAAAATGAAGCACATCTCTTGAAGTTGGTACTATATCAATTCAACTGCAACTAGTCTTAAAATGTACTGCCTTTGGTGTTCTGTGGTACTGCGGCCTTACCACAGAATACCAAAGGAGCACCCTGTTTCCAACCCGATTCAAAAAACGCATCAGGTAACGCTGCATTTAAAACTGGTGCAAATCCATGGCCCGTGATACGTTTTTTGAATCGGGGTGGGCATGCATTGGTGGAAACAATGAATTATTTTCTGCATTTCGGAAATTGCTGGTAAAAACAAAAACAAACAATTGGAAATGTTATCCACAGCTGACTGTCTGACGTCATACAGCGGTTACTCCGAGTAACCGTGACGTCATTTCGAGTAACTTAAATGAGTGACTAGTAACCTCGAGGAAAAAGGCTTCTTGATTGTATTGAGCAAACCTTTGTTTCTGGTGGTAATTGACGGTCCACTAAGGAGTTTAATTCCATATCTGACAAACTGAAGCAAGCATCAGAAACTGCGAACGATGGGTTCGAATCGCTGGAAGAAATCCTGTTGGGATGAGCGGAGAAATTTCGACGAGTTTCAGTCATTAATTGGTTTAAAGTCGAACCTTTTCTTAAAGTCAAAGTTTTTTTCTCTAATGCTTTAAAAATGATAAATTCTCTATTTGTGTCTGAAGATCGTAGCATGTAATGGAAGGCTAAAAAAAATTAAAAATATTACAAAAAAAAGTAGGAGGAGTGTACCTACCTAAAATGGGATACTTACAATACAAAAAAAAGTATTGACGTTATTGTATCCCATTTTACCTGGCACTTCCTCTACAGATACAATATATCTTATAAGTAGAGGAATCGAATATTCGTAAAACACTTTCCTCTATAAAGCCCTTAAGTTTTAAAGAGACCAACAAAAGCCCAGCAATAAATAGAAATTATTATCAAAATCAATTAAATAGATTTTAAGGCAGAACAAAAAATTATTAAAATGGTCTGAAACGCAATAAGATATAAAAAAATATCAAATCAAAACAATTTTTTTTCTTAGCTTTGGAAAGCTTTAGTATTCCTATAATACCTGTCATATAATTATTAATAGAACAAACTTACCGTAATATCACTAATCTGCTGTAACGATTTTTTTTAAATAAAAAATAAATAAACAATCATAGAATGTCAAACCATATGTGTATAATAGCGTGTCAAAAACGTTTTTAAATATTATAAGGGGTTGGTTGTATTTGTTTGTATTGAAATATTTCAGAGGCGCACGTGTATATACTCATTTTAAATTGTAGATACGTTTCTATGGCAACCCGGAAAACATAGACAGTAGCGTCGGAAAGAAAACAAAAATAAACGTATGCAGTTTTGTTTGTAACGAAAAAAGACAGACTCTAGGCGACCATTGGAAATTTTATCAATTCTCGAAGAAGAAACTCGTAATTTGTTGACAATAATTTTTATGTGAATTGATTGATTAAAATCATACCTATCAAAGAATTAATTTAAGTTTTTTTTTAATTTCAAATAACTTGTTTAAATATGTCATGTTAGTTTAAGTGAGTGCACCATCACAACAAAGATACACGGTAAAAAAAGTTGTCTTAAATCAAAGCAAATTGCTTTGAAGTAAAATAATTTGTGTTTTCCAATTCACCAAAAGAATATTTTTTTGATTTAGCACAAAAAATGTCTTGCTTCTTTATTTTAATATGAAACAGAAATTGTTTTAATATAAATTGGAACTAAATTAATCTAAGGCACCATTTTCTCTGGAAGCATAATATTACTTATATGAAGACAATTTGCTTTTTAGAAAATGGAGCATACTGAAACAAAACAATTAAAGAAGAAAAATAAAATCTCATTTCAAGATTATGTTGAACTAAAAAGAAATATTTTAATGTAAAATAAATTATTTTAAGGTAAATCAATTTATTCAAGAAAAGAATGTGTTTTCATTCTAGACAAAATTTTTTACCGTGTAACTATACAAAAAAATTTTGACAAGAGAAAAGACAATTTAAAAGTCCCATATAAATCTAGTGGACTATGAGACAACTCAAATTTGTGAGGCGAAACAACTCTATAGCGGAACATCGAAGAGTACCATTAAATACGATTGTTTTGCCCCCCTTGAGTCCCCCCAGTGCAGTCAGTGGAGCTCAATTGTTGGGCAAATTTACCGTAAGTATACTTAGGTCATTTATTTATTTTATATATTTAATTAAGTACTGTGTATTGGAAACAAATCCAGTGAGTTGGAATTAGACAATGGACAAGTAATATCTCCATGCAATGAGGATGTATATTTGAGTGTCACATTTGATAAGACAGGAACAGACTGTAAAGAACTGAAAAAAAGAATAGTAAAAGCAAAAAAGGTTATTGGATGTCTTAACAGTGTTTTATGGAGCAGAAAAGAATGTAAAATTTAACATATATGAAACAATGGTGAAAAGCACGATGTTGTATGGAATAAAGACTTGTCGTTTAACAGAAAAATACAAAACAAAAATGGAAAGTGTCGAAAGATCAATGAGAATATCTAGAACAGATCACATAAGAAATGAGATCATAAAAGAAAGAATGGGAATCGAGGGAAACATAACGGATGACATCACTAAAAGGCAACTGATATGGTACAACCATATACAACGGATTGAACGACGAAAGATTACCAAAGCAGGTCCTAGAATGGCAACCAATAGGGCGCAGAAAAAAAGGAGTCCTAAACTAGAATGGCAACAGCAATCCAAACAAAAAAATTTGACAGATGATTGTCAGGATCGAAGGAAGTGGAGAATAGGCGTCGAACAACGTAGAAAAATGTTCTAAACCAACATAATAATAATAATATATTTAATTAATAATTTTTATTAAATGGCAATTAGTTGATTTTATAGATATATTCACACGCATGGCAAAAGCTGACGTCACGCACGCAGAGTTTCTTTCCAAGGCTTGGAAAGAAAAATCAATAAAACAAACGAGCTCTTGCCAAGGTGTATTCATTGTGTGCGCGCTCCAATTTTTACTCATACTATTTTAATTTACTCTGTTAAAAAAACAACAACAATATATTATAAGTGTTAAAAAATAATTTATACTGCAATAAATTTTTAAATTTACATAAAAATAAAAAGGTGGTTTAAAAAATTTCACCGGTATTTTGTAGGCCGCTAATTTCTATAACATTTCTTGTTTGTGGATATTTTTAAAGTATTAGTCATAACAATTAATAAGGTTGAAAACTAAATAAAAAACTATGGCATCAAAAGTTATGGTAAAAATGCCTATAAATGTTGTGTCCTTTGGGCAAGTAAGTAAATAATTTTGCTTTAATTTAAATATAGCGATCTATATAACTCTTAATGATTCATATGTCAGTGGGCCTTGAAACCCCTCCACTGCGACCACTAGTGGGTCTATTGTGACTCAGTTTTGAGTGGTTTCTCACCACTGTATGCCTAATCTTCCAAAAAGGTTTGCTATCAGTTCAGGTAAGACACTGTTCAGATCTTCTGAATCCATTTGAGGTTTATCGAAAGTGTTTTGACGTAATCGTACAGGGTGGGCCAAATTCGATGTTTTTTGCTGGTTTTAGGTTTTTCTAGCCGAGATACACAAAACCGAGTGGACATGTCCTGGGCTCGATTTTCGAGACGTCTTCAAATATGAAAACCGCTTCTTGATAAACCTCATAGTTTTTTAGCTACAAGGGGATTTTGAAAAGTCTGCATTTAAGGAGATGGCCTTTAACTTTTTTCATTATGAAAATTTCATTTTGGTGTAAGATGCCTTTTCGAAGGTTTTTTTATGAAGAATCCAAATGTCAAACTAATTTTTATCTGTCACTTTTAGTTTTTGAGATATTAAAAAAAAAATTAAATTTTCTTATGGAATGACTCGTTTTTGTTTTGAAATTTTGATTTGCTCCACCATCTTTTGGAGCACATAGCAAACATTAAAAGCATACCAAAATACCTCATAACATTGAGTAAATAACCCATATAGAGGAGCCACCGGCGAGCTTTACCATATTGAGGGGCAGATGGCGCTGAAATAAATTCATCTGGTACGCAATATTCAGACGGTTTTGTCACGTTTTGTCTCTAATCCTTTGTAATAGTGAGAAAACTTTCATAAGATTCCGATGTACCGAGATACGAGAGAAACAAGAACAGGCGAAATAAATTGCTTGCTATACATATCGATCAATGAAAAGATCGAAAACAAATCAAAAGAAACAAACTAATCCGTGACCTACAACAGCTCTTTCTGCCTTTCAGGACAGATCAACGCTTATTGCGTTTTTACCCGCTATCAGACACGTGAGCGTTAGTCAACGGAATTTTTAAGCCAAATAATACTAACAAACGTAAAATTTAATACCCGTGAATTTAAAAAATCAAACAAGGTGTCTATTAGATCTTGGACCCCCCCTCCCCCGTGAGGTTAAGCTTTCAAGCTACCCACGGAAAAATATGAGGGAAACAAAAACTCCTTTTTACCCGATTAGTCACGAAACTTATTCACGGGTACTAAATTTCACGTTTGTTAATTATATTAATAATAGTATAATTTATTATTAATATTATTTTTAAATTTCTAATAACAAAATACAAAATTAAAATTTAAAATGTTTTGAGCAAATCCCTGCATTCACATTAAATTTATCTTCACGTCTAGACAAACGGATCCACTCCTGTGCCATTTTTTTGTCTTTTGCAAAGGTAAAAAAGTTCACATCGTGTGCAAAGCCTTTCACGTGATTGTTCGAATCACAACCATACACTGCACATCTCATTTTCACCAATTTTAAATAATCAAAACATAAAACTAAGCGACAGAAACGCATTCAACAATGCAAACTGCAACCTAAATTAAGGGCGTTCACTCTCAGTGTGACGTCACCCCAGCTGATCGCGAAGCGCACTGTATGCGCGAAATCATATCTTGTCTTGTTGTATCATGGTGTGTGTACTTATGATGAATTATTTTTAAGTTGTGCTATTAGCAGAGAAGAATCTTTGAAGCACAGATGGTGGTTGGCTAACCATACTGGCTTCAAAGTATCCCCACACAAGTGTGGTAATATCTCTGCTTTCCAAAAATTTAAAGGCTTTATTTAATAATTCGAACCATGCCATATATATTATAATCTATAATCTTTGGCGAAGCCTAACGAATTAATCAAATTTGCCCACTTGTATTAAACATTATAAAACCAAGGAAAGAAATTATGATTTGGTCCACCATCTTTTGGAGCACATAGCAAACATTAAAAGCATACCAAAAACGTCATGACATTGAGTAAATAACCCATATAGACGAGCAACCGGCGAGCTTTACCATATTGAGGAGCAGATGGCGCCGAAATAAATTCGTCTGGTACGCAATATTTAGGGACTGCTAATACGATTTAATTACATGTGCGAGTTCCGAGGCTTATGCACACCATACAAATGCCATTAAATCAAAGGTACAGTCGAACCTCTATAACTCGAACCCCTCTATAACTCGAACCTTTTAAGCGGTTCCTGCACTTTCTACATGTATTTTAACCTATGTAACTCGAGTTTCTATAACTCAAACTCTCCATAACTCGAACTGTTTTGGTTGTCCCTTCAGGTTTGAGTTATAGAGGTTTGACTGTAGTTGGTTCTGAATATTGCGTACCAAATTTATTTACAAAAAAGTTTCACGGGCAAGACCTCAGAGGTAAGACCATCACACACAAAAATGCATAAGCGCATAGCATGGCACATAGTGGTGCAAAGCCAATCAGCGATCGAATAGCAGCGGCCATATTGGATTTGCGTAAGAAAAGTCCATAAGGTTGAACTTCTATGCGCTATGCTATACGCTATGCATTTTTGTGTGTGATTGGCTGTAAAGGGGGACGCGTTCCTGCCTCATTAGGCTTCATTCAGCTCGAGCATAACCATAAAATGGAAGGAAATGAAATGATGATGTGGACATCTGAAAAGGAATATGAAATATGGTGTTGACTGAGGAGAGACCAACTGTCAATTTGCAGCTTCGGTCAGGGTTGCCTCAGTTTTGAGGCTAATTTTGACGTCGCGAGGGAGACAGATATAATCTGCTCCCAGAAAACAGCCTGAACCCTGGATTTTTTAAATTTGAAGGAAGTTCACGAGGTAAAAAGTTTTTACAAAAAAAGTTTCACGGGCAAGACCTCAGAGGTAAAGATAGCTCGGGGACGCGTTTCTGCCTCATTAGGCTTCATTCAGCCCGAGCATAACCATAAAATGGACGGAAATGAAATGATGATGTGGATATCTGAAATGGAATATGAAATATGGTGTTTACTGAGGAGAGACCAACTGTCAATTTGCAGCTTCGGTCAGGGTTGCCTCAGTTTTAAGGCTAATTTTGACGTCGCGACAGAGACAAATTTAATCTGCTCCCAGAAAACAGCCTGAGCCCTGGATTTTTTAAATTTGAAGGAAGTTAACGAGGTAAAAAGTTTTTACAAAAAAGTTTCACGGGCAAGACCTCAGAGGTAGAGGTAGCCCGGGGACGCGTTTCTGCCTCATTAAGCTTCATTCAGCCCGAGCATAACCATAAAATGGAAGGAAATGAAATGATGATGTGGATATCTGAAAAAGAATATGAAATATGGTGTTTACTGAGGAGAGACCAACTGTCAATTTGCAGCTTCGGTCAGGGTTAACTCAGTTTTGAGGCTAATTTTGACGTCGCGACGGAGACAGATATAATATGCTCCCAGAAAACAGCCTGAGCCCTGAATTTTTTAAATTTGAAGGAAGTTCACGATGTAAAAAGTTTATACAGTTTCACGGGCAAGATCTCAGAGGTAGAGGTAGCTCGGGGACGCGTTTCTGCCTCATTAAGCTTCATTCAGCCCGAGCATAACCATAAAATGGAAGGAAATGAAATGATGATGTGGATATCTGAAAAGGAATATGAAATATGGTGTTTACTGAGAAGAGACCAACTGTTAATTTGCAGCTTCGGTCAGGGTTAACTCAGTTTTGAGGCTAATTTTGACGTCGCGACGGAGACAGATATAATCTGCTCCCAGAAAACAGCCTGAACCCTGGATTTTTTAAATTTGAAGGAAGTTCACGAGGTAAAAAGTTTTTACAAAAAAGTTTCACGGGCAAGACCTCAGAGGTAAAGGTAGCTCGGGGACGCGTTTCTGTCTCATTAGGCTTCATTCAGCCCGAGCATAACCATAAAATGGAAGGAAATGAAATGATGATGTGGATATCTGAAAAGGAATATGAAATATGGTGTTTACTGAGGAGAGACCAACTGTCAATTTGCAGCTTCGGTCAGGGTTGCCTCAGTTTTGAGGCTAATTTTGACGTCGCGACGGAGACAGATATAATATGCTCCCAGAAAACAGCCTGAGCCCTGGATTTTTTAAATTTGAAGGAAGTTCACGAGGTAAAAAGTTTTTACAAAAAAGTTTCACGGGCAAAACCTCAGAGGTAGAGGTAGCTCGGGGACGCGTTTCTGCCTCATTAAGCTTCATTCAGCCCGAGCATAACCATAAAATGGAAGGAAATGAAATGATGATGTGGATATCTGAAAAGGAATATGAAATATGGTGTTTACTGAGGAGAGACCAACTGTCAATTTGCAGCTTCGGTCAGGGTTGCCTCAGTTTTAAGGCTAATTTTGACGTCGCGACAGAGACAGATATAATCTGCTCCCAGAAAACAGTCTGAGCCCTGGATATTTTAAATTTGAAGGAAATTCACGAGGTAAAAAGTTTTTACAAAAAAAGTTTCACGGGCAAGACCTCAGAGGTAAAGGTAGCTCGGGGACGCGTTTCTGTCTCATTAGGCTTCATTCAGCCCGAGCATAACCATAAAATGGAAGGAAATGAAATGATGATGTGGATATCTGAAAAGGAATATGAAATATGGTGTTTACTGAGGAGAGACCAACTGTCAATTTGCAGCTTCGGTCAGGGTTAACTCAGTTTTGAGGCTAATTTTGACGTCGCGACGGAGAGTATTTTGTAAAAACTTTTTCCCTCGTGAACTTCCTTCAAACAAATTTATTTCAGCGCCATCTGCCCCTCAATATGATAAAGCTCACCGTGGTGGTGGCTCCTCTATATGGATTATTTACTCAATTAACAATATCGTCGGCGAAACCCCAAATATGTGTAACTCGACATTAAGACGAATTTTAAATTATGGTGTCATCTGTTAACTAAAATCGAAAGCTATTACTATACAAATTTATGTATGTTCTAGGAAAGCAGATTTTTTAAAATTAGTAGAATAGAAAACTAGCTAACTCCAGTCCGTTGTTATTTGAAAATGAAAAATATGTAAATCCCCCAGTGGCGGCTCGTGAAGTATAGGAATAGGTGTGCGCTATAATAAGTGAGTCGAAATAAATTTAAAATAAATAAAGTTAAAAAGATTTGCATATTTATTTGTAGCCAAATAAAAGAACTTATGGTGCCCACTAGGTAATAACACGGATCACCTAGGTGATCCGTGGTAATAAGATTGTCAAAGTAAAAAAAAGCAGGTCTCCAATAAATAAAAATATACCTACACAAAAAAAAATTACCTACAGTATACATACATATTAATTTTTAGCCAACGATGGATAACATTAATTCAATGTACAAAACCGTTTTATCTTAGCTTTTGATTCAAATACCATTTCATATTGTAATGTTCGTATATACGTTGATTCAAAAATTCATGCTTTTTAATTTTTGTCTGTAAATGATTTAAGTCAGTTGGGCTCAGCTATGCGGCTCCAGCTTTTATCCATGCTTGCATTGAAAAATAATAAGCATGGAAAACAAAATAACGAGTTTGTAACATCACAACCACAAATCCAGTTGTTTTTTTGGTAAATATCTTTTCTAAAGTATCTTTTAAAATTCCTACCTTCTTTTCTTTTGAAGCAAGTTTGCTATAATTCTAGTTCTGGAGTCGGCCTTCTTAATATTTTAATTTCAATTTTTTGATTTAAATTAAAGGAGGAAAAGCTTGCTATAATGTTTTGTACACAATTAAGTCTTGAATTACTTCCAGGATTACCCGAAACCGAACTTATATTCGACACTTGTACATAATAATTAACCCAAAAATTACAAACAAGAAGCAGAAAACAGCAAAAAATTCACCTAAAAACTGCGTAAATAAATTTTAATTACGCCCAATACACGCATACTAACGATAATATAAACACTAATCAGCTGAGAACTATAAAAAAACGATGCAAGTGTGTATTGATTTAGCGCACCACCCGCCCTTTTTTCGGCCGATATCCCGAGCATTTCCGATCCAATTGAGTGGCAAAAATTGGATTCAAGAGGAACGCCGAATCCACGCGCACCTCCAGATTCAAGCCCGCCTTCTCATATCTCTAGCTTTAAGCGAGGCGAGGCGATCGAAGGCCACCGTATGCGGCAGCAAGCGTCAAGTCGAAAAGATATTAACTACTTCCGGTAATGGCCGATAGATGCCACTAGCGGGATCGGGATCATTAAAAAAGAAATAAAAAACAACAGTAATTATTTAATAATAGTTTGTATTTTTTTTTTTTCTTATTTTCGTTGGGGGTGCGCGCGCACCAGCGCTCCTATGGACGAGTCGCCCCTGAAATCCCCAGTTTACATGGTTGTTCTATAATTTGAATTTTGTTTATCTAGTCTATATTCAAGAGGCTTCAAAACAAGATATCGCTAGGCTAGACCCACTTTCCCTATTCAAAATATAGGGGTAAAGTATACCCCTCGAAAGGGGTTCGTGCTACAAAAATATCAAGATAGCCAAAAAGTGTCCCCCTTGCAAACAAAATCGACGTGTTTTGGCGTTTTTTTAATTTCCTGATAATTTTCGAGAAAATCCAGGTGGTTCTTTTTTAAATTGTCACCTTGTATATAAGATATAGAAACAAATTTTTTTTTTTTAGCTGATTTGGTGGGATTTGTCCTTTACTCCACACTTAAAACCTTTAAATTTTGATCAAGAAATTTGTTTATTCATTCAAAAATCAAGTTTTAACTCGACCGATTTTGAACCTAAGTTCATTTTCAAGGGTTTTCATCCACAAATTTTGCAGGTCTCATTAAACTAGATATTAAAATCTAGGTTCAAGCACATTTTTAGAAAGTAGGATGATAAAACTTTATAATTATCAATTTAAAAAACTTATTTGCTATTCTCAGTAGTCACATCATAACCTATTTTTTTAGGTTAATAAAACTAAAAACAATTCTGTAAATGGAGAAATCGTTCTGTCAAGGTCTCCGGAACGGCCACCGACGGCAAAAAATGGTTCGGATCAAACACAAAAAACTCCAGAACAAGTTCGAATTTGTCAGTTGGAACATAACGTAAAGTTTTTGCAGGAACAACATCAACTGATGCTTAAAGGGCTTCACACTGAAGTTGAATGCTTAAAAACCAGAAACAGAGGTAAGGAAGTTACGCCACTGTAATGCAAGCACGGATCTGGGTCAAAATCTAAGGGGGGGGGGGGGTAATAGTCGAGGAAATTTTTTTTTGCAATATAATTTTTTTTTCCTGAAGGGGGGGGCATATATGTAATATTCCAATACTCCCTCTGTTACCTATTTACACAATGGTTGGCGTTTTGATGCAAATATTCAGAAATAAAGATACGAAAAATGTACAGATACCAAATTTACATAGATAGAGTTTTTGTCAACTGTACGCCGATGATTTGACGTAACGAATACAAGAATAAAATAATATTCATGCGTAAAAGTATAACCAATCAGGACATTTTATCTTAAGGACCACAAAAAGGATAGACTTATACCCATTGATATTGCTATTTCAAATATGTTTGCATTCTGCATCGTAAGGTACCGTAGGTATTGCAATAATACGTACAGGGTGTCCCAAATTGGGCACTTTTAGGGGGTTTAAGGTACTTCTAGGGGAGACAGAGAAAAACTGACCACGCATTGCGAGGCTCAAATTTCAAGAAAAGACTTATAGTGAAAACCGCATTTTGAAATATCGTCTCGTCTTTGAGCTACGGGGGCTTTTTGAAAAGTCTGCATTTTGGAAGGGGGTCGATAACTTCGTTATTAATGGAAATTTTGATTTAGAGTAAATTGCAATTTTATAGACTTTCTCACGAGGAATTCACCCGCTAAATTAAATTTTAACTGTCACTTTTAGTTTTTAAAATATGACATAAAGTTGCATTTTTTCTTATGGAATGGCCTATATTTTAATTAATTTTCGAATTCGTCATTGAATTCTTTTCAAAGTGATGTATCATATGTCATAGTTTGATTGAGCAGTTTAGGAGATATTCAGCTTTTTCACTTATTTCTAGTGCGCTATGATTTCCTGCAGAGGAAGGTCAAGGCACTCCAGTATTTTTATTATTTTACACAGTCAAAAATATAATAAGCCTGGTTTGGAAAAATTATATTTCAGCAGAAAAGTAACAAAAATGATACATATTTCAAAATAAAATTAAAACGCTTTTGTGCAAAATAATTTCATATAAAAGCGTAATGTAAAATTGTTTAAACAATTGAAAACAATGACAAAACGCCAAGGCGCAAGGCCAGCTTGATTTGCATAGTATAAGACAACAAAACTATAGGAGCATTGAAGTAGGATTTGACCGAAAGCCTTTCACGTCAATGGCGCATGACGTCATTCAACGCACACTAGACAAAAATAAAAAACTTTAATTATCTCAAAAACTGCAGAATCAAACTATGACATATGATACATCATTTTAAAAAGAATTCAATGACGAATTCGAAAATTAATTAAAATATAGGCCATTCCATAGGAAAAAATGCAACTTTATGTCATATCTCAAAAACTAAAAGTGACCGTTAAAATTTAATTTAGTGGGTGAATTCCTCGTGACAAAGTCTATAAAATTGCAATTTACTCTAAATCAAAATTTCCAATAATAACGAAGTTATCGACCCCCTTACAAAATGCAGACTTTTCAAAAAGCCCCCGTAGCTCAAAGACGAGACGATATTTTAAAATGCGGTTTTCACTATAAGTCTTCTCTTGAAATTTGAGCCTCGCAATGCGTGGTCAGTTTTTCTCTGTCTTCCTTAGAAGTACCTTAAATCCCCTAAAAGTGCCCAATTTGGGACACCCTGTACTATATGGAAATAATATGCATATGTCTTTGAAAGCAACCAATCAGTTCTTTTTTGCTTGAGAACCCCAAGGTCCTCATGTTTGCATCATGTATGGGCAGGTACCGTGGGTATTGGAATATTATGTATATGGGGGGGGGTAATTCTTCGGTTTTCTCTTTAATTATTAGGAAAAAGTGCATGTTTGTTTTTAGGGGGGGTAATTACCCCGTTACTTCCCCATCAAATTCGCGCTTGCTTTAATAAGTGGCGTAACCTCGAAAAAGACACATCGCTGCTTTGCTGTGATCAGAAACGAGTTTTATTAGTTTAAATGCTTTGATAGTGGCACAACTAAAAAAAAATGCGTTTTTGCGATTTCTGTAAAAACTAACCAGGGCTATCAAAATGGACGGGCCACGATCCTCCACTTTGTTGACTTCACATCCGGGGCTGATTTTTTTTTGATGGTTACGTTACGGCACAGCTGATTGTCTTTAAAATATTGAAGTTGGAATGACGGTTCATGGATATTTGATTTTTTTTAAATAAAGCCGTTTTTGAGATTGTTTTTACTTTATTCTGGCAGAACAATTTTTTTTTAATGTATAGTAAGCCCTAATTTTTCATAGCCGCTTCATTAGCTCACACAAAAATTAAGTTTAAAGCAGAAGCGAATGTGACAATCACATATGACAAAGTCAAATACATGTCAAATATAACAGTTGACATGTGGTACATGGCGGGTAATTTGAATTCAAAATAAGGAATGCTAAATCTTGAAGATTTTAACCTTTTAATCATGTTGCTTCCTTATAAACCTTTGGTGGAATATCGGGATGGTGTCTGAGAATATTTCACTGAAATTTTGCGGAAATCTGTAGTGCCATTTTGAAAATATCATACAAAAACGTCTGACCTCCCATAAGACCCAATGTAAAATTCAGCCCCGGGAGAACAGCTGATTTTTTCAGGGTCGTGGCCTCTATTTTTGTGTTGGCCTTGAACTAACTTCTCATCGTATTGTCCTTTATCACCATAAACGGCATATTTGTATTTTCAATCGTTTCCGCTAGAAGGCACTATCACCAGTATTTACTAAGGGGTCTACAGTGCTAAGTGCTACAATACTAGGTTTAAAAGTCTACATTTTTGTTGAAGGTTTAATTTATTTTTCCCGTAAATCAGCGTTGCCGACGAGTTGGAGTATGGTGGAGCCATAGAGATACGAAATAACCAGTGTTGCCACTTCTACCGATTTTTCGGTAGATCTCCCGATTTAGCTTTTTACTTTACGATATACCGAATTACCATAGTTTTCTACAGATTTTTTTTTCAATATAAACTTGTTTTTTTTTTGATGCGCCTCGTAATCGCGATTAAAAAAAAACACCATAAATAAAATATTATTTTTATGTAAGATCTTTTCTAGAATAAAAATTTTATTTCAAGCCATTGTTTTTAAAAGTGTTTTTATGGCGCCATCTCTTGGATTTCGCGATATACTCAGCCGGCAGCCGCAAGCGGCATTAAAGATCACGCTATTATAAACCCTGAGTTTTTTTTTATAATATTATCTACCTAATAGGGACCTATTGCAATAAAGCCAGGCACAAATTGTGCCGGGCACTATACTGACAGTTTCACATTATAAGAACAGTTGTCTTCTTTCAAAATAAGGCCATTGTGTATTATAAGAGCCGGAATTAATAGTGACGCCACAATTAATGGAAAATAAACGACTGGATTTCTAAATTCGACGTTGGTATGTCAATTTTGAAAGATCAACTGTCAGTTTTTAATGCGAAACTGTCAATATAGTGCCCGGCACAATTTGTGCCTGGCTTTATTGCAATAGGTCCCTAGTATGTACCTAATTTTTTTATTTAATTCTTAATTTAACCTACTAATTCAATCCAAACTATCGATAGTTCTCCAGGCATTGCTTGCTGAGATGATTAAAAAATCTACCGAAATCTACCGATTTTTCTCGAAGCCTTCTACCGAAGACCTCAGGGTCGAGGGTAGCAACACTGAAAAAAATCACACCCTGAATTAAGATTCGGAAAAACGTCATTTAGCGAATTTTAGGGTAGGAAATTCCATAAGATCAAAATGACCAAACTTTGAAAATTCATATATAAAAAACTATACAGTTTATCAACAAAAGCACCGAGTTGCAGTATGGTGGGGCCATAGAGATACGAAAAAACCACATCCTGAGTTAAGATCCAGAAAAACATCATC
Organism: Aspidapion aeneum; assembly: GCA_963576565.1. Lineage (NCBI taxonomy): Eukaryota > Metazoa > Arthropoda > Insecta > Coleoptera > Brentidae > Aspidapion > Aspidapion aeneum. The sequence continues at coordinate 257,421 of OY755044.1, forward strand.
AAAATGGCGAAATTTTGAAAATTCATATTTCAAAAACTATACAGTTTATCAACAAAAGCACCGAGTTGCAGTATTGTGAGGCCATAGAGATACGAAAAAACCACACCCTGAGTTAGGATTCGGAAAAACGTCATTTAGCGAATTTTAGGGTAGGGAATCCCATAAGATCAAAATGGCGAAATTTTGAAAATTCATATTTTAAAAACTATACAGTTTATCAACAAAAGCACGGAGTTGCAGTATGGTGGGGCCATAGAGATACGAAAAAACCACACCCTAAGTTAAGATTCGGAAAAAGGTCATTTAGCGAATTTTAGGGTCCAAAATCCCATAAGATCAAAATGGCGAAATTTTGAAAATTCATATTTCAAAAACTATATAGTTTATCAATAAAACCACCGAGTTGCAGTACCTATTTGTCGGAAGATCTACCGATTTAGCCCTTTACTTTACGATATAGCGAATTACCATAGTTTTCTACCGATTTTTTTTTCTCAGCCATATTAAAGATCAATAAAAGGATGATACGAGAAGCGATTCGATTGGCTCCGACTTTGTGAATCCCCTGAGGTTACTAAACATTGGCGTAGCTAGGGGGGGGGCAGGGGGGGCCTGGCCCCCCCTGAAGTCCCTCAGGCCCCCCCTAAGATATTTTAGGCCTCCCCTACCGACTACTAGTAAAAGAACATGACGCTGAAAATACATACTTTTCTATTATTATTCGGGAAATATTCAAATAAAATAGGTGCATTAAAATTTAAAATCATTCAGATAATGTTTACATTTCAGGAAAAAGCCCTTGTCTTGCGAAATTAGGCTTTTTCTCTTTAAATTATCGGTAACTTTTCTGCACTTATGCAATTTCCGGAAATTTTTTTTTAAATTTAAACATAATTATGCATATTGAATATTTCATACATATTGGCGACATCTTGTAAAATATTATAGAAGTGTAAGTTAAATTTCGCATTTAATAAAGACAGCGACCTTTGCCCCTCTGTTTCCGAAATCGGGTTGTAGATGTCGTAAGGTTATAAAAGACCGTTTTAAACTGTTTTTCTAAAATAAATATAATTATCTTTTTAGTTTTTTTGAGGTTAGCGTTTAGTGTCTTATGAAAATTTTCCGATTTTGGTGACAATTTCATAACCATTTTCATATTAAGTTTTCCCACGTCGTTAAATGGAAGAAATTCGTCGAGCAATACCGGGAAATTTTTAATATTAATACTTCTACCCTAAGAGCAGAAATGACCGTTTTAAAGAATTGTATTTTTCGGTTAAATCAAACTGTTGGTCATGATTCTATCAAACAACATATAGCAGAAAACACCTATCCAAACCTCTACCAACTTTTTAAAGTTGCGAGTATTCTTCCAATTTCAAGTGCAACTTGCGAGAGGTCTTTCTCTGCCATGAGGAGAGTTTTTAATTGGCTTAGAACAACTATGACTCAAGAGAGACACTCAGGTTTGTCATTGTTATTCATAGAAAAAGATGTTGAGGTCGACTTAGACAGTGTGGTAGACGCTTTCAGTCAGCGACGTAGAAAACTTTCTTTGTAGAATTGCTGAATCACATACTTCCTGTGTATACATATAAATAAGTTGGTAAATGTATTATTAAATTTGTTATATTAAAATATTAGAACATTTAATGCGCGTATTTTTTTTATTCATTGCACACTTTGCACGACTCTTTAAAACCTATGTTTGCTTTTTGTTCAAGATAGACCGGGGCCACGGCCCCCCCTGAAAAGCAAGGCTAGCTACGCCAATGTTACTAAAGGCCAGTAAATTGAATGATTCCCAGAAAAAACATTTCCAAACTAGTTAGAACCTTTCATTTTGAAATTTGTATTGGAGAGCTTGGCTTTTCTTTTATCTCAATTCTTTTTACGGAATACCACTTTCGCGTATTTCAATTTTTTTTACATGAAATGCTTTTCTTATGATAAATATTTACAAAAAGCACTAAAGGGCTGAAACAAGCTTGTGTATACAACTAATTATTTATTGTAGAAAAACACGTGCTTACTTTAAAATATTTATATATAATTTTAGCATTTCTTTATTTTAGAACTTCAGTTTCAATTGGTGTTTGCAAGAAGTCCTCTATCGATCAATTCACCGTCAAACCCTTCATCGCCTGAGGATGAAATCAAACATAAGGTAAAGTTATAAATAATACCCAACTAACATTTATAGTAGCGGCTACATGTTCTAAAGGCTTTGCTACTTTCTTATAGTAGAAATGTGGTGATCCCAACCAAAATTTGTTACTTTTTAGTTCTAACAACTATTTAGTATCAGGAAATAGTAGATGTTTCGTAAAAACGACCCTCTAAACTACTTCATAGGATTGTTTCTTGATAGTCGATTCTGATAGTCTTCTCTACCACAATAGGACGTTGCTAAAGTTTTACTTTCTTTTTAGTCGTTATTTCGTAGTCGTCCTGACTTTTATATCCTACTTAATTACCACTAGAAAGTTAAGCTTCATTGGAGTCCCAAACAAGTGTATCCGACAACTACATTATAACTTTAATTTTTACCACAAAAGTTTGTGTCATCAACAATGTAGACAAAATAACTTTTTGGATCAACTTTAAAACCGCAACTACTTTCAAGTAACCTTTTCGACTATCAGGGAATATAGTTTGGGACGCCATGTTTTTATGTAAGAAAGAAAATTTAATATTTTTGTTGTCGTTTTATGAGCTCATATTAAAGAGCCATACTATTTTATAAACAAATTAGTTGAAGCTTACCAAAAATGCTCTTCTTAAGCACCATTTGTTGGAGTTAACTGTCGATTATGAAAACATAACCTCCAAAATCACAACACAAAAATTCCATCAGCTACCAGAAAACGGCTCAATTTTACGGGCGCACCGGTTTTTTGCAATATATATAATGCATGTTATACAAAAAACTTTGCGTCGCACTCGAATTTTGATCCTCTGCTCGTAAATTCTCACACTTTTGGATAACATAGTACATATTATAACCATAACCAAACAAAAAAACTAAGCGAGTGTGTTTACTGTTGTGTCCACCATATTGTGTAACAATTCTACCAAAATGAAACGATTATATTATTTGCAACTACATCGCAACTTTTATGCCATTACGGAAAAAAAACAGCCTCTACGACGTAGTAGATACCTGGCTACGACGTAGTAGTGTAGTTGTTACTACAGTGACTTTAAACAGTTGGCCAAGTAGTTATAACCAGAAATTGGTTCCCCACTTAGGAAATTATAACGTCGCTGTATGGTATACTGAGACGTAGCGGGAGTACGTTGCGGTTACTTTTAAGAAATTCTTTCTAGTTGGGGTTTCGTCGTTACAACTTTAATTGTTTGTTGGGTAGTTGTTTAAACGTTCAAAATTCTTAAGATTTGTGCGAAGCAAAAATGCGATGTAAAATATTGCTTTTTCCTTTAGATTTATAGCAGTCCGAAATCCCCCAATTGCACGCCATTGCAAGTGGAACTATTAGAAAAGGAGTTGGGGGAAATTAAACTCCAAATGGGAGAAATTGAAAACCGTAACGCCTACTTATCAGCCATCGTAGACGAACAGAAGAAGTAAGTCAATTAAAATCAGGATGGACATAGGCATGGGCGTAGCCAGGGTCTCGCTCAGGGTGGGGCAAAAAAGCAAAAAAATGTACAATTAAATATTTATTTTCCCTTTAATTCTCGTATTACTAAATGACCTAAAGCCAGGAGGGGGCAGGTAACAAGCCAGGGTGGGGCAAGTGCCCCACCCGGCCCCACCCTGACTACGCCAATGGACATAGGGGAAGTGTACTTAACACGTTAACTGCCACAATGTATTGGAAAAATCGTTTTCTTATCGTTTTTTTGAGTTTATGTTATTCGTAGGCAAATAGCTGGTTTTTTAGCTGAGATTCGACGTTGGGTACTCACAGCCATAATGCATTGAAAAACGCATATATTTTGATTCTCACAAAGTATCAAAATAATATTTTTATGATACGTACAGTTTTGTCTAAAGTTAGCTCTGCTATTTTTTTTTTTTACAAATAATGAAAGAATCGAAGGTCACCTACTTTATTGCTGATTTAAACAACTGCACAATGGTTTTATGACCTATTTTTAGTGGCCATTATACCATATATTAATGTGCACAATATTGGGATTTTTCTTAATGGCATGGACAGAAGATACATTGGGGACATTGAAAACAATATATTTAAAAAATATAAAAATATATCTTTTGTTCCTTTTAGGTTTAAAAGTATCGTTTTCGTTGATTTTCATCTAAATTTTGTGTGGTAGCGTGTACTGAGTAAAATTTTATACACAGTTTATTTAGCCCTAGAACATGTATTTTTAAAAAGATTTTGAAAATTATCACAAAAAATTATTTTAAATATAACTTAAAATTATTTTTTGAAAATAGTGCTGAAAATAATTTTTTTCAAATTTTAAAAGGCAATTTAAAAAAATTGGCAAAAAGGCCAGTTGGCTCGCCAGTTGGTCACACACAAATTTTAACTCACTGATATATTCATCATTGTTTGCAATATAAAAATCCTGCCCCAATTTGCCATTTTATAAGCTTTTTTTAAAGTGTAAACTTCTTTAGGCGCGTTTATCAGTTTTTGTGGGTAGTAAATTGAACTGAGTCGTCAGGCTCGGCTATGTAACGCTCATTCGGGTCAAATCGGCTCGAGTCGACTAACTGTGAGAAACATTCAGCGAGCGATATGATGATGCAGATGAAGGCCAGTACACAGAAGAGTTCGGTTCGGTCCGCTTTGCAGAATATGTTATGGGCCAGTATTATTAATTTCGCCTTGTTGAAGTTTATACTATTGCCGTGTGGTCTTAAGCACATATAATAATTTTTTTTTATAAATGTCCCAAATACAAAAGTGAAGCTTGTTAAACAATGGCTTCTTGATGAGTCAAAATAATAAAAATTATAACATAAAACAATAAAGATATGAATATTATCAAAAGATATGATGTAAGTGAAGGTTTAAGAAATTTGCTCATGAAAAAACTTCCTTTGTTTTCGTTCCAATGGTGTGCGTTGAAATTTAAGAGGGGAGGGGCAGTGTTTTTTATAACTTAGGGCTAATGATACACCTAACTCGAAAGTAGCAACCTAATGCCTAATGGACAAACCTATTGCCCAGTTTTGGTGTCTCTTGAGTTTCTTTGTGTGCTTAGTACAGTAAAATTGAAGGATAAGACACCAAATCTGTCCACTATTCATTTAACTTTTTTTCAATAAAAAGCATACAAAGAAATATTTAAGGAGTAGATTTTCTATATGCATTTTGTCCATTTTTCAAATTTTTAACCAAAGATGCCATCGCAAACTACATACATAGAGCAATAATATTATGCAACAGAAAACGTATATAGGTATAATCCTTGAATGATTTTTTATCCATATTTTAGGTATATTATGAACTTTTCGGTTAATTTCTTGTCAAACGCATAGCAGTTTTTTTTTATTTACGAAAATTAGAAAAATGGGCAAAATGCATATAGAAAGTCTGCTCCTCGTTTATACAACGGTTCTGTTTGAGAGGCAACCAGATAATATTAGATAGTTTAAATTGTGCTACGTATTTTTACGTAAAACTGCACGTTAAGCGCTCTACGTTTTGTTCCAAATTTGAGTTTAAGTTGAATGTTTTTACGTTACCATAACAAGTCTACTAATAGCAGAGAATATGGAATTCAGCACTGTGTTTTTTTGATGTTACAATTTTGTTTTTTGTCTTTTCAACTACAGTAGGAATATATTTGCAAAGAATCATTTGTACTGGAAGCGGAAATTATCGTCTAGGCCTCATTTTTCGATCGGTCAATCAACCAATTCTATTCTTTGGTAACGTTAAGGTGCCCGCAGACTGCCGTAAGCAAACGTAAATACGTAAGCTCCTAACGTGACCTTGACGACGGTGTGACGAACTGCGCTTGCGTAACTGTCAAATCTGATGCTTACGTAAAAATACGTAGCACAACTTAAACTATCTAATTTAATATAATGTTCGCAACTATAAAATGTATCTGCTTCTTAATAACATACAAGGCGGACGTTTAATACATCGAGTTTGATTATTAAAATATACATAATTACAATTTAATTTGTATATGATATTTGTGTTATGTTAAGGGGCCTACAGACTCGCGAACATTTCCAGAGATTAGTACGCGCGTACAAGTTTGCGCATACTAATCTCTTCGTGTGTAGACAATATCCGCCTAAAATATCTCTCGAAGATTAGTTCGCGCGCACAATGTACGCGAGCAAATCTCTCGGTGTCTAGGCAAAACGCATTGATAATATCGTGTTTATGTTTAGAACGTTTAATTTTGTCTTCGTGTGTGTAGGCAATTCCACCAAACGTACATGTATGCAGAGAATAGTTCGCGTACTAATCTCAAGAAATGCTCGCGTGTCTGTAGGCCCCTTTAGAGAAAGCAAAGCTTACATTGACCGCACGATCCTGGTTGCTTCCTTTTTATTTTCAGGGTAATTTAACGTGAGACCGATGATCCGCGACGGATAATCAGCAGAGGCCATTGATTCAAATCTTCTTTTCTCTTTATTCGCGTATCATCAATCGACCGATATAGTGAAATTTCTCTCTCTCATTTCTAAAAACCCGTTTCACATGGGACTACTGATTTACGAAGGTCGATCCAATCCACTTTTTTCATTATATCGATCAAACAATTCTGACCCCGTTAGTTAAAAGGCGGCAAAAATATGTTGTTTCCCAATGTTATTGCGGCTTTTTGACCAACGGGGGCAGGATGATACGCGAGCATGTGGAGCCACAATTTAAATAAAAAATTACAGATAATAGAGACCTATTGCAATAGTGCCAGGCACAAATTGTGCCGGGCACTATATTGACACTTTCGCATTATAAGAACAGCTGTCTTCTTTCAAAATTAGGCCATTGTGTATTATAAGAGCCGGAATTAATAGTGACTCCACTATTAATGGAAAATAAATGACTGGATTTCTAAATTCGACTTTGGTATGTCAATTTTGAAAGATCAACTGTCAGTTTTTAATGCGAAACTGTCAATATAGTGCCCGGCACAATTTTTGCCTGGCTTTATTGCAATAGGTCCCTAGTATAGATAAATAATAATTAAATATTCTAAGATTTTTGTACTATAATTCAGTACTAAAGGCGCTTAATTCCAGTTTCACCACCTTTGTATCCCCTAAACTACCCCACACCCATTCTAAAATATTTTAAGATCTTTGAGTGCCATTTTATCAAAGTTTGACTTAAAGTTTTTAAGTTTTGAATATTGGCCACTTAATCAGTCTCCAGGAACCACTGTGTCATGTATTGTCTTCGATCGCAAATCTAAATATGGCATCCGTGTTATTTTTCGCCGAAAGATGGTGACAGTGGTTGACATCGAATTAATATTTCTCCTTTTCTCTCTAGCAATTCGGTTTTAAGTAATTTATCCAAACAAAACTCGTTGTCCGAAAAGGACCTGTCGTTAGTCTCGTACTAACGGCAACCAATAAACCTTACAATGTCTGAACGACGGCTTCTGGCCTTTTTTAGAATGCAGTTCTTTTCCCTCTTTGTACATCTCGTGGGTTTCTCTGCTATAAAAAAAAGAAAATCCCAATTAAATTAAACAAAAAATTTTTGGTCTTGGTTAGTCATTACTACACTGTTCGCGCGCTATCTGAGACATGACTCACTGAACCGAAGCAAAAATCCTTTATCTCGTGAGTCATGACTATGAGCATGAAGTCAACGAAGCAATTTGCCGTGAATTAGTTGTGGAAAAATTAATTTTGTCTCTCTTATTTTTGACCGTTTTTTAGGGTGCTTCGCTAACTTCATATGAAGTTAGCGAAGCACCCTCGTAAAAATGACTTTGGACATGACGTATCAAAATCGAATATGGTGGATAATTTGCCGCTAATTAGTTGTGGAAAAATTAATTTTGTCGCATTTAGTTTTGAGGGTTTTTTGGGTGCCTCTCTAACTTTATATGGATTAAGTGAAGCACTCAAAAAACGGTCAAAAATAAGAGCGACAAAATTAATTTTTCCACAACTAATTAACGGCAAATTATCCACCTAGTCACGATTCGATCTGCGATGGGTACTTCGCTAACTTCATTCTCATTACATGACTCGATTATAATTATATATATTTTATATATATTACATTTTCGTTGGTTTTTTAGGATATAGTTTTTGTTCCGTTTTATAAAATAACGCTTTTTAAGAAAAAATTATTTACCTATTATTTCATTACAACCTACTTTAGTTAACTTCAGCATGGAATAAATAATATTTCTTCGATGTTCAATTTCAGAAAACTCGAACGTTACGAGCGGGACCGCGAAAAAGAACAAAAACAATGGGCCACGCAAGTAGAAGAGGCCGAAATTCTGCGCAAACTGGACGAAGCCGAGATGCTCATTCGTCGTCTGCGCAGAGAAAACTCGGACCTGCGCAGAGAAGCTGCGCAACAAGTCGTCGGGACGCGCAGAGAAAACGCGCAGCTACAACAAGCGCATGGCAGCGGTGTTTGCGGACAGGCGCAGTACAATAATGGGTAAGAGTGAGAGAGAGAGGGAGGAAGAGAAACACAGAGAGAGAGAGAGAGGAACAGATAGATAGAGAGAGAGAGAAATAGCTAAACGAAAAACTAATATGTCGGCGAACCCCGAAAAGTGTGTATCTCTTATTTGGCAAAATTTACAGGAGAAACCAAAAACACTTTTTTTAAAAATAGGATTTGCAAAATTTTTGTGATATTTAAATCATAGTCTCTACGTAGGATAATTAGTATTTCTTAAAACTTATTTTGTCTTTTTGCGGTATTTTAATTTTCTTAATGGACTTTGGAATTTTATTTGGAGCTACACAAGTTGCGATAATTTAATACCTAGGAGTGCCTACCTGAACCTCAAATATTAAAAAAAGGATATAAGTAAAAAACGCTTTTGTTTTAAAAGATTTTATCAGATTTTACCAAAAAAAAGCATAAGTTTTGCCGATATATGACAAGATTTTATGAATTTTAACCAGTTGAATAGTGACCAGTTCTAAGCAGTTTTGAAAAAATTTGATTAGCAATTTTTTATATTTTTTCTATTTGTATTTAAAAGGTTTTATGAGCGTCCATGTTTTTTAGCCAGCAAATGTTTCCATTTTTTTTATAAACACTTAAAAGATTTAATGAGAATTATAGAACAGAATATTGACAAGTTTTGGTAAGTTTTTCCAAAGCCTGTTTTCGTATAAGAATTTAAGAGATTTTAGAAGTAGGTATTAAGTTTTAGGAAGATTTGGCTAGCATTTTTTTAATGTTTTCTATAAGATTTTAAAATATTTTATGAGTTTTCAATTTCAAAAAGCTTTTAACAACCAATTTTTTCTTAAGAGTAAAAGATTTTATGAGAATGAAAAAGCAAAATAATCAGCCGTTTGGTGAAGTTTGATAAGCAGTTTTTCTATAAAAATTTAAAAGAGTTGATGAGTAACGAGTTTAAAAAGTTTTTACTATAGCAAATTTCATATTTGAATAATTTTTGAAAGTAGGAGACAGTTTTAAGGAGTTTTAAACTAACTTTTTCAATGTTTCAAAAATTCAATATGGTGGATTCAAAATGGACGATTTAATAACGAGTTTTTCTGATTACTTTCAACTGACTTCCACGTAGGTATCTGATTGATTTCAAAATTCACATGCTCTCCCACTAAAAAGTGGGGGGGGGGGCGTAGAAGAGGTAAGCCTTTAGTTTGTTCGATCTCGACCAAAATTAGAAATGCATACACTTAGACAAATCTAAAAATTAAAAAATAAATTTAGAAAAAAAAGCATAAAATAATTTTTTGAATGTTCTGATATCATAATAATAAAAGCGATGGGCGTATTAAAGGAAATTTACCTGTTTTTGTTTTAGCCTTGTTAACTCGAAGTTTAAGTTTAGTGGAAATCCAAATTCATTATATTATAGCAGAGAAATGTAAGGGTAGACAATTTAACCCAACCCAACCCTACTCAAGCTATCCTTACATTTTTCTGATATGGATGGACATTATTACGCCTGCTTCATATTAGGCAGATCATCCGCGACCGGCAGTGTGTCGATTTGTTTTGTCACATTGAAAAAGAAGAGTGGGCCCATCATCGGTTGTGGACGATCCACCAAATGCGCATGGAAAGGCATTTACCTAATATTAAATACGCCCATCGCTTATTATGATATCAGAACACTCAAAAAATTATTTTATGCTTTTTAGTCCATTTTATAAAAGCTTGTTTTCAAAAAGTTTTTTTTTCTAAATTTATTTACTTTATAAAATGCCACACTTGTTTTATGATCAAATGTTTACTCAAGGCCAACACAAAAATAGAGGCCACGACCCTGAAAAAATCAGCTGTTCTCCCGGGGCTGAATTTTACATTGGGTCTTATGGGAGGTCAGACGTTTTTTTATGATATTTTCAAAATGGCACTACAGATTTCCGCAAAATTTCAGTGAAATATTCTTAGACACCATCCCGATATTCCACCAAAGGTTTGTAAGGAAGCAACATGATTAAAAGGTTAAAATCTTCAAGATTTAGCATTCCTTATTTTGAATTCAAATTACCCGCCATGTACCACATGCCAACTGTTATATATTTGACATGTATTTGACTTTGTCATATGTGATTGTCACATTCGCTTCTGCTTTAAATTTAATTTTTGTGTGAGCTAATGAAGCGGCTATGAAAAATTAAGGCTTACTATACATTTAAAAAAAATTGTTCTGCCAGAATAAAGTAAAAACAATCTCAAAAACGGCTTTATTTAACAAAAAATCAAATATCCATGAACCGTCATTCCAACTTCAAAATTTTAAAGACAATCAGCTGTGTCGTAACGTGACCATCAAAAAAAAATCAGCCCCGGATGTGACGTCAACAAAGTGGAGGATCGTGGCCCGTCCATTTTGATAGCCCTGGTTTACTCTAAATATAGACTAGATGAACAAAAGTCAGGTTACAGAACAACCATGTAAACTGGGGATTTACACATTTTTCATTTACAAATAACAACGGACTGGAGTTAGCTAGTTTTCTATTCCACTAATTTTTAAAAATCTGATTTCCTAGAACCTTTGATTATATAAAAAAAGGTCTTGTAAACATTGCTAGAACATACATAAATTTTTATAGTAATAGCTTTCGATTTTAGTTAACAGATGACACCATAATTTAAAATTCGTCCTAATTTGAAGTTACACATTTTTCGGGTTTCGCCGACGGAATGGCATCCGTTTTATTTTTCGCCGAAAGATGGTGACAGTGTTTGAAATCTGATTGTCATTTCTCCTTTTCTCTCCAGCAGTTCGGTTTTAAGTAATTTATCCAAACAAAACTCGGTGTCCGAAAAGAAACTGTCGTTAGTCTCGTGCTAACGGCAATTAATGAACCGACGGCTTCTGGCCATTTTTAAAATGCAGTTTTTTTCCCTCTTTGCACATCTCGTGGGTTTCTCTGCTATAAAAAAAGAAAAGCCCTAATTAAATTAAACAAAAATTTTTGGTCTTGGTCATCGAGAAAATAACTCATATAGAGGCCACCAGCGAGCTTTACCATATTGAGAGGCAGATGGCGCTGAAATAAATTCGTCTGGTACGCAATATTCAAAGAAAAGTACTATGATCTAATGGCATTTGCAGTGGCGGCTCGTGAAGTTTAAGAATGGGTGTGAGTCGAAATAAATTTAAAATAAAGTTAAAAAAATGTGCATATTTATTTGTGGCCAAATAAAAGAACTTATGGTGCCCACTAGGTAATAAGATTGTCAAAGTAAAAAAAAGTAGGTCTCCAATAAATAAAAATATGCCTACACAAAAAAAAATTACCTACAGTATACATACATATTAGTTTTTAGCCAACGATGGATAACATTAATTCAATGTACAAAACCGTTTTATCTTAGCTTTTGATTCAAATACCATTTCATATTGTAATGTTCGTCTACTTTGATTCAAAAATTCCATGCTTTTTAATTTTTGCCTGTAGATGATTTAAGTCAGTTACCCCTAAGCAGCTCCAGCTTTTATACATGCTTGCATTGAAAAATAATAAGCATGGAAAACAAAATAACGAGTTTGTAACATCACATCCACAAATCCAGTTGTTTTTTTGGTAAATATCTTTTCTAAAGTATCTTTTAAAATTCCTACCTTCTTTTCTTTTAGAGCAAGTTTGCGATAATTATAGATAAAATATAGATAGTTCTGGAGTCGGCCTTCCTAATCTTTTAATTTCAATTTTTTGATTTAAATTAAAGGAGGAAAAGCTTGCTATAATCTTTTATACACAATTAAGTCTTGAATTACTTCCAAGGTTACCCGAACCCGAACTTATAACTGCCTCAGACATATTCGACACTTGTAGATAATAATTAACCCAAAAATTACAAACAAGAAGCCGAAAACAGCATAAAATTCACTTAAAAACTGCGTAAATAAATTTTAATTACGCCCAATACACGCATACTAACGATAATATAAACAGTAATCAGCTGAGAACTATAAAAAAACGATGCAAGTGTGTATTGATTTAGCGCACCACCTCGCCCTTTTCTCGGCCGATATCCCGAGCATTTCCGATCCAATTGTGTGGCAAAAATTGGATTAAAGAGGAACGCCGAATCCACGCGCACCTCCAGATTCAAGCCCGCCTTCTCATATCTCTAGATTCAAGCGAGGCGAGGCGACGAAGGCCACCGTATGCGGCAGCAAGCGTCAAGTCGAAAAGATGTTAATTACTTCCGTTAATGGCCGATAGATGCCACTAGCGGGATCGGGATCATTAAAAAATAAATAAAAAACAACAGTAATTATTTAATAATAGTTTGTATTTATTTTTTTTCTTGTTTTTGCTGGGGGTGCGCGCGCACCAGCGCTCCTATGGACGAGCCGCCCCTGATATAATAGGCTGAGCCTCGGAACTCGCACTAAATCGCACTAGCACCCTGAATATTGCGTACCAGACGAATTTATTTCAGCGCCATCTGCCCTTCAATATGGTAAAGCTCGCCGGTGGCTCCTCTATATGGGTTATTTACACAATGGCCAGGCGCGTAAGATTGCAATTTGCGATTATGAAACACGATCCAACGATGCCAAATGCCGGGTTGCAAATTTTTCGCGGCACTTCTTTGTGACGTAAGCCGAATTCTCTTATGATTACTTTCTCCGGGCTCCCCCCAAGCCTTAGATTTTTTTACATATTTTCCATATATTTCATGAAGAAACACAAAAAATAGCTTAAAATTCGACATTATGATGTTTCGGGCCCCTCCCAAGACATAGTCCTGGGAACGCCACTGAAAATAATAATTAAAAAACATTGTTTTCAGATATCAGCAGGCAAGAACACATGCGCAAAGTAACAGAGGGGGCAATGGTCGGCATAGATCTGGCAACAACGGACATTATAATAACAGAGGGGGCTGGTTTCCGGCGCTTCATTCGCAGAGTTTTTGGCCAGGTGAGAAACTCGTATTTTTTGACGTTACAGAAAATTAAATTTCAAAAATATTTAAGAAAAACAAACAAGTGAAATTAAAGAAAGAAAAATAAGAAAAAAATTTTCTGTCTTCTGCCGGGACTCGAACCCGAAATCTCTTGCTCTGTACGCAAACACTGTACATTCAACCACCGAAGACCACACATAAATTTTCGAAAAACTTCCATATATGCATGTGTGCGGTGTCTCAATACAAGAACGAGAAACTCTCAGGGTATCAACTCAACCAAGCTGATCTCTATAATTCTTCCTTCCCACTGTCAAAGGTATGAAAACTCAAATTAGACGTAAAGTATCAACATCTGAAGGTCCTTGCATTATTTGCATTTTGGTATTTGAGAAAAACAAACTTCCAAAAAGGTTTATTTTATATTTAATTCTTTTTTAAGAGCAAATCTTCCATCTTCTTTATTTTTAAGTCCATCGATTAGTTCAATATATTTCGAAATTAAAGTTTTATTTAAAATAATTTTCAGAATAATAAATTTCCTTGAAAAAAACTAATTCTATAAATAGCTGTGATCTTTAATTTTAGGACGACAAAATCAAAGACCGTCTCAATTAAATACTCAGCAGCAAGAAAGCAGTACAAATCTGCCCAGCCTGCAACACCAAATCAGCGAACCTGGTGGCTCCAATGGCTACAGAGATCAATACTATCATGGAAAAAGAGGTTCCAATAATAATCACTATCGCGGAGAGGGAGGGAGAACGTTTAGAAATGGAGGGGGGCATAAAAACGGGAAATCTGCATCTTAAAACAGTTTCCAGGCATTTTCTGTCAGATAGTCGCATGTCTGGGTTTAATTTAATCGCCACCCTCGTTATACAAAAAGCCTTAGAACTTTATATTCTGTTTTAGTACCCTTTTTATTCACCTACATTCGGCCAGACATGGGGATAAAGTTAAGATTTCTCGGGGTTTATTCTGTAAATGCTCCTCCCTGAGAGTGAATTTTCCCTTCAATTCACCATTACCATTACTCAGTTTATAGTGTCTGACTTTAAACTGACGCGGAAGAGATCATTTTCGAGAGAACATTTGACATAACTGCTCTACTGGTTTGCAATAGGACAATTTTGAAGGGAGATTTCTTATTAAAAACATTCACAAAAAATGTCATTACTATCAAATTTATGTCTGTCAATTTTTTAATAATTTTTTCTTCCACAATAACCTTGCTCTTTTATTAAAGTCGCGCTTAAATGCCGCTCAAGTGTTCGATCTCCTGGCGGCGGCTCACGAAGTCAAGTTGCTAAAAGTCACCATACACTATCCAGCAATCAGAATAAAGGACAACAGTTTTGAGGGTAGGGATGTACGACAGCCCTAAACCTCTTGCCCCTCTACTGGTTTCACTCTGCAGAAAAAAATGTTGGTCACGTTTTACTACTCCTTTTAAAATTTTATTTTTGCCCCTTAAATGGAGGGGCCATTCCTCTTGAAAAAAAAAACAATAAGTTGAAATGCGATGTTATGGTAATTGCAATTATTTAAGTTTTTAAAATAATTGAAAAATTATTTTACAATTATAATGAAGTTACAAAAATGCAATTGAATTACTTAGTGATTGTTATTATTTGTAAAAAGCTATTTTGTTTTTATTATTTAAAGCAATCAACGTTTCGTACTTAATTTAAGGGGTAAGGTCGGAATGTATTACGAAGGAAGAGCATTTTAACATTTTGTAAATTATGAATTTTTTTTATTTATTTTGCAAGTAGGAAATTTATAATTAAGTTATTTTTTTGTTGTAATTAATTACACAGTTTTTTAAGTACATTCCTGTAAAGTAATTTGTAATGTAAGAGTTACTTTTCAAAGTATTGGTTTCTAACTCTGGTTGAGAATAAATCGGTACACATAAGGACCAAGAAATTTGTTATCCAGAAAGTTGAATATGTGGAATATTTTGTTTGTGCGTGTGGTAACCTCCTTTGACATGTTAGAAAGCTCTACCTGTACACTTAATTACAGATTCGCAGTATTAATTATTAGCCATATACAGTTCAAATGATATCTAAGAGATGGCGCTACAGCAATTAAAATCAAGGGGTTTTAAGGATCTTATGCATCGCCGTCTTTGCCCTACTCAGCCGGTAAGAGTAACGTCATTAGATCGCGAAAAGAAAACCATTTTCTTGAATTGCTAACTTGACAACAGCGCTAATTTATTTATCTCTCTTAGTGCCATTTATTTAAATAGCGATCTTACTTCAATTCACATATTTATAGAGGAAAAAAAGCAGATAGAATATAGCATGTATTAAAAAGAGACCGCGATACGTCCGAGTCCCGCAGAAAGATTTGCAGCGTTGTCAAAGGTAACCTTGATAAATTACTACAGGCGCACGCGGTCGCACTCGTCAAGGGCGAGAATTCTTACTTGACGTATATAATAATTTTTTTCAAAATTTACTTTAATTCGGACAGTGTCAAAAAATCAGCAAAATTCAGTCTTTTTCAAAAAGTTTTCACCATTTCACCAATTGGATTGAAAATCACCAGATCTGGTGATTTTTCACCAGATCTGGTGATTTTTTACCGTATATAAGATCTGGTAACACTGTACTATATATATATATATATGATAAAATTTAAGTTTCGTCAGGGACAGATCCCTGGCTCCGTAAAATTTTAAAATATTTATTATTAGGGTTGTGGTATCGATACTCGATACTATTATAGTATCGATATATCGGTTAAAAAATATCGATATTTTACATCGATTCCAACGTACCGATATATTAAGGTATCGATGCTTAGAAGAGAATATCTTGTCGCGCTTGGATCGCTAGAGATAAACGTTATATATAAGATAAATGTGATCGTCATTTGCCTTTGTTTATAAATGGCTTTTACGGTTTCTAAAACAACTTTATCGGAATCATATTTGCATTTCTACTCCTACCATAACATTTTTTTAAATTTTGTTTTGTTTAAAAACGGGTTCCTTGTTATTCTCAGAATCGCAATAAAAATATCTTTATTCCTTTAGATATCTTTTTTTAGTTTAGTTTGTTGTCGGTGCCCTGATAAAGAAAATATGAACTTCGTATGCTTTTAATGTTTGCTGTGTGCTCCAATAGATCGGCGCAATCAGTATATTTACCTCCTTAATTTTATAATGTTTAATTGAAGTAGACAAATATGATTAATTCGTTTTGTTCGGTTCTTTTCTTTGTTCTTTGAACAAAACATTAATTTTTGGAAGCAGAGATATCACAGTTCTGTGATACCACACTTGTGTGGGGATACTTTGAGGCCAGTTTGCGGGTATCCGATTCTGAGCTTCAAATATGCTTCTCTGCTATTTCCATAACTTAAAAATAATTCATCACAGGTAACAACAGCCGTGTATGTTGGTATAAAATTAAAGGTAAAACCCAAGAGCTTCGTAAAACTGTCATTGTCTCTGGATACAAAGAAGAGACAGTAGGTTGACAAAAAAAAGCCACAGATAAAAATCACTCAAAGACATGCCATTTTTCAGATTTTTTTTTGTTGCTCTCAGTATGCATGTGGGACTTTCCATGTCAACCCGGCCACCTTTTGCAGTTAAAAATTTTGATTTATTGATTTTAATAAATAAATATTTTTTGGTTCCTCTATAGATACCGATTACACCAACATAAAAAACTTTAAAAAATAGTGGAATTCCTTAAATCTACAGGGTGTTTTATATTCTTAATTGGCCACAACATATCTATGTGTAAGATTCTTCCTGAAAAAATACGAACTTTGCAAAAAAAGTCACCATACAAGAAGTGGATTATTAAAAACGAATTTTATTTTTGAAATTTTATTAAATGTGTTTTTTGAGGGCTTAAGGTCTCGACCACTCTCCCGCGTCCTATAACCACGCTGCTTTCACTGTGGTCTATCATTACCTTTGTTAGGTTAGACTAAAAATGCATTTAAAAAAAACCTAAAATTAAATAATAGTTAGCTTACCAATAGATTGGTAAACTGTGGTGTAAAAAAATTGACTTTAATGAATGTCAAACGAAATCACAACAAGAATAATAACACTTTAAAATTCTATTTGTTTGTAAAAGTAAGTGAATTATTTACATTTAGGAACAAGCAGAATTTCAAGGTATTATTCTGATTGTTTATCACCCCGTTTGATGAATGCACTTACATAAAATTGAAAAGTTGACCTTTTGCGAACCAAGTAGCGGATTATACTGATATTTTCGCTAAACTGGCACCGGTGGTCTGTTCTTCCATGCATTCCTTATGGCTAGGGTTACCAGATGAAAACGTCTCTAACCAGGACTAGCCGTCAAGAAAATTCGGACAAAATCCGGACGTCAAAATTTTTTCGATGCCACACTCAAAAAAATCAACTTTTTTTTTTTATTGAAACAATAACTAATAAATAACATAATATACCTACTATTTTATCGGTATTATTCACTGCTTTGTATTTTATTCAACAGCGTTGAATTTTTAGGCAGAAGTACAAAATCGTAAAATTCTGAGCTGCTCATTTTTCTTAAATTGTATGAAATGAGTATTCCTTTTACAGAAGATAAAAGCAGCCTATTTCTTTTTTTGGTCCACTGGGTAGAAATACTTGCATTAAAATATTTTACCCATTTTTCGTGGGTAGGCAGATTGTGGTCATCAGAAGTAAAATTGTCTGATATGTACTTTTTTAGATTACAAACTTCATCAAAAAAATTGTGTGTGCTTAAGACCACACGGCAGAAGTGTAATTCAACAAGGCGAAATTAATAATACTACTTTAAGCGGGCTCTTAACATAACGTTTTACCTTACGTCTTGCCTGTCAGTCAAAAGGGTCAAGTATGACGGTTGAAAGACTAGCGTAGACACTTGATAGTTTTAACGTACGTTTTTAGATCAGTTTTTGATACAAAACGATGGTTTTATTGGAAAACAATGCGTGATCCGGTCAGTTCTCTAGGCGGTCTTCCGTCTTAAATCAGTTCAAGTAAAACGCCCGTTTTTCCGTCTACACACAAAGTTTTACTTGATGCGTTTTGACTGAACAGGCAAGATGTAAGGTAAAACGTTATGTGAAGACCCCGCTTAAAGGTGAATTCACACTGCTAAATTTATCGACGATTATTGTTTAATTAAATTTTTTGAAACTAGTTTATTTTGCATTATTTGATGTTTATAAAGGCGGCTACTTTAAAATCCGGACGTTTATGAAAAATCCTCCCGGACCCACCCGGACGTAGTAAAAATCCGGACATGTCCGGATTAATCCGGACGTCTGGTAACCCTACTTATGGCCCATACAAAAATCCTACTCCTAGATAGAAGACTGGCCACGCGGTATGTCATAAAGCTATATATTATTATCCATTCCCTTCCCATTCTCTGTTTTCGGCCTGTGCATTTGGCACCATTTTGACGTTGTTGAAAGCTATAATTGTCATTTAATTGTCTAAAGTAAGGTCACTCATCGTCAAGCAAGCTTTGCCTTTACGATGGGTGTCCTTAGTCTAAAGTGGTGTAGACTAGAGATCCTGTATGTATGACATATTCCATTAACTTCTACAGGGCTTTATACAACTCAATGACATATTCTTATTTTAAAAATATGTCATACATACAGGGTCTCTAGTGTAGAACAGTGAATTAAAGATTAAAAAATATATTATCGGGGGTGGTGATTTAACATATTTTTTTGGCAACTTTGCTTATAAAGGCTGTTTATTGATACTATTTACTAAATAAACTGTTTTTAGATTTTACCATATTTTATAATAGATACTATTGATACGTGAATTTAAAATTATAAACTAATATTGTTAATCTTAAAAAATATGCCATGGGTGTGTATGTATACAGGGTATGTCATTATATTTTTTCCCACCCTTTTAGACCATTAATATTTGATATAGGAATATACAAGAAATTGTGTTGGAATTCGCGAAATTTTTACTTTTAAATTGCATCTTGACTTTATTCCTGATGCTTACCATATTTGACAGGCGCTCAAATTTATAGTTTTTGTAAATTGGATGCTCTTTATATTATTTAATTAATAGATTGGGCTTGGAACATATTTTCCAAAATACCCGATATGCCGTCATTTAGAGCCATAGTTTCTGAGATATTAACAACTTTGTTGTCGTTACCGGTTGTCATTTTGAGCGCCATTAAAAAAAAAATTGTCACTGTTTATACATAGGGACTAACATAGTTCGAAATAAGGACATTGAAATTAACACAAAAGTGGTAATGTTATTTTTTTATCACTTAAAAAATTATCGCTAATATTTTATAAACTATTTATCAAACCTGTGACATATGGGGTATTTTTGGAAAGTATATTCTAAGCCTAATCTATTAATTAAATAATATAAGGAGCATCCAATTTAGAAAAACTATAAATTTGAGCGCCTGTCAAATACGGTAAGCATCAGGAATAAAGTCAAGATGCAATTTAAAAGTAAAAATTTCGTGAATTCAAACACAATTTCTTTTATATTCCTATATAAATTATTAATGGTCTAAAAGGGTGGGAATAGTTATTTACCTAACTAGTGCGGAAAGTGATACTTTTACGCACGCGACGGCACTTTCCGCAAGAGTTAGGTACACAATTTTTCCTAGTTGCATAAAAAGCTTGGTTTTACATTTTAATATATTTGGTATTTTTTATATTAAAACAGCAAAAAACAAATTCTGTTTTCATTTTTAATTTAATTGAGTTTATAAATGGGTCAATAAGTCTAATTAGGCCTCATTTTTAATTTAATTGAGTTTATAAATGGGTCAATAAGTCTAATTAAGCCTAAATGCGTGCGTAAAAGTGCACTTTTACGCACGCAAGTAGGAAATAGTAATTTACCTAACTAGTGCGGAAAGTGCCTCTTTTCCGCACACGATTGCAGATGGCCAAACGACGCGATAGCGAAGTTTGGCCAGAAATCAAGTGCGGAAAAGACACTTTACGCACGAGTTAGGTACACTATTTTTTCTATAAGCGTGAGGAAAAAACTAAAAATTAATCAGAAAATTATTTATATTCAAAACGTTTTAATCAAATCAATTATTATTACTCACATTCTAGCGGCTTCTAGAACTGACTGGGGTAGATCTTCGTCCGAAGAATCCATTGAAAATCTGATTTTTTTGTTTGAAAAATTCAAAAGACGCTTGTATCTGCAAAATTGGCTTTGTTTTGACAGTTTGTTTGTACTTTGTTGCTATGGTGATTTAAGATGCCAAATCTAAAACCACTAGTGTTCATTGTTGTTTGACATTGACAATGACGATATTTATACCGGGGAGGTTTAAAACTTATAATTTGAACCTATTTTACTGAAAACTTTATTTTATCGAAAATATTGAAAATATAGCAGAATTTTAGTCAATTTGAATATTTTTAGGATATTTCGTGTGCTAGGAAAGATACAAATGTATTTTGAACGGTCTAAATGTTATAGAACACCTCAAAATCGTAACAAATTTACTTTTCCGCACTAGTGCGGAAAAGTGGCACTTTCCACACTTTTCCGCACGCTTATAGAAAAAAAATATAATGAGACACCCTGTACAAGGTATTTGTCTAAATAGTTACAAGTATTTGGCTGATATTAAAATATGATCTCTTTAAAAATAAATTTAATAAATGTAATACTTACAAAAAATATTTAATACTTGTTGCTTATAAGTGTTAAAAAATGTAGGTGTAGGAACCCCCATGCATATTATTGAACTGACAAAAATATTCAAATAATATTTATTAATAACGAATAGACTATAGCTGTGATTGCACCATTATTATACTTCATATCATAATTTTTGAGATAATTTTTTGACAGTTATCAGCTGTTTACCATAACATACGAAGTGTGACAATTAAATTTTAATACTGGCCCCCGTACTAACAGGTTTTAAATCTCCACGCCTCGGGCAGTTGGAGTTGAGCAACGTATTCATTTAAAGTAAAACTCAAAAAAACGACTACTAAATGCTTTCGAATGCTAAAGGATGTCTACCAGAAGCAGTGTATGTTTCGTGCAATGATATTTATGTGGCATAAAAGCTTTTTCGAGGGTCGTGAAGAAGTTAAAGATGATGAACGAGAAGGGTGCTCCAACACATCCAAAACAGCGATGCTCATTGTTTCTCTTTTCGATATTAGAGGTCTAATTCTTATTGAATGGGTGCGTGAGGGTCAAACAGTTAACCAACATTTATATTTGAAAGTATTGATGTAGTTAAGGGAACGTCCAAGGAAAAAACGTCCAGATTTATGGAAGAACAACGCGTGGCTGTTCTACTAGGACAATGCACCGGCCCACAATGCCCATTAAGTAGTTTTTAGCTAATAAGAAGATCCCGGTCGTTAACCACCCACCATATTCAACAGACATATTAAAATTTAAATATATACAGAGGGGCACCCTTGCCTACCTGTTTTCGAAAGTAAAGAAATCGTTAAAAGGAACGCGTTTTAAAATATTAGAACATGTCAAAGAAAAAATGGCAAGACTTCTTAACAGCCTCTCTTCTGATGATTTCCAAAAGAGATTTTTTACACCAGTCTTATAATTTTATTATCACACCTCGTCTAGCATAGGTAAATCAAAAAGAATGAAAAAATAGGTGAAACCTATTTTTCATTCTATACGAGTGAACGATAGCGAACCAAGGAAACTAAGTCCTTGGCGGGACGAAAACGTCCACCGGTCTATAAGGAAGAAAAACTTTTCGTCACAGTTCAACCAGACCATGCTATCACCGTCTCCACGGTATCGGTTTAAAACCGAAAACAAAGTCATTGGCGTAGCTAGGGGGGCCAGGGGGGCCTGGCCCCCCTGAAGTCCCTCAGGCCCCCCCTAAGATATTTTAGGCCTCCCCTACCGACTACTAGTAAAATAACATGACGCTGAAAATACATACTTTTCTATTATTATTCGGGAAATATTCAAATAAAATAGGTGCATTAAAATTTAAAATCATTCAGATAATGTTTACATTTCAGGAAAAAGCCCTTGTCTTGCGGAATTAGGCTTTTTCTCTTTAAATTATCGGTAACTTTTCTGCATTTATGCAATTTCCCGAAAATATTTTTTAAATTTAAACATAATTATGCATATTGAATATTTCATACATATTGGCGACATCTTGTAAAATATAATAGAAGTGTAAGTTAAATTTCGCATTTAATAAAGACAGCGACCTTTGCCCCTCTGTTTCCGAAATCGGGTTGTAGATGTCGTAAGGTTATAAAAGACCTTTTTAAACTGTTTTTCTAAAATAAATATAATTATCTTTTTAGTTTTTTTGAGGTTAGCGTTTAGTGTCTTATAAAAATTTTCCGATTTTGGTGACAATTTCATAACCATTTTCATATTAAGTTTTCCCACGTCGTTAAATGGAATAAATTCGTCGAGCAATACCGGGAAATTTTTAATATTAATACTTCTACTCTAAGAGCAGAAATGACCGTTTTAAAGAATTGTATTTTTCGGTTAAATCAAACTGTTGGTCATGATTCTATCAAACAACATATAGCAGAAAACACCTATCCAAACCTCTACCAACTTTTTAAAGTTGCGAGTATTCTTCCAATTTCAAGTGCAACTTGCGAGAGGTCTTTCTCTGCCATGAGGAGAGTTTTTAATTGGCTTAGAACAACTACGACTCAAGAGAGACACTCAGGTTTGTCATTGTTATTCATAGAAAAAGATGTTGAGGTCGACTTAGACAGTGTGGTAGACGCTTTCAGTCAGCGACGTAGAAAACTTTCTTTGTAGAATTGCTGAATCACATACTTCCTGTGTAGACATATAAATAAGTTGGTAAATGTATTATTAAATTTGTTATATTAAAATATTAGAACATTTAATGCGCGTATTTTTTTTATTCATTGCACATTTTGCACGACTCTTTAAAAGCTATGTTTGCTTTTTGTTCAAGATAGACCGGGGCCACGGCCCCCCCTGAAAAGCAAGGCTAGCTACGCCAATGAACAAAGTTAATCAAGCATAAAAGGCAACTTCATAGGGGTATAGTCAACCACGGACACCGGTGTTTCGGAAAAAGGCATTTCCTTCCTCAGCGTGGCTTGCCTGACACAAAGTAGAACAAACAGTAGAACAAACTGTTACGACTATACCCCTATGAAGTTGCCTTTTATGCTACAACGAAAAAAAGTTGTCTCAAAAATAATGATATGAACTGTAGGTATATTAATACTGTGTTTAATTGTAATTTTGATCTGAAGTTTTTTTGCAGGTTAATTTAATTTTTCTGAATTATTCAAAAAACATTTTTAAATCTACTTTTTACTATTTACCTAAATTTTCGTAATATTTCTCTGTGTACCTTGCCACATTCCATATGGATAATTTTTATTAAATAAATGATATCCAACAATAATTGCTAGTTTTACTTTCAATTATGAAATACCGTTCGTTTAAAAAAAAATATAGAACCAGTAGACACATAGATCAAGTCGCTCTGGGTGTTAAAGCAGCTTTAATTTTATTGAAAAAAAAAAGTAAAAACCACATTGCTTTTCTTAAGATATATTTTTTTTTTAATTTTCGGGTACGATTTTGTTTTAAACCGAACCCTTAAACTAGGGTACCGTAGTGGATCTCTTGTGTGTATAAAATAAATATACAACAGTTTTAAAAACGTTACAAAATTTAATTAATACAAAATAAAACTCTGTTGCAATTTACAAATTGTTACAAGACTTTTCTTATGACCTATAAAACAAACAAGACCCAAAATATTAAAATAAAAACTTTAACTTAACAAAATAACAAACTGGAAAATGTTCTTCAAATGAATAAATCTTATGTTTTTTTACTGACTAGTTATTTTAGAGGTTTTTAGTTTAAGTTCAACAAACCTTAAAATGTGACTACCGACTTGTCTCCTCAAAGTTTGGCTTTTTATTAACGTTAAGTTGGACCTAAGTAATCCTTTATCCCCTCTTTGAAGAGCTTGGAGGAACCAAGTCAGTGGCGTTGCTGATAATCCTAAAGTTTACTTTACATTCTAGCTAATGAGCTAAACAAAAACACCTAAACAAAAACAGAGATAAAATGACATTTTATAGACACTTTTTAATCTCACAGTTTTTCCATAGCCAATCAGTTTGAAGGGAAAACCCTTTCTCTACTTGATGTATCCCCACGCTTAACCATTACAAGTCCCACCCTTCACTTTTCAGTAGTTTTTCTCGCATCAACCATCTGCTGTGTGGTAGGCGGCAAACAAATGTTTACCATTTTGGAGAGAGGCGGAACCACTCTCTTATTTCTACTAAACCATGTTTTACGCTTTTCGTTTTTCTAAGCCTGGTTTCGTACAGTGACACAGTCAAGAATAATGTACATTCCTGACAATATCTCAAAAACTTTAACTCTGACGAACCCGCTAAAAAATCGTCACAACTCAAAAAAAATTGTTTTGAGAAAATCGCTGTTAAAGAATTTAGTTGATTAGAGAGATTCATTTTTCACTTACATGACAAATTAAGAGTTAAGAGTTAGAGAAACTATTAACTCAATGTAATTGGTGCAGTACATTTCTCAGAAAAAATGATTCTTGTCGTTTTTAGTAAAAAAAAGACAAAAACCCGATATTGTGACACTTTTTTAGAACAAGGCATCATGACGTTGTAAATCAGGATGTTACGCAGGATGGTAAATAATATAAAAAATAAAACAAATAAAGAAGAAACTTTGTATTTATTTTTACAACGAGTTATAAAATACTGAATAACAACTGGGAATGTGATTATTCTCTAATAAATTCAAAAGATTTTTTTTTATTCTCCTTAATTCTAAGTACACTGAACAATTCGAAAAAACAGTCACAACAGCTTTAACCAATAGTTCATACGAAAACTTTCACAACTCGAAATGTGACTCTTTTCAGGATGAAACTCCACGTTTACGCTGTTATAAAGTCAGAAGTGACAGTGTAAAGGAACGCATCCTAAGCTATTCTTATACTAACCTAAAAATATTACCGTTGTAGATGTAATGGTTATCGAGAAAAATAGAATCAAAAGTTGAAAATTTTCAAAAACTTAAAAAAAACTTTTTTGTTATTGGATATACGTCAAAACATTTCCTATATTTTTATTGCTTGCCTCACAAAGAAATAAAAAAGACCCCAAAAGTTGGTCTATAGGTTAGTGTTTGTAAGAAATAAATAAAAGTTTGAATGCCAAAACTCAAAACTGAAGTGCCTTTAGCGGTCTCTCTCGGCATTAATATAAACCCCAGTCCCTTACCTTTTATATCGCTATATAGAGGGCCCCGAGAAGTTTAATTTAATGTATTATAATATATATTTTTACAAAGTTCACAATTTAAAAAAATTAAAAAACTGGAAACAGGAGAATTTTCGCCAAAAATTAAAAAAAAAAACATTTGGTTGAGACTGTGCCACGAAGAAGCTACGGAGTCCCTTATATTAGCCTAAAAATATTACAGTTGTAGATGTAATGGTTACCGAGAAAAATACATTCAAAAATTGAAAACTTTCAAAAAATTTTTAAAAAAGTCAATTTTTTTGCTATTGGATATACGTCAAAACAATTGTTATATTTTTATTGCTTGCCACACAAAGAAATAAAAAAGAACCCAAAAGTTGCTCTAAAGGTTAGTGTTTGTAAGAAATAAATAAATGTTTAAATTGCCATAACTCAAAACTGAAGTGACTTTGGCGGCCTCTCTCGGCATTATTATAAACACCTGTACTTCATCTTTTATATCGTTTTATAGGGGGCCCCGAGAAGTTTAATTTCATGTATTATATATATTTTTACAAAGTTAACAATTTAAAAAAATTAAAAAACTGCACTTTTTGCGTACCCCTTTGGTCAGGAAAATTTGCAATAAAAATTTCAAAAAAAAACATTTGGTTGATACTGTGCCACGACGAAGCTACGGAGTAAACTGGACAAAATAAAAGAGTCACATCGTCATCTCGCGGTGAATTGTGGAAACATAAATGTGACACTTTTATGGAAGAAAGTACAAGTTATTTCAATGATGGCGGAAGGTTTATCTCAATAAGGGCGATTTTTGAGTTGTGACTCTTTTTCAGCCGGTGTGCGAATTATTGTCAAGAATAAAAGAAAATATATTTTTTTAATCTAACTTTGAAAATTTCGTTTTGCTAAATAAAATTACGATTTTTTAAAATATTTGAACACTACTTCTTCCTTTCAAAAAAAGGCGTACCGCAAAAATTTTGTATCTTACCATTACAAAAGTATTTTATTTTTAAAAACAAATTCAGTATTCCACAGCCCTCTTAAACTGAATATTCCATTAACAAAAAACAAATTATCATTTTGAAATAAACACATTACATTATAGGTCAAAGATGAATGCACGAGTGCATAAAAATTTTCGATAATTTTGCAAAGTGATTGCTTAAAAAATTAATTAACTTAATTGGTTTAGTTGCATATTTGGGTAGTCAAAATGTGAAAATGAACAAATATAATTTTTTCAAGGAAATTGGGATAAATATAACATTTGAATTTTATTTATTTTATCAAGGCCAACACAAAAATAGAGGCCACGACCCTGAAAAAATCAGCTGTTCTCCCGGGGCTGAATTTTACATTGGGTCTTATGGGAGGTCAGACGTTTTTTTATGATATTTTCAAAATGGCACTACAGATTTCCGCAAAATTTCAGTGAAATATTCTCAGACACCATCCCGATATTCCACCAAAGGTTTGTAAGGAAGCAACATGATTAAAAGGTTAAAATCTTCAAGATTTAGCATTCCTTATTTTGAATTCAAATTACCCGCCATGTACCACATGCCAACTGTTATATTTGACATGTATTTGACTTTGTCATATGTGATTGTCACATTCGCTTCTGCTTTAAACTTAATTTTTGTGTGAGCTAATGAAGCGGCTATTAAAAATTAGGGCTTACTATAAATTTAAAAAAATTGTTCTGCCAGAATAAAGTAAAAACAATCTCAAAAACGGCTTTATTTAACAAAAAATCAAATATCCATGAACCGTCATTCCAACTTCAAAATTTTAAAGACAATCAGCTGTGTCGTAACGTGACATGCAAATTTTGAAATGTAATTTGCCTACTAAAAATTTTCATTATAGCGTACATTGGTAAAAAATTTACACTACTAACCAGAAACTTGTATAACAGTCCTTGTCCATACCCAACTAAACCTAATTAGCAGTGTTGTAGTTTAGTTTGGTTAGGTTAGGTTTGGTTCGGTTTAGTTAGGTTCGGTTCGGTTTGGTTCGGTTTGGTTTGGATTCACATCCTCCAGGATCCCGGGTAGGAAGTCAGGAAAGTTTTTTTTTCAAATTATTGGTTCAGTTTGCCTTGGTTCGGTTCGGTTAGATTCGATTAGGTTAGGTTTTTGAAACTTTCTATTTTCATGTGGTTAGAATCATTCAAGTGAAAATCACCCTGTTCATCTATTCTAATACATGAGGTAAATAATATTGGTATAGTAGATCTGCGCATGCGGAAGTCAGGGAGCCAAAGTGGACTTGGTAAGGCTAGCGTCTTGTATACGATATCGTTTTAGTTTTAAAATAAAAAGTTGTTTCAGGTGAAGTACGATTTAGTTGTATGTGCGAGTTCCGAGGTTCATGCATACATACAAATGCTAGCGCCATCTGCCCCTCAATGCTGCAGGCTCGCCGGATGCCACTCTCTATGGGCAATGTTTACATAATCAAAGATATGGGTATTAGCCCAGTCAAATGGTGATTTTTCCAAAACAAAATTGCGGAAGTATTTTTCTCAACGGTTTTATATGTTTTCGAGTGTGCTGAATCCGAATTAATGGTTTGCTGCCTGATAGGAGGTCGGCTTCATAGCCAAAAACGCAAAAAATTTGAATTTTTCAGCACTTTTTATAGTTTTTTGCTTATATCTTAAAAACTATACGTTTTTTGAAGATGCGCGTTCTATACAAAATTAAAGCAAATAAAATTTTCTACAAAATACACTTATCATCATTCATTTTATATTAAGCGGTCTCCGCGCTAGAGCTCAGTGAAACATAATGTTTTTTTTGTATTTTCACAAAAACGTCTAAAACAGCCACTTTCATCCCTTGCAACCCGAGAGATATATATGTTAATAAACCCTTATATCACGTATGAGTACATTATATATCATAAACAAGATGTCTGGCATGGACGCACCCAGGGGGGGGGGGGGGCTCTGGACCCGGCTCCCCCCAAACCTATTTTTTTTTTGATATTTTTCTCATATTTCATGAATAAACACAAAAAGTAGCATAACATACGACATCATAAGGTCTCGGGCCCCTCCAAAGGCCTCGCCCCCCCCTCCGAGACATATTTCTGGGTGCGCCACTGTGTTTGCCATATTTAATTTTCTCAAAGATTTTTATAAGAAGCTTTGTTAAATGAATTAGATGGCAAGCCATGTTTCATGAAAACATTAATATATTTACAACTGATTAGGTAGTTACGTTAAACTCAAAATTACGAAATAATTAAAATATGTACGCAGGATCATCATTCCTTTGAATGACCTGACGTCAAAGCCTCCATCAATCACATATACTGTACTGCTGTCCAATTGCGTAGTGTTTGGAAGCGGTGTAAATGCTTTGTACAAAGCAGATTTTGTCGCTTTTCTCATTCCAGTCTCATCGAACAAAGATAAGGGATATGGAGTCAATTCGTAGGTTAAGAAATCTTCTAGTTCTTCTTCTGACTGCTTGGTGACAACCATCCCCGTTATTAAGGATGATGGAAGAGCTCATGGTTGCAAGGGGCAGCACTCGGTCAGTCCGTTTGAATTTGACACTCTTTAAGTCATTGCCAACAATTCCTTTAATACCCTTGGTTCCCACCTCCCTGGACAAGTGACATTATGATCTTCTAGAAGCCCAGTGCTGATTGATATTAGTTCTGAGGTTCCTAAGAACGGCGAGTGTTGTCGAAACCATTCCAACATATTTTGTGTACAATTGTTGTCAAAATTTATTCTTGCATCACGGCTGTCCGCATGCTGACCGGTCGTTCCAAAGTTTACACCGCAGAAATCCTCAATTGCATTTGCGATATGCTGGAGCGAATTCATTCCCAACGTCCATCTTGCCAAGATGCCTTCACTGAATCCGCGTGCTCTACTCAATCCTCCTTCTCTCTCATATGCTTCATGAGCTGCTGTTCAATACATATATCGCTCCATGTTCCGCTCCAGCATCTTTCAGTACGTCGAATAGAAAAGCCCCCTTTCGAAGTGAATGTTTGAAATTCCTCAGGTGGAATGGACTACTCTAATGTGAGCATATCTTGCAAGTACAAATGCGCGCACTTTGCATATAGGTAGTGCCCGCTCAACGATGATAAACACAGAGGATTGCTTATTTCCATTTAACTTTATGTTAGCGTCGCTCAGCGAGTCGAACAGTGTCTGCTTACGTCACCAGCGGACCAGTTGCTTTGTTTGTATTGAGAGTTCGTGTGATTTTAAGGTGTTTTTGACGTTTTTCCCTCCGTTTTTTTTTGCGTTTTTTCATTAATTTGACGGTGTGGTTGACTATTTAGGAGGTAAATAAACCTTTAGAAATGTGAATTAAGTGAATTGGTATAAAGAAAGCACATTAATTTATTGTTGAAATAAAAGCTTTGTGTTCCCTCTTTCAGTGTAGAAATATAAATATATATACTTTTATATTAATTTATATATATATGCTCTGACAGTCAAGCCACCCTGAAGGCGCTAAACGCACCCAAGATTGCTGACGGCTTGGTGGAAGAATGCGCAGAGGCGCTGGAGACCCTAAGCGATGGCAAACGGGTGACGTTGGTTTGGGTTCCGGGACATACGGGGGTACCAGGCAACGAGAAGGCGGACGAACTCGCACGACTCGGGGCAGGAACCGCCTATGTAGGACCGGAGCCACTTTTGGGCGTGACAAAAAGACAAGTGCAAAGCGGACTCAACAAATGGGCCCAGGACGCGCTATTAAACTCCTGGGAAACAGGAACGGGTTGCAGACAGACCAGAGAATTCGTAGACCGTCCAAAAGCGACCAGAATTAGATGGATGCTGGGACGGACATGAAAAGACCTCGGACTGCTGATAGGTACTCTAACCGGACATAACCGGTTGAGGAAGCACATGACACGTATAGGAGTCGAGAATGACCCTACCTGCCCAGCCTGTGGACAGGAAGAAGAGACATCAAGACACCTCGTGGCAGAATGCGAGGCCTACGCAAGGATGAGACAACAGGCACTCGGAGCGCCAACTCTGAGCGAGGAAGAACTGCACATGCTCAAATGGGCAGACATACTGGACTTTGTAAAGAGAACAGGAAGGCCCAATGAGTTACCCGACCATCAAAGGGAAGTGCAGAGAGTGGGTTAAGGGACAGACTTGGGGCATGGCAAAAAGGGCCTACTCTAGCCTACTTGTCAGACCTGCGGGTCAACCCCCCCCCCCCCCCACTACTTCTACTTTATATTAATTGTAAATTATCAAATAATTTATTTTTTTACAATAAATAGGTATAAAACAAGAAATAAACAATAAAAATATAATAAAAGTTAAACTCTAAACTCACATACGCAAGCATACATTCCCAAGCATACATTTAAAGATTAAAAATTTCGTCCAACTGCTGCATGTCGGGAATGGTTCCTATGACTGAAGCTGCATTTCCCCTTTGAATGGCAAGGCTTAACCTCTGAATCAAAAATGATTGATCTAGGTTCGTAGGACTTACATTCGATTTTGGTACCAAGTTCTTTAGCTTTTTTCCCCCAAGGTCCAAAAGTCTCTACAGAAAAAGGAACAAAAATATAATTTTGAGATAATTCTGAATATTTGTTTATTTTAATTTGTTCCCTTATTTTCGCCGCTTCTCCCGCTTTTTTTGATGTTAAATTTATGTGTGAATTAGCCATAGTATCGGAGCAAGTGGCGGCAAAACTTTTAGAAAAAATCCTACTTCTCTTCTAAAACTTTCAACTATTTAAGAACGAAACTCCAACATATCGTCTGGTAGGAAAATTCACCTCTCAGAGCAAACTCTTGATTTATCAAATCATTTGTTTTGAATGAATTAAATTATTAATTATATTTACTATCACGAATAAAAAATTTGTTTGCAAATAAGCAAGAAAAAAGCGGGAAAAAGTCATGATTGTAATGTGTATTAAATAAAGCGCGCTGAGCAGAGGTCCACTAGTGACGTAGCAAGGGGCCGCCTACCGCTGAAAGATTCGAGCTAATAAGCAATCCTGTGTGTTGGAAATACGGTAGCATTTCGTATATGACTTGGAGGTGTAGTTTCCAATTGCCCATCCGCTCAGATTCACTGAATTTCAAGATCAATGTTACCATTTGGAAATAATCAATCCACAACACACTACCGCATACCGCAAAGCAAAATCAGGCGGTCGCCAAGGAATGTAGTGGTGGGAGTGATAGACGAACCTTGGTCAGCCAAGACCAACAAAAAATAGAGACGATGACCTTGAAAAAATCAGCTGTTCAGATGTTTTCAAAATGGCCCAAAGATTTCCGCAAAATTTCAGTGAAATATTCTCAGATACTATCCCGATATTCTACTAAAGTTTTGTAAGGATGCAAGATGATTAAAAGGTTAAAATCTTCAAGATTTAGCATTTCTTATTTTGAACTCAAATTACCCGCCATGTACCGCATGCCAACTGTTATATTTGACATTTATTTAAATTTGTCATCTGTCTGTCATCTAAGCCAGGGCTATCAAAAGGGACGGGCCACGATCCTCCACTTTGTTGACGTCACATCCGGGGCTGATTTTTTGTTTGATGGTCACGTTACGACACAACTGATTGTCTTTAAAATATTGAGGTTGGAATGACAGTTCATGGATATTTGATTTTTTTTAAATAAAGCCGTTTTTGAGATTGTTTTTACTTTATTCTGGCAGAACAATTTTTTTTAAATGTATAGTAAGCCCTAATTTTTCATAGCCGCTTCATAAGCTCACACAAAACTTAAGTTTAAAGCAGAAGCGAATGTGACAATCACATATGACAAAGTCAAATACATGTCAAATATAACAGTTGGCATGTGGTACATGGCGGGTAATTTGAATTCAAAATAAGGAATGCTAAATCTTGAAGATTTTAACCTTTTAATCATGTTGCTTCCTTACAAACCTTTGGTGGAATATCGGGATGGTGTCTGAGAATATTTCAGTGAAATTTTGCGGAAATCTGTAGTGCCATTTTGAAAATACCATAAAAAAACCTCTGACCTCCCATAAGACCCAATGTAAAATTCAGCCCCGGGAGAACAGCTGATTTTTTCAGGGTCGTGGCCTCTATTTTTGTGTTGGCCTTGTTTCCAATTGCCCATCCGCTCAGATTCAATGAATTTCAAGATCAATGTTACCATTTGAAAATAATCAATCCACAACACACTACCGCATACCGCAAAGCAAAATCAGGCGGTCGCCAAGGAATGTAGTGGTGGGAGTGATAGACGAACCTTGGTCCGCCAAGACCAACAAAAAATACAGACGACGACCTTGAAAAAATCAGCTGTTCTTATGGGAGTTCAGATGTTTTCAAAATGGCCCAAAGATTTCCGCAAAATTTCAGTGAAATATTCTCAGATACTATCCCCATATTCTACTAAACTTTTGTAAGGAAGCAACATGATTAAAAGGTTAAAACCTTCAAGATTTAGCATTTCTTATTTTGAATTCAAATTACCCGCCATGTACCACATGCCAACTGTTATATTTGACATGTATCTGTCATCTGAGCTAATAAAGCGGCTCTGAAAAATTAAGGATTACTATACATTAAAAAAAAATTGTTCTGCAAGAATATAGTAAAAATAATCTCAAAACCGGCTTTATTTAAAAATAAATAAAAATATTCATGAACCGCCATTCCAACTTCAATATTTTAAAGACAGTCAATTGTGTCGTGACGTGACCATTAAAAGAAAATCAGCCCTGGGTCCGCCTGCATTGTCGTCAAGTTTTAGAAACTGATGTTCTTTAACGCTCTTTTAAGTTTTTTGTTGATTACTTGTTTATTTCTCGACTTGAAAGAGGTTCACGCCTGCGCGTTTTTCTAAAAATTCAAAAAATATCAAAAAATAGTTGTTTTTTAGCGAGGTCTAGCGCGGGTACCGCTTACCATAAAATAAAAGTTAAATAATGTATTTTGTGGGAAATTTTATTTCCTTTAATTCTGTATAGGACGCTCATCTTCAAAAAACGAATAGTTTTTGAGATATAAGGAAAAAACTGGAAAAAAGGCGAAACAAATCAGATTTTTTGCGTATTTGGCTATAAAGCCGACTTCCTACCAGGCAGCAAACCATAAATTTGGATCCAGCACCCTCGTAAACATATACAACCGTTGAAAAAAAAACTTCCGCAATTTTGTTACGAAAACGGCAGTTCTAAATACGCATTTACTGGGCTATATCCTCATTGTTTAAACAACTGTTGCGTTTTCGTTTGCAAATCGGAATATTGCATCCGTGTTATTTTTCTCCGAGAGATGGTGGCAGTGTCTGAAATCAGATTCTCATTTCTCCTTTTCTCTCCAGCAGTTTCGGTTTTAAGTGATTTTTCCAAACTATCTCTGTGTCCGAAAAGGAACTGTCGTTAGTTCCGTCTTCGGGCGGGCTAACGGCAACTAATGAACCGACGGCTTCTGGCCTTTTTTAAAATGCAGTTCTTTTCCCTCTTTGTACATCTCGTGGGTTTCTCTGCTATAAAAAAAAGAAAATCCTAATTAAATTAAACAAAAGTTTTTGCTCTTGGTTAGTCATTATCATTTTAGTGTAAACATGGGCAGTGTTGCCGGGTCACACAGAAAGATTGACGAGTCGTTAAATACCGAGATGAATTCCATCAAAGGAGCATGCGCCAAAATTAACGTCAAAATGTCTAACTTAAATTATTGGCGCGAATACCGGGATTGGCGCGAGATCGAAGAGCTTAACGTATAATAAAAAATTCAAGGTATAAAATAATGGTCAATTCTAATTTTTAGGTATGATTTTATGTAGGTACCGGGTGGTTTTTTATAACCGGAGCACTCAGCAACTTTATCATTGAAAATAAAGGGCTATAATAAATTGTAGATTTTTTTTGGTTAATTATAATGATGATGAACTTTAAAAGCCAACATAATTTTTTTCTATCCGTCACCATGTACAGGGTGTCCCAAATTCGATGTTTTTGGAGAGTTTCGGGTATTTCTAGAGGGGCTAAAAAAACCTGATCAACCTTTGCGACACTCAAATTTCAAAAGAAGCTTAAAGGTGAAAATCGCATTTTGATATAGCAAGCCGTTTTTAAACTACGGGGTGTTTTTAAAAAGTCTGCATTTTGGGAAGGGGTCTATAACTTGTTTATTTATTAATATTTTTATTTCTGTGAAAATATTCTTTAGACACTTTTTTAAGAGGAATTCAACTGTTAAATTAAATTTCATTTGTCACGATTAGTTTTTGAGATATCACATAAAATTAATTTTTCTTTATGGGATTAGTGGGATTTCTTTATATTTTTGTTTTTTTTTTTTTACCACATATTATAGTTTGCTTAATGGGTTTAAAATATTTTAATATTATAAAATTATAAAAATAAAAAAATAATAAAGAGGTGATTAAAAAATAAGAATAAAGAAAACAATAAAAAAAATTAAAAATTAAAATATTGAATGTGATACATCATTTTAAAGGAAATTTTAGAGAGAGTTTTAGAGTTATTCTGTAAGAAAATTAACAACTTTATGCAATATTTTAAAAACCAAAAGAGATAAATAAAAACCGTTGACATCTGTCAATTCTTCAAGAAAAGATCTATAAGAAAGCTATTTACACAAAAGCAAAATGCAGACAAAAACACTCCGTAGCTTAAAAACGGCTTGCTATATCTTCATGTAGTTTTCACCTTTAGGCTTCTCTTAAAATTTGAGCGTCGCAAAGGGGGCTCAGTTTTTTTCTTTCTCCCCTAGAAATATCCGACACCACAAAAAAACAACGAATTTGGGACACCCTGTACAGGGTGTAAGATTCGTCTTTTCTTTTTGATTTTAAACATATACAATATCTATGTGTTGCGATTAATATTTTTTGAGGTATATGCAGTATTTCTTCTATATGCATTTCACGTTTATTTTGTTTTGCCATGGGAGTATTGACAAATTTAAATACGCTAAATCTTTTAAAAAAATGTTTATCGTAGCATAGACATACAGTAGAACCCTGATGACAGTGTTTATTCAAATTAAATTGGGCACTAAATAATTTGTCACACAACTTGCACGTCACCGGCATTTTCACAGAACAAAAACGACGAATTTTCATCAAAAAGAACTGGGAATTATTAAAGTTTTGCTGTATAAAACCATACACCACCACAGGTCGTGGTGAACCATACTGAAATATCTCTCAGTTGATTGGTTGGCAAAAGTGACAGATCAACGCTTGCGCACGTCTTGGAATTCATCTCGGTATTTAACGACTCGTAAAGATTGCATGAGAAATATTTCGAGAAAGCATGAGATGGCAGAGTTATCGCTCACCATGATACAAAAATTGGTCACGTGGCAACTCATGGTCGTTTGGCCGTCAAATTGGATTTAAACGTATCTCCCTACCCGGTCATCCGCTTTTATTTTTTTAAGGCATGTTATAATACTCCTTTTTTAAAAATTTTGTTATTACACATTTTTTAATAAATCAAATAGTTATTGAGATATACCAAAAATATTAGTATTTCCTCTCGCAAAAGAATTAAAATAATACCCATGTTCATTTTATTGTAGCTACAATATTATTGACATGTGTTTTTTTTGTTACATAGAAGGTTTAAACCTTTCACAGAAGAAGATATTGACTATATGTTTGTAAAGTTCGATGGATGGTACCCCTAAAGACTGCCTTAAAGAGGGTGGTTTCTATACAACTATTCACAAGATTATACAAAAAGTGAATTTGCAGCGAAACGATGCATCCTAGCCAAAAATGTTAGGAATAATTTCTTATAGTACTTTTAATTCCGCTTCTTCTGATCATTGTCATAACTTTTATAATTTTTAAGAAAAAAATCGATTTTGGCGCGAAAATATGAAATTTTTACAAAATTGTATATTTTAGCTGACTTGTACAGCTAACTATCAATCATAAACACTCGTTTCTGCTATCAATGAACCGAACGGCAACGCGAACTTGGCGAGGCACTGCAGGGCCCTCAGATAAAAGAAATAAACCAACACACATCCATTCACACCAACTTATGCAACTTTATAAAAGTTGCATAACTTATGCAACTTTATAAAAGTTACTTTATAATCAACAGGGTACAGATAGCCACAATGTGCCCGCACTAGCTGCTAGCTCCAAATGAGAACTCCATATTTCCTGTCTCATGTAATGATTTCCTGAATGGCCAGGTGACGAAATCCTCACAGAATCACCAAATTAACCCACTAAAAGCCTAGGATACCAGTTTTACTTTTTTTTTTGTTAACATACTGGTCAAAGCTCATCCGTTACCAGAAAACGCATTTACATATGGATCAGGTTCCCCCAGCAAAAATAAGAAAAAAAAATAAATACAAACTATTATTAAATAATTACTGTTTTTTATTTATTTTTTAATGTTCCCGATCCCGCTAGTGGCATCTATCGGCCATTAACGGAAGTAATTAATATCTTTTCGACTTGACGCTTGCTGCCGCTGCCTCTCTTGAATCTAGAGATATGAGAGGGCGGGCTTGAATCTGGAGGTGCGCGTGGATTCGGCGTTCCTCTTTAATCCAATTTTTGCCACGCAATTGGATCGGAAATACTCGGGATATCGGCCGAGAAAAGGGCGGGGTGGTGCGCTAAATCAATATACACTTGCATCGTTTTTTTATAGTTCTCAGCTGATTACTGTTTATATTATCGTTAGTATGCGTGTATTGGGCGTAATTAAAATTTATTTACGCAGTTTTTAAGTGAATTTTATGCTGTTTTCGGCTTCTTGTTTCTAATTTTTGGGTTAATTATTATCTACAAGTGTCGAATATGTCTGAGGCAGTTATAAGTTCGGGTTCGGGTAATCCTGGAAGTAATTCAAGACTTAATTCTGTACAAAACATTATAGCAAGCTTTTCCTCCTTTAATTTAAATCAAAAAATTGAAATTAAAAGATTAGGAAGGCCGACTCCAGAACTAGAATTATCGCAAACTTGCTCCAAACGAAAAGAAGGTAGGAATTTTAAAAGATATTTTAGAAAAGATATTTACCAAAAAAACAACTGGATTTGTGGATGTGATGTTACAAACTCGTTATTTTGTTTTCCATGCTTATTATTTTTCAATGCAAGCATGGATTAAAGCTGGAGCCGCCGCCGACTTAAATCATCTCTACAGGCAAAAATTAACAAGCGTGAATTTTTTAATCAACATATACGAAAATTACAATATGAAATGGTATTTGAATCAAA
Source organism: Aspidapion aeneum (assembly GCA_963576565.1). NCBI lineage: Eukaryota > Metazoa > Arthropoda > Insecta > Coleoptera > Brentidae > Aspidapion > Aspidapion aeneum. The sequence continues at coordinate 295,484 of OY755044.1, forward strand.
AGCTAAGATAAAACGGTTTTGTACATTGAATTAATGTTATCCATCGTTGGCTAAAAACTAATATGTATGTATACTGTAGGTAATTTTTTTTGTGTAGGCATATTTTTATTTATTGGAGACCTGCTTTTTTTACTTTGACAATCTTATTACCTAGAGGGCACCATAAGTTCTTTTATTTGGCTACAAATAAATATGCAAATTTGTTTAACTTTATTTATTTTAAATTTATTTCGACTCACTTATTATAGCGCACACCCATTCTTATACTTCACGAGCCGCCACTGATATGGATCGAGTAATAATCCAAGACTCCCTGTTACCTATTTACACTGGCGTTTGATGCAAAAATTCAGAAATAAAGGTACGGAAAATGCGCAGATACCAAATTTACATAGATAGAGTTTTTGTCAACTGTACGCCGATGATTTGACGTAACGAATACAAGAATAAAATAATATTCATGCATATAAGAGTATGACCAATCAGAACACTTTATCTTAACAGGCGTAGCTAGGGGGGTCACGGGGGGCCTGGCCCCCCCTGAAGTCCCTCAGGCCCCCCTAAGATATTTTAGGCCTCCCCTACCGGCTACTAGTAAAAGAACATGACGCTGAAAATACATACTTTTCTATTATTATTCGGGAAATATTCAAATAAAATAGGTGCATTAAAATTTAAAATCATTCAGATAATGTTTACATTTCAGGAAAAAGCCCTTGTCCTGCGGAATTAGGCTTTTTCTCTTTAAATTATCGGTAACTTTTCTGAACTTATGCAATTTCCCGAAAATATTTTTTAAATTTAAACATAATTATGCATATTGAATATTTCATACATATTGGCGACATCTTGTAAAATATTATAGAAGTGTAAGTTGAATTTCGCATTTAATAAAGACAGCGACCTTTGTTGTTGTTGTTGTTGTAGATGTCGTAAGGTTATAAAAGACCTTTTTAAACTGTTTTTCTAAAATAAATATAATAATCTTTTTAGTTTTTTTGAGCTTAGCGTTTAGTGTCTTATGGAAATTTTCCGATTTTGGTGACAATTTCATAACCATTTTCATATTAAGTTTTCCCACGTCGTTAAATGGAATAAATTCGTCGAGCAATACCGGGAAATTTTTAATATTAATACTTCTACTCTAAGAGCAGAAATGACCGTTTTAAAGAATTGTATTTTTCGGTTAAATCAAACTGTTGGTCATGATTCTATCAAACAACATATAGCAGAAAACACCTATCCAATCCTCTACCAACTTTTTAAAGTTGCGAGTATTCTTTCAATTTTAAGTGCAACTTGCGAGAGGTCTTTCTCTGCCATGAGGAGAGTTTTTAATTGGCTTAGAACAACTATGACTCAAGAGAGACACTCAGGTTTGTCATTGTTATTCATAGAAAAAGATGTTGAGGTCGACTTAGACAGTGTGGTAGACGCTTTCAGTCAGCGACGTAGAAAACTTTCTTTGTAGAATTGCTGAATTACATACTTCCTGTGTATACATATAAATAGGTTGGTAAATGTATTATTAAATTTGTTATATTAAAATATTAGAACATTTAATGCGCGTATTTTTTTTATTCATTGCACACTTTGCACGACTCTTTAAAACCTATGTTTGCTTTTTGTTCAAGATAGACCGGGGCCACGGCCCCCTCTGAAAAGCAAGGCTTGCTACGCCAATGCTTAAGGACCGCAAAAGGATAAATATGTTTGCATTCTGCATCGTAAGGTACCGTAGGTATTGCAAAATAAGACGTATTATATGGAAATAATATGCATATTTCTTTGAAAGCAACCAATCAGGTCCTTTTTGCTTAAAGACCCCAAGGCCCTCATGTTTGCATCATGAATGGGCAGTTACCGGGGGTATTGGAATATTATATATATGGCTACAATAAGTATATATCATATACTCATTGGAAGCTACTAGTATTAAATTAAAAAATTGCATTCGATAGCAGACCTTTGAGACAATTTTTACATTACAAACGAACCTGATGTAAACTGAGTAAAGAAGTAGAAAACTGTAATACTTCGAATCGAGACGACAAGCGACACTCGACAGTGCAACGTCACCTCTGACGTATCGAGGTTTGACGCAAAATAAAACGTCTGATATATCTGTGAGCATAACAAATTTATTGTATTTTGTGGCGCCTCACCTTTCAAGTGACACTCGCATCCATTCTCAGTATTTGCGTTTGTTGATAAGATAAGTTACTCTGATAGTGTTTATCCGAATAAGGCCAAATCGTTCGATGATAAGAGTGATTCCGATAAAGATCCAGATCCAAAAAGGGGGCCAATGCTTTCCTAAAAAAACCGTACGTATATAGGGTGTTATTGAATAATGTTCTAAGAATAAAGGAGTTAATTTTTGGGTACATATTTTAAGAAAAACTTTTGAAAAACAAGGTGTTCACAAATTAATTCATATACAACTAAAAAAAAATTGATATAAGTAGGGGAAGTGTACCTAAAATGGGATACTTAAGCTTTAAAAATTTATACAAAAAAAAAGTTTTGACGTTATTGATTTAAAACATTATGCTGTTGATAAAATATTATTATTATAGCCACGGATGGTGATGCTAATTTTTTCGAGAAAAAAAAAGTTGCTCCGATTTCAAAAATTTTTATATATCTTTGCGTTTCAGATGATTTTGAAACTTTTTTGTTGCGCCGTCTGTCTGTCTGTCTGTCTGTAACGACCAACGCGCATAACTCAAAAACCGCTTGGCCGATTTTAATGAAATTTGGTACCTAGGCTGGGTCTTGGGTCGAGATGGTCCGATTTAAAAATGAACAAAATCCACCGAACACAAACCAAATAAAAGGGTGGGGGTAGATTTCAAAAATTAGAGTTCATGTGAAAATATGGCGTGTGATATCAAACGAAAGGTAATTGAGTTTGGAGTTAAACAAAATACATTTTAATTTATTTTAAAAAAAGGGTGGGGGTATATTTCAAAAAGTAGATATATGGCGTGTGTGATATTAAACGAAAGGTAATTGGAGGAGTAAAGGAGTTTAACAAATAACATTTTAGTTTTTGCTTTTTTTAAGGGTGGGGGTAGATTTTAAAATTTTGAGTTTAAATCAAAACATGGCTTGTGTGGTATCAAACAAAAGGTAATTTAGTCTGGGGTTGAATAAAATATATTTCAGTTTTTAGTTATATTAGCTCACACGTAAACTATAACTATAGTGCCTAGTGTGAGCTTAGGGGCCAATATATTGGCAGAGTATTTTTTGTTTGTTATAGTTCATTCGTAGTACTTTAAACACTTAAAAATAATTTGTTATTTTGAAAAATCTGGACCACTGTAGTTTTCCATTTTACCCGAATTGAGCAGGTAAAATGGGAAATACTATTAAGGTAAAATGGAACATAAAATTAACATTGAAAATACAAAAAAACTGATTTAATACAAAAATAAAAAAAATATAACACAAAGATAAAACTAAAATGAGATATAATTTGTTTAAACAAATCTTCTAGGAATCTTAATAATAATATGCTCTTTTTTGTTAATATGTTGTTGAATTATTGGTTAAATAATTACCTAATAATTAGAGACTTAACGAAAATAAAAAAATCTTTCGAAAATAGGTGCCATCTAAAAAAACACAAAATTAATTCGTTTCATCAGTCATTTAATTGAGGTAAAACGGAATTATCCCATTTTAGGTTCTTTAGCAATTTCCCATTTTACCTCAAACCATGGGCGTAGTCAGAGTCTCGCTCACGGTGGGGCAAAAAAGCAAAAAAATGTACAATCAAATATAACCAACCCTGACTACGCCCATGCCTCAAACTCATATAAAATATTTAAACCAATCCTACTTTTTAATTGTTTCTCATTTAGCCAAAAACCAGCATGTTTGATGGTAGCCAAGACTATAATTGTCATAAATATTAATAGCAGAATGTAATATCTTACCTTATTCATTAGTCAATTCTTACAACATTTAAATAAAAAGTAACAAGCGGAATGCAGAAAAAAAGAAAAATACTGCACGAGCTGATTTAAAAAACGGCGGCTCATATCGATCCCAATAAACAAATCTAGTGATACAGCACAACGCTGCCACCTTTAGTTTGGCCCGGAGTGACGGTATCACATTTTACCTTACTATCCCATTTTAAGTACACTTCCCCTACTAGTAGGTTTGGTAGACTGCCTACCATAGTGCCCTACTATATTAACCACATTTTCAATTGTAAATATAGACACTTATTGGAATAAAACCTGACCTTATTTTAAAATCGACACTATGGTGACAGATTTACATATAAAAAGCAGCTGCTCTCTTTCAAAATTCGGCCCTTGTGTATTTAAAAACCGGATTTATTAGTGTCGGCATTTATTAAATGAAAGTTAGCGTCTTTATTATTAAATTTGGCTTTGGTATGTCAATTTTGAGAGGTCAGCTGTTAGTTTTCTGTGTAAATGTGTCAAAATAAAGTCGACTATAAAATAAACTCAGGTTTTATTCCAGTAAGTCCCTAATGTAAAATGCAAACTCTTTTTATTTTGGTTGGTTTTGAATTGGGAAATCCAAGGCGAATTCTCGTGCTATATGGTTGGAAACAGTGTGGTTCAATAAATACGTCATCAAATTGGTGACGTTTCATATCTATATTTTCGAATTTATGGGCGTTATATGATTAAATACCGTTCATAGAGGTGTAAATTGTGAATTTATTGTCAATATTTTAGGAAAAACTAAACAAAATTAAGAAACAATGTAATTAAAAAAAAACTAAATTTTAACATTGATTTTCTAATATTGATTTTTCAGCTCAACGTCAAAAAATTACATAAAATGTGTCATTCAATGTCATGTATTGAAACGAGGTAAAAGCTTGTAGCCGTGGTGGCTCAGTGCGTTCGCGCATTGAATACAAGTGAGTTAAGGAATCTCGCTTGCTACAGTGGCGGGTTCGATCCCCGTCGGTTGCCGAGGTCGGGTGCGGCAGACATTTATAGGATTCCTGGGGAGAAGTATCCCTAGAATAGTGACTATAGACAGCACAAGTAGAGAGCATACAAAAATATATAACGGTACACGTCCGACATGGTCCTGGTATCCGAGGACAAAAAACAAAGTGATAAAAAAAGGGAAAAGCTCGTTTTGAAACTATTGCTAAAATGATACATTTTATGTCATTTTTGACGTTTAGCTGAAAAAGCAATACTAAAAAATCAATGTTAAAATTTTCTTTTGTTAGTTGAGATATTCCCAGCAAACATTGAGCTGCTGGTACTTTACTAATATAGTACTTTAACTGCTGGCATCGGCAATGATGTGCATTATTTTTATTATTTTTGTATTGTCTAATTTGCATATTATTTAAAAGTGCAAAGAATGCATCATTTTAGTACTTTATTTTTAATACAACGAAACGTTATACTTTATTTTTGAAGAATGCCAAGTGCAGCCAGCGTTAATGGCAAAAATATATTTAAACAGTTGCTTTTCAAGCACTTTATTTTAGTACAAAACTATTAAATATTTTACTGTGAAAATGAAATATTCACAAAAAACATGTTAATAACATTTTGAAGAAGGTACTCTTAAAGTACATTTAATTTAATATTAAAAGTTTAAAAGTTTTACTGCAAAATTAATATAACAGTGAAAAAACATTTTAAAAGTATTTTTAAACAGTTGCTTTTAAAGCACTTTATTTTAGTACAAAAATATTAAATATTTTACTGTGAAAATAAAATATTTACAAAAAAACTGACAAGTTGCTGTTTTCCGTCCTTGCCACTAGATGGCAAACACTAGTCAACATTTTACAGGTACACTAAGGAATGTCAAGCTTAAGAATGTGAATGATTTTATTTATTTTTAAATTGATGTGGAATGATATATTATAATCTATAATCTTTGGTGGAATGTTCCATAATCCTTGGAAATATCCTTATCTGATATGAAATGGAATGATCAAATATTTCTCTCCGTAAATATGAGACGTGAAGTGAAGTTAATGTCCTTACAATATTTACAATAAAAGTAGTTTCTTTTTACTACTAAAAAAATTAATAAAATACAATGATTTAAAAGTACAGGTTTTTTAAAAATTATTTAAAAAATTATAAAAATGCAGTTTTTTTTGTATTTACTAAAAATACGAAGAAAATACATTGCTTTTGTGTACAAAGAAGTTAAAAAAATGCATTAGTTTAAAAGTACAGTGTTTTTTGTACTAAAATATATACTTGCTGGCATGATGCAGGCCGTTGTTCCAAATCAATACGAATTAAGTACTTCCTACTTAGTACTTTGCCGTTATGAGCAGCAGTGAAAGCCAGTATTTAAAAAGTACAGTCGAACCTCTATAACTCGAACCTGAAGGGACAACCAAAACAGTTCGAGTTATGGAGAGTTCGAGTTATAGAAACTCGAGTTACATGGGTTAAAATACATGTGAAAAGTGCAGGGACCGCTTAAAAGGTTCGAGTTATAGAGAGGTTCGAGGTATAGAGGTTCGAGTTAGAGAGGTTCGACTGTACTTTTATTTAGTTTTTACTAAAATATTGACAATATATTCACAATTTACACCTCTGTGAACGGTATTTCATCGAAAAACGCACATAAATTCGAAAATATAGATATGAAACGTCACCAATTTGATGTGGTATTTATTGAACCACACTTTTTCCAAACATATAGCACGAGAATTCGCCTCCAATCTCTAGCTATTCAATACATCTGTTTTTAAGTAGGCCGATTTATTCAATAACACCCTGTCTAAATAGTAGCAATCATCAGGTGATAGTTAGACGCATGCGCACATTTCCCAGCGCCAACATGGAACAAAATTCAAAGTGTGGTGCATCAGCAGTTCGAATTTGTGGGCAAGTCTGTGTGTTTGTGTCTCGTGGCCGACGCGTTCTCACGTCACCATGCCGTCCGAAAAATTAGAAAAAGGTTCGAAAATCGTGCAACAAAGTTTACGTTTGAAAAACATTATGGAACCGAACAATTCTCAAGCCGAATTGGTGCGGCAAAATGAAGAACAGGACGCGGACAATGAGCCTTCGTTGCGGGACATCAAATTCAAAGAATGGGTCGCTGTTTCTGTGCTGTTTTTTGTCAATTTGATCAACTATATGGATAGATTTACCATTGCCGGTAAGTCCCATTGTTTTTAATTAATAAGTAAGTCTAGGTACACCTACAGGGATCCCCCACACCAACCCAGATTTTTTCTGTCATGAATTCAATGTTTTAAGTTTTGTTAAAATTTAACAAAAATGTATTTTTACTGGCATTGAGACAAGTATAATATATGCATATATTACGGTATTTGAAGTATAATTTTTTTTATATAAAATGTTAATTAATTTTGCAATGGCTAAAAAGGAATTAATTGTTTTTTACAAAAAAATTTTTTTTTAATAATGATGAAAATGTTATATTTTGGTGTATTTGACTTATCTTACACGGTAAAAAATTTTGTCTACAATAAAAACACGTTCAGCTTTTCTTGAATAAATTGTTTTACCTTAAAACAGTTTGTTTTACCTTAAAACAATTTGTTTTAAATTAAAATATTTCTTTTTAGTTCAACACAGCATTTAATCTTGAAATAAGACTTTATTTTTCTTCTTTAATTGTTTTTTTTTTCAGTATACTCCATTTTGTAACAAAGCAAATTGTTTTTATTTAAGTAATATTTTGCTTCCAGAGAAAACAGTGCCTTAGACTAATTCAGTTCCAATTTATAATAAAACAATTTCTGTTTCACATTAAAATAAGAGGCAAGACATTTTTTGTACTATATCAAGAAAATATTCTCTTGGGGAATAGGAAAGTACAAATTATTTTACTTCAAAGCAATTTGCTTTAATGCAAGACAATTTTTTTTTACCGTGTAAGTAGGTCTGTATACCTACAGGGATCCCCCCGAGATCCCCCACACCAACGCACATTTTTTTCTGTCACGAACTCAATGTTTTAAGTTTTGTTGAATTTATTTTTACTGGCATTGAAACAAGTCCAACATGCATACATTACTGTATTTGAAGTATAATTTTTTTAATATAAAATGCTAAATCAAGTTTTACTATTCTAACCCTCGCAGCAATGACTAAAGAAGGTATTGTTTGTAACAAAAAAAAAATTAAATTACGCCGAAAATTACGAAAAAAACATTGGGTGTATTTTAACCTCGATTTTGACCTCTCTTAGAAATATTATCAAGACGCCTGTCTGAGTAACACGATAGCTCCTAAACCGCTGAACTGATTTTCATGAAATTTTTAGGTAAAATAGTGTACAATACTGTAAAAAGCTGATCCGATTTTGGTCAAAATACATCAATGCCAATGACAGTTTTTTCATAATTTAAAAATTGAAAACATAGGTACTAACTTCTTACACGGTAAAAAAAATTGTCTTAGATCAGAGCAAATTGCTTTAAAGTAAAATAATCTGTGCTTTCCTATTTAGCAAGAGAATATTTTCTTGATTTAGCACAAAAAATGTCTTGGCTCTTTATTTTAATATGAAACAGAAATTGTTTTATTATAAATTAGAACTGAATTAATTTAAAGCACCATTTTCTCTGGAAGCAAAATATTACTTATATGAAGACAATTTGTTTTGTTACCAAATGGAGTATACTGAAACAAAACAATTAAAGAAGAAAAATAAAGTCTCATTTCAAGATTAAACGCTGCGTTGAACTAAAAAAAATATTTTAATTCAAAACAAATTGTTTTAAGGTAAAATAATTTATTCAAGAAAAGAACATGTTTTTATTGCAGACAAAATTTTTTACTGTGTACACTTGCCAATTTTCCAATTTTGTTTCGTTCTGAAATCTCTTCATTGTGCATAAGTTGAAGAACTAAAAAAAATACAGTTGATTTAGTATTACTCATTTAAAAAATTAGGTTAGTCAGGAAATTCTCTAAATTTAGTTTTGAATGTTTATCATGTTTTATTTAAATATATTCATGTTTTTAAAGTTTATCTTTATTGCTCAAGTATAGGTAATTTATATTGTTATGATAAAAAACTATTATGTAAGTAACTACCCAATAAACAATTAAAGTTGTAACGACGAAACCCCAACTAGAAAGAATTTCTTAAAAGTAACCGCAACGTACTCCCGCTACGTCTCAGTATACCATACAGCGACGTTATAATTCCCTAAGTGGGGAACCAATTTCTGGTTATAACTACTTGGCCAAGTGTTTAAAGTCACTGTAGTAACAACTACACTACTACGTCGTAGCCAGGTATCTACTACGTCGTAGAGGCTGTTTTTTTTTCGTAATGGCATAAAAGTTGCGATGTAGTTGCAAATAATATAATCGTTTCTTTTTGGTAGAATTGTTACACAATATGGTGGACACAACAGTAAACAGACTCGCTTAGTTTTTTTGTTTGGTTATGGTTATAATATGAACTATGTTATCCAAAAGTGTGAGAATTTACGAGCAGAGGATCAAAATTCGAGTGCGACGCAAAGTTTTTTGTATAACATGCATTATATATATTGCAAAAAACCGGTGCGCCCGTAAAATTGAGCCGTTTTCTGGTAGCTGATGGAATTTTTGTGTTGTGATTTTGGAGGTTATGTTTTCATAATCGACAGTTAACTCCAACAAATGGTGCTTAAGAAGAACATTTTTGGTAAGCTTCAACTAATTTGTTTATAAAATAGTATGGCTCTTTAATATGAGCTCATAAAACGACAACAAAAATATTAAATTTTCTTTCTTACATAAAAACATGGCGTCCCAAACTATATTCCCTGATAGTCGAAAAAGTTACTTGAAAGTAGTTGCGGCTTTAAAGTTGATCCAAAAAGTTATTTTGTCTACATTGTTACATCAGATGTTACTATGATGACACAAACTTTTGTGGTAGAAATTAAAGTTATAATGTAGTTGTCGGATACACTTGTTGGGGACTCCAATGAAGCTTAACTTTCTAGTGGTAATTAAGTAGGATATAAAAGTCAGGGCGACTACGAAATAACGACTAAAAAGAAAGTAAAACTTTGGCAACGTCCTATTGTGGTAGAGAAGACTATCAGAATCGACTATCAAGAAACAATCCTATGAAGTAGTTTAGAGGGTCGTTTTTACGAAACATCTACTATTTCCTGATACTAAATAGTTGTTAGAACTAAAAAGTAACAAATTTTGGTTGGGATCACCACATTTCTACTATAAGAAAGTAGCAAAGCCTTTAGAACATGTAGCCGCTACTATAAATGTTAGTTGGGTAGTTAGATACTATCTATTTTATGACAATTGTTCCATTTTTGGAAAGTAAAATAAGTTTTATTTTCATGCACCTTTAAATTGCAACTTTTACTTTTGTATTTACGGTTTGAAAAAATGTTCTACTTTTTTAAAAACTTATAGTTAAATATAGCCCTTAAAATAGGTAAGACTTAATTTTTTTATAAGCTATTAAATTTATTTAAAAAATCAAAATAGCTTTTTGCACATATTTAATAACAGAAAAATGTACACGGTAAAAAAAACAAGACAATTAAAGGAGAAATATAAAGACTTATTTGAAGATTAAACGCTACGTTGAACTAAAAAGAAATATTTTAATTCAAAACAAATTGTTATAAGGTAAACACTTTATTCAAGAAAAGAACTTGTTTTCATTGTAGACAAAAGTTTTGACCGTGTAATGTTAGCATCACATTTAATTTTTTTTTTTTAATACAAAATTTTGATAAAAATTTAGAGCATTTTTTTCTTTTTTTAAATAATTTTAATTTGCATAACATTGCCTAAAAACAAAGAATAGGAAAAAATCCTTCTGACCCTTGCTACCACCCCTTGAGGTGTGTTGCAAGTTGCAAGTAAAATTACGTGGTTAAAAATATTTCAGCAGTTATTTAATTCAAGTCCAAAGTGACACAAACATACATCATACAATTTCAATAGCCTAAAAACTTCCACTTGGAAGCATTGTTCCCAAAATACGCTTAATCCTCCATCAGGGCTCTCACCGATAGGACGATCAGGGCAATAGACTAAATGGTCTAAAGACACAAAAATCGTTGAATTAGTATCTACGAAATTGGTTTCACAGTGGCAATCACAAAAAAAATACTCTGCCAATATATGGGCACCTAAGCTCACACTGGGTACTATAGTTATAGTGTATCTACGTGAAAGCTAATATAACTAAAAACTGAAGTATGTTTTATTGAACTCCAGACTCAATTACCTTTCGTTTGATACCACACAAGCCATGTTTTGACTTAAACTCTAATTTTTCAAATCTACCCCCACACTTTTTTTTAACTAAAATGTATTTTGTTTAACTCCAGACTCAATTACCTTTCGTTTGATATCACACACGCCATATTTCCACTTAAACACTAATTTTTGAAATTTACCCCCCCCCCCCATTTTTTTTTTAAATAAACTAAAATGTATTTTGTTTAACTCCAGACTCAATTACCTTTCATTTGATATCATACACGCCATATTTTTTCATAAACTCTAATTTTTTAAATCTACCCCCACCCTTTTATTTGGCTTGTGTTCGGTGGATTTTGTTCATTTTTAAATGGGACCATCTCGACCCAAAACCCAGCCTGGGTACCAAATTTCATTAAAATCGGGCAAGCGGTTTTTGAGTTATACGCGTTGGTCGTTACAGACAGACATACAGACACACAGACAGAGAGACAGACATACAGACAGACAGACAGACAGACGGCGCAACAAAAAAGTTTCAAAATCATCTGAAACGCAAAGATATATAAAAAATTTTGAAATCGGAGCAACTTTTTTTTTCTCGAAAAAATTAGGATCACAATAGCTCACACTACTATAGTATAGTATATGTGTGAGCTAAAATAAATGGATCCATGACGGGTCTGACACCTTTCTAGCTAGCCTATTATCACACTTCAAGTGAAGCCATGAAAACAGTTTTTTGTAAATATCTCAGAAACTAAAGCTCCTACGAATTTTTTGGTTATAACACGAATTATTGAGTAAAATATAGTTTAATATATTCCGAAAACAGTGTATTGATATGATGCTTCGTTAAAAAGTTAGCATTTTTAAAAGTTTTTAATTGTCAAAAAACTGTCATTAGCATCAATGGATTTTGACCAAAATCTAATCAGCTCCGTAAGAGTGTCGAACATTATTTTACCTTAAAATTTTATAAAAATCGGCTCAGCGGTTTAGGAGCTATCGTGTTACAGACAGAAATAATATAGACACACATACTGACACACATTCTTGACAAAAAAAAACAATATTAACAATTTTAATTTATAAAGCAGTTTTTATTCAAAATTTTGGTCTTGAAAACCCCCAAAAGCTAATTAACGCAAAATACACACTTTTCGACTTATCTCCGTCCTCCCGCGCAAGAGGGAATTATACCTGAAAATTTCATAAAAATCGGATCAGCGGTTTAGGAGCTATCATGTTACCGACACACACACATTTTCTGCGTTATCTTTAAAAAAAATCGTCAAAAACAATACCTTCTTTAGCTATTGCTACGGGCGTCAAATATTGGTTTTGCCCAGGGAGGCAACATCTCTTGGCCAAGCCCTGTCCCCATGCTCTCTGATATTAAAGTTTTGCAATTCCACTTTCATTAAATTCTCTCGTATTCATCCTTTAATCCAGAGAATGAATCTTGTTACCGTTGATTTATTAGTTTTAATATAGAGTTCCTAAGATTAATATCTCTATAGTTTGGAGGGGATAAGATATGTTGCCGTAGCCGATTCGCCGCGGGAACAATTTACCGCCTACGAGACTTAAGATTGCAGTTTTGTTTATTTCGTTTAGTAAACATGTTTTTAAAAAAATATTTAAAAATAATTTTTTCTTAAAATATTTTTGTATAAATTTTTATAAATTAGTTTTTGGAAAACACATTTTTAATAAAAAAATTAAAAAATTATTTTTTGGCGAATTGTCCTCGCGGCTAATTAACGCCAGGCGAATTGTCCCCTACCCAGTCTGAATATAATTAACAGTAAAAATATGTTCATCTCAAAAATAATAAGTTTAAAAATGATATTTAAAAGGGACTTATTGCAATAAAGCCAGGCAGTACCCAACTAACATTTATAGTAGCGGCTACATGTTCTAAAGGCTTTGCTACTTTCTTATAGTAGAAATGTGGTGATCCCAACCAAAATTTGTTACTTTTTAGTTCTAACTACTATTTAGTATCAGGAAATAGTAGATGTTTCGTAAAAACGACCCTCTAAACTACTTCATAGGATTGTTTCTTGATAGTCGATTCTGATAGTCTTCTCTACCACAATAGGACGTTGCTAAAGTTTTACTTTCTTTTTAGTCGTTATTTCGTAGTCGCCCTGACTTTTATATCCTACTTAATTACCACTAGAAAGTTAAGCTTCATTGGAGTCCCAAACAAGTGTATCCGACAACTACATTATAACTTTAATTTTTACCACAAAAGTTTGTGTCATCATAGTAACATCTGATGTAACAATGTAGACAAAATAACTTTTTGGATCAACTTTAAAGCCGCAACTACTTTCAAGTAACCTTTTCGACTATCAGGGAATATAGTTTGGGACGCCATGTTTTTATGTAAGAAAGAAAATTTAATATTTTTGTTGTCGTTTTATGAGCTCATGTTAAAGAGCCATACTATTTTATAAACAAATTAGTTGAAGCTTACCAAAAATGCTCTTCTTAAGCACCATTTGTTGGAGTTAACTGTCGATTATGAAAACATAACCTCCAAAATCACAACTCAAAAATTCCATCAGCTACCAGAAAACGGCTCAATTTTACGGGCGCACCGGTTTTTTGCAATATATATAATGCATGTTATACAAAAAACTTTGCGTCGCACTCGAATTTTGATCCTCTGCTCGTAAATTCTCACACTTTTGGATAACATAGTTCATATTATAACCATAACCAAAGAAAAAAACTAAGCGAGTCTGTTTACTGTTGTGTCCACCATATTGTGTAACAATTCTACCAAAAAGAAACGATTATATTATTTGCAACTACATCGCAACTTTTATGCCATTACGGAAAAAAAACAGCCTCTACGACGTAGTAGATACCTGGCTACGACGTAGTAGTGTAGTTGTTACTACAGTGACTTTAAACACTTGGCCAAGTAGTTATAACCAGAAATTGGTTCCCCACTTAGGGAATTATAACGTCGCTGTATGGTATACTGAGACGTAGCGGGAGTACGTTGTGGTTACTTTTAAGAAATTCTTTCTAGTTGGGGTTTCGTCGTTACAACTTTAATTGTTTGTTGGGTAGTAGTGCCGGGGACTATTCTGACAGTTTTTCATTAAAAACTGACAGTTGATCTTTCACAATTGACATACCAAAGTCGAATTTAGAAATCTAGTCATTTATTTTCGATTAATAGTGGCGTCACTTTTAATTCCGGCTCTTATAATACACAAAGGCCTAATTTTGAAAGAAGACAGCTGTTCTTATAATACAAAACTGTCAGAATAGTGCCCGGCACAATTAACTGCATAGCAGTATTGCAATAAGTTCCTATTAGGGATTTATTGCAATAGTGCCGGGCACTATATTGACAGTTTCACGTTATAAGAACAGCTGTCTTCTTTCAAAATAAGGCCTTTGTTTATTATAAGACCAGGAATTAATAGTGTCGCCACTATTAATGGAAAATAAACGATTGGATTTATAAATTCAACTTTAGTATGTCAATTTTGAAAGATCAACTGTCAGTTTTTAATGGGAAAATGTCAGAATAGTGCCCGGCACAATTATTGCCTAGCCGTACTGCAATAAGTCCCTATTATATGGACTCTTACTTTACTATTTTAAAATAAAAATTTAACCTTGTACTTAATAATGATACTTAGCACTGGAACACTTTGTTTGCCAAAAAAAAAATTGTTGTTACATAAGATTGATCATCCGATGTGATGTAGTTAAATTGTTTCAAAGTGTTTTCCAATTTCTTAATCAATAAATTTAATTTTTTAATTAAAAAAGTTAAAGGATTAAATTAAATACAGATCTAAAAAGTTAATTACAATCATGTTTTTGTTTTTAACTTGAAATGTGCCAATCATCTGGAATATATTTCTAAAATATCTATATTTTTTTTATCAATAGTATAGTGCATCACTATTTTTCCATTTATTTAATTTATTGTCTTTATTAGGCAAAGCAACAAAAAACAAACATTGTACGTATTAAATATACCGTATTTCACAACACCATAAATTTTAACCAATAGCGAAAAAGTGTGGCACATCATACGATATTAAATATTAATGAAAAACTTGTAGTAGTAGTAGGTATACCTACGTATTCACCTTCTAATTTTTATCATGATGAAATATTTTGAATTCATTCATTAGAAAATTTTAGTTTGTCATGTGATTCATAAGGTTTAATTTGGAAAAAGCAAGCAACAATAATTAAGTGGATACCTATTTATAAACGTATGATTTTTTGTTGTTTTTTAGTTTGAATTACTTAGCATAGTCATTGTGTAAACTTTATTACAAAGGAAATAAATCAGAAAATAATCAACCGAAACAAAACCTTATATAACAATCTCGATAATATTCTAACGAGATACTCAAACAAACAGGGTTGGATGGAACCTATTCCAAATTATTAATATTTTTTTTGTATATTTGATAAACGAACTAATTAAACACATGAAACTGTCGTAAAAAAATTAAGAACGTTTATACACAAATTTTATGAATTAAGAAAATTTCTAAGTAAAAAACACTTAATTATAGTCTATCAAGCCTTTGTTGAATCAATCATCAGATACGGTATCCTCGTATGGGGTGCGTTATATGATAATGCACTTCAACCGTTAAAAGTAATCCAAAATTACATCCTAAAAATAATATTTAAAAAAGACAGACTCTATCCAACCAACCAAATATACATTGAAAACCAAATCTACAATACAACACTTATATTTTATCACAAAAATCCTAAACTTAAAGAAACACTTAATCACGAGCATGATACAAGAAATAAAAAAAACTTAAAAACACCATACCAAAGTACAACCGCAGGCCAAAGATTTATAACATCAATAGGCCGAAAATTATTAATATTCTACCCCCAGAATTTAAAGAAATAAAAAATCATAAAATGTTTTCGAAAACTTCCAAAAGATATTTAATTAAAAATTATGAATTATTTATTGCAATCATATAAAAAATACTCTGCCAATATATGGGCCCCTAAGCTCACACTAGGTACTATAGTTATAGTGTACGTGTGAGCTGATATAACTAAAAACTAAAATAAATTTTATTCAACCCCAGACTAAATTACCTTTCGTTTGATACCACACAAGCCATGTTTTGACTTAAACTCAAATTTTTGAAATCTACCCCCCATCCTTAAAAAAACAAAAACTAAAATATATTTTGTTTAACTCCGGACTCAATTACCTTTCGTTTGATATCACACACACCATATTTTTACGTAAACTGTAATTTTTGAAATCTACCCCCATCCTTAAAAAAACTAAAATATATTTTGTTTAGCTCCAAACTCAATTACCTTTCGTTTGATATCACACACGCCATATTTTCACATAAACTCTAATTTTTAAAATCTACCCCCACCCTTTTATTTCGCTTGTGTTCGGTGGATTTTGTTCATTTTTAAATGGGACCATCTCGACCCAAGACCCAGCCCAGGTACCAAATTTCATTGAAATCGGGCAAGCGGTTTTTGAGGTATGCGCGTTGGTCGTTACAGACAGACATACAGACAGACAGACGGCGCAACAAAAAAGTTTCAAAATCATCTGAAACGCAAAGATATATAAAAATTTTTGAAATTGGAGCAACTTTTTTTTTCTCGAAAAAATTAGGATCACCATAGCTCACACTACTATAGTATAGTAGTAGTGTGAGCTAAAAGTCGTTACCATATGAAAAATTAGCATACCTGCTCTGCCCCAGTAGTGTAGTTAAAAAACGACTTCAAAGTTTTAATTGTTCTAAGGCAGTACTACAGTTACCGCTATTTGTTTTCTTTTTTTTTTTTAATTTAAAATTACATAGGACATGATGGAAAATCTGTCGAGACCAAAATTCTAAATTCGAAAAAAAATTACTTACAGCCTTTTAACTAACGGGGGCAATGCTGTTGTATGTTGAAAATGAAAGGTTCTTACTAGTTTGGAAATGTTTTTTTAAATTATGGGAGGGGTTAAGTCTATGAAGATTTACGACTGTGCAAAGTTTAAGATTCATAGCTCATTCCGTAGTAGAGTAGAGTTTTAGGTAGGTCAAATATGGGCTAAAATATTTCAAGAAAAGATGGTACGGCAGCGCGAACTTGGCGAGGCACTGCCGTGATATAGTAGACTATATTTGGGTCAATAATTTGTGTTATAACCGGAAACTTCGTAGGAGCTTTAGTTTCTGAGATATTTACAAAAAACTGTTTTTAAGGCTGATTATCATAGCTTCACTTGAAGTGTGCTAATAGGCTAGCTAGGAAAGTATCAGATCTGTCATAGATCCATTTATTTGACTCAAATAACTTATTTTGAGTGAAAATAAAAAAAAAGTATTTTTTGACGATTTCATCATATACATAATATTCCAATACTCACGGTAACTGCCCATTCATGATGCAAACATGAGGGCCTTAGGGTCTTTAAGCAAAAAATACCTGATTGGTTGCTTTTAAGACATATGCATATTATTTCCATAGAGTACGTATTATTGCAATACCTACGGTACCTTACGATGCAGAACGCAAACATATTTGAAATAGCAATATCAATGGGTATAAGTCTATCCTTTTTGAGGTCCTTGAGATAAAATGTCTTGATTGGTTATACTTTTACGCATGAATATTATTTTATTCTTGTATTCGTTACGTCAAATCATCGGCGTACAGTTGACAAAATCTCTATCTATGTAAATTTGGTATCCGTGCATTTTTTGTACCTTTATTTCTGAATTTTTGCATCAAACGTCAATTATTGTGTAAATAGGTAACAGGGAGTATTGGAATATTACGTATACGGTAAGGATGAATAATAAAAATAAAAAATAATTTGTTGGTCCCCTACGAATTGGCAAAAAAGCTAAAAAAGCAGGCAGTGTTTTTGTTGAGTTAAGCAAAGAAGGGGCGAACGGTGGGAAAAAAACACTTTTCGTGGTCCAATGACACCCCAGGGATGATGCCATTCGCGTTGTTTGTTTTTGCAACCCCAACGTATATCAATTTTTCATACCGTCGCGTCGGTCGCTCGGTCGGTGGGGCCAGTGGTGCACGGAAACGGCGCACAGTGTACTGTTTAATACAAGTTAGCGAGACCAAATTATTTGACACGTCGTCGTTGATACTCCAAAATGTCCTATGTTAGCAAGTATAAAAATTTCACTAGGTAGAAAAAAAGATTGGAAGTATTGTGCGGAAATTAAAAACTGACACTAATGGGTTGATAAGTAACTTTTGAATCTGAAATTTTGTTTATAGAATTATGTTATACTGTAGTATCACATTACCAAGTGTTTTTTGATTTTGTATTATTATTTTAGGTTTTTGTGTGACATACAACCCATTGGAATTATTTTCTGGTCACCATTTTATGACATAGGATCAATTTCTTAACACTTAGGCATAATTAAGTAAATAACCCATATAAAGAAGCCACCGACGAGCTTTACCATATTGAGGGGCAGATGGCGCTGAAATAAATTTGTGTGGTACGCAATATTCAGAGACAACTACTATGATCTAATGGCATTTGTATGATGTGCATGAGCCTCGGAACTCGCACGTGTAACTAAATCGTACTAGCAGTCCCTGAATATTGAGTACCAGACGAATTTATTTCAGCGCCATTTGCCCCATAATATGGTAAAGCTCGCCGGTGGCTCCTCTATATGGGTTATTTACACATCATAGCGACATACGACTTCTAGATCCAAAATTGAAATTAACATTTTCCAATAAACATGTTTAATTCAGGCATTTAAGGTGTTATAAAACTTCGTAAGGCTAACAAAAATATTTTTTCTACATAAATGAACTAAAAATAATCGAAATCACGTCTACAATAATGAAAACAAGTAGTTTTGTTAACGACATGTGAGAAATTTCCATATTAAAATATTGCGTTTCTGATTGGTCGGAGACATAAGAGGTTTTTCTGGGATATAAAGTAGTATATTTGAATGCGTAGCCACCAAAAATACTCTGCCAATATAAGGGCCCTAAGCTCACACTAGGTACTATAGTTATAGTGTACGTGTGAGCTAATATAACTAACAACTGAAATATATTTTATTCAACTCCAGACTAAATTACCTTTTGTTTGATAGCACACAAGCCATGTTTTAAATTAAACTCAAATTTTTGAAATCAACCCCCACCCTTAAAAAAACAAGAACTAAAATGTATTTTGTTTAACTCCGGACTCAATTACCTTTCGTTTGATATCACACATGCCATATTTTCATGTAAAATCTCATTTTTGAAATCTACCCCCACCCGTTTAATTAAAAAAAAACTAAAATATATTTTCTTTAACTCCAAACTCAATTACCTTTCGTTTGATATCACACACGCCATATTTTTACATAAACTCTAATTTTTAAAATCTACCCCCACCCTTTTATTTGGCTTGTGTTCAGTGGATTTTGTTCATTTTTAAACGGGACCATTTCGACCCAAGACCCAGCGTAGGTACCAAATTTCATTGAAATCGGCCATTTTTGAGTTATGCGCGTTGGTCGTTACAGACAGACATACAGACAGACAGACAGACATACAGACAGACAGACAGACAGACGGCGCAACAAAAAAGTTTCAAAATCATCTGAAACGCAAAGATATATAAAATTTTTTGAAATCGGAGCAACTTTTTTTTTCTCGAAAAAATTAGGATCACCATAGCTCACACTACTATAGTATAGTATATGTTTGAGCTAAAAATATTCATAATTTGGAATAGGTACATTGGGATTGCGGCCCAACCAGCCCGAAATTGTATCGGCCCACCAGGCATTTGCCCGTTTGCCCGCCTGTCCCATCCAACCCTGTTCCTAGCCCACCCTCCAAAGGCTAGAAAATATATTGAGTTTTGTCCAGTTAGTTTGTACTGAACGGTTCACTGTGCGGCGGAAGGAAGCTTTTTACACACTGACTGCGTTTATTTTCCTCACAGGGGGTTGCTTTTTATTTTGCTTTTATGTTTTAACTTTTAATGTGTTTGGTCAAATTTAAGACAGATGGTTCACATTACACTCATTCTACTGTCACTGGGGTGTGCGAACTTATCACCCCTATCGGCCCCATCCTATAATACTAGATCGATGGTAGATAAAACCAGAGATATGTGTATATCTCTAATAAAACCGAAGATAAATCTTGAATTACATATCCAAAATGGAAAGTGTCGAAAATTGATGCAATAGTGGGAATCGACAATCTGACAGAAGATGATTGTCAGGATCGAAAGAGGTAGAGAGTAGGCGTTGGACAACGTAGAAAAACTGTCTAAACCGACATAGCAGTATGTAGTAGTAATATAGTAGTAAATCTTGATTTCATCCATTTCCTTTATTGTTTATCCCACAGAAGCTTTCCTTCTACTAATATAAAAATTTAATTTTTAAAAAAATGATGGTATATTAGAGTAATAATGTATTAATTAAAAAATTTTAATGATTTATTGAAGGTTTGTATAGTTTTTGCAAAGTCAGTTCACAAAGATAAAAGCCGACCATCGGCATATCCTTTAAAGAAAGTGACATGGGCGGCGGTAGATATACTCATTAAAATTATTTCATTTCATTATGGCGTAAACTAAAGAAATAAAAATAGATAATAAAACTTTATATACTTACAGAAATGACACTGATTTATTTTCTAACTTTACATACTGCCGACTAAAGGCGTCCCGAAAAGAACACCTGAAAGCAATTAAAAGCGCATCTCAAAAAAATCTGCCAATCAGGTGCCGTTCATCCACCTGGGCTGGGTCGGTCGGAAAACAAAGACTTTGTGCTCGGACCGCAAAGAGCCGCGCCTTTTCTCTGTCGGTAGGGTTGAAATTATACCAGGAAGATTTTATATGAATTTGGATAACTTTTGAAAGGCAGCAAAACTTTATCTATAGCGGCGTCATCCAAGCAGAATTTTGGACCCAAACTGAATAATTTAGCAGTGGGCCGAAGTGAGTCAATAACCTGATAAATAAATTTGTGGCCGATGCGAAGTGTGCTTTTTGATGCCATGCAAATGGTAATAAGACGCATTTGCATATTTAAATGACAAACAATGTATTTTTCAACACTCACTAAGATGGCTAATAATAATACATATACCTACATTGAATTCATATAAATTTAAATAAAATATTTAAAAAATAAATTGATCCATAACGGATGCTTCGTTAACAAGTTAGCATTTTTTAAAGTTTTTAATTGTCAAAAAACTGTCATTAGCATTAATGGATTTTGACCAAAATCTAATAAGCTCGTAAAAGTATCGAACACTATTTTACCTGAAAATTTTATCAAAATCGGTTCAGCGGTTTAAGAGCTGTCATGTTACGGACAGAAATAGTATACACACATACACACACACAGACAGACATTACGACGATATTGCTAGGATCGGTCAAAATACATTCAAATAACACATTTTCGGCGTTATAAAAAATTTTCGTCGAAAATAATACCTTCTCTAGCCATTGCTACGCGGGTTAATAAGGTAAAAATTACCAAAAGTCGATTACAATCAAATTTAGCACAAAAACTTTGCGGTGCCTGTGGATAAAATCACTAAATTAAGAAATATATTTTTAGATTAAGAATCGTATTTTCAACAACATTTGTCATAACGTCAAAGTTGGTCAGAGTCACAGTTTTTGAAATATATAAAAAAAGTTTCCTCCTTACTGCAGCAGTCCAGAAAAGATTTGTTTTTAAACATTCTATCTCTATTAGCTCACACTACTACTATACTATAGTAGTGTGAGCTATAGTGATCCTAATTTTTTCGAAAAAAAAAAGTTGCTCCGATTTTAAAAAATGTTATATATCTTTGCGTTTCAGATGATTTTGAAACTTTTTTGTTGCACTGTCTGTCTGTCTGTCTGTCTGTAACGACCAACGCGCATAACTCAAAAACCGCTTGCCCGATTTTAATGAAATTTGGTACCTACGCTGGGTTTTGGGTCGAGATGGTCCCATTAAAAAATGAAGAAAATCCACCAAACACAAGCCAAATAAAAGGGTGGGGGTATATTTCAAAAATTAGAGTTTATGTAAAAATATGGCGTGTATGATATCAAATGAAAGGTAATTGCGTCTGGAGTTAAATAAAATACATTTCACTTTAAAAGAAAGGGTGGGGGTAAATTTAAAAAATTAGTGTTTATGTGGAAATATGGCGTGTGTGATATCAAACGAAAGGTAATTGAGTCTGGAGTTAAACAAAATACATTTTAGTTTTAAAAAAAAGGTGCGAGTAGATTTGAAAAATTAAAGTTTAAGTCAAAACATGGCTTGTGTGGTATCAAACGAACGGTAATTGAGTCTGGAGTTGAATAAAATATATTTCAGTTTTTAGTTATATTAGCTCACACGTACACTATAACTATAGTATCTAGTGTGAGCTTAAGTGCCCATAAATTGGCAGAGTATTTTATCTATTTGTGTATGTAGTCCTCGCAACGCATGTAAAAAGTAGGAGCATTGAAGAAAGTTATTTCTTCGATGGTAGGAGTCCAAAAATTAATAAACTGATTTTATTCAAATCTGGCACAAAATTTTATCACTTTAGATGCTCGACCTTTCGAATTCCAATCACAGCGGCGCCACCTTATATCCTCGTTTTTCCGCATCCAAACCACTTTGTTCTGTGCGAATCAGCTAATCGTTCTCGTGTTTTCTAAAGTTTAAATTTTCATTTTTGTAACTGTAATTTTTACGGATTTTAGCAAAAATTTTGTTTGTATGTGTGCCAAATTGTACCAGCCATACACAAAAGTAACAATTTCTCAGTTAATCTGAGTGTAACCATCAAAATGAAATCCACAAATGTCAAACTTATGGTATAATAGTTACAGTGATTTGTTATAACAAATTTTATCTATTTATTTTGAAGTTTGTGATTTTTGGCAAGAGTTGAAACATAAATAGGAAAAATGATATTATTTCAGAGCAGCAGACCCCTTTGCTAATTTTAGGTGTAAATGACACACGGCCGCACCAAAGAGAAAATATAAATTTAGATTAAGTAAACTTCTATTTTAAGTAGGACTTAATGAGTCTGAAGAATTATCCAAAACCGCAGCGCGCTTCTTAACTCATCAATTTAAATGTAAATGCGGAATTTCCAACTTAATCAAAAATTTGCTTAAATACTCCATAAGAGGTGTCGCAATAAAATTATAAAACTGGTGTAATAAATCTACTTTATTTTACAACATAATGATGTTCCTCATCAATATACTCCACTCCACTATCGACGCAGGGTTGCTTCCGTTTTTTTCCAATGTTGGAAACAATTTTGGAAATCATCAGAAGAGAGGCTGTTATGAAGAAGTCTTGCCGTTTTTTCCTTGACGTATTCTAATATTTTAAAACGGGTTCATTTTAACGATTTTTTCACTTTCGGAAACAGGTTGAGGTCGCAAGGGGCCAAGTCTGGTGAATATGGTGGGTGGTTAACGACGGGGATCTTCTTATTAGCTAAAAACTGCTTAATGGATAGGACATTGTGGGCCGTTGCATTGTCCTGGTAGAGCAGCCACGCGTTGTTCTTCCATAAATCTGGACGTTTTTTCCTTGGACGTTCCCTTAGCTACATCAATACTTCCAAATATAAATGTTGATTAATTGTTTGATCCTCACTCGCCCATTCAATCAGAATAAAACCCCTAATATCGAAAAATGTGCTGGAGCGCCCTCCTCGTTCATCATCTTTAACTTCTTCACGACCCTGGAAAAAGCTTTTATTCCACATAAAAATCATTGAACGAGACATACACTACTTTCCGTAGACATCTGTTAGCATTTGAAAATATTCAGTAGCCGTTTTTTTGAGTTTTACTTTAAATTAATGCGTTGCTCAATTTTTTCGTTTGTCGTAATTCCGGTAAATGAGCTATGCACGATCCGCTTCAAACCACTGCGTAAGCCAAACTAGTAGAGGAAAGGCGACAAGATTGCGCGCGGTAGTAGAACGCACATCAAGGTGAATAACTCCAACCGCCCGAGGCGTGTAGATTTAAAACCTGTAAGTACGGGGGCCGGTCTTAAAATGTAATTGTCACACACAACTCGATAGAAAGTAACTTTCTTACACTTGCGTATTGTTTCACTGGGCTAGCGCCTCGTTTACAACATTCACGCTCGTGTGAAATTGGTCACTTTCATCTCTTGTATTGTAATATACTATTGACCCACTCATTTTAGAAATGCTGGAAAGAACTTTTGATAGAAATATATTTTAATCAGAAATTTCTAAGAAATCACCATTAGTTATTTATCTAACAAGTGCGGAAAGTAATACTTTACCGCACGCGACGGCAGTTGGCCGAACGACGCGGAGTGGAGTTTGGTCAAGCCGTCAAGGGTGGTAAAGACACTTTCCCCATGTGTTAGGTACAATATTGTTACGGGTTCTCCACAACAATTAAAACTCGCAATTGTTGAAAACAATACGTCAATTTATTTCGACAAATTATGTACAAAAACACGCACTTAAACTTACTAGTAACTTGCTAATAATTCACTACTTTAATCCGCCTATTAACTTCGCGTTAACATCTAGCGATCACTACCATTGGTTATCTTTGACTGCCCGATGCACGACGTCCGGCCCTATATATAAGGGTCTGCCTACTATTCGAGAATTTTCCATCCTTGTTCGATTCAGGATTATACCACCCTTTTCTAGAACGCGGACCGTTCGCACACCAGTTTGTCACAGATAACGCAACTAAAACCTAGACTAAGAATACAACCATAAATACGTCAACCTAATACTACACTAAATCTAAATAAATTCTAACTATAAAATTTAAATAACTTAAATTTGTAACAATATTTTACCTATGAGTACCTTATTTTTCAAGAAATGGAATGTAAATTATAAATAAACATGTCAAATTAGATAGAATTCAAATGTAGACAAATATTAAAGCTGTCTTATTGATGCGTTGCTGAGGTTTCTAAGTGGTGTGCGTGCGGTAAAGTAACTTTACTGCACAGTGTGCGGTAAAGTAATTACTTTACCGCACGCGAGTAGGTAAAATTCTTTTTTATACGACTGTCTTGTAAAAGGGGTTTTGCGCACGGAGAACACGATCCGAAAATGGCATTTTGCGCACGATGTGTGCAAAACGTTTTGCACATGCTTATGTCATTTTTGCGCACGCCTATGTCATTTCTACATACGGGTCTCCCGTCATTGTGATTTTTGTTGTTGTCACCCATCAATATAAGTTGGCTTAGTTCCGTAGCAACCGTCACTGCTCGTATGTTTTGTTGATTAGATACGTCAAAAAATTGTTGAATTTTTAAAGTTTTTTTTGTAAAAATGTCGGAAATAAAAACAAGTTAAATTAAAAATTTGATTTTTCTTTCTTTATTAGCAGTCGTATAAAAAATATTGTAAAAAACTCGTTTGAAAACCTCTTTGCACACTCCCTCGACTTGTGCCAAACTGTCTCGATCGTGTGCAAAGAGTCGTTTTCAAACCTTGTTGTTTAAATAACTATTACTGCACAGTGGGCAGTAAAGTAATTACTTTATCGCACGCGAGTAGGTAATAGTAGTTTACCTAACTAGTGCGGAAAGTGCCTCTTTTCCGCACGCGATTGCAGATGGCCAAACGACGCGATAGCGGAGTTTGGCCAGCAATCAAGTGCGGAAAAGACACTTTACGCACGAGTTAGGTACACTATTTTTTCTATAAGCGTGAGGAAAAAACTAAAAATTAATCAGAAAATTATTTATATTCAAA
Organism: Aspidapion aeneum; assembly: GCA_963576565.1. Lineage (NCBI taxonomy): Eukaryota > Metazoa > Arthropoda > Insecta > Coleoptera > Brentidae > Aspidapion > Aspidapion aeneum. The sequence continues at coordinate 321,490 of OY755044.1, forward strand.
ACGTTTTAATCAAATCAATTATTATTATTCACATTCTAGCGGCTTCTAGAACTGACTGGGGTAGATCTTCGTCCGAAGAATCCATTGAAAATCTGATTTTTTTGTTTGAAAATTTCAAAAGACGCTTGTATCTGCAAAATTGGCTTTGTTTTGACAGTTTGTTTGTACTTTGTTGCTATGGTGATTTAAGATGCCAAATCTAAAACCACTAGTGTTCATTGTTGTTTGACATTGACAATGACGATATTTATACCGGGGAGGTTTAAAACTTATAATTTGAACCTATTTTACTGAAAACTTTATTTTATCGAAAATATTGAAAATATAGCAGAATTTTAGTCAATTTGAATATTTTTAGGATATTTCGTGTGCTAGGAAAGATACAAATGTATTTTGAACGGTCTAAATGTTATAGAACACCTCAAAATCGTAACAAATTTACTTTTCCGCACTAGTGCGGAAAAAATATTTTTCCGCACTAGTGCGGAAAAGTGGCACTTTCTACACTAAAATGCGTGCGGAAAAGTGGACTTTTCCGCACGCTTATAGAAAAAATTCTTTTCCATTTTAAAAATATTTTCATAGACATCAGTTCATCAGTTGTAAAAAAACTTACCTTATAACTTTTATTTATGACTACCACCAATGTGTCAGTTCTCGAATTTAATTTGAAAGATATAATCAATATAATAACAATGTTCTTTAACAACAAGATTGTTTTTTTTTCTCTAATCATGTTCGCATTTTTAAGTAATATCTGTAGATAAGTACATGTAGATAAGGGAATCTTAAAAGTGGGCACTCAGGTGTTATCTAATGTGATCTCAAATTCATCGGATGTAGAGCAATACTATATGTATATACCTACTATTATATTGAATATGTGTTTTGAATCAAAATCAAATTTTATCAATAATACAACACAAAGATGATAGATTATAATATATATATACAACAGTTTTTGATGAAAATAAAAATCAAATTTTAAAAGTCATAAATTGAAGTATTTTAGTTATTCAAATAATGTTTTTAATTATGTAGGTATACAAAATAAGTACGTACTTACATTTATTATGCTTGCAATTTGATAGATTTGACATGAAAAAATCACTTTTACTTTTTTATTAAAAAACAAGAGATAAAAAAGAATGTAAAATTTAACATATATGAAACAATGGTGAAAAGCACGCTGTTGTATGGAATAGAGACTTGTCGCGTAACAGAAAAATACAAAACAAAAATGGAAAGTGTCGAAATGGATGCAATAAGAAGATCAATGAAAATATCTAGAATATATCACATAAGAAATGAGATCATAAAAAAAAGAATAGGAATCGAGGGAAGCATAACGAATGACATGACTAAAAGGCAACTGATATGGTACGGCCATGTAGAACGGATGAACGACGAAAGATTACCAAAGCAGGTCCTAGAATGGCAACCAATAGGGCGCAGAAAAAGGGCGTCCTAAACTAGAATGGCAACAGTAAATCCAAAGATCAACGAGTCAAAAAAAATCTGACAGAAGATGATTGTCAGGATTGAAGGAGGTGGAGAATAGGCGTCGGACAATATAGAAAAACGTTCTAAACCAACATAGTAGTAGTATTAAAAAATGAGTATATTATTGAGAATACCATAATAACGTAATAGCAGAATTGTTTTTGTTAGACATGTTGTCTTTTTGTTATCTTCAAATGATAGGTTCGACCCAAATTTGTTTTTCATGAGCATCTTTACTTAAAATTCTTTCAATAATGACTTTAAAAGCTTTATCCCATTTCACTTCTTAATTATGCTAAACATCACCTAAATAACACCTTTAAGAAGTTCTCTAGTACATCGAAACAAATAACAAAATGCAAAGCTTTTTCTTACGAGCCATACATACTTTAGATGTATGGAGGGCTAATATGATCGTAAAAAAAAACTTTTTTATTTTTACTCAAAATAGTCAATTGTGGTAAAAAAAGTCTACAACATTTTTTGAGGAAAATGTTATTTTCAACAAAAATCTTATCGCCAAGAACGTGTCAATATTTTTTGTTATTGAAGTGTAAACTTCTTTAGGCGCGTTTAGCAATTTTTGAGGGTAGTGAATTAAACTGCGCCGTCAGGCTCGGCTATGTAACGCTCATTCGGGTGAAGTCGGCTCGAGTCGACTAACTTCGAGAGGAACATTCAGCGAGCGATATGATGATGCAGATGAAGGCCAGTATTATTAATTTCGCCTTGTTGCAGTTTACACTTCTGCCGTGTGGTCTTAAGCACACACAATTTTTGTTTTTTTTTATTAAAGAAATATACATGTGTAAATACATATAGGTATGGTAACTGATAGATGAAAATGACAAAATTAAATGTGATCAAAATAAAAAAAAACAGCAGAGAGGCGTAGTAACAGACAAGATAAGTAATGAAACTAGTTAATTCGTATGGAAAAAGCAAGCAAACAAATTACACACCATTTGACAGTTCTTAAAAGGTAAAAAGTGGTTTCGATGCATCTCTTACTTATCTTGTACACTCCAACGCCTAAGCGTAGGAGGGGAGAAGTTGCATTCACAGTTATAATTGAATCAGAGATGGATCCAGGCAATGGTTACAAGACACCTCTGTATAATATATAAGATACAGGCGAAATGGAGAACAAAACTGTTAATAATGTTAAAATCTTCAAGAATTAGCATTCATTATTTTAAATTCAAATTACCCGCCATGTAGCGCATGCCAACTGTTATATTTGACATTTATTTGACTTTGTCATCTGTGTAACGTCAGCCAAGGCCAACACAAAAATAGAGGCCACGACCCTGAAAAAATCAGCTGTTCTCCCGGGGCTGAATTTTACATTGGGTCTTATGGGAGGTCAGACGTTTTTTTATGGTATTTTCAAAATGGCACTACAGATTTCCGCAAAATTTCAGTGAAATATTCTCAGACACCATCCCGATATTTCACCAAAGGTTTGTAAGGAAGCAACATGATTAAAAGGTTAAAATCTTCAAGATTTAGCATTCCTTATTTTGAATTCAAATTACCCGCCATGTACCACATGCCAACTGTTATATTTGACATGTATTTGACTTTGTCATCTGTGATTGTCACATTTGCTTCTGCTTTAAATTTAATTTTTGTGTGAGCTAATGAAACGGCTATGAAAAATTAAGGATTACTATACATTAAAAAAAAATTGTTCTGCCAGAATAAAGTAAAAACAATCTCAAAAATGACTTTATTTAAAAAAAAATCAAATATTCATGAACCGTCATTCCAACTTCAATTTTTTAAAGACAATCAGCTGTGTCGTAACGTGACCATCAAAAAAAAATCAGCCCCGGATGTGACGTCAAGAAAGTGGAGGATCGTGGCCCGTCCGTTTTGATAGCCCTGCGTCAGCCAGGGCTATCAAAACGCAACAAAGAGGAGCCAGGGCTATCAAAATGGACGGGCCACGATCCTCCACTTTGTTGACGTCACATCCGGGGCTGATTTTTTTTTGATGGTCACGTTACGACACAGCTGATTGTCTTTAAAATTTTGAAGTTGGAATGACGGTTCATGGATATTTGATTTTTTGTTAAATAAAGCCGTTTTTGAGATTGTTTTTACTTTATTCTGGCAGAACAATTTTTTTTTAAAGTATAGTAAGCCCTAATTTTTCATAGCCGCTTCATTAGCTCACACAAAAATTAAGTTTAAAGCAGAAGCGAATGTGACAATCACATATGACAAAGTCAAATACATGTCAAATATAACAGTTGACATGTGGTACATGGCGGGTAATTTGAATTCAAAATAAGGAATGCTAAATCTTGAAGATTTTAACCTTTTAATCATGTTGCTTCCTTACAAACCTTTGGTGAAATATCGGGATGGTGTCTGAGAATATTTCACTGAAAAAACGTCTGACCTCCCATAAGACCCAATGTAAAATTCAGCTCCGGGAGAACAGCTGATTTTTTCAGGGTCGTGGCCTCTATTTTTGTGTTGGCCTTGGAGGAGCATTGCTGTGATTTGACATTGTCAAAATTAGGAGTAACTTTTATTATTGATTTTTAAATTGAGAGATGGCGCTAAGTGTGCGGCACCCATTATCAGTACCCTGAATTTATTGAAGCCATAAGTTGGTGTTTTTTTTTACCAGTACAGTACGTGCGTTATAATTAACGTAAACCGTACAGTTCAGTGGCATCAATAATTATGTTGCAGGAGCAGGAGCGAAAGTGTTACTAATGCAAAACTATTAACAGCAACACATATGCACATACACAATTTAATTAAGAGGTGTTTACAAATTAGATTAATTCATTATTGACATGCGCTTCCTGCTCTCCAACACTTTAAGACCTGTCTAGTGGTAAACACCACTTAACTTTTATACTCTTTGCTTTCCTGCATATGCGATGCATCTTTGGGTACACTTAAACTTCATGTGTTACTTACATAATTATGTTATTATTGGAAAAAATCATTTAATTGAAAAACATGAAAAGAAAAACCATAAAAATGATTTAGTAAAAAAAAACAAATACATGTACAGTGAAACATCCTATAAGCGGACACTCACGGTTTCGTCGATTTTGTCCGGTTATTGGAAGTGTCCGCTTATGAGAGAAAACTGCGAAATATTAATATATATTTATTAACAATTTCCGCTGCTTGAGTTTTTCCAATATTACATTTTTCAGCGGTCTTTCGTGCTGATAGATGTTTCTTCTCTGAAACGTTAACAACTTCCATTTTTCCACGTAAACTAAGAAGTTTTTTACTAGGTACCATTTCAAAGAGATCTATTACTATCCAACTGAACAATAAAAATAAAACACAGCAGTCCCGCCAAATAAAATATGTTGTAAATACGAAAGAAGTATTTAGTCTCCGCATTAAAACGGAAAGAGGTAATTCCCCGGCTGCAGAGTGCGTGGTTGCCAACATACTAAATAATATTTATACCCATGTCGCGCAGCGCTCCGTCCCGTTGTCAAAGGTTCGCGTCCGGTTAAGAGAGGTTTCACAAGTTTTTAACCAAAAAAAATTGTCCGCGTCCGGTTATTAGAGTGTCCGGTTATAGGGGTGAATGAACAAATTTGTCCGCCTAAAGGGAGTGTCCACTTAATAGAGGTGTCCGCAGTGGCGTAGCGGTGGGGGGGGCGGGAGGTTTATGCCCCCCCCCCGCCCCGAGGGTACTGGCGCCCTATGGGTACCCGAAGCGTCCCTTTAGTATTAAGTAGCAGGGCCGGTAACGGCAAATTAAGAGGGCGGCAAAGAAAACTAAAGACATAATGACCTTTTTTTTTTTTGGCCGCAAGAAAGCCCCTACAAGCACGCTACGCTGCTGGGTGTCCGCAAGGAGAATTTTCACTGTACTACAAAATCGTATTAAAGGCCGGTTTCTCAATAGAGGATTAGCCCTGACCCGTGGGTTATTTTTTATAGCTATCTTTTTTTAGCATGTGGTAAATGGATGATTTTACAAAAATGGTGCTGTGGAGTTGCAATTTTATAATTTTTTTTATTACAAAGCAAATACCTCATTCCTCTGGTGTAGTCCCAAACCAAATATTAAAAACTCAAATTGAAAAAAATATCCTAATAAATAATCTTTAACCAAGTCTTAACTATTTATCAAAAAATTGATAAAACTTAAGTTTGCAGTCATATTTTTGAAAATCCGAATTTACATTTTCTCCGGATAATTTTACAATTTTAAACGTGCTCCATTTTTATTAATACAATATTTGTGAATACCACCGGTTAATTTCTAGAGAAAGAGACGGCCCTGGATATCTAATTTACTTGTGAGGGTAACAATTTGTGACAGATAATGTCAACTTTAGTTATAGATCTTTTTATTTTCGGCAGAAAAAAAAAACGCTTCAATTATCATTCCTCTGGTAAGTAAATATTTGACTGATATCAATAGTATAATATTTTTGTTGATTGTTTTAAAATTATAAGTATAGGCACTTTGTTTATATAAAACTTAAGTTAAGTAGTCCAAATAGATTTTGATTTAAACTGGAAAACCATTAAAAAACTCATTCCTCTGGTACTCATCCCTCTGGAATTTTTATGCAATAATTCCTAAAATTCGGGAAAATACATGTTTCTTAGCTTACACCTAATTAGTTACTTAAATTTAAAAAAACTAAATTATTTACTCTACTGCACTTTTGGTAGAATCATCCAAATATGTCAGTCATTTCTTTTTTTGAACCCACGGGTCAGGGTCAACCCTCTATTGAGAAACCGGTCCTAAAACCATTAATAATAACCCCAACGTATGACTTGGATTAAACCAAGGCCAACACAAAAATAGAGGCCACGACCCTGAAAAAATCAGCTGTTCTCCCGGGGCTGATTTTTACATTGGGTCTTATGGGAGGTCAGACGTTTTTTTAAGATATTTTCAAAATGGCACTACAGATTTCCGCAAAATTTCAGTGAAATATTCTCAGATCCCATCCCCATATTCCACCAAACTTTTGTAAGGATGCAAGAAGATTAAAAGGTTAAAATCTTCAAAATTTAGCATTCCTTATTTTGAATTCAAATTACCCGCCATGTACCGCATGCCAACAGTTATATTTAACATGTATTTGACTTTGTCATCTGTGATTGTCACATTCGCTTCTGCTTTAAACTTAATTTTTGTGTGAGCTAATGAAGCGGCTATGAAAAATTAAGGATTACTATACATTTTAAAAAAATTGTTCTGCCAGAATAAAGTAAAAACAATCTCAAAAACGGTGTTATTTAAAAAAAAAAAATATTCATGAACCGTCATTCCAACTTCAATATTTTATAGACAATCAGCTGTGTCGTAACAAGACCATCAAAAAAAAAATCAGCCCCGGATGTGACGTCAACAAAGTGGAGGATCGTGGCCCGTCCGTTTTGATAGCCCTGCCTGGCTGTATTTTAATAATTCTCTATTAAGTTGTATAAGGCCCTGTAAACAAGTAGATGCTTTCAATAAAATATGACATTGACTATTTGTCAAGGCGGTGATCGTTGTCAAAATTGGATTTAATTTTTCTTTTTGATTTAAATTCTTTGGATTTAGGAACATTTCGAAGCCAAAGCCATTCTTTTGAGTTGGCTTAGTAGTTTTTAAAACAAAGAAAAAGTATTTATCCTAGTGTAACTGATAATGGCTGTTTTTAACCATAGAAAAGAGATGGCGCTGAGTGTCGGGCATCCATTATCAGTAGCCTTAGTTTATCCAAGCTATACGTTGTAAGGACACCCATCGTAAAGGCAACCTTTGTAAAGCTTGCTTGACGATGAGTAACCTTAATACGTTGGGGTTTATTGGAAATCCAGTTTCCTTCCTTTCTCAGTAAAGATGAAGGGAAGTCTGCCGTGCAAAACAAAAACCTAGTAACTCGACTTACTCGAAAATGAGATTTTTATATCATTGAAATCGCCATAAAAAACGGCACCAGCCGGTTTTTCTAGAATGTGGCTAGTTAGTATGTAGTTATATAAACTACAGTTAGTATGTAGTTAAATAAACTTCAAACTCTATTTCCCAAAACACTAGTTTTTGACTTACTAGGTTTTTGCTTTGCACGGCAGAAGTACGTGATCATGTTACAAATATACATTTGATCTTACAAAAGAAATTTAAGAACTGTCACTTTGGCAAACTTCATAATTGAAAGTTAGCAGATAAATTTTTAAGTTTTGGTGGCAGAACTAGTTATTAATTTAATGTAATGCGAGTACCAAACTTTTTGTTGTTTATTTTTTAAGGAAAATTTGTTGAAAAATCATTATAGTTTCTATATCTTTAACCTAATTATTTTTCGGTTATTTAAAAGTGGGTTATTTAATTATCAAATTCGAGAAAAAGATTTTGTTTATTTTAATATTAACATAATCATTTAAAAGGTCTGTAAGTTTTTAATTAAAAACATTGGTTATTATGAAACTATTAAAGTTAAATGTTGTTTAATAATTTATTCGATTGTAATAATACGAGTGCACTTGAACTGAGTAAAAAAAAAACATTCTAAAAGCGATATTTTCTTTCTCAAATATACTGTTTTTGAAAATGAAATATTATCCATTTGGGTTTTTAAATGTAGAATGGTTGCTGCGTGTCTTAAAACCCTTTAAAACGTCACAATATCTTACCTCAAAGCCATTTGTCTTTGCTTTCCTTCGCCAGTAATAATAAACGGAATATCCAATACGAGGGATGCACCAAAAGAATTTCCAGTTTCACTACAACGTTGAATTTTAAGACTAAAAACTATTTAAAACAGTAGAAAGTACTTAGTTTAGTCAGCTAACTATTCAAAACAGTAAAAATAATTTTGAAATAAATTTCAAATACCTAAAAATGTATACAGGGTCGCCTAATCAAAGGGGCGAAGCTCCCTAAAGAAGCATTTTCGGACCCATAATAATAATCCCAAACAACTGAAAAGAATCAATAACCATTATTCTACACAAGAAAGGCGATAGAGCAGACTAATTTATAAGCTTTTCACGAAAATATTAACAGATACATAACAAAATTTGACGGATATCAATTAAAAAAGCAAGCAGGCTTTAGGAAAGGTTTCAGTGTACAGTTGACCACTTATTAACCATGAAAATATTAATAGAACTAGTCAACGAATACAATATTCCCCTATATATTGTATTTATAGACTTTGAGAAAGCTTTCGATAGCATTGAGCACTTGGCAGTAAAAGCATCTTTAATTAATAGCATTGGCGTAGCTAGGGGGGGCTGGCCCCCCCTGATGTCCCTCAGGCCCCCCCTAAGATATTTTAGGCCTCCCCTACCGACTACTAGTAAAAGAACATGACGCTGAAAATACATACTTTTCTATTATTATTCGGGAAATATTCAAATAAAATAAGTGCATTAAAATTTAAAATCATTTAGATAATGTTTACATTTCAGGAAAAAGCCCTTGTCTTGCGGAATTAGGCTTTTTCTCTTTAAATTATCGGTAACTTTTCTGCACTTATGCAATTTCCCGAAAATATTTTTTAAATTTAAACATAATTATACATATTGAATATTTCATACATATTGGCGACATCTTGTAAAATATTATAAATGTAAGTTAAATTTCGCATTTAATAAAGACAGCGACCTTTGCCCCTCTGTTTCCGAAATCGGGTTGTAGATGTCGTAAGGTTATAAAAGACCTTTTTAAACTGTTTTTCTGAAATAAATATAATAATCTTTTTAGTTTTTTTGAGGTCAGCGTTTAGTGTCTTATGGAAATTTTCCGATTTTGGTGACAATTTCATAACCATTTTCATATTAAGTTTTCCCACGTCGTTAAATGGAATAAATTCGTCGAGCAATACCGGGAAATTTTTAATATTAATACTTCTGCTCTAAGAGCAGAAATGACCGTTTTAAAGAATTGTATTTTTCGGTTAAATCAAACTGTTGGTCATGATTCTATCAAACAACATATAGCAGAAAACACCTATCCAAACCTCTACCAACTTTTTAAAGTTGCGAGTATTCTTCCAATTTCAAGTGCAACTTGCGAGAGGTCTTTCTCTGCCATGAGGAGAGTTTTTAATTGGCTTAGAACAACTATGACTCAAGAGAGACACTCAGGTTTGTCATTGTTATTCATAGAAAAAGATGTTGAGGTCGACTTAGACAGTGTGGTAGACGCTTTCAGTCAGCGACGTAGAAAACTTTCTTTGTAGAATTGCTGAATTACATACTTCCTGTGTATACATATAAATAAATTGGTAAATGTATTATTAAATTTGTTATATTAAAATATTAGAACACACTTTGCACGACTCTTTAAAACCTATGTTTGCTTTTTGTTCAAGATAGACCGGGGCCACGGCCCCCCCTGAAAAGCAAGGCTAGCTACGCCAATGTCAGTAATTACTTTGTAATAATTCTTTTTTGGAGATATAACAGTTAGGTATGATGTTGAATTATTCAGTTGGATTAATACATACGTACACGTACGTACGTACAATTTGATTGATGTTGTTGTAAAATGCTTCCTTAAAAACTGTGGTGTACCCAGAAATATGTTTTGAAGGGGGGGGGGGTCAAAACACCATGTATTTTATTTTTGTATTCATGAAATATGTGAAAAAAAGTCTTTAAAAAATCTTAGCTTTGGGGGGGGGGCGGGGTTTCAAGGCTCCCCCTTTGTGCGCTTATGTTAAAAGAGCGTTTATTAAATATAATGGAATGCTGGAACAATTTTCAAAAATGATGTTGAGAAAAAAATTTTTATGCTTGTTGCAAAATTTTAATCTTTTAATGAGACAGTTTTATTTCAATTCCGAAAATTGTGTATTTTGTTTATTTAATTTTCACCTGCCTAGCCCGCGCAGATAAAATATAAAAAATACTCTGCCAATATATGGGCCCCCAAGCCCACACTAGGTTCTATAGTTATAGTGTACGTGCGAGCTAATAAAACTAAAACCTGAAATATATCTTATTCAATTCCAGACTAAATTACCTTTTGTTTGATACCACACAAGCCATGTCCCAACAAACATTTAAAGTTGTAACGACGAAACCCCAACTAGAAAGAATTTCTTAAAAGTAACCGCAACGTACTCCCGCTACGTCTCAGTATACCATACAGCGACGTTATAATTCCCTAAGTGGGGAACCAATTTCTGGTTATAACTACTTGGCCAAGTGTTTAAAGTCACTGTAGTAACAACTACACTACTACGTCGTAGCCAGGTATCTACTACGTCGTAGAGGCTGTTTTTTTTCCGTAATGGCATAAAAGTTGCGATGTAGTTGCAAATAATATAATCGTTTCTTTTTGGTAGAATTGTTACACAATATGGTGGACACAACAGTAAACAGACTCGCTTAGTTTTTTTGTTTGGTTATGGTTATAATATGAACTATGTTATCCAAAAGTGTGAGAATTTACGAGCAGAGGATCAAAATTCGAGTGCGACGCAAAGTTTTTTGTATAACATGCATTATATATATTGCAAAAAACCGGTGCGCCCGTAAAATTGAGCCGTTTTCTGGTAGCTGATGGAATTTTTGTGTTGTGATTTTGGAGGTTATGTTTTCATAATCGACAGTTAACTCCAACAAATGGTGCTTAAGAAGAGCATTTTTGGTAAGCTTCAACTAATTTGTTTATAAAATAGTATGGCTGTTTAATATGAGCTCATAAAACGACAACAAAAATATTAAATTTTCTTTCTTACATAAAAACATGGCGTCCCAAACTATATTCCCTGATAGTCGAAAAGGTTACTTGAAAGTAGTTGCGGCTTTAAAGTTGATCCAAAAAGTTATTTTGTCTACATTGTTACATCAGATGTTACTATGATGACACAAACTTTTGTGGTAAAAATTAAAGTTATAATGTAGTTGTCGGATACACTTGTTTGGGACTCCAATGAAGCTTAACTTTCTAGTGGTAATTAAGTAGGATACAAAAGTCAGGGCGACTACGAAATAACGACTAAAAAGAAAGTAAAACTTTAGCAACGTCCTATTGTGGTAGAGAAGACTATCAGAATCGACTATCAAGAAACAATCCTATGAAGTAGTTTAGAGGGTCGTTTTTACGAAACATCTACTATTTCCTGATACTAAATAGTAGCTAGAACTAAAAAGTAACAAATTTTGGTTGGGATCACCACATTTCTACTATAAGAAAGTAGCAAAGCCTTTAGAACATGTAGCCGCTACTATAAATGTTAGTTGGGGTTTTGACTTAAACACAAATTTTTGAAATCTGCCCCCACCCTTAAAAAAACAAAAACTAAAATGTATTTTGTTTAACTCCGGACTCAATTACCTTTCGTTTGATATCACACACGCCATATTTTCACGTAAACTCTAATTTTTTAAATCTACCCCCACCCTTTTTAAAGAAAAAAAAACTAAAATGTATTTTGTTTAACTCCATAGTCAATTACCTTTCGTTTGATATCACACACGCCATATTTTCACATAAACTCTAATTTTTGAAATCTTCCCCCACCCTTTTATTTGGCTTGTGTTTGGTGGATTTTGTTCATTTTTAAATGGGACCATCTCGACCCAAGACCCAGCCTAGGTACCAAAGTTCATTAAAATCGGCCAAGCGGTTTTTGAGTTATGCGCGTTGGTCGTTACAGACAGACAGACAGACAGACGGCGCGACAAAAAAGTTTCAAAATCATCTGAAACGCAAAGATATATAAAAATTTTTGAAATCTGAGCAACTTTTTTTTCTCGAAAAAATTAGGATCACCATAGCTCACACTACTATAGTATTAGCTCATACATATACTATACTATAGTAGTGTGAGCTAGGGTGATCCTAATTTTTTTCGAGAAAAAAAAAGTTGCTCCGATTTCAAAAATTTTTATATATCTTTGCGATTCAGATGATTTTGAAACTTTTTTGTTGCGCCGTCTGTCTGTCTGTCTGTCGGTCTGTCTGTATGTCTGTCTGTCTGTCTGTCTGTCTGTCTGTCTGTATGTCTGTAACGACCAACGCGCATAACTCAAAAACCGCTTGGCCGATTTTAATGAAATTTGGTACCTAGGCTGGGTCTTGGGTCGAGATGGTCCCATTTAAAAATGATCAAAATCCACCGAACAGAAACCAAATAAAAGGGTGGGGGTAGATTTCACAAATTAGAGTTTATGTGAAAATATGGCGTGTGTGATATCAAACGAAAGGTAATTGAGTCTGCAGTTAAACAAAATACATTTTAATTTATTTAAAAAAAAGGGTGGGGGTATATTTTAAAAATTAGAGTTTAAGTGAAAATATGGCGTGTGTGATATCAAACGAAAGGTAATTTAACAAAATACATTTTAGTTTTTTGTTTTTTTTAAGGGTGGGGATAGATTTAAAAAATTTGAGTTTAAGTCAAAACATGGCTTGTGTGGTATCAAACAAAAGGTAATTTAGTGTGGAGTTGAATAAAATATATTTCAGTTTTTAGTTATATTAGCTCACACGTACACTATAACTATAGTACCTAGTGTGAGCTTAGGAGTCCATATATTGGCAGAGTATAGTATATGTGTGAGCTAAAATTGAAATAACGCCGAAATTTGTTATTTGGGTGTATTTTGATCTTAGAAATATCGTCGTGACGTTTGTCCCTCTGTATGTGTGTACAGCTGCACAGTCGTAGATCTCCATAAAGTTAACAATCCCTCCAAGTTTCATGGACTTCCATAAAGTAATAAAGTAGTTACGACATTTCAAAATACGTCGAAATTGCCACTCACTCACTCACTCATGTATAGATCGTCAAAACTCTACTGTACTTCCAGATATGCTACAAAGCTGAAATTTCGCAGACTGATAGAAATTGTGACCAAACCCCTAGAAAAAATCAAAGAACCCCAAAATTCTAATTTCCTCCTCTCCCCTATACATGTAAAATTATATAAAAGTAACATTGCCCACTTCCAGAAATGCTAGAGAGCTGAGCTTTGGCAGACTGATAGGAACTATAATAGAACTATAGAAAAAAAATTAAAAACCCCAAAATTATAATTTACTTCCCTCCCCTATAAATGTTAAGTAATGTAAAAGTAACATTACACATTTCCAGAAACGCTAGAGAGCTGAGCTTTGAAGGACTGATAGAAACTATGATAAAATCATGGGAAAAAATAAAAAACGCCAAAATTTTAATTTTCTATCCTACCCTATAAATGTACAATTATGTAAAAGTAACATTTCTAGAAACGCTATGAGCTGGGAAAAAACTAAAATATCTCAAAATTTTAAAAAAGGCATTGCAAAAGTTTTGAACAATATTCCGCATATTTTACTACTTTTAAAATTAAATATTATCCAATTCCTTTAAAAAAAAGGTGAAATCATAACAAAAACATTTTATGTAAAGAAAAGCCAAATACGCGAAAATGACAAAAGTAAAGCCAAGTTCTGATCCAATACAAATTGACTCTTAGGCACAATGTTAAATTGAACATAAAGAAGTTTGGCTGTAATAGCAAAGTTTAAAAAAACATTTCCAAACTAGTAAGAACCTTTTATTTTAAAATTTATATTGGAGAACTTGGCTTTACTTTCATCTAAATTCTACCAATACTATTTTCGCTTTTTTTTAATGAAATGTTTTTATTATGATTTTTTATTTTGCTAGGTATTTTACTAAATAAACTACTATTTTCGATTGACCTATGCATTGTTCACGCCACATTTAATGCAAAAATTAATTAAAAATCATTAAATCAAAATCATTGTAAAATTATGATTATATCACCTGATTTTTTTTCAACCAACTATAATTTTTTTACGACAAATCGTGAATTATAATTTTTAATTGCACACGAAATGAGAACTTTAATAACCGCGTGTTATAAAAATTATTTAAATTAAAAAAAACTCGAGTTAACTTTTTGTGCAGGTTTATTATTTCCGGGTACAGTGAAACCTCCTATATGCGGACACTCACGGTTTCCTCGATTTTGTCCGCTTATTGGAAGTGTCCGCTTATTGGAAGTGTCCGCTTATTGGAAGTGTCCGCTTATGAGAGAGAACTGCGAAATTTTAATATTTATTTATTAACAATGTCCGCTACATGAGTTTTTCCAATATTAAAATTTTCAGCGATCTTTCGTGCTGATAGATGTTCGTTCTTCGAAACCTTAACAACTTTTACGTAAACTAAAAAGTATTTTACTAGGCAATATTTCAAAGAGATCTATTACTACCCAATTGAACAATAAAAATAAAACTTAGCAGTCCCGCCCCCCAACGGCGTAGCGTGCCTGAAGGGGCGGGGGGGTCGCAAGCTTAAAAGGGCGCCCACCCTTCAAAAAACTTGCGACCAAAAAAAAAAAAAAGGTCATCATGTCTTTAGTTTCCTCTCTGTTGTCGGCGACAGTTTTGCCGCCCTCTCAATCCGTTGCCGGCCCTGCTACTTAATAAAGCTTAGAGCGCCAGTACCCTCGAGGTGGGGGGGGGGCGACGATTCCCCCGCGCCCCTCCCACGCTACGCCACTGCCGCCCCCGCCGACTAAAATATGTAGCACTCCGATGGCACAGATAGGGTTTTGGTAGATACAGTGGACTATAATTGACATTGGCGCAAAAAATTCATTTAACTAGAGAAAGTAACTAATTTAAAAATTGTAGGTTAAATTTGAAAGAGAAATAAAATTGTGATATAGCCTCATGGAGAGGGACTTACCGCTGTTTTGAAGTTCCAAAGTGCAAGGTGTACACCTTTCCATAAGAGCTATGTGACTTGAAGTTCCAACAGGATGATGGCACGATAATTTTAATTATTTGCGGTATTTTAAAGTGAATTTTCACTATTTTTTAAATTTAAATTTTAAGGTTGTCGTTTTCTAGACATGGCGACGCGCAGCACACTTTTTCTGTCTCTCAATCCTGCGCTTGCAGTTTTTTCGCACATGCGCACAGCACTTCACCCTCTATAGGAAACCATATCACTATATTTTAAATTTTATGGATATGTGAAAAACACGATAGAGGACGCTTGTAGTGCCAAAGTATATAAAAATAAAAAAATAAGAAATAAAATGATAATTCTTAAATTTAGAATAGAAATTACTTTTTTTGCGTTTAATTGTCGCATTTTATTGCAATTTTGCTTTAGGTAAATTTTATAATAACTAATAGTTGACCCATTTACTTAGGATTAATATAAATTTAAGACTAATAATTTTATGTTCAAGACAAAATTTTAGTCCATGAAAAATAGGAAAAATAAAAGAAAAATTCAAAAATAAAAGAAAAATAAAGAGGTTTTTTATGGAAACCGAACAAAATATGTTGTAAATACGACATAAGTATTTAGTCTCCGCATTAAAACGGAAAGAGGTAATTCCCCGGCTGTAGAGTGCGCTGTTGCCAACGTATGTCGTGCAGCACTGCGTCCCGTTTTCAGAGGTTCGCGTCCAGTTAAGGGAGGTTTCAAAATTTTTTGACCCAGAAAAATTGGCTGCGTCCGGTTATTAGAGTGTCCGGTTATAGAAGTGAATTTTAGTATATAGTGAAATGCTTGGTTCTAATAGGGGAGAGTGGGGGAATGCCGGCCTCTGGGGTAATACCAGCCTTCAAATATCTTCCACTCCAGTGAAATTGATGGCGCGCCTGTATGCTGTCTATCAAGTCGGCGGCACATCAAGCGCTCAGTTTCTTTCAAACGGTAAAAGGAGACCGTCAGCCGATTTTACAGTGGATTTTATAATTACGCACGTGCTACAGTAATAAAGTCTCATGATTTAAACTGATTATTTTGGAACGGTAAGTTTTAAAATTACTAATTGTGTGTACAAATAGCTTACTTAGTGTTCCCTTTCTCTCAGTCTACTTACAAATTTCATATGTGTAGGCATTTTAAAATCATAACTAGATTTTTTTTTACATGCGTTTTGAGGTAATTTTGGACATAGTTGTGGGGGCAATGTCGGCCCGGCCGGTTTTACCCCAACGAGTTTGTTATGTAATATATATTTTTTTTTTCAGATGCCAAGGGCGTATAAGCGCAAAACAAAAAAGGCTTCTTGGTCTGAGGAGAGTCTTTAGGCAGCTCTTGCAGCAATCGAAAATGGGCGCGCCAATGAAAGAAGTTTTGGAAGAAAAAGAAAATTCAAAACAGTCAAAACAACAAAACCGAAGCCATCAAAAGAGTAAAAAAACAAGTTTTCCAGACCAGCACCAGCATTTCCGAAAACGTAACGACTATTCCGATGAAAATAAATAAGCAACTCAGACAAAAAAATAAAGTTACTTATTACGACTGTGAAGACGATGAAGGAATCTCAGATCCAGAAGTTAGCGAAGATGTTTGTAGGTATTATCTGTGGCGAATTTGGAAAAAATAAAGAGATGTGCTGGTTGGGCTCACAAAGCTTGCACTATTGGAGAAAAGAAGAAAAGTTTTATATGTGATTTTTGTCAATAAACGATATTGGGAATAAAATCTATATGTTTGTGGCGGATTCATTTTACAAACACAACTTTTTCTGGGTATTACGCCACTAGTAAGGAAAAATTATTTTAAAAAATTATAAAAAACCACTGCGTTTCTCCTAGAAAAATAAAAATCACTAATTTGTCAGTGGCTTTCTATAAAAATAAATAGTTGCCTAGTAAAAACTTAAACCACTTATCTTTTAATTGAATTTTTCCTTACTAGTGGCGTAATACCCAGAAAAAGTTGTGTTTGTAAAACGATATTGGGGTAATACCGGCCTCCCAACTAACATTTATAGTAGCGGCTACATGTTCTAAAGGCTTTGCTACTTTCTTATAGTAGAAATGTGGTGATCCCAACCAAAATTTGTTACTTTTTAGTTCTAACTACTATTTAGTATCAGGAAATAGTAGATGTTTCGTAAAAACGACCCTCTAAACTACTTCATAGGATTGTTTCTTGATAGTCGATTCTGATAGTCTTCTCTACCACAATAGGACGTTGCTGAAGTTTTACTTTCTTTTTAGTCGTTATTTCGTAGTCGCCCTGACTTTTATATCCTACTTAATTACCACTAGAAAGTTAAGCTTCATTGGAGTCCCAAACAAGTGTATCCGACAACTACATTATAACTTTAATTTTTACCACAAAAGTTTGTGTCATCATAGTAACATCTGATGTAACAATGTAGACAAAATAACTTTTTGGATCAACTTTAAAGCCGCAACTACTTTCAAGTAACCTTTTCGACTATCAGGGAATATAGTTTGGGACGCCATGTTTTTATGTAAGACAGAAAATTTAATATTTTTGTTGTCGTTTTATGAGCTCATATTAAAGAGCCATACTATTTTATAAACAAATTAGTTGAAGCTTACCAAAAATGCTCTTCTTAAGCACCATTTGTTGGAGTTAACTGTCGATTATGAAAACATAACCTCCAAAATCACAACACAAAAATTCCATCAGCTACCAGAAAACGGCTCAATTTTACGGGCGCACCGGTTTTTTGCAATATATATAATGCATGTTATACAAAAAACTTTGCGTCGCACTCAAATTTTGATCCTCTGCTCGTAAATTCTCACACTTTTGGATAACATAGTTCATATTATAACCATAACCAAACAAAAAAACTAAGCGAGTCTGTTTACTGTTGTGTCCACCATATTGTGTAACAATTCTACCAAAAAGAAACGATTATATTATTTGCAACTACATCGCAACTTTTATGCCATTACGGAAAAAAAAACAGCCTCTACGACGTAGTAGATACCTGGCTACGACGTAGTAGTGTAGTTGTTACTACAGTGACTTTAAACACTTGGCCAAGTAGTTATAACCAGAAATTGGTTCCCCACTTAGGGAATTATAACGTCGCTGTATGGTATACTGAGACGTAGCGGGAGTACGTTGCGGTTACTTTTAAGAAATTCTTTCTAGTTGGGGTTTCGTCGTTACAACTTTAATTGTTTGTTGGGCTCCCGGCTGCTATTACCCCAAGCTGTGGGGTAATACCGGCATCTACATATTTTTTTTTAAAAATCTGTATTTTGTTTAAAGTTCATTTTAAACTGTTTTATAATACATATTTTGTAAATAAACCTTCAGGTAACTTTATAACTATTAAACTGTTTTAAATAATTGAGAAATTCATTAAGGGGCCGTTATTCCCCCACTCTCCCCTAAATTTGTCCGGCTAAAGGGAGTGTCCGCTTAATAGAGGAGTACGCAAAGAGAGATTTCACTCTATTTCAAAATTTAAATATTTTACACCCGGAAAGTGCAAATTTGCAATTTACTTACTTGCAACACTCAAAAGTCAATTAAAACTCGCTTTATCCCTCAACTTTTGCATGCTTATAAATGCATAATGAGTCGTTGAAAATTAATTTTATTTTTTTTTTCTTTTAAGATTTCTTATACCGAAAAAAGTCGGTTTGATATCCGTAAACATAAAATAACAATTAATTAATGAAAGCCGTCTAATTATTTTTATTTTCCTAGCCCAAAAAAGTTGAAATAACATCGAAAATGTGTTATACAGGGTGTTGTTCCCATTCAGTGGCGGCCGGTGATGTTATAAATGGGGGGGGGGGGGGGGAGAAATTTATATTGCATGGAAAATGAGATAAAAAAACTTACTTAAACAATTTTTATTTTAGCATTTTACAAACAAGCAGTTATACTTGGTGTAGTTTTAAGTTTATTTATTTATAGATAAAGTCTATCATAACAAAAACATTTCATGTAAAAAAAAGCCAAGTACGCGAAAGTGGCATTCCGTAAAAAGAATTGAGATAAAAGTAAAGCCAAGTTCTCCAATACAAATTTCAAAATGAGAGGTTCTTACTAGTTTGGAAATGTTTTTTTAAACTTTGGTTTGGTCATAATTTGTATCAGTCTGCCCAATTTCAGCTTTGTAGCATGTCTGGAAGTAAAGTAGAATATTGATGATCTATACTTGAGTGAGTGAGTGCGTGAGTGAGTGGCAATTTCGACGTTTTTTGAAATTTTGTAACTACTTTAGTACTTTATGGAATTCCATGAAACTTGGAGGGGTTGTTAACTCCATGGAGATCTACGACTGTGCAAAGTTTGAGATTCGTAGCTCAATCCGAAGTAGCGTTTTAGGTAGGTCAAATATCAACTGAAATGTTTCAAGAAAAGATGGTTACGGTGTACGAACTTGGCGAGGCACTGTCGTGCCCTCAGATTCGCCCTTCTTTTACATACGAAAAATGCTCGGAACGTCAAAAATCCCACAGAATTTTAAACAGTCTATTAACCTACTAAGTATATGTTTATTTATTGCCACATTTTCATTATGTTCGGTAATGTTTTGCCTATAGGCACTATTCAATTGGCACCTAATATCAGTCTTGCCTATCATAGAAAATTCTATATGGTTATTTAAATAAGTAGCACTTACTTTGTGTCTTTAATTTTTCACTAAAGTGCTTAATATCACACATTCCCTTTGCCACCCACGCAGGATCACTTCGTGGATTGTTCATAATAAACGTGAAATTTCATACCCGTGAATTTAAAAATCAAACAAGTTTCATGGCTAATCGGGCAAAAAGGAGTTTTTTGTTTCCCTTATATTTTTCCGTGGGTAGCTTGAAAGCTTAACCTCACGGGGGTCCAAGATGTAATGGACACCTAATAAGTGTTGACAGTTAACCGTTTCGTCCTTATGGGACTCCTCAGAACACTGCTGGTCAAGTGACAAATCTTGCGAAGTTAATCAGACGGTTTTGTCTCTAATTAAATGTAATTAGTGAGCGAGCTATAGCAAGAGGCGCCATCTACCGAGATACGAGAGAATCAAAAAACCAAAAGCAGGGAAAAACACTGCTATACAATATCGATCAATGAAAAGATCGAATGCAAATAATTGTTGATCCGGCCTGAAAAGAGCTGTCGTAGGTCACGGACTATAGTTGTTTTCTTTTATTTGCATTCGATCTTTTCATTGATCGATATTGTATAGCAGTGTTTTTCCCTGCTTTTGGTTTTTTGTTTCTCTCGTATCTCGGTAGATGGCGCCTCTTGCTATAGTTCGCTCACTAATTACATTTAATTAGAGACAAAACCGTCTGATTAACTTCGCAAGATTTGTCACTTGACCAGCAGTGTTCTGAGGAGTCCCATAAGGACGAAACGGTTAACTGTCAACACTTATTAGGTGTCCATTAGATCTTGGACCCCCGTGAGGTTAAGCTTTCAAGCTACCTACGGAAAAATATAAGGGAAACAAAAAACTCCTTTTTGCCCGATTAGCCATGAAACTTGTTTGATTGTTCATAATAAAACAAATAAAGCAAACAAAAGCATTTCGTTTTTTACAACCGCACAACCAGTTTTCAGCATCGTATAATTTTTTATGACTGGCACTAAAATTTTGGTTAATTTTTATGATTTTTAGGTCAGGTCTATGTGGTTCTAAAGATTTTATTTGTACAGTCGAACCTCTATAACTCGAACCTGAAGGGACAACCAAAACAGTTCGAGTTATGGAGAGTTCGAATTATAGAAACTCAAGTTACATGGGTTTAAAATACATGTGAAAAGGTTCGAGTAATAGAGAGGTTCGACTTATAGAGGTTCGAGTTAGAGAGGTTCGACTGTAATATAGTTCATATGTCAACGTATTTAAATTTGCACAGTTAATTATAAAATCGACGGTATTTATTTCCATTTTGAAAACAAACAAAAACAATAACAAACACACGACCGGAAAGACTTTTAACTACTGATCCTGATGTACCCCAAATCAAAACAAACTAATACGTCTTCACTAAAGATAGAACCGGCAACACCTAGGAAGGGCAACGAACGTTTTCGCACGGTGAATACGGCCGACCTCAACTAAAACAAACATTCATTCCGCCCCCGCGCGAGAACAGCCACCCATACACCGCTGAAAAACGGGTAAAATTGAAATCTTGTCCTGCTCGGTGCTGCCGGCTTGTAATAATTTACGCTTGTAATAAGTTTACGCCTTTTGTTAACCACAGACTAAAAAAAAAAACTAGATATGTCGTAAGAGAAGATTTAACTTTTTTTTAAATAAATCAACTAAAAATACTGTTTGTCTAGTTTTGGGACGGCACTGTCCTGTTGCCTTCCCTGTAGTCGCCACCACTGGCTATAACTCTGTTTTAAATTTATTTCCATACGCAGCATATCCCATTTACGTAATGTACGTTACGTTTACGTAAAGCCATGGCTATTACTCCCTAATATCTATTAAATGCCAGCTGTGTTTTTTTTGAAGTGTTTCTATTGCATGTTGCAGCGGTAGTTGATTGATAGTATCATTTAAAGAATGAATAAATGAATGAATGAATGAATGAATGTAGTGTCGGATAGCGAGAGCCAGATCGGTTTCCCTTTTATTCCATTCCATGTTTATTTTTGTGTTTGTTTTCTTTTGGGATTAGTCAAGTGTGCGCGCACGAATACGAACTGCATCTGTCAAATATTTTACATGCTAAGTATACATTTTACTAACAAAAGCACCCAGTTGCAGTATACACTGTGTCCCATTCATTGGCGTAGCTAGGGGGGGCAGGGGGGGGCCTGGCCCCCCCTGAAGTCCTTCAGGCCCCCCTAAGATATTTTAGGCCTCCCCTACCGACTACTAGTAAAAGAACATGACGCTGAAAATACATACTTTTCTATTATTATTCGGGAAATATTCAAATAAAATAGGTGCATTAAAATTTAAAATCATTCAGATAATGTTTACATTTCAGGAAAAAGCCCTTGTCTTGCGGAATTAGGCTTTTTCTCTTTAAATTATCGGTAACTTTTCTGCACTTATGCAATTTCCCGAAAATATTTTTTAAATTTAAACATAATTATGCATATTGAATATTTCATACATATTGGCGACATCTTGTAAAATATTATAGAAGTGTAAGTTAAATTTCGCATTTAATAAAGACAGCGACCTTTGCCCCTCTGTTTCCGAAATCGGGTTGTGCATGTCGTAAGGTTATAAAAGACCTTTTTAAACTGTTTTTCTAAAATAAATATAATTATCTTTTTAGCTTTTTTGACGTTAGCGTTTAGTGTCTTTTCCGATTTTGGTGACAATTTCATAACCATTTTCATATTAAGTTTTCCCACGTCGTTAAATGGAATAAATTCGTCGAGCAATACCGGGAAATTTTTAATATTAATACTTCTACTCTAAGAGCAGAAATGACCGTTTTAAAGAATTGTATTTTTCGGTTAAATCAAACTGTTGGTCATGATTCTATCAAACAACATATAGCAGAAAACACCTATCCAAACCTCTACCAACTTTTTAAAGTTGCGAGTATTCTTCCAATTTCAAGTGCAACTTGCGAGAGGTCTTTCTCTGCCATGAGGAGAGTTTTTAATTGGCTTAGAACAACTATGACTCAAGAGAGACACTCAGGTTTGTCATTGTAATTTATAGAAAAAGATGTTGAGGTCGACTTAGACAGTGTGGTAGACGCTTTCAGTCAGCGACGTAGAAAACTTTCTTTGTAGAATTGCTGAATCACATACTTCCTGTGTATACATATAAATAAGTTGGTAAATGTATTATTAAATTTGTTATATTAAAATATTAGAACATTTAATGCGCGTATTTTTTTTTTGCTCATTGCACACTTTGTACGACTCTTTAAAACCTATGTTTGCTTTTTGTTCAAGATAGACCGGGGCCACGCCCCCCCCCCTGAAAAGCAAGGCTAACTACGCCAATGGTCCCATTTAAAACTTTCCACCCGGGATTTTTCGAGAACTGCTGAAAGTTTTTAAAAATGCCGAGACACGTCGATTTTGTTTGCGAGGGGGACACTTTTTGGCTATCTTGAAATTTTTGTAGCACGCACAACCTTCGAGGGGTATACTTTACCCCTCTATTCTGAATAGGGAAGGTGGGTCTAATGATACCTTCTTTTGAAGGCCTTTTGAATGCCCTTACAACCGTGTAAAAATGTCAAAAATCTATCCATTATTTTTTGAGATTATTGCCTTTAAACTTTTTAATTTAACATGGACTGATAAAATAAAAATTTTATTAGAGTTTTATATTTTTCGGATTTAATTTTTATTTTATCATTCCATGTTAAATTTAAAAATTTGAAAGTAAATATCTCAAAAACTAATCAATGGATTTTTGAAATTTTTACACGGTTGTAAAGATATTCAAGAAAGCTTCAAAACAAGGTATCACTAGACCCACTTTCCCTATTCAAAATATAGGGGTAAAGAATACCCCTCGAAGGGGGTTCGTGCTACAAAAATTTCAAGATAGCCAAAAAGTCTCGCAAACAAAATCGACGTGTCTCGGCATTTTTAAAAATTTTCATCACTTCTCTAGAAATGCCGGGTGGAAAGTTTTAAATGGGACACAGTGTATACTACAACTGGGTGCTTTTGTTAGTAAAATGTATACTTAGCATGTAAAATATTGACAGATGCAGTATGTATTCGTGCGCGCACACTTGACTAATCCCAAAAGAAAACAAACACAAAAATGAATCGAATAAATAGTACCTTCTTTTTTTTTTATTACAAGCTTTTATTTAGCTTCAGATGTTCTGTCTAACTATCTAACTATCTAACCACGGATCACCTTTTGTTAGGTGATGCGTGATCTAACTATCTATCAAATCTTGTGAAGCGTTTTTGACACACTTCCCATTATCCGATTTGGATGAAATTTAGTACACACATAGTGGTCCGATGACAATACAACAATAATGAAAAAATGTCCTCCCACCCCTACCCCCCACCCCCTTCCATAAAAAATGCGTTTTTGACACACTTCCCATTATCCGATTTGGATGAAATTTGATATACATATAGTGGTCCGATGACAATACAACAATAATGAAAAAATGTCCTCCCACCCCTACCCCCCACCCCCTTCCATAAAAAATGCGTTTTTGACACACTTCCCATTATCCGATTTGGATGAAATTTGATATACATATAGTGGTCCGATGACAATACAACAATAATGAAAAAATGTCCTCCCACCCCTACCCCCCACCCCCTTCCATAAAAAATGCGTTTTTGACACACTTCCCATTATCCGATTTGGATGAAATTTGATATACATATAGTGGTCCGATGACAATACAACAATAATGAAAAAATGTCCTCCCACCCCTACCCCCCACCCCCTTCCATAAAAAATGCGTTTTTGACACACTTCCCATTATCCGATTTGGATGAAATTTGATATACATATAGTGGTCCGATGACAATACAACAATAATGAAAAAATGTCCTCCCACCCCTACCCCCCACCCCCTTCCATAAAAAATGCGTTTTTGACACACTTCACTTCAAATGACTTTTATAAAATTTGGTATATGCATAAAGGTCCGATGGCAATACAGCCCAAACAAAAAATATATTTCTCCTCTACCCCCACCCTCTCCTTCCCCCAATAGAAAAATGAGTTTCCAAACAACTCACGATCAGCGATTTCATTATAATCTAGAATAAACTCTTCTGTTCTGTTATTAAACAAATATTTTCATTCAATAGAGTAGATAGCTGACTAAAAAGTAGAAAATAAATTGGTAAAAAAATTTTTTTAAGTCACAAGCTTTTATAAAATGCACTAAAAATTAAAAAATAATTTTCTGACATTCTAATATTATCATAATAATAAAAGCGATGGCCGCAAATCAAAGCATAAGTTAATCTAAATTTGTGATCTAAACATTTAAAGAATATTCAACATAGCAGGTCATCAAAGATATGTTTGATGTGCGGCAATGTTATGCCATTGCCATACCTATGTCAGAGAAATGCTGGGGTATCTTGGGTCGGGTGGGGTGGGTTTGGCACCTCTGCATTTTTCTGCTAGATTGATTCTTGCAAATAGTGATATTTAATTGATACGGATATCTTATCGTGCTAACATCGTCAAAATTTCCATCAGTCGGCCATCGCGTTTATTATTATGATAATATTAGTATGTCAAAAAATTATTTTTTAATTTTTAGTGCATTTTATAAAAGCTTGTGACTTAAAAAAAATTTTTTTACCAATTTATATTAATTGAAAATAAACGACGAAAGTTTTAAATTCGACTTTGGTATGTCAATTTTGAAGGATTAACTGTCATTTTTCAATGTGAATGTGTCAAAATAGTGCCTGGCACAATTATAGCCTGGCTGTATTTTAATAATTCTCTATTATAACGAAACTATACATTTTACTATGTGAGGCAGTATAAATGCATTGAAACCTAATTGTGATTTAAGATTTAAGATTGGAAAAAAGTCATCAAAGAATTTTTTTATACGACTGTCTTGTAAAAGGGGGTTTTGCGCACGGAGAACACGATCTGAAAATGGCATTTTGCGCACGCTGTGTGCAAAACGTTTTGCACACGCTTATGTCATTTTTGCGCACGCCTATGTCATTTCTGCATACGGGTCTCCCGTCATTGTGATTTTTGTTGTTGTCACCCATCAATATAAGTTGGCTTAGTTCCGTAGCAACCGTCACTGCTCGTATGTTTTGTTGATTAGATACGTCAAAAAATTGTTGAATTTTTAAAGTTTTGTTGTAAAAATGTCGGAAATAAAAACAAGTTAAATTAAAATTTGATTTTTCTTTCTTTATTAGCAGTCGTTTAAAAAATATTGTAAAAAACTCGTTTGAAAACCTCTTTGCACACTCCCTCGAC
Organism: Aspidapion aeneum; assembly: GCA_963576565.1. Taxonomy (NCBI): domain Eukaryota; kingdom Metazoa; phylum Arthropoda; class Insecta; order Coleoptera; family Brentidae; genus Aspidapion; species Aspidapion aeneum. The sequence continues at coordinate 347,617 of OY755044.1, forward strand.
TTGTAGACCTCGCCTTCGGCTCGGTCTACCAAACTGTCTCGATCGTGTGCAAAGAGTCGTTTTCAAACCTTGTTGTTTAAATAACTATTACCATATCAATACTTACATTTAACGAACATAATCACAGAGTTACAGTATCGTAAGGCCATATAATCTCCATTTCATAATTTTTTAGACTTTTTGACAGTTATCCAAGGCCAACACAAAAATAGAGGCCACGACCCTGAAAAAATCAGCTGTTCTCCCGGGGCTGAATTTTACATTGGGTCTTATGGGAGGTCAGACGTTTTTTTATGATATTTTCAAAATGGCACTACAGATTTCCGCAAAATATCAGTGAAATATTCTCAGACACCATCCCGATATTCCACCAAAGGTTTGTAAGGAAGCAACATGATTAAAAGGTTAAAATCTGCAAGATTTAGTATTCCTTATTTTGAATTCAAATTACCCGCCATGTACCACATGCCAACTGTTATATTTGACATGTATTTGACTTTGTCATCTGTGATTGTTACATTCGCTTCTGCTTTAAACTTATTTTTTGTGTGAGCTAATGAAGCGGCTATGAAAAATTAAGGATTACTATACATTTTAAAAAAATTGTTCTTCCAGAATATAGTAAAAACAATCTCAAAAATGGCTTTTATTTAAAAAAAATCAAATATTCATGAACTGTCATTCCAACTTCAATATTTTAAAACAATCAGCTGTGTCGTAACCTGACCATCAAAAAAAAATCAGCCCCGGATGTGACGTCAACAAAGTGGAGGATCGTGGCCCGTCCGTTTTGATAGCCCTGAGTTATCATCTGTTTACCATAACCAAAAATAATGTTATAAACATGCGTCAAAAACCATATATTATATTGTTGAGACTTGGACGAACATAATTTTGCATTTTTGGTTTATCTGTCAAGTTTAATAACAATAACAATAAAGATAGTAATAATGTTGAAAGTGCATAATATTAAAATTGCATCTAGTTGTTTTGTAAGGTAATGGTTACCAGTATTTGTTAAACAAATATAAAACTGTTTATATGTGCATAATTTGACCTCACCATTGATACACAAAAATAATTTATTAAAGATAACACATTTGGAATTTTTATAACTTTTCATGAAACTACCTACATATATACATAGATACAAAATTAAAATAAAACTTAAAACAAGTGAAGGGATTAGCTAATTTATTTTAAATTAAACACATAATAGCTCGTAAACCGCTGAACGGATTTTTATGTAATTTTTATATAAAATAGTTTACAATATTGTAATAATGACACTTTTTTTTGACAGTTTAAAAATTTTAAAATATGCATACTTTTTAACGGAGCAAAAACTCAAAAACTTCGTAGGAGCTTTAGTTTTTGATATATTTACAAAAAACTGTTTTTAAAGCTAATTATCATAGCTTCACTTGAAGTGTGATAATAGGCTAACTTGGAAGGTATCAGATCCGTCATGGACCAATTTATTTTCATTAAATATGTGGAAAATGTCTAAAAAAAGGTTAGGGGGGGCGAACTTCAAAGACCCCCCCTTTAGATGCGCTTATTGCTAATCTCCCTTCAGCAACGCGCAACACGCCCTTAAAATTAATAGGAAATTATGAAAAAGTCACCACTAGAAATGTAATTCCCCCTTCTCAATAATAATTGGAGCTCTTCATACTCCTGAACTTTATAAAATAAAAATAGTAAGTAGACAAAATATTTCGTAGTAGTTTTTACATATTAAAACGGGTTTTTTCAATATAAATTTATTTTTTAACTAGGAATTTAAACTTATAATATGGTTTCTAAATCCCATAAATTAAATTAAAAACTGAGACAAGGTTAAATTGTTGGCTGGTATGGGTATACAGGGCTGTCTATAAAGACGATAATAGGCACTTTCGTTTTTCAATAGGAAATTGCCATTCGCCTCCCCCTTATTCCAGGTAAAATGCGTTTATTCTCAAAATCAAATTTTGTGCACGCCTCAAAAAGGAAGTAACAGAAAAGTGTGACTTTTCATAAGATAATATTAATATTGACAAACAATGTACAGTCGGGGACTTTTTAAATTGCCGTTTTATTTTTCAAATCAAAAAAAAATAATTTTAAAATATGTATGTATACAAACAGAAGTAAGGATCACAACTTTTTTGTTTTGGTTCAAATTACTTTTCCGAATTTTAAATAGGATTTTTTTTCCAGGGCGGCAATTTAAAAAGTCCCCGACTGTACAAGACTTTTGAAATAGATCCAAATCTGAGTTACATCCCAACAAACAATTAAAGTTGTAACGACGAAACCCCAACTAGAAAGAATTTCTTAAAAGTAACCGCAACGTACTCCCGCTACGTCTCAGTATACCATACAGCGACGTTATAATTCCCTAGGTGGGGAACCAATTTCTGGTTATAACTACTTGGCCAAGTGTTTAAAGTCACTGTAGTAACAACTACACTACTACGTCGTAGCCAGGTATCTACTACGTCGTAGAGGCTGTTTTTTTTCCGTAATGGCATAAAAGTTGCGATGTAGTTGCAAATAATATAATCGTTTCTTTTTGGTAGAATTGTTACACAATACGGTGGACACAACAGTAAACACTTAGTTTTTTTGTTTGGTTATGGTTATAATATGAACTATGTTATCCAAAAGTGTGAGAATTTACGAGCAGAGGATCAAAATTCGAGTGCGACGCAAAGTTTTTTGTATAACATGCATTATATATATTGCAAAAAACCGGTGCGCCCGTAAAATTGAGCCGTTTTCTGGTAGCTGATGGAATTTTTGTGTTGTGATTTTGGAGGTTATGTTTTCATAATCGACAGTTAACTCCAACAAATGGTGCTTAAGAAGAGCATTTTTGGTAAGCTTCAACTAATTTGTTTATAAAATAGTATGGCTCTTTAATATGAGCTCATAAAACGACAACAAAAATATTAAATTTTCTTTCTTACATAAAAACATGGCGTCCCAAACTATATTCCCTGATAGTCAAAAAGGTTACTTGAAAGTAGTTGCGGCTTTAAAGTTGATCCAAAAAGTTATTTTGTCTACATTGTTACATCAGAGGTTACTATGATGACACAAACTTTTGTGGTAAAAATTAAAGTTATAATGTAGTTGTCGGATACACTTGTTTGGGACTCCAATGAAGCTTAACTTTCTAGTGGTAATTAAGTAGGATATAAAAGTCAGGGCGACTACGAAATAACGACTAAAAAGAAAGTAAAACTTTAGCAACGTCCTATTGTGGTAGAGAAGACTATCAGAATCGACTATCAAGAAACAATCCTATGAAGTAGTTTAGAGGGTCGTTTTTACGAAACATCTACTATTTCCTGATACTAAATAGTAGTTAGAACTAAAAAGTAACAAATTTTGGTTGGGATCACCACCTTTCTACTATAAGAAAGTAGCAAAGCCTTTAGAACATGTAGCCGCTACTATAAATGTTAGTTGGGTAATGCTACACTAAACCTAAATAAATTCTAACTATAAAGTTTAAATAACTTAAATTCATAGCAATTTTAAATGTAAAAGGAATTTTTCGAGGTGTAGTCAAATTGGCACTTGGTTTTCTTAAAATTTCTTGAATATAAAAAAAAGATAAGTTTTTTAAAATTTTATATTTTATCAACCATTCGTACTGGGGTGGGGTCGTGGGGTATGCCTTAGTGAAAATGAGTTCCCATAAAATTATCATATATTATGTCGTCAATAAATAATTTCATCTATTCAGGCTGTAAATGGAGAACCAAATCAACTCTGCTAAGCGTCTACTTTTTCAGGTGGGTCTTTCTTATTATAATTATGTCGATTAAAGAAAGCCCCAGCCAGTCCCAACCAGTGGCGGATCCAGGGGGGTGGGCAGAGAGACCCGGCCCCCTCCTTTCTTGAGATAAAGCTTCTAGTAAAAAAAAACTTTGCAAAAACCGCAATTTTGTACAAAATTTCATTTCTTAACATTTTTTTCACAACAATTAACATTTTTTTCACCAAAACTAACATTTTTTACACAAGAAATTACTACATTTTGAATTTTACTTGCATAAAGTGGCAAATTTCAGAACTAAGACTTCAAAATCCGCAAAAAAAATGTTTTCTGATTTTTGCTGCCTCCTTGGCCCTTCCTCTCCGAACATTCTTGATCCGCTACTGGCCTCAACTCATGTTTAAGGCCGACCATAAAGTTCATTAAACACGGAACGCTTTTACCGCTCGTATAAATTTTATCGGTACCTTCAGATCTTCCTAATAGCTTTGGTACTTTGCTTGGTACTATAAAATTTATATAGTCTGCCATGCTTGGTTACCAGACATTTATGTGATAATAAATTACATAAAATTAAACCTATAGGAAGAAATTTACCAAAAATAATGGTTCTGATACCTTCCTAGTCAAGGGTGGATGGGCCATATGGGAAAATGATAAAAATCCCGGTGTGCCGGAGCCGTATGGGCCGGTGCCTTACAAGCCGGTATCTTGTAAGCCGGTGTCTTATGAGCCGTTGCTTTATGGGCCGTTCGTGTTTTTTTTTTTCGGGTCAGCTTACAGTTCCCCATCCAGCGTAATTGATCTTTTCATCGATCGATATATCTATACCAGTTTAAACTCGCCTTCTCTTGCTTTAGTTTCTCTTGTATCTCGGTAGATGGCGCTTCTTGCGCGGGTTTTTTCACTATAGACATCGGATTAGAGAAAAAACCGTCTAATTAACTTCAAACGTGTCGCATTGTCCAAGCAGTGTTCTGGGAGTCCCATATGGACGAAACAGTTAACTGTCAGCACTTATTAGGTATCCATTAGATCTTGGACCACCGTGAGATTAAGCTTTCGAGGTACCCACGGAAAAATATGAGAGAAACAAAAACTTATTTTTACCCGATTACCCACCAAAACTTTTAAAAAGGAAATTCACATTCGAAAGACAAAGGGTAGACATAATATCGGCCTATCCTCGATTTGATAAGATTTTGGCGCCACAATGTCACCAATACTCTCCCTAAAAACGACCAATTTTTATCTATACAAACAATCCTAATAGGGTGCTGTCCTTTTATACCTATACCAGTGGCGCACCCAGGAATATGTCTTGGGGGGACTCGAGGCCTCTTGGGAGGGGCCCAAAGCCTCATGATGTCGAATTGTAAGCTATTTTTTATGTTTTTTTCTAAAATATGACGAAAATATGTAAAAAGCTCTAAAGCTTGGGGGGGGGGCCCGGGCCCCGGAGCCCCACCTCTGGGTGCGCCCATGCCTATACACTTTCTATATTTGCTAGAAGAATCTCTATCCATTGTCCTATATATAAGGAAAAAGAAAAATCATCCAAGATCTTATAGGAAAATCAAAGAACAGGAAATGGCAAAAAATTAATAAAAAAAACACCCAACTGTTTTGATGGCCAAAGTGCACTTACGAAATTATACAGTTTTGTATTTTCATGAATCAGGTTATTGGGTAACTTTGTACCCAACTGCGACTAGTAGTTACAGGTAAATTTAGCAGTTGGGTGTTTTTTTTATAAAAAAAATTTTTTCTAACTTTTACATTTTGTTCTTATTCAGCCTTATAAAAAGCACTAAGCATTTACAATTCATTTAGCTTTAAGGAGAGTTTACACACGCATGGATTTGCAGGCGCCAATAAAAACTGGCGCGCCAGTAAGTTAAATTTGCAAGTGTAAACACCGACTTGCACATAAGTTATTTTTTTGCATGCATGTATCAAAAAAGTCTGCAGCTGACTGAATTTGCTGGCGCCAGTGGTGACGCATGCGCACAGAAAAAGAAAATTTTCATGTGTAAACAAGTGCTTGCACGTCGGCTCGCCAGTTTTAAGTTCATTATTTTACATTATTTTTTATTTTCATTGTGTTTGAGCTTCAAAATTTTGTTTATTGTTGTTTTTATAGCTTATTATGGCTAAAAAAAAGTGGTCAGCAGAACTGACCATACAGTTTCTTGAAGGCTATGAATGTCTTCCTTGTTTATGGGATGTACACAGTAGTTCTTATAAAAACAAAGAAAGTCGAGATAATGCTAGCCAAAAAATTAGTGAAATAATGAATATTGAAGGCTTTGAAGTTGCAGAAGTAAAAGCAAAAATACGATCCATAAGAAACACATATGCTTTGGAATTGACAAAAATTAAAAAAAGCCAACGTTCCGGAGCCAAATTCAATTTTGGGGTTAACGCATCTCTCATGTGGGTATCCATTTTTATAATTTGTGGCGTCACACACTCTAGAAGAATATCAAAATGTTGCTTTGTCATTCGAAGATGGTTTTTATAGCTCGCAGGATCTTCTGCTGCAAGTCCTCCTAAAAGTTTTTCGGAAGCACCCAAAGTAGATCGACGAGCAATCCATGCTTTAACCCAGATACGGCCTTTTCGTTGTTCTTTTTTCTGAATCTCTTTTATTTTTTTTTCAATAAAAGTTGAGCGACTATTTTGCAGGCTTCCGAGAGTTCAGCCGACATATCGCGTATCGTGTACACTTTAAAAATAAAACTGGCGTGCCAGTCTTTTTAATTTTCGCACAATAGTGTAAACCTTTACTGGCGTGCAAATAGAACTGGCGCGAACACTGGCGCCACTAAATTCATGCATGTGTAAACCCTCTATTACCCAAAAAGTACTTGTAGATTTTCTACGGACGCGAACAGTGCTACCTTCTATTGAGTGTAGGTGGGGAAGGAGAGAGGGAGGAGGAAACTAGTAAAATGGTGTCAAAAAAAATCTTAAAGCGTATGCCGAAAGAATTTTTGAAATTGCTCTATATTTATGAAAGGTATAGCTACAACTATTACTAATAGTTGTGGAGAAGAGAGGGAGAGGAAAGGGGAAACTAGTAAAATGAGGTTGGAAAAAAGTCTTTAATCGTGTGCAGAAAGAACTTTTGAAATCACTTTATATTTGTGAAAGTTATAGCTATAACCATTATTAATAAGGTTGGCGGGGAGGAGAGAGAGAGAGGCGGGGAAAGGACTAGTAAAATGGTGTTGGAAAAAAAATCTGAAAACGTATGCAGAAAGAATTTTTGAAATCGTTTTATATTTGATAAAATTATGCGAATATGGTTTTTGAATAGGGGAAAATGACATCAGGAGGGGAAATAGGTGGGAGCAGGTAGGACTACAAAGTAACTACAGCAAATTAGAGGATATTTGCAATGCGTAATCAAAGGAATTTTAGTAAAATCGCCTGAAATTTAGATAATTTGTATGCCTTAAAGCCAAAACATCATATGACAAAAGGGCATCTGAAAACCGCCATGTTGATTCCTGTTTAAAAAAATATAACCTATAGTACCTTCAGGATTAGTAGCAACTTAACGACACCTTTTTTGTCAAAATCGGTTCAGCCGTTTAGCCTCTAGCATGACACAAACATACATTTTTACTTACATACAACAATCGAAAAAGATTACCCTTCCTTTCGCCGTGCTTCAGTTAGATAAAAAAAAATATTTTTTTAGTTATATTTTTTTAAATACATCATTTAAAAAACCCCCTGTAGAAAAACATCATAAAAACGAACGAGAAACCTCAATTTGAGAGGGCATAGCCCTATCCCTTGGTTCATTACACAATATGTACATAAGTGTGTTGCCTTGGTTATCCCCTTATTAAGATATTATCTGTTTATGACAGCCCCTGTCAGCAGCATATTGCTCCCTGTTTTTCCCCCTTAATTGCTTTTTACCTCCCCCATGTTGTGAATGAAATTACCCAGAATAACGTCACATCTCCAGGGCATTGAGTAAATAACCCATATAGAGGAGCCACCAGCCAACGATTATAAACACACAGGATTGCTTATTTCCATTTAACTCTATGTTAGCGTCGCTCAGCGAGACGAACAGTGTCTGCTTACGTCACCAGCGGACCAGTTGCTTTGTTTGTATTCAGAGTTCGTGTGATTTTAAGGATTTTTTTGACGTTTTTACCTCCGTTTTTTTGCGTTTTTTCTTTTATTTGACGGTGTACTATTTAGGAGGTAAATCTGAGGGCACAGCCGTGCCTCGCCAAGTTTACGCGCCGTACCATCTTTTCTTGAAACATTAGTTGACCTATCTAAAACTCTACTTCGGAATGAGCTACGAATTTCAAACTTTGCACAGTCGTAGATCTCCACGGAGTTAACAATCTCTTCATGTTTAGTTTCATGGAACTCGCAAAAGTACTGAATTAGTTACGAAATTTCAAAAAACGTCGAAATTTTCACTCACTCACTCACTCATGTATAGATCATCAAAATTCTACTGTACTTCCAGACATGCTACAAAGCTGAAGTTTGGCAGACATGTCTGTCAAACCCCTGAAAAAAATCAAAAAACCCCAAAATTCTAATTTACTTCCCTCCCCTATATATGTAAAGTTATGTAAAAGTAACAGACTGATAGGAACTATGATAAAACTATAGAAAAAAATTAAAAAACCCCAAAATTATAATTTACTTTCCTCCCCTATAAATGTAAAGTAATGTAAAAGTAACATTGCCCACTTCCGGACACGCTAGAGAGCTGAGCTTTGGAAGGCCGATAGTAACTATGATAGAACTATAGAAAAAAATTAAAACACCCCAAAATTCTAATTTACTTCCCTCCCCTATAAATGTAAAATTGTGTAAAAGTAACATTGTCCACTTCCAGAAACGCTCGAAAGCTGAGATTTGGAAGGCCGATAGGAACTATGATAAAACTATAAAAGAAAATTAAAAAACCCCAAAGTTTAATTAACTTCCCTCCCTTATAAATGTAAAGTTATGTAAATTAGCATTGTCTACTTCCAGAAACGCTAGAAAGCTGAGCTTTTGAAGAAAACGCTAAGATTTTAATTTACTTTCCTTCCCTATAAATGTAAAGTTAAACTGATTATTGGAAAGTTTATTTTGTAGACAGTTTTTCCAAGTTTAGTTTCAGTTTTTTTCTTAAGTTTTTTTAGTCTCTTTATAGAAGTTTTCAGAAACATGTTACAGAAGAAGGAGTGAAAACGGGCGCTGGGTGGAATAAAAACAACTCATAACACAAACAATGTAAATCATTTGAAAAAAAACTTATGAAAATCTATTGATTTAAAGCATAAGAAGTTGAAAACCACATCTTATTTGGCTGTTTTCTCCAAAAACTGACTGGTTTTTGATATAATAAAATAATAAATATTGCAATTTTAGATCTGAAATATCAAATAAATACCTTTTTGTTACTGCATAATATAAGTGTATTTTATTATATCGGCAACAAAAACAATAAATTATACATCTAATGATTTAAATTGATTAAACTTAAAAAAAAATCCTACTTCTATTCTAAAACTTTCAACTATTTAAAAAACAAACCCCAACATATCGTGTGGTAGGAAAATTCAGCTCTCAGAGCAAACTCTTAATTTATCAAATCATTTGTTTTGAATAAATGAAATTATTAATTATATTTACTAACACGAATAAAAAATTTGTTTGCAAATAAGCAAGAAAAAAGCGGGAAAAACTCACGATTGCAATGTGTATTATATGAAGCGCGCTGAGCAGAGGTCCACTAGTGACGTAAGCAAGGCGTCGCCTACCGCTAAAAGATTCGAGCAAATAGGCAATCCTGTGTGTTTATAATCGTTGGCCACCAGCGAGCTTTACCTAATTGAGGGGCAGATGGAGCTGATATAAATTCGTCTGGTACGCAATATTCAAGGATTGCTATAGTCTAAATTATACGGATTTGTAATGACGTCACCAGGTGAGAAAAAAACGTATGGCGTAAATATTTTTGCCAATCAATGTTTTTTGATTGACAATGACGGATACTTCACATAACCAATTACCTACCTATTTAAATCATAGACACTACTTTTTTTAAAAAGTTTATTGTCACCGCTGTTTATAATATACTAAACAAAGATAAACAAAAATTACGTCATTACAAATAGATATAATTTGAACTATAGTACGATTGAGTTACATGTGCGAGTTCCGAGCCTCATGCCTATCCAGGGCTATCAAAATGGACGGGCCACGATCCTCCACTTTGTTGACGTCACATCCGGGGCTGATTTTTTTTTTGATGATCACGTTACGACACAGCTGATTGTCTTTCAAATATTGAAGTTAGAATGACGGTTCATGAATATTTGATTTTATTTTAAATAAAGCCGTTTTTGAGATTGTTTTTACTTTATTCTGGCAGAACAATTTTTTTTAAATGTATAGTAAGCCCTAATTTTTCATAGCCGCTTCATTAGCTCACACAAAAATTAAGTTTAAAGCAGAAGCGAATGTGACAATCACATATGACAAATTCAAATACATGTCAAATATAACAGTTGGCATGTGGTACATGGCGGGTAATTTGAATTCAAAATAAGGAATGCTAAATCTTGAAGATTTTAATCTTTTAATCATGTTGCTTCCTTACAAACCTTTGGTGGAATATCGGGATGGTGTCTGAGAATATTTCACTGAAATTTTGCGGAAATCTGTAGTGCCATTTTGAAAATATCATAAAAAAACCTCTGACCTCCCATAAGACCCAATGTAAAATTCAGCCCCGGGAGAACAGCTGATTTTTTCAGGGTCGTGGCCTCTATTTTTGTGTTGGCCTTGGCCTATCATACAAATGCCATTAGATCATGGTAGTTGTCTCTGAATATTGCGTACCAGACGAATTTATTTCAGCGCCATCTGCCCCTTAATATGGTAAAGCTCGCCAGTGTATATACGAGCGGCTAGTTCACAACTTGCATTCCATTTGCTATTGGTTGACATAGTCAGGCGAGATTTTTAAAAGTAAAACTCTCCTGTCCTCGTTTTTGGAGGTTGAAATCGGTGTTAAACCAAACTGAAACAAAACCTAACCGTGGTCAATTGATGGGAAACGTATCCTAACCGGGGCGTGTCTGGACAGGTTAGGATACGTTGTCGAATAATTTATCAGGGATAGGTTAACACCGATTTTGACAGGAAAACAGGATAGGGAAGCTAATTTAAACTATGTATCATAATTTTTGAGATAACTTTTTGACAGTTATCAGTTGTTTACCCGTTTACCATAACAAAAAGCATAGGCCAACAACAAAAAGTTGTAAAAAGTTGTTCCAAAAATAATGACATGAACTGTAAAAGAATATAATATGTTTTTAAAAAACAATAAAAAAACTCATCGGCATATGCATACAAATAATTAAATTCAATAGGTATGTACTGCACAAATCACTACACTTTTTAATCACTTACAACTGGTATATATTCGTATTTTACGCCGAAAGCTGTAAACATAATGTTTGTTAAATGCTTGACTGGTGGCACCATCTCTTAATATAATATAATAATAATCTTAAACGGCAACGTTCAACATCAAAAAGTCAGCTGACTATTTCGACCAATAACAAACGGAATGCAAGTTGTGAACTAGCCGCTCATGTGTATATGGGTTTTTTATTCAATGGCATTATTCAGAGATAACTACTATGATTTTATGGCATTTGTATGATAGGCTTGAGCCTCGAAACTCGCACATGTAACTAAATCGTACTAGCAGTCCCTGAATATTGCGTACCAGACGAATTTATTCCAACGCCATCTGCCCGTCAATATGATGAAGCTCGCCGGTGGCTCCTCTATATGGGTTATTTACTCAATGTCCAGGGTTAGTAAAGTAAGTTTAAAAAGTTAACAAGATAAAATAAATTATTCTGCTTTATTGGATTTGTTTGTGCAATTCTTGCAGGTCTTCTTCACAGTTTATTATAAAGGACAAAATCGAAATCGTAGAAAAATCAAGGAAAATGATAAATATTATTACAAAAACATTTCATGTAAAAAACAGCCAAGTACGTATAATTATATTGGCAATCGCCCATTTTAAAGAGATCAGTTGGATGACTTGGTCGAGTTAATACCCTGAAAATTTCTCGTTCTTGTATTGAGACACCGCAGCCTGCATAGATGGAAGTTTTCCGAAAATTTATGTACGGCTTCGGTAGTTCGATGGTTAGAATGTTTGCCTAGATAGCAAGAGGTCCCGGGTTCGATCCTCGGCCGAAGCAGAAAACTTTTTTCAATTTTTTTTCTTTCTTTAATTTCACTTATTGTTTACGCGAAAGTGGTATTCCGTGAAAAGAATTGAGATAAAAGTAAAGACAAGTTCTCCAATACAAATTTCAAAATGAAAGGTTCTTACTAGTTTGGAAATGTTTTTCCAAACTTAGCTATTACGGCTGCAAATGACTCTTAAGCAGTGCTAAATTGAACATAAAGAAGTTTGGCTATAATAGCAAAGTTTAAAAAAACATTTCCAAACTAGAACTAGAACCTTTCATTTTGAAATTTGTATTGGAGAACTTGGCTTTACTTTTATCTTAATTCTTTTTACGGAATACCATTTTCGCGTACTTGGCTTTTTTACATGAAATGTTTTTGTTATGATTTCACTTCTTTTATATACAGGAATTGGATAATATTTAATGTTTAAAGTAGTAAAATATGCGGAATATTGTTCAAAACTTTTGCAATGCCTTACTTAAAATTTTGAGGTTTTTTAATTTTTTCCCATGGTTTTATCATAGTTCCTATCAGCCTTTCAAAGCTCAGCTCTCTAGCGTTTTTGAAAGTCGACAATATTACTTTTACATAACTTTACATATATAGGGGAGGGAAGTAAAATAATTTTTTTGCATTTTTAAATTTTTTTCTGTAGTTTTATCATAGTTACTATCAGTCTTCTAATGCTCAGCTCTCTAGCGTTTCTGGAAGTGGGTAATGTTACTTTTACATAACTTTACATTTATAGGGGAGGAGAGTAAATGAAAATTTTGGGGTTTTTCAATTTTTTTCCAAGGGTTTGGTCATAATTTCTATCAGCCTTCCAAAGCTCAGCTCTAGCGTTTCTGGAAGTGGGCAGTGTTACTGTAGCACTCCGATGGCTCAGATTGGGTTTTGGTAGATACAGTAGACTATAATTAACATTGGCGCAAAAAATTCATTTAACTAGAGAAAGTAACTATTGTAGGTTAAATTTGAAAGAGAAATAAAATTGTGATATAGCCTCATGGAGAGGGACTTACCGCTGTTTTGAAGTTCCAAAGTGCAAGGTGTACACCTTTCCATAAGAGCTATGTGACTTGAAGTTCGAACAGGATGATGGCACGATATTTTTAATTATTTGCGGTATTTTAAAGTAAATTTTTACTATTTTTTAAATTTAAATTTTAAGGGTGTCGTTTTCTAGACATGGCGACGCGCAGCACACTTTTTCTGTCTCTTAATCCTGCGCTTGCAGTTTTTTCGCACATGCGCACAGCACTTTACCCTCTATAGGAAACCATGTCACTATATTTTAAATTTTATGGATATGTGAAAAACACGATAGAGGACGCTTGTAGTGCCAAAGTATATAAAAATAAGAAATAAGAAATAAATGATAATTCTTAAATTTAGAATAGAAATGACATTTTTTGCGTTTAATTCTCGCATTTTAATGCAATTTTGCTTTAGGTAAATTTTATAATAACTAATAGTTGACCCATTTACTTAGGATTAATATAAATTTAAGACTAATAATTGTATGTTCAAGACAAAATTTTAGTCCATGAAAAATAGGAAAAATAAAAGTAAAATTCAAAAATAAAAGAAAAATAAAGAGGTTTTTTATGGAAACCGAACAGTTACTTTTACATAACTTTACATTTATAGGGGAGGGAAGTAAATTAGAATTTTGGGGTGTTTTAATTTTTTTCTATAGCTTTATCATAGTTAATATCGGCCTTTCAAAGCTTAGCTCTCTAACGTGTTTGGAAGTGGGCAATGTTACTTTTACATAACTTTACATATATAGAGAGAGAAGTAAATTAGAATTTTGGGGTGTTTTGATTTTTTTCCTATAGTTTTATCATAGTTCCTATTAGTCTGCCAAAGCTCAGCTCTCTAGCATTTCTGGAAGTGGTCAATGTTACTTTTACATAACTTTACATGTATAGAAGAGGGGAGTAAATTAGAATTTTGGAGTTTTTTGATTTTTTCCAGGGGTTTGGTCATAATTTCTATCAGTTTGCCAAATTTAAGCTTTGTAGCATGTCTGGAAGTACAGTAGAATATAGATAATCTATACATGAGTGAGTCAGGGAGTGGCAAATTCAACGTTTTTTGAAAATTCGTAACTACTTTACTTCTTTATAGAAGTCCATGAAACTTCGAGGGGTTGTTAACTCTATGAAGATCTACGACTGTGCAAAGTTTGAGATTTGTAGCTCATTCCGAAGTAGAGTTTTAGATAGGTCAAATATGGGCTGAAATGTTTCAAGAAAAGATGGTACGGCAGTTTCCGCGCGAACTTGGCGGAGCACTGCAGTGTCCCCAGACTATTTTTTTATATAAAATTTAAGTCAAAAATTGTTAAAATACAAGTTTTAAAATTATGCAAGAAATCATTTATACATTTTTTTTCCAATGTTTAGGAAACATCCTGTATATTAGCAGGTGGGTGGGAATATGAAAAAAATGAAAAAGTAATTAATAAAAGTTTGTTAAATAAGATAAATGGTTCTCTTTGGAGGTCCTAATTAAATTAATGAAGGGTCATTAATTGTAATCATAATAAGCGCACTTGGAGACACTTAGAAAGTTCTTTCCATTTGATAACACGGCCTGCGTAATCTATCAATTTAATGGGACAAATTAGAATGAATTTAATTAATCTATTTCAATTTAGAAACCAAAAAACTAATAGGGATATTCCACAAAGTTGATGATTCGAAAAAAAAAACAAATACATGCATACAGGGTTTTCCCGTATATTTTTACACCACGATTATTTAAATAGATATCAAAATATGATAAATACAAAGGTTTTTTTTAATTTTTTACGAAGTTTAAATGAATATTTGTGTCAGAATGTTAAAAAAAATGTTTGTGTTTAAGAACACACGATAGAAGTGTAAACTACAACAAGGCGAAATTAATAATACTGGCCTTCATCTGCATCATCATATCGCTCGCTGGATGTGTCTGACAGTTAGTATCGACTCGAGCCGATTAGGGTATCCAGTACCGGGACTTGGTCCCGGGACTTTTCCTAAAAAAAGTGGTCCCGGGACTCAGTGAAGGTGCCGGGACCTTAACTTGATCCCGAAACCGCTAAATTATACCAGACACATGCATAATAATTAATGCACTCGTGGCACTCACTTTGAACAAAAGTAATGTTTCCCTATACTTACCTTTTTATTTGCTACGTTTGTCAATTTGTTTTTTTGTTAACCATTTACCAATATCAATAAACCTGAGTTCTGTTCTGTGTTAAAGTAATTTAATTACTTTTATTTTAGTTTCGAGACCAGTCCCGGGACTAGTCCCGGGACTAGTCCCGGGACCTGACATT
Organism: Aspidapion aeneum; assembly: GCA_963576565.1. Classification (NCBI taxonomy): domain Eukaryota; kingdom Metazoa; phylum Arthropoda; class Insecta; order Coleoptera; family Brentidae; genus Aspidapion; species Aspidapion aeneum. The sequence goes on from OY755044.1 coordinate 362,991, forward strand.
TGTCCCGAAGTCCCGAAAACATATTTGGTCCCGGGACTTGAATACCCTAGAGCCGATTTCAGCCGAATGAGCGTTACATAGCCGAGCCTGACAGATCAGTTCAATTCACTACACACAAAAACTGCTAAACGCGCCTAAAGAAGTTTACACTTCAAAAAAAAATACAGTGAAACCTCCTATAAACGGACACTCACGGTTTCGTCGTTTTTGTCCGCTTATTGGAGGTGTCCGTTTTTGAGAGGGAACTGTAAAATTCTAATATACAGGGTGTCCCAGAACTAATGGTACATAGTTAAACTGTAGATTCCCTGGGTCAAAATATTACGATTTAGCCACACTTACCTTAGTCCAAAAGTTCGTACTAACCGAGATACAGGGTGTTAAACTTTATTTTTTCAATTCGATTTTCTTTAATAACTTTTTTACTAATTAATATTTTTGCAAAAAGTAACGAGCGTGTAAATTTTTTTGTAACTGGCAAGACGATTCCGTTGAAAATTTTGATGTACAATAAACAGGATGTTCCTTGGACTACTACCATTGCATTAAAATCACTGTATTTTTTTTGTGCCTCGGTGTATACCAGTTTTTATATAAAATAATGGTTTTCCCATCCTTTTTATGTAAAAAAGTTATACTGTTTTAGTCGCTCAGAGCAACGGGGAGATTTTTGCATTTAAAGTTTTTATTGCATGTGAGTGAAATGCCAAATTTATGTATGATACTTTCTTCAATTCTTTCTACTAATTAATATTTTTGCAAAAACTAACGAGCAAGTAGGTTTTTCAGAAATTTGCAAGACGATTCCGTTGAAAAAGTTGATGTACAGGGTGCTCTTTGGACCACTACCATTGCATTAAAATCATCAGTGTATTTTTTTTGTGCCTCGGTGTATACTTAAGCAGGTTTTTAAACAGAATATGATTTTTATTATTAAGTAATTTTACAAACAGTTCTGTAGTTTTAACAAAGTTTGACAGAATAGACGCAGACAGCAAGTTTATTGGATTTTATTGTTTTTTATTTTCAAAGCCTACTATAATAAACAATTTTAAGTTTGATTTACTATTTGTCAATTTTAAAATTTTAACTTTGTTGCTGTTTTATATTTTTTTAAATAAATAATAAAATCAATTTTATTAATAATTATAATTTTCTTTCAAAACAATAAAAAAATAGTTGCATTAATAAAGTATACGTACTTACCATTTTTTAAAACATTAATACGAAGAAGTTTTTGTTCCTCATTAAAAACATCGCCCTACACAGTTGCCATAACGGACAATAATTTACAATTGTTTTAACACACTTATGATAATTCAAGAACCATCCCGTATATTTTTTAACTTAATATTTCCTAAGAAAACATCCAATCTTAAAATGTTATATAGTATGAAGTGGGTAAGAATTTAATCAAAAATCTTTTACGCATACATTAAAAACTTATAATTTAAATATCTTAAAAACCGTTGCTCTAAGCGACATCTAAACACCATAACTTTTTCACTTAAAAAAAATAAAAAGTTAATGTTTTTTATAGAATCTTGTATACACCGAGGAACAAAAAAGTTAGACCTATTTTAATGTAACGGTACCGAGCCAGAGAACACCCTGTATAATATTTTTATTTTTTTTAACCAAAATTAAATTGTCCATGCCCAAAAATCACCAAACCCAATTTTTGTGCAAAATTATTAATTAGTAGAAAGAATTGAAGAAAGTATCGTACATAAATTAGGCAGATCACTCACTGCAATAAAAAAATTTTATGCAAAAAACTCAAAAACCGTTTTCTGAGCGACTTTAAAACAGTATAACTTTTTTACATAAAAAGGATGGGAAAACCATTATTTTACATAAAAACTGGTATACACTGAGGCACAAAAAAAATATACTGATTTTTATGCAATGGTAGTGGTCCAAGGAACACCCTGTACACTGTGCATCAAATTTGTCAACGGAATCGTCTTGCCAATTTAAAAAAACTTACTCGCTGGTTAGTTTTTTCAAAAATATTAATTAGTAAAAAAGTTATTAAAGAAAATCGAATTAAAAAAATAAAGTTTAACACCCTGTATCTCGGTTAATTTGCACTTTTGGACTAAGGTAAGTATGGCTAAATCGTAATATTTTGACCCAAGGAATCTACAGTTTAACCATGTACCATTAGTTCTGGGACACCCTGTATATTTATAACAATTTCCGCTGTATGTATGTTTCCATTTTTTCACGTAAACTAAAAAGTTTTTTACTTGGCATCATTTCAAAGAGATCTAGTAATAGAACCCAACTGAACAATAAAAATAAAACAGCAGTCCCGCTGAATAAAATATTTTGTAAATACGACAAAAGTATTTTGTCTCCGCATTAAAAACGAAAGAGGTAATTCCCCGGCTGCAGAGTGCATTGTTGCCAACATACTACTTTATATATATGCCCATGTTGTGCAGCGCTCCGTCTCGTTGTTAGAGGCTCTTGTCCGGTTAAGGGAGGTTTCAGAATTTTTTAATCAAAAAAAATTGTCCGCGTCCGGTTATTAGAGTGTCCGGTTATAGGAGTAAATTTTACAGGTATAGAAATAAGGAAAAGCTTAGTTCCAACAAATTTATTTGCCCGGACGCGAACCTCTGACAACGGGACGGAGCGCTGCACGACATGGGCATAAATATTATGTAGTATGTTGACAACAACGCACTCTGCAGCCGGGGAATTACCTCTTTCCGTTTTAATGCGGAGACTAAATACTTCTGTCGTGATTAAAACATATTTTATTCGGCGGGACTGCTGTGTTTTATTTTTATTGTTCAGTTGGGTAGTAATAGATCTCTTAGAAGGGGCGCCTAGTAAAAAACTTCCATAACCATATTTTTATTGGTTTTATTGTCCTAATCATATCTGAGTCGTAGTTAAATTGTTAAATTCACAGAAATATTAAAAAATTTAATTTAATTTTAAAATCTTATATCCTAAAAATCTAACGCTAAAAAAATATCATTTATTTTCATATTAAAATAATTATTTAAGGACCGATTTTTAAATTAAAAATAAGGGTTATTAGATAGTTTAAGTTGTGTTACGTATTTTTAAATAAGCATGAAATTTGACAGTTACGCAAGCGCAGTTCGTCACACCGTCGTCAAGGTCACGTTAGGAGCTTACGTATTTACGTTAGCTTACGGCAGTCTGCGGGCACCTTAACGTTACCAAAGAATAGAATTGGTTGATTGACCGATCGAAAAATGAGGCCTAGACGATAATTTCCGCTTCCAGTACTAACGATTCTTTGCAAATATATTCCTACTGTAGTTGAAAAGACAAAAAACAAAATTGTAACATCAAAAAAACACAGTGCCGAATTCCATATTCTCTGCTATTAGTAGACTTGTTATGGTAACGTAAAAACATTCAACTTAAACTCAAATTTGGAACAAAACGTAGAGCGCTTAACGTGCAGTTTTACGTAAAAATACGTAGCACAACTTAACTATCTATTATGAAACTACATATTCAAATTAAATGTTGACGTTATATTGCCAAATAATGGATTCCGTTATAACGCAAGTTATCATGAAATATCTCTTTAGGCTTCTCTTTTGGAGAGTATTTTCTTTGAAAGGCAAAATAATTGTAAACAGCCCACCATTTGCATTTTGTCTAAAAAACACTTGACCTAATTTACATTGACTAAAAACATGCCTTCCTTCTCGCCCTCTCCAAGAATAATGAAATAAATCCATTCATTTGATTGCTTTTGGTAATTGGTACAACAGTAAAACAATGGCGTACGCAGGACGGGGCTTGGGGGCTGGAACCCCCCCTCAGCCACAGAATATTGACTCCTAAAATATGAATTTTCTCCAAAAATCAAGATTAAGATGTCTCAATATGCGGGTCCAAGCCCCCCTCAGGATTCACCTCTGTGTATCGTTCTGCGTTCAAGCCCCCCCAGGATTTATTTCTGCGTAGGTACGCCACTGATTAAAACATTCCAGAAAGGGGAAAATAAGGATTGGAATTTTCTCAAGAATTTATTTATCTGCATTCACTTCTGGAGCTACACGGTAAAAAAAATCGTCTTGTCTTAGAGCAAATTGCTTTGAAGTAAAATAATTTGTACTTTCCTATTCCCCAAGAGAATATTTTCTTGATATAGCATAAAAAATGTCTTGCCTCTTATTTTAATGTAAAACAGAAATTGTTTTTGGAATTGAATTAATCTAAGGCACCGTTTTCTCTGGAAGCAAAATATTACTTATATGAAGACAATTTGCTGTGTTACAAAACGGAGTATCCTGAAACAAAAAAATTACAAAAAGACAGGTATTATTTAAAAGAAAAGAATATCTGGGTTCCTTTGAATATAATATTATGTATATAAATAAAATAATTTTTTTCTATACCAAGTTAATGACATCAGATTGTATTATTATAGCTTGTTTATTGTGTCAGTTAACATTTAAAGTGGCAATCGGTTCATCAATAAATTGATTTAAATGCCTTTTTAATAGACTTGTTTTTTTTTTTTTTTAATAATATATTTATTAACACACATTGCTCATAAGAGATTTTTGATTGAATTTTTATCAAAATTTAAACTTTTCTTTGTTTATTAGGGACTTATTGCCTTAAAGCCAACCAGTAATAATGCCAGGCAGTATTCTGACCGTTTTACAATAAAAACTGACAGTTGATCTTTAAAAATTGACATACTACAATCAAACTTAAAAATAAGTAATTTATTTTTCCTTAATAAAGGAACTCAGTAATAAATTCATTCTTTATAGTAATCAAAAGGCCTTATATTGAAACAGCACAACTGATGTTTTCAGTGGCGGATCCAGGGGGGGGGAGCACTAGGGGCACTTGCCCTCCCCGAGAATTTTTTGAATATACAAAGAAATTAGTAAAAAGTAAGGTTTTTGCTAATAAAAATTCAAAAATTTTGCTTGCGGCGCATGAAAGTGTCTATTGTTATTATCATCGAAATTACAACCACTTTTATTAATAAATTATCCTGAATTTGTAGCCGTTTTTGACCAACAGAGAATGTCACCTAAAGTGACCCCCCCCCCCCCCCCCCGAGAAGCACCTCTGGATCCGCCTTTGGATGTTTTAATGTCAAACTGTCAAAATACTGCGTGGCAAAAAACTAAATATCTGACTGAAAGAACTGCTTAATTTCACATTAAAATGAGGCATTTTAAGTCCTAAGAAACAGTGGCGGCTGAAGATGTTATAAATTGGGGGGGCGGAAATTTATATTTCATGAAAAGGAGATAAAAAACTTACCTAAATAATTATTTTATTTTCGCATTTTACAAACAAGCACCTACTTGGTGTAGTTTTTAGTTTATTTGTTTATAGATAAACTCCATTCGCCTTTCTTTTTTATGGCTCCGTTGAGCAACCTCAAAAATCCCACAGAATGTTTATTAACCTACCTACCAAGTTTATGTCTATTTCTTGTCACATTTTCATTATGTTCGGTAAAGTTTTTCCAATAGGCACTATTCAATTGGCACCTAATATCAGTCTTGCTTAGCATAGAAAATTCTATGTGGTTATTCAAATGAGTAGCACGTACTTTGTGTCTTTTTACCTTTTTACTAAAATATTTCCATTTTGAAAACAAAAACAAACAATGGACACGCTACTGGTAAGGCTTTTAACTACCAACCTACCCCAAATCAAAACAAACTCATATTTCTTCACTAAAGATAGAACCGGCAACACGCAGGAAGGGCAACGAACGTTTTCACACGATGAAGATGGCCGACGTCAACTAAAACAAAAATTTCTCCCGCCTTTTTTTAAATAAATTAATTAAAAATACTGTTTGTTGTCTAGTTTTGGAAGGGCATTGCCCCGTCACCCTCCCTGTAGCAGCGGCCACTGCTAAGAAAAGTTAATTTTAGAATGGAATGATAAGAGAAAAGTAATTTTGTTTAATGGCGTCAGATTTTCGACACGCCTTAAACAAGGTGCGAAAGAGGCACACTTGGCATAATTTCAGCTTCAGATATATTAGATTCCTACGGCACGGGCGTCTTTTGAGCTCTCTGATCCCTAGGGAAATTTCCTTAAGTCACCATGCTATGAAAGAATGTGAATAAAGTGTGGAAGGAACTGAAAAAAGGCTATTTAAAACCTAAAGTGCTCATAATTTTTCTGATTCATTTCTTCTCACAAACATATACAAGGTCTATAAGAAAAATATTTAACTTGCAATAATTTTGTCTGTAGCTGCGTTCGGTATTTACGTCGGGTTAATCTTTTTACAAAAAAGTTTCACGGGCAAGACCTCAGAGGTAAAGGTAGCTCGGGGACATTTTCATTTCATATTCCTTTTCAGATATCCACATCATCATTTCATCTCCTTCCATTTTATGGTTATGCTCGGGCTGAATGAAGCCTAATGAGGCAGAAACGCGTCCCCGAGCTACCTTTACCTCTGAGGTCTTGCCCGTGAAACTTTTTTGTAAAAACTTTTTACCTCGTGAACTTCCTTCAAAATTAATCTTTTTGATCGAAATCGTTCGTTAATTCCATCTAGATCTAGGGGAGATAGATCTGAATCGTTCGGTAATTCTGCTCAGACTAGTCGGACGTAAATCTGGTTGCTCTGTACATTTTGATCGACGAAACAGATTAATCCGAGATTGTGACGTAATGTTGTGTATTTGTTTTGTTTACAAAAATAACTTACTATAAATTTCTTTGATTGAAATCGAATTATTAAATATTTGATTGTTAAATTATACAAATTTCCGACATCACAGGAAAATTTTGTCAAAATTATAGCTGGGCGTGAGTTGCAATATGTACATAATATTTTTGGTTATATTTAAGGTTATAACCATTCATAAAAATTTAATCGATTTGATCCAGATCGTTCGTTAATTCCAATTTGCTCAGACAAGGCCAACACAAAAATAGAGGCCACGACCCTGAAAAAATCAGCTGTTCTCCCGGGGCTGAATTTTACATTGGGTCTTATGGGAGTTCAGACGTTTTTTTATGATATTTTCAAAATGGCACTACAGATTTCCGCAAAATTTCAGTGAAATATTCTCAGACACCATCCCGATATTCCACCAAAGGTTTGTAAGGAAGCAACATGATTAAAAGGTTAAAATCTTCAAGATTTAGCATTCCTTATTTTGAATTCAAATTACCCGCCATGTACCACATGCCCACTGTTATATTTGACATGTATGTGACTTTGTCATATGTGATTGTCACATTCGCTTCTGCTTTAAACTTAATTTTTGTGTGAGCTAATGAAGCGGCTATGAAAAATTAGGGCTTACTATACATTAAAAAAAAATTGTTCTGCCAGAATAAAGTAAAAACAATCTCAAAAACGGCTTTATTAAAAAAAAAATCAAATATCCATGAAACGTCATTCCAACTTCAATATTTTAAAGACAATCAGCTGTGTCGTAACGTGACCATCAAAAAAAAAATCAGCCCCGGATGTGACGTCAACAAAGTGGAGGATCGTGGCCCGTCCATTTTGATAGCCCTGGCTCAGACTAATCTGTAATCACATGACCAAAAATCCGTCGCGTCTGAGATGCAAATACCGAACACAGCTTGTGTATGTATGTAGCACTTTTTTTGTTTAAACAAAACCAAAATTTTTGGTGAAAATAGTTTTTTTTTCAGCAAAAATTATTGTAAACTGATCGTTTCAGCCTTTAAAGCAGTGCTTTCCCAAAACTAGACAACAATCAGAATTTTTAATTGATTTATTTTTAAAAAGTTAAATCTTTTCTTACATGTCTAGCTCTTTTTTTTAGTCTGTGGGTAACTGGGTAAACTTTTTTAGTGTAAATAATTACAAGCCGGCAGCAACACATAGAATTTTTTATGCTAGGCAAGACTGATATATTAGGTGCCAATTGAATAGTGCCGATGGGCAAAACATTACCGAACTTTTCTCTTTTCCTTTTCCAGATTCCTGCCCCCCCTCCAATTTATAACGTCACCAGCCGCCATTGCCTATAGCTAGTAAGAAACTAAAAAAAATACACAACACAGTAATTTCATTATAATAAATAGTAAAATATTTTTTAAAAACTAATTTTTAGAGATGTGGGTCGTATTTCTATATTTTTTCCTCACAAATGCATAAAACACACATTATCTGAAAAATAATTTATACTTTTACTTAAGTTGTACCTAAAGAACCACTTAAAATAAAAAACTTAGTTTAAAGTTAAATTAAATTTAACTAAAATATCATGTATTTTAGGTGTTACAGAAGTGACATCAACGTTACAGAAGGGACAAAAATTAATAATAAATATACAATTTCTGGCACAAAACAAAATTACAAAGATAGATAATGGTCAAAAATATCAAGGCAGGATATAAATACAACTATTTTCCAACTAAATTCCAAAGAAAAAAAAATCGATGTCCCAATCTGTAACACAGGACAATTTCTGTAACATCTAAAAATAATGTTACAGAATGTGACAAATCATGTTACAATTTCTTTACATTTTAGCATTTTTTTTAAATTAAAATTAACATAAATAAAAAAGTTATGATAAATGCAGACCTTTAGACTCTTAGTTCATTTAACTTATCTGTAGTATATTTTCCTTTATTTCAGGTGTTCTAGACGAAATCCAAACATACTTCAACATAGAAGATGACAAAGGAGGTCTCCTACAAACTGCCTTCATTGTTACCTACATGTGTTTTGGGCCCCTTTTTGGCTATCTGGGTGACAGATACAGTCGAAGATGGCTGATGGCATTTGGAGTGCTCATGTGGAGTCTTACCACCCTTTGTGGGTCATTTATGAATGTAAGTCTTAGTTTACACCTAACATAATTATGATATTTAATAGATACTTAACCTTCCTTGAAAATAATTAATTAATAATGTTTATATATATATATATATATATATATTTATCGGTTTCACAACGTTCTACGTCTTACCGATACCCAATCTCCACTCGTTTCTGTTTGCCCATAATTCATCATCTAGGCCTCTTATTCTTATTTCACTGTCTATTCCTTCTCTCCAGCTTCTCCTTGGCCGTCCTCGTTTTCTTCGGCCAGTTGGTTTCCATTGTACTATTTGTTTAGGTAGTCTTTCATCATTCATTCTTTGTACATGTCCGTACCACACCAGTTGTTTTGTTCTTATATCATCCACTAAAGTACGTTCACTTACTGTCATAATTTCTCTTATTCTTTGATTTGTAACTCTTTCTCTTTTTGATTACCCTGCTGCTCTTCTCCAATAGTTCATCTCCGTAGCGGAAAGCATTTTTTCTGTTCTATCCTTGATTGGTCATACTTCTGAGCCGTATGTAATAATACTATATACAATGGTGTTATATATAAGCTTTTTGTTGTTTTGAAATACCTACTTTGGTCCGAAATTATTCAATTTAATAAAGTTATTGCTTTTCTTCCTTGTACGTTTCGATCTTTTATAGCTTTGTCTAGTGTTCCGTCAACTGTAATTTTTAGACTAAATTAATAATGTTTAACTTGTTTAAAAGTTTCTTTTAAAAAAATTAGTCTATTAACAAGCTGATAACAATGTATATAAAGTTAGCAGAACAACTTTGGAAATTAATTATCCGTAAGTTAGTTGTGAAAACAAAAAATTTGCTGTGCCCGTTTTTTTTTAAATATGGTGTTTTGCTAACTTTTTATAAAGTTAGCAGAACACTAGTTTTTTTTTAAACGAGCAAGACAAATTTTTCTTTTTACAACTAATTTACGGATAATTAACGGCAAATTGTGAATAAAATTTTTTTTTAGATCAATCCATCGTTTTTATAGGTGTTCTGCTAACTTTATATAAAGTTAGCAAAACACCATATTTTTTTTTTAAAAAACGAGCATGGCATTTTTTTGTTTTCACAACTAATTTACGGATAATTAACGGCAAATTATGAGCATACGATTTTTTTCAATTTCCAAAGTTGTTCTGCTAACTTTATATACATCTGATAACAATCATTTTTATTTTATTTTTCAGAATTATTGGTGGTTTTTGCTGTTCCGATCCCTAGTGGGCATTGGAGAGGCCAGCTATTCCACCATTGCCCCCACTATCATTAGTGATCTTTTTATAGGATGCAACAGATCAAAAATGCTGGCTCTGTTTTACTTCGCTATCCCTGTTGGAAGGTAAAGTTTGTAAAGACTTCTTCAAAAATTGCTGAAAAATATTTGTGCCAATAATATTTTAATATTGCTTTATACCAAATTCTATTTTATATTTCGTATTACCCATATTCCTACATTCTATATCTTACCATCTTTTTTTTTATTTCGCTTTAACATTTATTTATTCACAAAAAATAACAAAAAAAACATAAACAAGCTTTTTCGGCTTGTGGCATATTTTTGGGTCAAAATAGGGTGACCATATGGGTTTCGGGTAAAAGGAGGACGTCAGAGACAAAAAAGCCGGATTTTCGATAAAAAAGCCGGATAAACCAAGTTATTTTAAAAAACCGTCTTTAAAAAAATTGATGACCAAAAAAAAATCTTGGGACTGAAAGACCTGAAAAAATGGCTCAACGTACAAGACAAATAAAAAGTTGCAATCTAGAAAAAATCTAACTATATGGATATACTAGAAAATCGAATAAAAATAAGTAAGTAAAACAAAATGGCATCGCATTCAAAATACTCTGCCAATATATGGGCCCCTAAGCTCACACTAGGTCCTATAGTTATAGTGTACGTGTGAGCTAATATAACTAAAAACTGAAATATATTTTATTCAACTCCGGACTAAATTACCTTTTGTTTGATACCACACAAGCCATGTTTTGACTTAAACTCTAATTTTTGAAATCTACCCACACCCTTAAAAAAACAAAAACTAAAATGTATTTTGTTAAACTCCGAACTCAATTACCTTTCGTTTGATATCACACACGCCATATTTTCACTTAAACTCTCATTTTTAAAATATACTCCCACCCTTTTTTTTAAATAAATTAAAATGTATTTTGTTCAACAGCAGACTCAATTACCTTTCGTTTGATATCACACACACCATATTTTTCCATAAACTATTTGAAATCTACCCCCACCCTTTTATTTGGTTTGTGTTCAGTGGATTTTGTTCATTTTTAAATGGGACCATCTCGGCCCGAAACCCAGCCTAAGTACCAAATTTCATTAAAATCGGCCAAGCGGTTTTTGAGTTATGCGCGTTGGTCGTTACAGACAGACAGACAGACATACAGACAGACGGCGCAACAAAAAAGTTTCAAAATCATCTGAAACGCAAAGATATATAAAAATTTTTGAAATCGGAGCAACTTTTTTTTCTCGAAAAAATTAGGATCACCATAGCTCACACTACTATAGTCTAGTATATGTGTGAGCTAACATTAAGCACTAAAAGCACCAAAAAATGCCGCTGTAAAAGACAAGGGGTTTCTACAAAATTTTAAAAAAATGCTTAAGTGAAAAAAAATGTGCCACAGGTGCAGGCAAAAATTTCGGAAAAATTTTACACTTTTCAAAAACAAAAAACTACTAGAAAATTTTTAAAAACTGCGCCGGGCGCGAAAAAATTACATCCTTAAAAAATGCTGCCAGAGATGAAAATTTTTGGTTAAAACAAAATAAAATTATGCAGCAGCGAAAGTTTTAAAAAAATTGAATAATTTAAAAAATAAATGGTGCCAAAAATTTGCGAAAAAATATTACCAAAATGTAAAAGTTTTGGTTAGTTTCATAAGTAGGTATAAGCACCTCGCCGGAAATTTTTAACTAACGTAATAGTTCGTTCCTGAGGTTCCTGATAAATAGTGCTCATTTCATTTGGGGGAACTAATTTTAAGCTTGAAGCTCTAACCCCCCTAAATTCCTTCCTCCTAAAGTCTCTTGGATCACCCAGGGCTATCAAAATGGACGGGCCACGATCCTCCACTTTGTTGACGTCAGATCCAGGGCTGATTTTTTTTTTGATGGTCACGTTACGACACAGCTGATTGTCTTTAAAATATTGAAGTTGGAATGACGGTTCATGGATATTTGATTTTTTTTTAATAAAGCCGTTTTTCAGATTGTTTTTACTTTATTCTGGCAGAACAATTTTTTTTTAATGTATAGTAAGCCCTAATTTTTCATAGCCGCTTCATTAGCTCACACAAAAATTAAGTTTAAAGCAGAAGCGAATGTGACAATCACATATGACAAAGTCAAATACATGTCAAATATAACAGTTGGCATGTGGTACATGGCGGGTAATTTGAATTCAAAATAAGGAATGCTAAATCTTGAAGATTTTAACCTTTTAATCATGTTGCTTCCTTACAAACCTTTGGTGGAATATCGGGATGGTGTCTGAGAATATTTCACTGAAATTTTGCGGAAATCTGTAGTGCCATTTTGAAAATATCATAAAAAAACGTCTGACCTCCCATAAGACCCAATGTAAAATTCAGCCCCGGAGAGAACAGCTGATTTTTTCAGGGTCGTGGCCTCTATTTTTGTGTTGGCCTTGGATCACCAAAGAGTTGGACGAAAAAAAAAGCCGGTCGGACATTTTCATTTTGTCCAAAAAGCCGGACTCGTCCGGCTTTATCCCAAGGCGAATTTTCATGCTATATATTTTGAAACAGTGTGGTTCAATAAATACGTCATCAATTGGTGACGTTTCATATCTATATTTTCGAATTTATGGGCGTTATAATTCCGTTCACAGAGGTGTAAATTGTGAATTTATTGTTAATATTTTAGTAAAAACTAAATAAAATTAAGAAAAAGTCTCAATTAAAAAAACAAAATTTTACATTGATTTTTTAATTGAGACATATTTCTTAATTTTAGTTAGTTTTTACTAAATTTTTGACAATAAATTCACAATTTACACCTCTGTGAACGGAATTATAACGCCCATAAATTCGAAAATATAGATATGAACCGTCACCAATTTATGACGTATTTAAATTTATTGAACCACACTGTTTCGAAACATATAGTAAGAGAATTCGTCTCGCACCTATGGTCACCCTAGTCAAAATAAGGGCGCTGAATTAAACCCCGCGCCACCTATCGGTTACTAACAGTACTCGGATATTTTTCACGTTTACATGCTCAACTCAAACTGAATTAAGATTTTTTTGTATTGGATTCCTACAAGCAAAAAGTTTAATTTTAATTTTTTTTTTAAATTTTAGCGGACTTGGGTACATTGTGGGATCAGAAACCGCCAACATGCTCGGCTCGTGGCATTGGTCCCTTCGAGTCACGCCTATTTTGGGAATTGTGGCTTTCCTTTTAATCGTCTTCTTCCTGGAAGATCCTGAGAGAGGCGCCAGTGAGGGCAGTAGCCACATGCAAAACACCTCCTGGGGCGAGGATATCCAAGATTTGCTCAAAAAGTAAGCACTAAAAATAAGCCAATAAAGCTTATTACAACTTTATTGGTATAAGGACAAAAATAGTTTGCCGCCATCTTCTTTCAAAAAACAGCACCCGCAAAAAAGCAAACATAAAAATTTGGAAAAAGTTTTTAAAAATTATAATTGCATATTTTTTCTGTGCGCTTTTTTCCGCTAATTTTCGGAAAAATTCTTTTCAGAATGGTTAATATTTTTAATAATAAATACAGGGTCTTAATTAAAATCATTTTTTTTCTGAGTGTAGTTTTTTACACAGTAAAAAAATTTCGAACACTTAAGCGCGACTTTAATAAAAGAGCAAGGTTATTGTGGAAGAAAAAATTATTAAAAAATTTAATTTTTCTCGATTTAGATTCCTGAAGCTAAAATAACGAAATAAGTAATAATGACTATTTCTATGTATCGTGGTTTTTATAACATTTTGTTTTTTTCAGTAAAACTTACATGTTGTCAACAGCTGGATTCACATGCGTGGCCTTCGTAGCCGGCGCCCTTGCTTGGTGGGGCCCCAAATTTATTGAAAAAGGCATCGCTTTGCAAGGAGGCTCATCTAATGGGTAAGTGTACTTTGGTAAACAGAATTTGTTATAAGAATAATAATAATAAAAACTGCGCTCAATAGTATAATGAGTTTTCGCGTGAAACGCCCGCTTTCCGCACGCAAAAGATAAAAAAAAAGAATGCAACTTTTCCGCACTAGTGGGTTAAAGCATTGAGTAAATAACCCATATAGAGGAGCCACCGGCGAGCTTTATCATATTGAGGGGTAGATGGCGCTGAAATAAATTCGTTTGATACGCAATATTCAGACTAACAATGATATAATGGCATTTGTATGCTAGGCCAAGGCCAACACAAAAATAGAGGCCACGACCCTGAAAAAATCAGCTGTTCTCTCGGGGCTGAATTTTACATTAGGTCTTATGAGAGGTCAGACGTTTTTTATGATATTTTCAAAATGGCACTACAGATTTCCGCAAAAATTCACTGAAATATTCTCAGACACCATCCCGATATTCCACCAAAGGTTTGTAAGGAACCAACATGATTAAAAGGTTATAATCTTCAAGATTTAGCATTCCTTATTTTGAATTCAAATTACCCGCCATGTACCACATGCCAACTGTTATATTTGACATGTATTTGACTTTGTCATATGTGATTTTCACATTCGCTTCTGCTTTAAACTTATTTTTTGTGTGAGCTAATGAAGCGGCTATGAAAAATTAAGGATTACTATACATTTTAAAAAAATTGTTCTGCCAGAATAAAGTAAAAACAATCTCAAAAATGGCTTTTATTTTTAAAAAATCAAATGTCCATGAACCGTCATTCCAACTTCAAAATTTTAAAGACAATCAGCTGTGTCGTAACGTGACCATCATATATGACAAAGTCAAATACATGTCAAATATAACAGTTGGCATGTGGTACATGGCGGGTAATTTGAATTCAAAATAAGGAATGCTAAATCTTGAAGATTTTAACCTTTTAATCATGTTGCTTCCTTACAAACCTTTGGTGGAATATCGGGATGGTGTCTGAGAATATTTCACTGAAATTTTGCGGAAATCTGTAGTGCCATTTTGAAAATATCATAAAAAAACGTCTGACCTCCCATAAGACCCAATGTAAAATTCAGCCCCGGGAGAACAGCTGATTTTTTCAGGGTCGTGGCCTCTATTTTTGTGTTGGCCTTGAGCATAGCTATGACGCGGTTCCACTTTAATACAATATCAACTATAGATGGCGCGACATTATTTAATTTATCGACAAATGTAGTAATTTATTTACACATAAATTACCATAAATATTAAATCCAGACAAACCGGGAGGAGCGTCGCCACCTCTACCGATTTTTCGGTAGATCTACCGATTTAGCCTTTTACTTTACGATATACCGAATTACCATAGTTTTCTATCGTTTTTTTTTTCAATATAAACTTGTTTCTTTTTTTGATACGACTCGTAATAGCGAATAAAAAAAAAACACCATAAATAAAATATTCTTTTTATGTAAGATCCTTTGTAAAATAAAAATTTTATTTCAAGCCATTGTTTTTAAAAGTGTATTTATGGCGCCATCTCTTGGATTTTGCGATATACTCAGCCGTCAGCCGCCAGCGACATTAAAGATCACGCTATTATAAACCCTGAGGTATTTTTTATAATATTATCTACCTAATAGGGACCTATTGCAATAAAGCCAGGCACAAATTGTGCCGGGCACTATATTGACAGTTTCACATTATAAGAACAGCTCTCTTCTTTCAAAATAAGGCCAGTGTATTATAAGAGCCGGAATTAATAGTGACGCCACAAATAATGGAAAATAAACGACTGGATTTCTAAATTCGCCTTTGGTATGTCAATTTTGAAAGATCAACTGTCAGTTTTTAATGCGAAACTGTCAATATAGTGCCCGGCACAATTTGTGCCTGGCTTTATTGCAATAGGTCCCTAGTATGTACCTAATTTTTTATTTAATTCTTAATTTTGGTATTTTGTCAGTAAAAACAAATCGTAGAAATACAATTTACCTACTAAATCAATCCAAACTATCGATAGTTCTCCAGCACTGTTTGCTGAGATGATTAAAAAATCTACCGAAATCTACCGATTTTTCTCGAAGCCTTCTACCGAAGACCTCAGGGTCGAGTGAGGCAACACTGCAACTTAAAAATAATTCATCACAGTTTACTAGTGATGGGCATTTTGAAACATTTTGCTCTTTCGAAACATTCGAATCGATTCGTTTTTTTACGAAATTTTTGTTTTTTGCGTGCGACAAAAGTGACGTTATCGCACTAGTGCGAAAAAGTGACTATAAATTGGCAAATAATTAAACAAATAGTAGTTTACCTAACTAGTGCGGAAAGTGCCTCTTTTCCGCACGCGATTGCAGATGGCCAGACGACGCGATAGCGGAGTTTGGCCAGCAATCAAGTGCGGAAAAGGCACTTTACGCACTACTTAGGTACACTAATTTTTCTATAAGCGTGAGGAAAAAACTAAAAATTAATCAGAAAATTATTTATATTCAAAACGTTTTAATCAAATCAATTATTATTATTCACATTCTAGCGGCTTCTAGAACTGACTGGGGTATATCTTCGTCCGAAGAATCCATTGAAAATCTGATTTTTTTGTTTGAAAAATTCAAAAGACGCTTGTATCTGCAAAATTGGCTTTGTTTTGACAGTTTGTTTGTACTTTGTTGCTATGGTGATTTAAGATGCCAAATCTAAAACCACTAGTGTTCATTGTTGTTTGACATTGACAATGACGATATTTATACCGGGGAGGTTTAAAACTTATAATTTGAACCTATTTTACTGAAAACTTTAATTTATCGAAAATATAGCAGAATTTTAGTCAATTTGAATATTTTTAGGATATTTCGTGTGCTAGGAAAGATACAAATGTATTTTGAACGGTCTAAATGTTATAGAACACCTCAAAATCGTAACAAATTTACTTTTCCGCACTAGTGCGGAAAAGTGGCACTTTCCACACTAAAATGCGTGCGGATAAGTGGACTTTTCCGCACGCTTATAGAAAAACATTTTTTTTTAGTGTTTCGTTGCGGTTTGGTGTTGTGGCGATGGTTTCTGGTCTGATCGGTGTTCCAGTGGGCTCGTACGTGGCCCAGCGCCTGCGCCATCGTTTCCACAGGGTGGACGCCTACATTTGCGGCCTGGGGCTGCTATTGTCCAGTCCGTTTGTCTTTTTCGCCATTTTCTCGGCCCGATATTCGGCCAACGTCACGTTCGTCATGGTCTTTTTCGGCGAGTTTTTCCTCAACATGACTTGGTCCATAGTGGCGGATATTTTGTTGGTGAGTAAAGAGTGATTCCAACTTTTTCTTCTGCGAAAAGTCTTGAAAGTGATTCCTACCCACTAAACACAATAACGTCAAAATAATGTATAAGTTAAAAACATAACGTTAGGTTGGATGTTAGTTCTAACGTCATATTCATAGTGAAAAAGAAGCTTAATAACCCGTTTTCTGACGTTAGAAAAATAATCTTATGTTTTTATAACGTTTTTTTAAAGTATTTTTCGAACGTTAAAAACATATTGATTTTTAACAGTTAAAAAGAAATGTTTTTCTAACATTGAAAAATAAATGTTTTTTTTACAATGAAAAAATCTATAAATAAAATTCTTCTATTTTGGAAACCCAGGGCAGCAACATTCCGTTGAAGTTTTCGTGAACTCGACGTTACCACAAAGTTACGTGGTATCCTAAGAATATCTTGGACACATGACATAACCACCGAAGTAGTTTTAAAAGTTATACAGGGTGTTCCAAGTTTAGTATCCACCATTGCTAACTATCTTATTTTTTAAGATTTAAATAAGAAAAATTTTAATTGGCAAATGAGTAGAATTTTTGATGCTCTTTAAGATACTTAATTTTAAAAAAAAATAGAGCATTGCTTTTTAGAGTTTTCAAGTTTTTAATAAAACATTTAAAAAAAACACCCAGTATTTTATAATTTCTTCAAGGTCTTTCAATTCTAAACAAAAATTGTCTTTTGATATTTTTTCCTAAAGTTAAAAATAACTAAGATAATTTAAATTCAAAATTACGTATTAAAATTTTATTTGTTAGAAAGATTTCTAGGCGTAATTTTGAATTTGAAATATTTTTGTATTTTTAAGTTTAAGAAAAAAAATTGAAGACAATTTTTGTTTAGAATTAAAACACTTAGAAAAAAATTATAAAATTTAAATTTGTTTTAATTTAAGCATCTTAAAGAACGTCAAAAAGAATACTAGTTTGCCAATTTAAACTTTTTTCTATCTGTAATACTAACAAAGTTAGTAATGATGAACACTTAATTTGGATCCCTCTGTATATTATTATTATGGGGTTTTAAAATACTCTGCCAATCTATGGCCACCTAAGCTCACACTAGGTACTATAGTTATAGTGTGAGCTAATATTACTAAAAACGGAAATATATTTTATTCAACTCCAGACTCAATTACCTTTCGTTTGATACCACACAATCCATGTTTTGACTTAAACTCTAATTTTTAAAATCTACCCCCACTAAACTAAACTAAAATGTATTTTGTGAACTCCAGACTCATTTACCTTTCGTTTGATATCACACACGCCATATTTTCACATAAACTCTCATTTTTTATATCTACCCCCACCCTTTTATTTGGCTTGCGTTCGGTGGATTTCGTTCATTTTTAAATGGGACCACCACGGCCCAAGACCCAGTCTAGGTACCAAATTTCATTTAAATCGGACAAGCGGTTTTTGAGTTATGCGGGTTGGTCGTTACAGACAGACATACAGATAGACAGACAGACAGACAGACATACAGACAGACAGACAGACGGCAAGACAAAAATGTTTCAAAATCATCTGAAACGCAAAGATATATAAAAAATTTTGAAATCGGAGCAACTTTTTTTTTCTCGAAAAAAATTAGGATCACTATAGCTCACACTACTATAGTATAGTAGTAGTGTGAGCTAAAATGTTTAACTTTGTCTACAGTACGTCGTTATGCCAATCAGAAGGTCCACAGCGGAAGGATTTCAACTTCTTATCTCGCATGCTTTGGGAGATGCAGGCAGTCCATACTTAATTGGAGTTGTGAGTATTAAATTAATTACTTTTAGTTCCTATTGTCACAATAAACTTGTTTAATTTTTCTTTTTCCTGGCCACGTACGTTTTAAATATATTTGCACTAAGAAAGGGCCTCTAAAAATAGAGATTTATTGAAATACAGCCAGGCTATAATTGTGCCAGGCACTATTTCGACACATTCACATTGAAAACTGACAGTTAATCTTTCAAAATTGACATACCAAAGTCGAATTTAAAACTTTCGTCGTTTATTTTCAATTAATAAAAGAAGGCACTATTTATTTCGGTTCATATAATAAACAAAGGCCGTGTGTTGAAAGATCACAGCTGATATTATAATGTGAAGGTGTCAAAATGCGTGCGTGGCACTATTATAGCCTGGCTTTATCTCTAATGACTGCTACAAGTGTGCCGGCATGTTAGATTTCAAATGAACGCAAACGTATGGCTTGGATAAATTCAGGATACTGATAATGCGTGCCCCGCTCTCAGCGCCATCTCTTTTATAAGCTTAAAAACACCCATGATCAGTTACCTTATACCCTGTTTTCACCAATGCATGCCCACCTCGATTCAAAACACGCATCACGTGATGGACCATGGCTTTGCACCGGTTTTAAATGCAGCGTCACCTGATGCGTTTTTTGAATCGGGGTGGGCATGCATAGGTAGAAACGTTAGGATAAATACCTTTTCATTTGTGTAAAAACAAGCCAAGTCTACTTATTGCTACTATTGTTCTTTTAAAAATGAAAATGCACGAATTTTTTACATTTCTTGGTTTAACGCTCTTATTAAGGTATTTTAAAAAATAAAAAAGGTTAATCTATCTATCTAATTGAGTAATACATTTTTATTTTGCACTTTAAGTTGTCTGAAGCGTTTCAAATAATGTTAAAACGAGGCGCAACCGACACAGAAAACGGCCTAACAACGATAGCACCCGAAGTGACTTCGGCAGCGGCCGCTTTGACAGCCGACAGCGATTTGAACGAGTTCAAGTCGCTGCAATACGCGCTCTTCACCACGTGCTTCGTCGAAGTTCTCGGCGGCTTCTTCTTTCTCTTCTGTGCCTTCTACATTGTCGAAGACAAGGAAAAAGTTGATCGAGCGATACACGGTAAGGTTTGTCGATTATATTGATTTATTGAACATACTCTCTTTTCATTTTTTGACAGTTCATACTCCGACTTGAAGTTAGTTGCTGCCCTAAAGCCATGTACGACTTAAATATATCTGTACTACTGAAGCCGTATTAAAACCATTAATATCAAATGACTGCGACAAGTGTTCCGCCATATTAGATTCAATTGCACCGAAACGTATGGCTTGGATTAAAAAAGTAGACACTTTTATTAAATATTGAAAGGGACTGCTTTCGAATGATGTTGACATTTTGTCAATGCCGTGGTTTAACGTCAAAATTGGGGTTAATTGAAGGGGTAACAATAAAAAGGGTACACCTAGTCCAAATGGGACAACTGGGCGCCGCCCACTGGGCGCCTCCGACTCAACGCCGCGGGCGCCGGGCCAACTCGACGCTGCCAACTGGGCGCCGGGCCAACTCGTCGCCGGACAAAAAAATTTTTTTTGATCAAATATATTTTTTATATAAAAACATCTTTAAAAAATCCTTTACGCAATTTTTTTGAGATTTGCTTGTGTTAAGTAAAGTTAAATCTTGATAGTTGTAGTGTTTGGTAACCTGGTAACACTACAATTTACGTTTTACACAAGCAATGTAATATTTCAAGTTTGAGACAAATCGGTTAGTAAATAAGAGAATACGCCATTTTGGATTCGCCATTTTGAATTTTTTAAGTTTAAGGATAAAACTGTATTTAGTGAACTCTGGCACTGCAAACTTTCAAGTTTCAGAAAAAAAATCGGTTTAAAAATAAAGTAATCAGCCATTGTTGTAATAAAAAACGTAAATTGTGGTGTTACCAGGTTACCAAACACTACAACTACCAAGATTCAACAGTCGACTTAATGGATTTAACTTTTACTTCACAAAAACAAATTTCAAAAAAAACTGCGTAAAGGATTTTTTAAACATGTTTTTATATAAATAATATATTTTGTTTTTTATCTACAATTTTATCAAAAAAAAAATTTTTCTCCGGCGCCGAGTTGGCCCGGCGCCCAGTTGGCGGCGTCGAGTTGGCCCGGCGCCCAGTTGGCACGCTTGTAGCAGTTAGTTTTACGGGCCCGTTGTACAGACATATTTAAGACGTACGTGTCTAAAGCGTAACTATCCTACCTGTCAATTTGATTATTATAAAGCCAGTGCAGATTAAAGACACTCATCATTAGAGTAAGCTAAGACATGATTTTCTATTTTTTGGTTATTTTATTTGACATGTTTTCCTCACAAGACGCTAGCGCTACCAAGTCCACTTTCAATCCCTGGCTTCGCAAGCGCAGATCTACCAATATTATTTACCTCATGTCTTAGAATAGATGCATACAGGGTGATTTTCACTTGAATGATTCTAACCACATGAAAATAGAAAGTTTCAAAAATCTAACCTAACAAAACCTAATTAAATCTAACCGAACCGAAGGAAACTGAACCAATAATTAAAAAAAAAAAAACTTTCCTGACTTCCTGCCCGGGATCCTAGAGGATGTGAATCCGAACCGAACCAAACCGAACCTAACTAAACTGAACCAAACCTAACCTAACCAAACTAAACTACAACACGTACTGCTAATTAGGTTTAGTTGGGTAGGGTTAGGTTTGGATAGGTTCGGTTCGGTACGGTCCGGTTCGGATTCACATCCTCTAGCATCCCAGGTAGGAAGTCAGGAAAGTTTTTTTTTTGCAAAAAAATATTGGTTTAGTTTGCTTTGGTTCGGTTCGGTTAGATCTGATTAGGTTTCGTTAGGTTAGGTTTTTGAAACTTTCTATTTTCATGTGGTTAGAATCATTCAAGTGAAAATCACCCTGTACATCTATTCTAACACATGAGGTAAATAATATTGGTAGATCTACGCATGCGAAGCCAGGGATTGGAAGTGGACTTGGTAGCGCTAGCGTCTTGTGTTTTCCTCTGGTTGGCATTTGCGTCTTATTTTTATTTTAAAGATGTTCTTTTTACACAGTCTGAAGATACCTAAACATGAATTTACAAATAAAATGGTAGGATAAAAACTGATAAAAAATCTTGAAACTATATTATTATTTTTTAAACCACTTCTTTAAAATAAGAACGAGTCGCTAATACCAAACCGAGGAAAACATGTCAAAAATGATAACCCAAATAATAGTCAATTCAATGTCAGGCGTCGGTTCCTACAAAGCTGGCTTTACAATGAGTGTCCTTAATGTCTCACGAACATCGAAACAGAAATGGGTATTTTTCGTGCAAATTTGGAGAAACGTTCGGACACGTCGATTTTGTTTTTGAGATATTTGCTTTCGAATTTTCAAATTTAACACAGAATAATAAAATAAAAATTAAGACAAATAATAAAGTTCTAATTAAATTTTTATTTTATCAGTCCATGTTAAATTTGAAAGATTGAAGGCAAATATCTCAAAAACCAAGGGATATATTTTTGAAATTTTTACACGGTTGTAAGGATATTCAAAAGGCCTTCAAAACAAGGTATCACTAGATCCACTTTCTCTATTCAAAATATAGGGGTAAAGTCTATCCCTCAAAGGGGGTTCGTGCAACAAAAATTTCAAGATAGCCAAAAAGTGTCCCCTCACAAACAAAATCGACGTGTCCGAGCGTTTTAAAAAAGGCCTCTGTTTCGACGTTCGTGAAACACCGTGTATAAAAGAATAAAGCTGAACAATTTGGCTTTTTTTCTGATTTGTGCTAATGTAAAAAACTAACTTGATTTTAGATAAAAGAATGCATATGCTTTTTGAAATTGCTTTGAATGTCCTTGAAGAAACCAGTTTTCAAATCAGAACCTATACTGATCCTCAACTAACCCCAACCTGACCTGACCTGAAAATCCCTTTGAAAAAGCTTCTTGTTGGATTGGTTAGCCCTTTTAGAATATATTATACAGGGTGTTCTCAAAGTTGAGTCATTTATTTTAACAGGTTGCAGAACTCGTAAAAATAAGTAATTTTACCAAAAATCTTTTATATTTTATATAAAAGTGATCGAGAATATCAAAAAGGCAGGTCTTACAGTTTTTAAATTTTACATTTTTTGAATTGTTAATAACTTCTTTATTCTGCAACTTTTATATAAATGATTTTTCGTACAATTATTTATTTTTACGAGTTCTACAACCTGTTAAAATAAATGACTCAACTTTGAGAACACCCTGTATTTTGCTATTTTTATTACTTCTTTGTTTTTGTTTTTTTTTTCGATAGATGCCACCAAACGGAACTCTCTGATTCTTTAGCCACAAACTTATAGGGCAAATAAGTATGTTGTTTCTTTTTTTATATATATTTCTTTGGGGTTTTACATTTGGTATGAGGTATATCATCTACACATCACCAACATATACAACCTACTAAATAAGGGTGATTCAGTTGGAGGTAATTTTTACAAGAGATTTTTTTAACAGCTGTGAAACTGTAAACAACAGTTCCAACCCAGGGGTGAAATTAAAAAACAAAAAATTATTTAAAAAAAAATAGGGTTCAGTCAAAACGCAGAATGGCCGAACCGCAAAAAGGCCGAACCGTAATAAAGTGAAAAATAAAAGATAATAAAAAAAAATCATTCAAAACGTATTTTTGTCGTAAAATTGTTGAAAATTAAACGCGCGATACCATCGAAGAAATAATCCAGTCTCAAACAAAGAGTACAAACGTGAAAATTTAGCTCTTCGGCAGTACAAATTTTCTTTAAATAGTACGTGAAAATTTAGCTCTTCGGCACTACAAATTTTCTTTAAATGGTACGTGAAAATTTAGCTCTTTGGCGTTACAAATTTATTTAAGTGTTACGTGAAAATTTAGCTCTTCGGCAGTACAAATTTTCTTTAAATAGTACGTGAAAATTTAGCTCTTCGGCGGTATAAATTTTATTTAAGTGTTACGTGAAAATTTAGCTCTTCGGCAGTACAAATTTTCTTTAAATAGTACGTGAAAATTTAGCTCTTCGGCGGTATAAATTTTATTTAAGTTACGTGAAAATTTAGCTCTTCGGCAGTACAAATTTTCTTTAAATAGTACGTGAAAAATTTAGCTCTTCGGCAGTACAAATTTTCTTTAAATGGTACGTGAAAAATTTAGCTCTTCGGCAGTACAAATTTTCTTTAAATAGTACGTGAAAATTTAGCTCTTCGGCGGTATAAATTTGATTTAAGTTTTACGTGAAAATTTAGCTCTTCGGCAGTACAAATTTTCTTTAAATAGTACGTGAAAATTTAGCTCTTCGGCGGTACAAATTTATTTAAGTGTTACGTGAAAATTTAGCTCTTCGGCAGTACAAATTTTCTTTAAATAGTACGTGAAAAATTTAGCTCTTCGGCACTACAAATTTTCTTTAAATGGTACGTGAAAATTTAGCTCTTCGGCGGTACAAATTTTCTTTGGGTGTTACGTGAAAATTTAGCTTTTCGGCAGTACACATTTTCTTTAAATAGTACGTGAAAATTTAGCTCTTTGGCGATACAAATTTTATTTAAGTGTTACGTGAAAATTTTGCTCTTAGGCAGTACAAATTTTCTTTAAATAGTACGTGAAAAATTTAGCTCTTCGGCAGTACAAATTTTCTTTAAATAGTACGTGAAAAATTTAGCTCTTCGGCACTACAAATTTTCTTTAAATGGTACGTGAAAATTTAGCTCTTCGGCGGTACAAATTTTCTTTGGGTGTTACGTGAAAATTTAGCTTTTCGGCAGTACACATTTTCTTTAAATAGTACGTGAAAATTTAGCTCTTTGGCGATACAAATTTTCTTTAAGTGTTACGTGAAAATTTTGCTCTTAGGCAGTACAAATTTTCTTTAAATAGTACGTGAAAATTTAGCTCTTCGGTAGTACAAATTTTCTTTAAATGGTACGTGAAAATTTAGCTCTTTGGCACTACAAATTTTCTTTAAATGGTACGTGAAAATTTAGCTCTTCGGCGGTACAAATTTTCTTTGGGTGTTACGTGAAAATTTAGCTCTTCGGTAGTACAAATTTTCTTTAAATGGTACGTGAAAATTTAGCTCTTCGGCGGTATAAATTTTATTTAAGTTACGTGAAAATTTAGCTCTTCGGCAGTACAAATTTTCTTTAAATAGTACGTGAAAAATTTAGCTCTTCGGCAGTACAAATTTTCTTTAAATAGTACGTGAAAAATTTAGCTCTTCGGCACTACAAATTTTCTTTTAATGGTACGTGAAAATTTAGCTCTTCGGCGGTACAAATTTTCTTTGGGTGTTACGTGAAAATTTAGCTTTTCGGCAGTACACATTTTCTTTAAATAGTACGTGAAAATTTAGCTCTTTGGCGATACAAATTTTATTTAAGTGTTACGTGAAAATTTTGCTCTTAGGCAGTACAAATTTTCTTTAAATAGTACGTGAAAATTTAGCTCTTCGGTAGTACAAATTTTCTTTAAATGGTACGTGAAAATTTAGCTCTTTGGCGATACAAATTTTATTTAAGTGTTACGTGAAAATTTTGCTCTTAGGCAGTACAAATTTTCTTTAAATAGTACGTGAAAATTTAGCTCTTCGGTAGTACAAATTTTCTTTAAATGGTACGTGAAAATTTAGCTCTTTGGCGATACAAATTTTATTTAAGTGTTACGTGAAAATTTAGCGCTAAAATTTGTACTGCCGAAGAGCTAAATTTTCACGTACCACTTAAACAAAATTTGTACTGCCGAAGAGCTAAATTTTCACTACCATTTAAAAAAAATTTGTACTGCCGAAGAGCTAAATTTTCATGTACAACTTAAAAAAAACTTGTACTGCCGAAGAGCTAAATTTTTCACGTAACACCCAAAGAAAATTTGTACTGCCAAAGAGCTAAATTTTCACGTAATTTAAATAAAATTTGTACTACCGAAGAGCTATATAAGGGTAATTCAGTTCCTAGGTAATTTTTATAAGAGATTTTTTAACAGATCAAACAAATGGCCCTTATGGTTCAATTCCCATTTCTGCCAGTACAAACTCGAACCTACTATCGGTTTGTGAATACAGATTCATTGTAGCTAGGGTTAACGCCTGTTTTAGGCGGAGTTTTGGCATCAACGAAGAAAGCACAGTTGATGATCAATACAAGGCCGCGGTTCGGAAGTCACGTTTCGCGGATGGTCCCATGTTAAGAGCGTAAATGTATCAGGCATTCCTTGAGAAAGTAAATATATAAAAAAATACAGAACAAAAATACCATGACATTTTGACGTATCGAAAAATCTCCTGTAAAAATAATACCTTTAAATAAATCAGCCCTTACTTAAGTAATATACACTTAAAGTGGATACATAGTTTACATCGCGTTGTCGTATTCGTAACAAGGGAAAACTCTCCAATCTTATTCGAAAATAGCAAAGGGGTAACCCCATTGAAGTTGATTCTTATAATTTGTTAGCCTATTGTTGCCGTGGAGACGATGGTCTTTGAATTGTAAAGAAATGTCTTTCTTCCTTATAGACCGGTGGACGTTTTCGTCCCGCCATGGACTTTGTTTTCTTGGTTCGTTGTCGTTTCACTCGTTGAATGAATAAAAAGGTTTCAACTATTTTTTGATTCTTTTTGGTTTACCATGATAAATTTTGTTAAACTTCTCAATCTAAATTGTAGAGTAGAAAGGCTAAGTGATCTAAGTGCCAAAAAGCATTTTTGTGGGAAACAAAAAAAAAACTGTACAATTTATGCAAGCGGACTTACGGATAACGTCATTTTAAATATGCCATATAGAGCATAAGGTGGGGAAATGACACTTAGATCTTATATCCCCGTATTGGCCTTGACACCTACATCATTTTGGGTGGAAAATTTAAAATTTGTATATTTTGGCACTTAGATCATTTAGCCTGGCCACTGTACAATTAGAAAATCGCATTTTGCTAGCAGTTGTGGTACTAGAACTATGATTTTTAAAATATTTTAACCCCCTTACTATTCCTTACTTCCACCAAAATTTATTGGCCTTATATCCACGTGTATCGCATTTTTTTTTTAATTTGGTTTAAAGTCGGTTTATTGACGATTCCAATAACTTTCCATATTAAAGTATAGACAGAGAGTTGGAATAAATACGACAATGCAATATGTATGTTTACTTTAAATGTCGAATATAAACTTTATAATATTTTTGATTTAAAAAAACACACAGGGTACTTCCTTTGGACTTTTAAAAAGGTGGTGGTGTTTTTTTCCTATTTATATGTGAAATGTCTGTTTTTAACAGAATTAAAAAACTGAAAATATTTTTGAAAAAAACGGATTTACATACATAAAAAATACATAGGGTGTCTTTTTGTGTCATCTTTAAAAAGGTGTTGGTGCTTTTATCTGATTATTGTTAGGCCCTATTTATATGTAAAATATCTGTTTTTAACAGGATTAAATTACTGAAAATATTTTAGAGAAAAAAAACTGATTTACATAAAAATTACATAGGGTGTTTTTTGTTTCTTCTTTTAAAAAGGTGTTGGTGCTTTTATCTGATTATTGTTAGGTCCTATTTATATGTAAAATATCTGTTTTTAACAGGATTAAATTACTGAAAATATTTTAGAAAAAAACTGATTTACATAAAAATTACATAGGGTTTTTTTGTTTCTTCTTTTAAAAATGTGTTGGTGTTTTTATCTATTTATTGCTGGGTCCTATTTATATGTTGAATGTCTGTTTTTAACAGGATCAAATTACTGAAAATATTTTAGAAAAAAAAATGATTTACATAAAAATTACATAAGGTGTTTTTTGTTTCTTCTTTTAAAAAGGTGTTGGTGTTTTTATTTATTGTTGGGTCCTATTTATATGTTGAATGTCTGTTTTTAACAGGATCCAATTACTGAAAATATTTTAGAAAAAAACTGATATACATAAAAATTACATAAGGTGTTTTTTGTTTCTTCTTTTAAAAAGGTGTTGGTGTTTTTATCTATTTATTGTTGGGTCCTATTTATATGTTGAATGTCTGTTTTTAACAGGATCAAATTACTGAAAATATTTTAGAAAAAAACTGATTTACATAAAAATTACATAGGGTGTTTTTTGTTTCTTCTTTTAAAAAGGTGTTGGTGCTTTTATCTGATTATTGTTAGGTCCTATTTATATGTAAAATATCTGTTTTTAACAGGATTAAATTACTGAAAATATTTTAGAAAAAAACTGATTTACATAAAAATTACATAAGGTGTTTTTTGTTTCTTCTTTTAAAAAGATGTTGGGGTTTTTATCTATTTATTGCTGAAAATATTACTGAAAATATTTTAGAAAAAAAAATGATTTACATAAAAATTACATAGGGTGTTTTTTGTTTCTTCTTTTAAAAAGGTGTTGGTGTTTTTATCTATTTATTGTTGGGTCCTATTTATATGTTGAATGTCTGTTTTTAACAGGATCAAATTACTGAAAATATTTTAGAAAAAAACTGATTTACATAAAAATTACATAAGGTGTTTTTGTTTCTTCTTTTAAAAAAATGTTGGTGTTTTTATCTATTTATTGCTGAAAATATTACTGAAAATATTTTAGAAAAAAAAATGATTTACATAAAAATTACATAGGGTGTTTTTTGTTTCTTCTTTTAAAAAGGTGTTGGTGCTTTTATCTATTTATTGTTGGGTCCTATTTATATGTTAAATGTCTGTTTTTAACAGGATCAAACTACTGAAAATATTTTAGAAAAAGAATGATTTACATAAAAATTACATCATCTGTAAAAAAGGTGTTGGCGCTTATTTCTTTCTGTCTTTTATTAGGCTCTGTCTTTCTGTGAAATGTCTATTTTTGGAAGGGTATTAAATCTAACTAAACAACTTTTTTTAATTATAATCATGCCTTTATAAAACTTTCTTAATTTCCTAAATAAAAACATGGGTCTCTACCTTATTTTTCAGGCGCTCAACACCGTTTATTAATTAACGAGGATCAGTCGACCTAGTGAAGGAGCCCCACCCAACCAAACTGTGCCAAAATGTGAAAATTTGGTCAGTATAAAAAAAATCACAGAATGCATATCCGGCATTCTCAGGAAAACATTGTCGATATTTTTAGTTAAACTAAAGTATATCATGTCAAAATCAGAGAGATGGAAGAGAAATAGATAGCTTTCCCTAAATTGTTCTCCAATACCTGAACCAGTTTACTAAAAATTCAGCGAAAGAACATTTCAGTGATTGTTAAATGAATGGATTATAGGCTACCAGTAGTCATGGGCGCACCCAGATGGGGGGGGGGGAGCTCGGGGCCCGATCGGAGGATCGTCGGTCTCCAAACAACCTTACCAATATATATTTTATTTAGATATAAAATTAAATAGCTTTGGAATGAAAACAATGTAATGGTTCCAGACATCTATTGGTGATAAATATTAAAATTCCCTTTCTTTTTCTAAAATGATATGGCGTAATAAAACCAGGCACAGGTCAGGACACATCTTTGAGCTCTGTACTGTTTTACTTTCACTTACTTACTGATACCCGCTAATGAGCCAGCACCTCCCAATACAACTTTCTTCCTGCGTCAGCACTTATTGGCGATGGCTCGTTGCCAGGGCCATAATTGCTGACACATCAAAGCAAAGTTCGTTCACTGAACTTTTATAAAGTACTGCCTCATCAGCATTTAGGAGAGTTGTTTTTTAAATAATTTTGAAATAATAAATTTTATGAAAATCTGATTTTAATATTTTACCTATTTGACAATATAGCATCAAATACCACAACATGAGAACTCGGGGCTCCCCCAAGACATATTCCTGGGTGCGCCACTGTAGTAGTCACGGTCCCTAGAATGGACCGGTGTTCGGATCTTATATAATTTTCACGTCACTGATGGTCTAGCTGCTTTTTGTAAACAAAAGTTAGATATGATATGAAGAACTAATTTTTTTTAAATTTTTTGAAAACTAAGCCAATTTTCCTACTGTTTTTTAGTATATCCTTATAAAATATAATTTTTTAGACGTATTGTCGTTATTTTTTTTTAGCCCGCTTTATTTTTTATTACACAAAACTTAAAATACAAGTCTAACTGAGCGTGATCGTTTAGTATCAAAGGTAACCCGAGGACTTAAGAAGTAAACAAAGGTGTAGGTTAGCGGATTACTTTTGAAGCTGAAACGAACACTTTATTTTCTTCGAATTTTAATTTTTGTGTAAAAAAAAATGAAGCGGGCTAAAAAAAAGAACGACTGGTGTCTCAAAAATATTATTTTATAAGAATATAATAATAAAAATTCAAAAAATATTAGTTGTTTCGTTGTTCATATCATATCTAACTGTTGTTTACAAAAATCAGCTGGACCACCAGTGACGTGAAAAATTCGACATATATGGATGATTGATTCTACCAAAAGTGGGCTATATGGATATCATTTTTTTTTTTTAAATTTATGTAACTAATTAGGTGCAAGCTAAGAAACATTTATTTTCCCAAATTTTAGGAATTATTGCATAAAAATGCCAGAGGAATGAGTACCAGAGGAATGAGTTTTTAATGGTTTTCCAATTTAAATCAAAATCTATTTAGACTACTTAACTTAAGTTTTATATAAACAAAGTTCCTATACTTTTAATTTTAAAACAATCAACAAAAAAATTATACTATTGATATCAGTCGAATATTTACTTACCAAAGGAATGATAATTGAAGCGTTCCTTTTTGATTTCTCCGAAAAAAACTAATTTTCTGCCGAAAATAAAAAGATCTATAACTTAAACCAAACTAAAGTTGACATTATCTGTCAAAACTTGTCATCCTCACAAATAAATTAGATATACAGGGCCGTCTCTTTCTCTAGAAATTAACCGGTGGTATTCACAAACATTGTGTTATTAAAAATGGAGCACGTTTAAAATTGTAAAATTTTCCGGGAAGATGTAAATTCGGATTTTCGAAAATATGACTGCAAACTTAAGTTTTATCAATTTCTTAATAAATAGTTAAGACTTGGTTAAATATTATTTATTAGGATATTTTTTTCAATCTGAGTTTTTAATATTTGGTTTGGGACTACACCAGAGGAATGAGGTATTTGCTTTGTAATAAAAAAAATTATAACCTTGCAATTTTTTTTATACATTAAACTCAAATACTCCATAAAGAAAACATTTCGTTTTAAATCTTATAACTAAAACTATGCTTCATTTGCAGTCTGTGTTTGAAACATATACATTCCCACTCCACAGCACCAATCATCCATATGTATAAGATCTGAACACCGGTCTATTCTAGGGTCCGTAACCAGTAGTGACATCTTTTGGTGTAAAAATGGGCACCCAAGAAATTTTAACATTAGCGCAGGGAAGAAGGCTAATCTATTCCTCTCGTATGTCTCTGGTCAAAGTATAGAAGTAATTTTTGTAAAATTAGTAAATGTGAGCGATTTTTTAAAGAAAGCTTGTTGTGTCGTTTTGTGTATGAATAAGTATTTAAAAATTGTTTTTGCCTGAAAATGTATATAACAGTGTTTATAGAGATGGTATTTATTGAGTATTTGCAATGAGGTTATGACCCATATAGAGTGACAACCGGCGAGCGTTGCAACATTGAGGGGCAGATGGCGCTGAAATAAATTCATCTAGTACGCAATATGCAGAGACAGTAGTAGTAGTGGTGGGGGGGGTTGACCCGCAGGTCTGACAAGTAGGCCAGAGTAGGACCTTTTTGCCATGCCTTAAGTCTGTCCCTTAACCCACTCTCTGCACTTCCCTTTGATGGTCGGGTAACTCATTGGGTCTTCCTGTTCTCTTTACAAAGTCCAGTAAGTCTGCCCATTTGAGCATGTGCAGTTCTTCCTCGCTCAGAGTTGGCGCTCCGAGTGCCTGTTGTCTCATCCTTGCGTAGGCCTCGCATTCTGCCACGAGGTGTCTTGATGTCTCTTCTTCCTGTCCACAGGCTGGGCAGGTAGGGTCATTCTCGACTCCTATACGTGTCATGTGCTTCCTCAACCGGTTATGTCCGGTTAGAGTACCTATCAGCAGTCCGAGGTCTTTTCGTGTCCGTCCCAGCATCCATCTAATTCTGGTCGCTTTTGGACGGTCTACGAATTCTCTGGTCTGTCTGCAACCCGTTCCTGTTTCCCAGGAGTTTAATAACGCGTCCTGGGCCCATTTGTTGAGTCCGCTTTGCAGTAGTCTTTTTGTCACGCCCAAAAGTGGCTCCGGTCCTACATAGGCGGTTCCTGCCCCGAGTCATGCGAGTTCGTCCGCCTTCTCGTTGCCTGGTACCCCCGTATGTCCCGGAATCGAAACCAGCATCACCCGTTTGCCATCGCTTAGGGTCTCCAGCGCCTCTGCGCATTCTTCCACCAAGCCGTCAGCAATCTTGGGTGTGTTTAGCGCCTTCAGGGTGGCTTGACTGTCAGAGCATATATATATAAGCTCCTCTTCGCTGTTCCGAACCTCTTCTAGGGTTGCCGCCATTATTATCGCGTAGACTTCTGCTTGAAAAACAGTAGCCTGCTCACCGAGCGAGTAGCTCTTCTGAACTTCTAGTTTTTCCACGTATACTCCCGCTCCTGTGGTTTGCCTCTCTGATAGTTTGGATCCATCAGTGTAGCAAACTAAAGCGCTCTCCTCAGAGACAACTACTATGATCAAATGGCATTTGTATGATAGGCATGAACCTCGTACTAGTAGTCCCTGAATATTGCGTACCAGACGAATATTTCAACGCCATCTACCCCCAATGTTGCAAAGCTCGCCGGTTGAGACTTTATATGGGTCATATACTCATTGGTATTTGTTTATTATTTAATAAACATTTAATAGCTAATTTTCGGCTATTCCCGAGGATATGATTATAATGTCAAACATTTTTAAGGCATATCTAATGTATGTAAGTAAACTCAATATCATAATTTTTGTGATTACATTTTGACAGTTATCAGCTGTTTACCATAACAAATAGCATAGGCCAACCAAAAAAAAAGTTGTCTCAAAAATAATGATATGAACTGTAGTGAGTGCGTATGTCCTTCAAAAAGGATTTCCATTAAAAAAAACTGCCCAAAACGCGTTTTATAAACATTTGCAATATTTATATACATATAGCTCCTAAATTATTTCCAAAAAACTTGCATAATAAGCAGGTAAAATTATAGTGTAAAATAAAAAATCGAAAATTGTATGCCTATCAGAAAAAGTAATCTTGTTTATCTTAATATATCTCTACTGGGAAAGGGACTCTAAAAATAACTGCTAGAAGCGTGCCGTCATGACATGGCAAACGTATGGCTTGGATAAATTCAGGGTACTGCTAATGGGTGCTGCGCTCTTAGCGCCATCTCTTTTCTAAGCTTGAAAACACCCATTATCAGTTACCTTAGGATAAATACCTTTTAATTTGTTTAAAAACAAGCCAAGTAAGCAGCTACATCAACCCAAAATAATATCTTAGTCTTCCAAAAGTTCTAAAATCCAAAAACATTCCTAAATTTAATTTAAAAATAAAAATTAACCCCAATTTTGACAATGTCAAATCACCACATTAT
The DNA here is from genome assembly GCA_963576565.1 of Aspidapion aeneum. Lineage (NCBI taxonomy): Eukaryota > Metazoa > Arthropoda > Insecta > Coleoptera > Brentidae > Aspidapion > Aspidapion aeneum. Next base: position 396,616 of record OY755044.1, read on the forward strand.
TGTAAATGTCATTTGAAAGCACTCCCTGTCAAATTTTACTGAAAGCGTTTGCTTTTTTAATCCAATCCAATTTTTAATCTTAATCAGTACAGATATATTTAAGACGTACGTGTTATAAAGTAATTCCCAAAAGGTTCAAAAATCTTTTGAAACCGCCCAAAAGTGCTATTCCTCGTTTTATAAAAGTTATAGCATAAATGTATATCTTATATAGATAAATTTAATATTCTCTATGGTTATAGGTTAAGTTAAATAACCTAACCCAACCAAACAGGAAGCATGTTAACGAGATTACCTTCAAAAACCTATGTAAGGAAAGACATTACTCACGGTATTAGGGACTTATTGCAATAAAGCCAAGCAATAATGATGCCGGGCACTATTCTGACAGTTTCACATTATAAGAACAGCTGTCTTTTTTCAAAATTATGCCCTTGTGTATTATAAAAGTCGGAATGAATAGTGCCGCCACTATTAATGGAAAAAAAACGATTGGATTTATAAATTCGACTTTCGTATGACAATTTTGAAAGATCAACTGTCAGTTTTCAATGGAAAACTGTCAGAATAGGGCCTGGCTTTTTTGCAATAAGTCCCTATTATTATAAAAGAGAAACAAGATATCTTTTTTTACTAGACATGAAACTTTAGATTTTTGTTTAAAAAAAGGTTTTGTGTTAATTAGTTTTTTATTAAAATTTTTAACTTATTTTTATTAGTTTAAGAGAGGCGTTATAAGCTTTAATTTAGGTATTTATTTTCTTTATATCTAATTGAAAAAACTATATTATGTTGTTTTATCTCTGATTTAAAACAGGCTACACTAACTTAATTCTTTTAACATAATTTTAAAAGTTTTTAAAGACTGATATTTCTAAAATCAGAGAAAAAGTGGCAATTTGTGATTTACTTCTGATATAGAACTAACTCAACCCATTTGCACCCTAAAATAAAGACTGATTTAAAAATAAAAATGGTGTAAAAATATGCTCATCATATTATAAAAAAATAATATTTTCAACAATGATGTTTTTTTTTAGTTAATTTATATTATACTACTCATTTTTTTTATATTTTCTTTATAAGAAAATAAAAATGTGTTTTTTTTTTAAATTGGTGTTTTTTTTCGATGGATCTTAAATAAAACAGATATTTTTATGGAAAAATACATAACTTTTATTTTAATCTTATTAATAAATTGAACATTTTCAAAATAGAAAATATAGTCACAAATAATGTGATGGTAATAATTATAAAAAGGCACTGGGACCAGTAAAAAACATTGATAATAAACCTTATCAAAAAACACTGACACTGAACAAAACCAGTAGCCTAACAATACTGAACAAAACTTATTAAAAAAAAAAAAAACAAAACAAACAAAGAAATATATATATATACATACATATAGGTGACAATTTAAAAAAGATCCACCTGGATTTTCTTGAAAATTATCAGGAATAAAAAAACGAACGTCGATTTTGTTTGCAAGGGGGACACTTTTTGACTATCTCGAAATTTTTGTACAGTCGGGGACTTTTTAAATTGCCGCCCTGGAAAATAAAAAAAAATTCTATTTGAAATTCGGAAAAGTAGTTTGAACCAAAATAAAAAAATTGTGAACCTTACCTCTGTCTGTATACATACATATTTAAAAATGTATTTTTTTTGATTTCTTTAATTGATTAATTTTGACAGAAAAAAAATAAAACGGCAATTTAAAAAGTCCCCGACTGTACCATGAAACCCCTTGGAGGGGTATACTTTACCCCTAAATTTGGAATAGGGAAAGTGGGTCTAGTGATACCTTGTTTTGAAGGTTTTTTGAATGTCCTTACAACCGTGTAAAAATTTCTAAAATCTATCCTCTAGTTTTTGAGATAATTGCCTTCAAACCTTCAAATTTAACATGGGCTGATCAAGTAAAAATTTAATTAGAATTTTCTATTTTTCTGATTTAATTTTTTTTTTATCACTCCATGTTAAATTTGGAAATTTGAAACTAAATATCTCAAAAACTAATCGATGGATTTTTGAAATTTTTACAGGGTTGTAAAGATATTCAAAATAGCTTCAAAACAAGGTATCACTAGACCCACTTTCCCTATTCAAAATATAGGGGTAAAGTATACCCCTCAAAGGGGGTTCGTGCTACAAAAATTTCTAGATAGCCAAAACGTGTCCCCCTTGCAAACAAAATCAACGTGTTTCGGCGTCTTTTTTAATTTTCTGATAATTTTCGAGAAAATCCAGGTGGATCGTTTTTAATTTGTCACCTTGTATAAATAACCAGGTAATAGGAATGTGTCAAAACAAAAGTATTGCAATGAGTAACCATGACAATCAGGGCCGTACTCAGGACAAAATTTCAAGAGGGTATTAAAAAATTTTAATAAAAATTTGCATATTGTGAATATCAGTGACGTATATAGAAAAAAGTTTCGGGGGGGGGGGGGGGTGGGGCGAGACCTTATGAGGCCGTATTTTATGCTATTTTATATTTGTATTTATAAAATATGTGAAAAATATCTAAAAAAATCTTAGCGGCCCCCCAGGCTCCCCCTCTTATATACGCCACTGGTGACTTTTTTTGTTTTATTTGTGGTGATCAGAAATCTCTTCCCCTTGATCTTCCGCTAGGTACGATCTTGATGAACACTAACACATTTTTTTGATATTGCAATATAAATTTTAAAAAAATAAGAGCAATATGTTTGCTTTCTAATAACTAATAATTAATGAGCAAATTTTTGATTGCTTTAAAAAATGGCACTTAAGCTTAAATAAAGCTGTTTTTTTAATTCGCAGATTTAAAAAAATCACAGTTTTTAATCAAGGTGTCCAGTCTACTGAAATATTCTTATATTATTCTTAAGTTTTTAAAAAATATGCAGACCACTGAAGATACCTTTCGGAAATGAAAAAAAAAATGGTCAAATAATGAAAACTATTGAAAAATAAGGAAAATATATCTATTCATCTATCTTACACTTTTGTAAAAATATTTTTTAAATAACCTAAAATTTTTGGAAAAAAATCGAAAAAACTTTTTTTTTATTTTTAATTTTTATTTTTTTACAAAATTTAGTGAAAACACACCTGTTTGTTTTTTTGACACGTTGCACATTTTTTAAGGTTTTTTTTCTGAAACAAAAAATCAAATATTTTTAAGAGGTTGAAATTTGTGGACACCCTATATACAGCTTTTTCTCCTGGACACCCTGATATATATATTTTTATAAACTTACCTACTGAGATCCTGCATTCTAAAGAATAGTTGTACTAAAGCTGTCGTAGCATTTCATGGTGGCGTCACTGTCACCTGAATCAGTGTCGGAATTGGTTCGGGAAAACACTGTGAATTTAAATTTTTTCTCTGGAGGCTCCTGAGATTCTGACTCCATTGGGATCATTGGCATATGGCTTTGGATTAATTTGCTCACCCTGTATTTCATTGGAAGATCCTAAAAAAATTTGTTATATACAAACACTTGTATATTATACAGGGTGGGGAAAAAAGACAGGAACCCCTAAATATCTCAAAAACTAAGACATATATCAAAAAATGTTTCAAATATAAGTTGTAAGGCTTAATTTATTCTATTTAGCTGTCACATTGACTTTGACGTATCTGTCAGTTTCAAAGGATTTTTCAGAGGTAACTTCAAAATTTTAAATGGAACCTCCTTGTTTTTTGTATTTCCATTTGTAGCCAGGTAAAATGTACGTTTAAATCCATTATGACATTTGACATGTACCTGTCATTTCATAGAAAAAGTAATAATTTTTATTTTACTCTTTAGTGACCTTAAAAATGTGGAGATCAGTACCCTGATGATGTACTGAAGTGTCAACAAAGCAGTGATAGATAATTTTTCACGTATATATCTAAATTAGTACCCTTTTAAATCAGAATCAAATTGACAAGAATTATTAATTTTTATTTAGGGGTTCCAGTCTTTTTCCCCACCCTGTATAACAAGAAAAGAAAGTGACAAATTTCACATGAGTGGTTTGACATTGGGAAGAAAGAATTATAGAAATCAGTTTGATGACTTGGTCGAGTTAATACCCTGAGGTTTTCTCGTTCTTGTATTGAGACACCACACGCATGCATAGATGAAAGTTTTCGGAAAATTTATGTATGGCTTCGGTAGTTCAATGTTTAGAATGTTTGCGTACAGAGCAAGAGATCCCGGGTTCGAGTCCCGGCCGAAGCAGAAAAACTTTTTGCTTATTTTTCATTCTTTAATTTCACTTGTTCTTTATACTTTTAGGTCCTTGCAGTATTTGCAATTTGATATTTGAGAATTATATTGGCAATCGCCCATTGCAATCAGAAATTTTAACACACGAAAAGGTGATCTCATGTTTTTAGACGTTGATACTTTCCGTGTAACTTTTGAGTTTTCATACCTTTGACAATTGGAAAGAAGAATCATAGAAATCAGTTTGATGACTTGGTCGAGTTAATACCCTGAGGTTTTCTCGTTCTTGTATTGAGACACCGCACACATGCATAGATCGAAGTTTTCGGAAAATTTATGTATGGCTTCGGTAGTTCAATGCTTAGAATGTTTGCGTACAGAGCAAGAGATCCCGGGTTCGAGTCCTGACCGAAGCAGAAATTTTTTTTTCTTATTTTTCTTTCTTTAATTTCATTTGTTTACTAGCGTGAATGTTATGAACGAGACGCTAACCGAGTGAAGTAGTAGTGGAAGGTAGAAAAAAAACTCTTAACCCTATAAAGAACAGAAAAAACAAAACAATTTCAGTGGACACCTAAAAATCTTGATAAAAAATTCTTAACAACAAGTACAGTGAAACCTCCTATGAGCGGACACTCACTGTTTCGTCGATTTTGTCCGGTTATTGGAGGTGTCCGCTTATGAGAGAGATATGCGAAATTTTTATATATATTTATTAACAATTTCCGCTGATTTTATCTTGTTCGGTTTCCATAAAAACCTCTTTATTTTTCTTTTATTTTTGAATTTTACTTTTATTTTTACTATTTTTCATGGACTAAAATTTTGTCTTGAACATAAAATTATTAGTCTTAAATTTATATTAATCCTAAGTAAATGGGTCAACTATTAGTTATTATAAAATTTACCTAAAGCAAAATTGCATTAAAATGCGAGAATTAAACGCAAAAAATGTAATTTCTATTCTAAATTTAAGAATTATCATTTTATTTCTTATTTCTTTATTTTTATATACTTTGGCACTACAAGCGTCCTCTATCGTGTTTTTCACATATCCATAAAATTTAAAATATACTGATATGGTTTCCTATAGAGGGTGATTGAGAGACAGACAAAGTGTGTTACGCGTCGCCATGTCTAGAAAACGACAACCTTAAAATTTAAATTTAAAAAATAGTGAAAATTCACTTTAAAATACCGCAAATAATTAAAATTATCGTGCCATCATCCTGTTGGAACTTCAAGTCACATAGCTCTTATGGAAAGGTGTACAGCGTGTCCCATTTTCGATGGGATTAAATGGGAAACACGGTTATTATTAAAGGTATCGAAATTCTGATTGCACCTTACCGTGCTCTTTTTTTAAGCCCTTAAAAATGGTGTAATCAGATTTTTGCTATACCCCGTGGTTTCGCTAATACAGGGAGTTTTTGAAAAAATTGCATTTTAATTAATTCCTTGTATCTCGCTTATTTTGCAAGATATTTTTATTCTGTAAAACCTTTCAATCGCAACTTTTTTAGAGCAAAATAATGACGTTGTCAATTTTTTAAAATATTGTTTAGTTTTTGAGATATGGTATTTATCATAAAAATATTAAATACGGACCTGGATTTTTTTTACTACTATTTTAATTAGTTTCATGTTATTATTATCTTAAAATTATAAAACTTTAATTTTGTTTTGATTTAAAGTAAAAAGAAAATATTTAATATTTAAAAAAAAATTAGTCCAAACCTGGAAATTTCCAACGTAAATATAAACTAAAAATTGCGAGACACACTAGTTGAACGATTTTTAGTTTATCTGTTTTAAAACGTTAATTAAAATATTTATAAGTAAAGTAAAAAACGTTAAAATAATAATATTACAGTAATTATTAGATGGTACCACAGCAACTCACGAAATTTGCTTTAACATGGAAAAACAAAAGCGTGGAATTAACATTGTCATTTAACTTGATATTTTTGTAAATGGCTCACTCAAAATTAATCTGAAATGGTTAGAAATCGACCATATTCAGATTTTGAAAAATGTGATATGTTTAACTGTTTTATCCAAGCAACAAAATTCCAATATTTAAACGGCAGAAATATTTTTATACAAAATGCGTTAAGAAAAATTACTCAAAAATACCAACAATGTCTTACAAATATCGGCAGTTTGAACATTAATATCATTTAAGAAAAATTAGTTATTATTTTTTGTAATTTGTTATTTTTGTTTTCGATTTGTCGTAGACTGTGTTTCACAAAAATCTTTAAATTAACTTAAAACCATACTAATTTGCTAAGTATCAAAACAGTTAAACCAAAAATTGTTCCACTAGCAATTTTTAATTTATATTTATGTTGGAAATTTCCAGGTTCGGACTAAAAATATTGAATTTTTATTATTTTCTGATAATAATCGCATGAAAACCATCAAAATACTAATAAATAAAATCCAGGTCCGTATTTCATTTTTTTATGATAAATACCATATCTCAAAAACTAAACAATATTTTAAAAAATTGACAACGTCATTATTTTGCTTTAAAAAAGTTGCCATAGAAAGGTTTTTACAGAATAAAAATATCTTGCAAAATAAGCGAGATACAAGGAATTAATTAAAATACAATTTTTTCAAAAACTCCCTGTATTAGCGAAACCACGGGGCACAGCAAAAATCTGATTACACCATTTTTAAGGGCTTAAAAAAAGAGCACGGTAAGGTGCAATCAGAAAATCAATATCTTTAATAATAACCGAGTTTCCCATTTAATCCCATCGAAAATGGGACACGTTGTACACCTTGCACTTTGGAACTTCAAAACAGCGGTAAGTCCCTCTCCATGAGGCTATATCACAATTTTATTTCTCTTTCAAATTTAACCTAGAATTTTTAAATTAGTTACTTTCTCTAGTTAAATGAATTTTTTGCGCCAATGTTAATTATAGTCCACTGTATCTACCAAAACCCAATCTGACCAATCGGAGTGCTACATATTTTATGATATTAATTTTTTCACGTAAACTAAGAAGTTTTTTTACTAGGCGCGATTTCAAAAAGATTTATTACTACCCAACTGAACAATAAAAATAAAACTCAGCAGTCCCGCCGAATAAAATATGTTGTAAAGACGACAGAAGTATTTAGTTTCCGCATTAAAACGGAAAGAGGAAATTCCCCAGCTGCAGAGTGCGTTGTTGCCAACATACTACATAATATTTATGCCCATGTCGTGAAGCGCTCCGTCCCGTTGTCAGAGGCTCGCGTCCGGTTAAGGGAGGAATTTTTTAACCAAAAAAAATTGTCAGCGTCCGGTTATTAGAGTGTCCGGTTATAGGAATGAATTTTACATTTAAAGAAATAGAGAAAATCTTGGTTCCAACAAATTTGTCCACCTAAAGGGAGTGTCAACTTAATAAAGGTGTCCACAAGGAGAGGTTTCCTGTATATGAATAGGCCACAACGAAAATTTTGAAGCATGAGGGTAGCGAGGGCTTCGATTTGTTAAGGTACAAAAATTATTGTTAATTTTTTTTTTTAAATTGAAAAACTTACACTGTTGAGCCATTTATGTCGAAAAATCTCTTCCAATTTGATTCTGCGTTTTGGGTGGGCCACCAACATCCTCTGTATGAGATCTTTTGCTTCTTTGGAAATATTGTTCCAATGTCTTTCATCAAAACTGTATTGTGTCATTATGATTTTCTTCCTTAATGTGTTATTATCTGGGGCACTAAAATCAAAGAGATATTATACTGTTCAGTTTTAAAATACTCTGCCAAGGTACTAAAGTTATAGTGTACGTGTGAGCTAATATAACTAAAAACTGAAATATATTTTATTCAACTCCACACTAAATTACCTTTTGTTTGATACCACACAAGCCATGTTTTGACTTAAACTCAAATTTTTGAAATCTACCCCCACCCTTAAAAAAAACAAAAACTAAAATGTATTTTGTTAAACTCCGGACTCAATTACCTTTCATTTGATATCACACACACCATATTTTCACTCTAACTCTAATTTTTAAAATATACCCCCACCCTTTTTTTTTAAATAAATTAAAATGTATTTTGTTTAACTGCAGACTCAATTACCTTTCGTTTGATATCACACACGCCATATTTTCACATAAAATCTAATTTTTGAAATCTACCCCCACCCTTTTATTCGGTTTGTGTTCGGTGAATTTTGTCCATTTTTAAATGGGACCATCTCGACCCAAGACCCAGCTTAGGTACCAAATTTCATTCAAATCGGCCAAGCGGTTTTGGAGTTATGCACGTTGGTCGTTACAGACAGACATACAGACAGACAGACAGACAGACAGACAGACAGACAGACAGACAGACAGACAGACAGACAGACAGACAGACAGACAGACAGACAGACAGACAGACAGACATACAGACAGACAGACAGACAGACGACGCAACAAAAAAGTTTCAAAATCATCTGAAACGCAAAGATATATAAAAATTTTTGAAATCGGAGCAACTTTTTTTTTTCTCGAAAAAATTAGGATCACCATAGCTCACACTACTATAGTATAGTATATGTGTGAGCTAATATTTTTCATGTTGGTTGGAAAATTTACTTAAACTTAAAAATTACAATTGAAATACAATTTTAATTGGAATAATTTGTGGCCAAAAAAGAATACTTTAATTTTGTTTATTTTTACTCAACTGCAGCACGGCGAAAGGAAGGGTAATGTTTTAGCTCACACTACTACTATACTATAGTAGTGTGAGCTATGGTGATCCTAATTTTTTCGAGAAAAAAAAAGTTGCTCCGATTTCAAAAATTTTTATATATCTTTGCGTTTCAGATGATTTTGAAACTTTTTTGTTGCGCCGTCTGTCTGTCTGTCTGTCTGTAACGACCAACGCGTCTAACTCAAAAACCGCTTGGCCGATTTTAATGAAATTTGGTACCTAGGCTGGGTCTTGGGTCAAGATGGTCCCATTTAAAAATGAACAAAATCCACCGAACACAAACCAAATAAAAGGGTGGGGGTAGATTTCAAAAATTAGAGTTTATGTAAATATATGGCGTGTGTGATATCAAACGAAAGGTAATTGGGTCTGGAGTTAAACAAAATACATTTTAATTTATTTTAAAAAAAGGGTGGGGTATATTTCAAAAATTAGAGTTTAAGTGAAAATATGGCGTGTGTGATATCAAACGAAAGGTAATTGAGTCCGGAGTTTAACAAAATACATTTTAGTGTTTGCTTTTTTTAAGGGTGGGGGTAGATTTTAAAAATTTGAGTTTAAGTCAAAACATGGCTTGTGTGGTATCAAACAAAAGGTAATTTAGTCTGGAGGTGAATAAAATATATTTCAGTTTTTAGTTATATTAGCTCACACGTACACTATAACTATAGTACCTAGTGTGAGCTTAGGGGCCCATATATTGGCAGAGTATTTTTTATACAACTATTAAAATAGTGTGTCTTAACATTTTAACTTTTTGAATGGTTTTAACAATTTTAATACTTTTATAATTTTAAAACTATAATTTTTATATATTAATAGCCATAAGTACAGCGTGTCCCATTTTCGATGGGATTAAATGGGAAACTCGGTTATTATTAAAGATATTGATTTTCTGATTGCACCTTACCGTGCTCTTTTTTTGAGCCCTTAAAAATGGCGTAATCAGATTTTTGATATACCCCGTAGTTTCGCTAATACAGGAAGTTTTTGAAAAAATTGTATTTTTAATAATCCCTTGTATCTCGCTTATTTTGCGAGATACTTTTATTCTGTAAAAACATTTTTATGGCAACTTTTTTAGAAGAAAATAATGACGTTGTCAATTTTTTTAAATATTGTTTAGTTTTTGAGATACGGTATTTATCATAAAAAAATTATATACGGACCTGGATTTTTTTTATTACTATTTTGATTGGTTTCATGCTAGTATTATCATAAAATAATAAAAATTTAAAAAATTTTTGTTTTAAGAAAAAAAAAATATTTAATATTTAAAAAAAAAATTAATCCGAACCTGGATATTTCCAACATAAATATAAATTAAAAATTGTTAGTTAAACAATTTTTAGTTTATCTGTTTTGATACTTAGCATATTAAAATGGTTTTACGTTAATTTACAGATTTATTTGAAACAAAGTCTACGAAAAATACAAAAAGAAAAACAAATTATAAAAAATAACTAATTTTTCTGATTACCATTATGTGTAAGACATTGTTGGCATTTTTTAGTAATTTTTCCTAACGCATTTTGCATAAAAATATTTCTGCCATTTAACTATTGGGATTTTGTTGCTTGAATGAAGCAGTCAAACATATCACATTTTTCAAAATCTGGATATGGTCGATTTCTAGCCAGTTTAAAATAATTGTAAGCCATTCACAAAAATGACAAGTAAAATGACAATGTTAATTCCACGCTTTTGTTTTGTAAATTTCACGACCTGCTGTTTGGTTATCAAATAATCAGTATGATATTATTTTTGTAACTTTTTAAGGTTTTTACTTTATTTATAAATCTTTTAATTATCATTTTAAAACAGATAAACTAAAAATCGTTCAACTAGTGTGTCTTGCAATTTTTAATTTATAATTACGTTGGAAATTTCCAGGTTCTGACTATAATTATTTTTTCAAATATTAAATAATTTTTTTTACCTTAAATCAAAAAAATATTAAAGTTTTATCATTTTAAGGTAATAATAGCATGGAACCAATCAAAGTAGTAATAAAAAAAATCCAGGTCCGTATTTAATTTTTTTATGATAAATACCATATCTCAAAAACTAAACAATATTTTTAAAAATTGACAACGTCATTATTTTGCTCTAAAAAAGATGCCATAGAAAGGTTTTTACAGAATAAAAATATCTTGCAAAATAAGCGAGATACAAGGAATTAATTAAAATGCAATTTTTTCAAAAACTCCCTGTATTAGCGAAACCACGGGGTATAGCAAAAATCTGATTACACCATTTTTTAAGGGCTCCAAAAAAGAGCACGGTAAGGTGCAATCAGAAAATCGATATCTTTAATAATAACCGAGTTTCCCATTTAATCCCATCGAAAATGGGACACGCTGTACATGTTTATAGAGTTTGCGTAGATGTTAAAATTGTGGTTACATACTTATATTGTTTACTTTACTTTACTTTTTTTAAATTTTGAAAAACTTATTTAAAGACAAATTGTACATTGAAAAGAATTAAAATTAAAACAATGTGATTTTGATATAATATAATTAATTTTTTTTAATTGTGGATTTATTTTTTACTTTAGAGAGGTGGTTACTATTAAGTTTTAGGATTTGCTTTGTCAATCTAATGTTATAACATTCAAACAATGTGTGTGATGTCTCAATACAAGAACAAAAAATCCTCAAGGGCACTTAACTCGACCAAGTCCTAAGAATTTATCGTTCCTGTATTGAGACACCACACATATGCATAGATAGAAGTTTTCCGAAAATTTATAGGTATGTTTTTGTCTGTGAAAAATGGGAAATAATTCATGTAAAACATGTAACTACGTGTATTTTTCTTTCCACACAAACTTACTCAAAAGGATATTTCTTAGACAGCATAAAATACAGAATGACTCCCATCGACCAAATATCCGCCTCCTTTCCATATTCTCCATAATCTCTGAATGTTGCACAAATAACTTCTGGAGCGACATATTTGTAGGTGCCACACATTGTTGTGAGATCGTCATTTTCAGCATTTTTGCTGAGACCAAAATCTGTGATCTTGAGCACCGTTTCCAAATCGTGGGATAAAAGGAGTAGATTTTCTGGCTACAAAAAAAAACAATTAAAAATAAATGATTTTGACCAAAATCTAATCACTGACTTACTTTTAAATCTCTATGAGAGAACCCCTCATTGTGTAAGTAACTGACTCCCAGAGCCATTTGATAAAAATAGAATTTGGCCAAGTCTTCTGAAAAATCAAAATCTTCATCTACAATTCTTGGGTACAGGTCTCCTCCTTCCATATACTCCAGGATTATGTAAACCACTTTTTCATCCTCAAGAATTTCTACCATCTTGATAATGGAGGGCTAAAATAAGCGAAATTAAAACTACATCAAAGTGTAATTAATTACATAAAAAGTTGTGTATTTTAATTTCTCCTTTAGATCATTTAAAAAAATGGAGATTTGACTCACAGATTTTGAAAATTTTTAGTATATTCTTTTTACCCATAAAACTGACGAAAAATCCCAAATTTCAAATTTTTAGCTCACACATATACTATACTATAGTAGTGTGAGCTATGGTGATCCTAATTTTTTCGAGAAAAAAAATGTTGCTCTGATTTCAAAATTTTTTATATATCTTTGTGCTTCAGATGATTTTGAAACTTTTTTGTTGCGCCGTCTGTCTGTCTGTCTGTCTGTCTGTCTGTCTGTCTGTCTGTCTGTCTGTCTGTCTGTCTGTCTGTCTGTCTGTCTGTCTGTCTGTCTGTCTGTCTGTCTGTCTGTCTGTCTGTCTGTCTGTCTGTCTGTCTGTCTGTCTGTCTGTCTGTCTGTCTGTCTGTCTGTCTGTCTGTCTGTCTGTCTGTCTGTCTGTCTGTCTGTCTGTCTGTCTGTCTGTCTGTCTGTCTGTCTGTCTGTCTGTCTGTCTGTAACGACCAACGCGCATAACTCAAAAACCGCTTGGCCGATTTTAATGAAATTTGGTACCTAGGCTGGGTCTTGGGTCGAGATGGTTCCATTTAAAAATGAACAAAATCCACCGAACACAAACCAAATAAAAGGGTGGGGGTAGATTTCAAAAATTAGAGTTTATGTGAAAATATGGCGTGTGTGATATCAAACGAAAGGTAATTGAGTCTGGAGTTAAACAAAATACATTTTAATTTATTTAAAAAAAGGGTGGGGGTATATTTCAAAAATTAGAGTTTAAGTGAAAATATGGCGTGCATGATATCAAACGAAAGATAATTGAGTCTGGAGTTTAACAAAATACATTATAGTTTTTGTTTTTTTTAAGGGTGGGGGTAGATTTCAAAAATTTAAGGTTAAGTCAAAACATGGCTTGTGTGGTATCAAACAAAAGGTAATTTAGTCTGGAGTTGAATAAAATATATTTCAGTTTTTAATTATATTAGCTCACACGTACACTATAACTATAGTACCTAGTGTGAGCTTAGGGGCCCATATATTGGCAGAGAATTTTGATTAGTATTTTTTCCAAAAAAAATTTGCCAATTTAGTGTATGTACTTAAAAAATATTAGATATCTCGAAAACTACTTACAGCTGGGTAGTGATATAGGGCTTGTTTAAAAGGTCTTTAAAATAGCTTTTAAATGAAGTATCACAAGTGTTTTTTTTTTAATAAAACATTTTTGGAAATAAACATTTGTTTTTTGATATCTCAAAAACTGTATTTTGTAACTTTTTTTCTTAATGTTTTGACAAGATCCTCATCAAATTTCACAGTAAAGAAATGATGGATTCATATTGAAAAAAATGTCATCAATAAAAATACTTAAAATAAAAATAATGCATAATAAAATTTCCTTCATAATATACAGAAAAAATACATTTTAGAAAAAAAATTATTTATTTTAACCATTGTGCCATAGCTTAAATAAAAATATTAAAAAAAAATTAATGAGTTTTTTTTTTTAAATAATAAAATGTTTCTTTTTAGTATTTTTTATGTTTTTTATAGTTTTCACCTAAATAATGTCTGTTTTGTGTATTTTATTAAGAAAATGATCCATTTTCCATGTAATTTTATTGTTAACATTTTTTTTTCAACATGAACCCATAATTTCTTTATTGTGAAATTTCATGAGGATCTTGCTAAAAGTTTAAGAAAAAATATATTAAAAAAAAAACATTAAAAACATTTACTTTTTTGAAAAATTTAAAAAACTTTTTTTTTAATTTTAACTTTTTTTTAATTAAAAATACATTATATGATATGTCATTTGAAAGGTTTTTCAAAAAAACTTTCAAATAAAGCCTATATGATGACATTTGTACAAGTTGTTTTTAACATATCCAAATTGGCAGTTTTTTTAATTTTCAAAAATTTATTTAAAAAAAAATACCAATTAAAAAAATTTTTAATTTGACATTTTTAATGCTTTTTTGGGTAGAATGAATGTGCCAAAAATGATGAAAATCAGTGAAATGGTCTACCAAATCTCTGGCTGATTTGATATCAAATAAATCTCTCTCCCCCACACCCTTTAAAAGGATCATACTTACATGATTGAGAGACTTAAGAATATTAATCTCATTCATAATTTTTGTGGGATGATTAATTTTGTCCATCTGGGAGGTATTTCTGGCAGATTTAACAATTTTTTTAATAGCATAGGGCTGGCATGTTTCTCTATCTTTGACCAGAAAGACTTCACCAGCTGCTCCTCTACCAATGGCCTTTACAAATGCGTATTTAGCTGATAGTTCAACTGGCAAAAGCCTATCTAACTCTTCTCCATCAGTTCGTTGAAAGAGATAAAACTTTTTTGGGGGCTGGAACAAACTTATTTGATCTCCAGTTTTGAGGATTCTCATTTGACCTTTATTAAGTCTATTATTATTTACATGTGTACCATTTTTACTACAATCTCTTATGTATATGAGATTGTCTTTTACATTTTTGAAAATTTCAAAATGTTTTTTAGAAATAGACTCAAAAATGTTGACATCCCTAGATCCCATAGTTTTCTTCGTAATTACGAGTGTGCAGCTTTCAGCACGACCAAAGGAAAAATTCTGACTCACAATATCTAAAAGACAACATACAATTTATGGATCGTTCATACTCGTCTTTTGTCTTGGTTTAGTCATATGTCTTGTCATAAGAAAGTTAAAACCACTGTTTCTTATGGGAGTGTTCATACAATGCTTTTGCTTTTGTTTTTGATTAGTCTTTGTCTTAAGAGTTGCCAACTTTCAATCCTTAGGACAATGACTAAGACAAGTGACAGACATCAGCTGATATTTGTTGTTTTTTTTTACAGGGCGTCCGAAGAGCGCAAGCGCGCGGCCGAATTTTTAAATTTACCGCCATTAATCATGTTTTTAACAGAAAATCTCAACATAACCTCAAAATTTTATTTGTTTTTTTGTTTCTTTTTCACTTTTGTTCTTTCGTGTCTGTGTTTCGTGCACAGATTAGGTTAAATAAGATTGTTTTGTGTAGAAAATGACTTTTGAAGAGGGCCTTTTTATTAAAATTGAATTTTTTTTTCAGTCGGTTATGACTAAGACTAATCAAAAACAAAAGATGAGTATGAACAGCCGATTTTGTTTAAGACAGCTAAGACTAATCAAAGGACAAAGACTAATCAAAAACAAAAGACTAAGACGAGTATGAACAATACTTTATAGTCTGTGAAAACTGAGATAATAAATATCATAAATTACAAAAAGAAAATCCTTACCTAGGCTGGGCCAGTACATTCTATTAGAAAGGAGACGGCCCCAGGGCTTCTGTAGCCCTTCGTCAGTGGAGCCCTGAGACAGCAAAGCCTCTTCACGAGGCGTCAAGGTTGCTGGGAGCTCTTCGTCCCCAGCCATTGTTAGATTTTGAGGGGCAATTTAAATTAGAATAAATTGCGAACGTGACGGACACCACAATAAATCCAAAAACTTACAAAATTCACTCAAAATAAAGGCACAAAACATAAAAACGTAAAAAGAGCCCCAAAAAATGTCTTCTCTACAGCAAAGTTTGGCATCCTTCTTTAACATCAAGTTTTAGTTCTTCTGTTCTTTTCTAACAAGCGGCAAATTTCATAAGGGCACTGATACGGTAATTAGCATCCTCTGTCAGTAACGTGTGTTAAACAAAGAAGCAAAGCATTCTACAAAGAAAGCTACTCCATCAGCTGATTTTACATTTTTATTTAACCTCACTTTTGACAAAATAATAAACAAATCAAAAAAGTACAAAAATTGCCATTTTAAACAAAAAAGGCCGGTTTTTAAAAATTTTAAAGGCATGGGAGAAAGCAGTTACCGAATGTTAAGTGAAACCAATTTGGCAAATAAAGAAACTAGTGATGAAATAAAAACTGAGCTAGAAGACAGCCAATTGTTCCCAGTAGACTTTGAGGGCCCCTTGCCAGGCGATCTTTTATCCATCAATCTCGAGGATACCGAAATGCAATTTGAAAACTCCATAATAAAATGTGAATCGACTTGTATTAAAAGAGATCTGCAATCTCTGGCTTGTTCTTATTGCAAGCGAAAGTTTGAAACTCGACAAGAGCTGGGAGATCACATTGTCAACTACCACAAAAAGTTTGTGTGTTGTCACTGTAGCAAGGCTTTTGCTAAAAAACAGCAACTGCAGATGCATGAAAAGGTAAGTCAGTAACAAGAAGCTTGGATTGATATTTTTATAAATATAATTAAATTTATGTTTGGGTCATTTCATATTGAATCAACCAAACAAAATGACTGAACATTTCAGCATTTTTTATAATTTTTTTCTATACACAAAAGGGATTAAAAATCCCAAATTTATAAAAAAAAAAATTGAAATTAAATTTTGAAAATCAACAAAAAACTTCAATTTTGGCAAAAAAATTAACATATCTTGAGAATTACTTACAACATAGTAGTGATATAGGGCTTATTTAAAAGGCCTTTAAAATACCTTTTGAATGAGGTATCATATGATTATTTCTTCTAATAAAAGACAAAAAAAATGTTTTTTAAATTGTCTAAAAATTATTTAATAATTAAAAAAATATATTTTCTTAATGTTTTACCAAAATTCTCACCAAATTTCATGTTAAATAAAAAAATTTTAACAAAAATACATAGGAAAATAATCATTTTCTTGAAAAAATTTACAAAACAGACATTTTAGAGAGAAAATAAAAATGAAAGATTCCAATCATTCTGATAAATAAGCATAAAAACATAAAAGAAAATGTTTTTTATAAAGAAACAAAAGACCTTATTAATAATCTGGTGTCAGTAGTTTTTGAGATATCTTAATTTTTCTTGGACCATGTGTGAGCCAAATTGGCAATATGTGTAGAATAATGTTTAAAAATTATTAAAATCAGTGAGACAGTCAGTTAATAGAAGCAGAATCTTAAATTTATTCATTGTTCCTTATTTTTAATTATTTTTTTTTTTTAGATTCACAGTAACGAGAGGAATTTCAAATGTAACAAATGTCCAAAAGGCTTTAAAACAAAACAACAGTTAAGCAATCATGAAAAGACCCACAACCCAGACAGGCCCTTCTCCTGTAAATCCTGTTCAAAGTCATTCAAAATGGTGCAACACTTGCAGTCACATGAGGCAACCCACTTAGATGTTCGCCCATTTTCATGTGCATTGTGTAACAAATCTTTTAAACTCAAACACCAACTGCAAACACACATGGCATCACATGAAGAATTCCGACCACATCAATGTGTTTCATGTAAGAAAGCTTTTAAACTTCGCCAACAACTTATTAGCCATGAAAAAACACATCTGGCTGTAAAACCCTACCAATGCTCACTTTGTGAAAGAAGTTTTACCCTGAAACAACATCTAAGAGTGCATAATTTTAAGCATACAGGTAGTAGGCCTTATTTATGTAATTTGTGTGGGAAAAGTTACATTACAAAACAAAACTTGGCACATCATTTAAAGAAGCATCCACAAGAGGCGACAAATGACACTTTTTCTGTTTTCTCTTATCTGTGATTTTATTTTGTGACGATTACATTAGGGAAATTTAAAGAAGCATCCACAAGAGATGACATTTGACACTTATTAAGTAAGTATCTATAAATTTGACTATATACTACTTAACTATTTATTCTTATCTGTGATTTTA
Source organism: Aspidapion aeneum (assembly GCA_963576565.1). Taxonomy (NCBI): domain Eukaryota; kingdom Metazoa; phylum Arthropoda; class Insecta; order Coleoptera; family Brentidae; genus Aspidapion; species Aspidapion aeneum. The sequence goes on from OY755044.1 coordinate 414,633, forward strand.
TTTTGTAACTATTATACTAGGGAGATATTTTGTAATTTTTTTGTTAAATTAAAGACTAAAACATACAGTTTGCTGTTTTTGCTATTTATACAAATTATAACAGCATAAAAACTTTCTGGGCCAACACAAAACTACTCTAAAAACTAACTATATAAATTTAAAACCATATTTACAATTGAGAAACAAATTACAGTAATGAAAATAGTCAAACGTTTGCAGTCTCACAAAGTAACCCACTTAGATGTTCTTCCCTTTTCATGTGCTTTGTGTAACAAATCTTTTAAACTCAAACACCAACTGCAAACACACATGGCATCACATGAAGAATTCCGACCACATCAATGTGTTTCATGTAAGAAAGCTTTTAAACTTCGCCAACAACTTATTAGCCATGAAAAAACACATCTGGCTGTAAAACCCTACCAATGCTCGCTTTGTGAAAGAAGTTTTACTCTGAAACAACATCTAAGAGTGCATAGTTTTAAGCACACAGGTAGTAGGCCATATTTATGTAACTTGTGTGGAAAAAGCTACATTACAAAACAAAACTTGGCACATCATTTAAAGAAGCATCCACAAGAGGCGACAAATGACACTTTTTCTGTTTTCTCTTATCTGTGATTTTATTTTGTGACTATTACACTAGGGACATTTAAAGAAGCATCCACAAGAAACGACATTTGACACTTATTGAGTAAGTATCTATAAATTTTACTATATACTACTTAACTATTTATTCTTATCTGTGATTTTATTTTGTAACTATTATACTAGGGAGATATTTTGTAATTTTTTTGTTAAATTAAAGACTAAAACATTTGGTTTGATGTTTTTGCTATATATACGAATTATAACTGCATAAAAACTTTTTGGACAAACACAAAACTACTCTAAAAAGCTAACTATATAAATTTAAAACCATATTTACAATTGAGAAACAAATTACAGCAATGAAAATGGTCAAACATTTGCAGTCTCACAAAGTAACCCACTTAGATGTTCTTCCCTTTTCATGTGCTTTGTGTAACAAATCTTTTAAACTCAAACACCAACTGCAAACACATATGGCATCACATGAAGAATTTCGACCTCATCAATGTGTTTCATGTAAGAAAGCTTTTAAACTTCGCCAACAACTTATTAGCCATGAAAAAACATATCTGGCTGTAAAACCCTATCAATGCTCGCTTTGTGAAAGAAGTTTTACTACTAAAACAACATCTAAGATTGCATAATTTTAAGCACACAGGCAGTAGGCCTTATTTATGTAATTTGTGTGGGAAAAGTTACATTACAAAACAAAACTTGGCACATCATTTAAAGAAGCATCCACAAGAGGCGACAAATGACACTTTTTCTGTTTTTTCTTATCTGTGATTTTATTTTGTGACTATTATACTAGGGAAATTTAAAGAAGCATCCACAAGAGATGACATTTGACACTTATTGAGTAAGTATCTATAAATTTTACTATATACTACCTAACTATTTATTCTTATCTGTGATTTTATTTTGTAACTATTATACTAGGGAGATATTTTATAATTTTTTTGTTAAATTAAACACTAAAATATTTGGTTTGATGTTTTTGCTATATATACCAATTATAACAGCATAAAAACTTTTTGGACAAACACAAAACTACTCTAAAAAGCTAACTATATAAATTTAAAACTATATTTACAATTGGGAAACAAATTACAGCAATGAAAATGGTCAAACGTTTGCAGTCTCACAAAGTAACCCACTTAGATGTTCTTCCCTTTTCATGTGCTTTGTGTAACAAATCTTTTAAACTCAAACACCAACTGCAAACACACATGGCATCACATGATGAATTTCGACCTCATCAATGTGTTTCATGTAAGAAAGCTTTTAAACTTCGCCAACAACTTATTAGCCATGAAAAAACACATCTGGCTGTAAAACCCTACCAATGCTCGCTTTGTGAAAGAAGTTTTACCCTAAAACAAGATCTAAGAGTGCATAGTTTTAAGCACACAGGTAGTAGGCCATATTTATGTAATTTGTGTGGGAAAAGTTATATTACAAAACAAAACTTGGCACATCATTTAAAGAAGCATCCACAAGAGGCGACAAATGACACTTTTTCTGTTTTCTCTTATCTGTGATTTTATTTTGTGACTATTATACTAAGGAAATTTAAAGAAGCATCCACAAGAGATGACATTTGACACTTATTAAGTAAGTATCTATAAATTTTACTATGTACTACCTAACTATATATGCTTATCTGTGATTTTATTTTGTGACTTTTATACTAGGGAAGTTTTTTATTATTTTTTTGTTAAATTAAACACTAGAACATTTCGTTTAATGATTTTACTATATATACAAATTATCACAGCAGAAAGTCTTTTTGGACAAACACAAAACAACACTCTAAAAAGCTACGTATATAAATTTAAAACCATATTTACAATATTGAGAAAAAAAATTACATCAATGAAAATTTTTGGTGTAAGCAGCCTAATAATAGTAGAACCGTAAAACTAAAACAATATATAGACTCTTAAATCTAAACACTTTTACAATATTCATGTATAAAATAATCGATATAATATAATTGAGAAAATTAAATTTACACACTATGGGTATACATTGTTCCTACTTAAAAATCATTGTAAAAAATCAAATATAAAGTACCTATTATTTATCTATCATCTAGATTTTAATCTGATTCCAGATCTCCTAAATAAGACTAAAAAAAACTCACCTATTTAATCAATTTTCTTCATCATATCATCATATTTTTTATCTTGCATTTTATGTTCATCTTCATCACGAGAAATGTCTTGAGTATCTTGAATTTTTGGCGCCAATAACTGTTGCAAAATTACCATGGCAAATATTAATGTCAAAATAAAATTTAGTCTATAAACAGATATACTGGCGTAGGTGAGACTTATCACTATCAAAAACATAATAGTGGTGCTTAGTTTTGAAAAACCTTTCCTAAAAAACAAAAAAAGTTTTAAATAACACAGAGAATTTAGTGCGAGGGGTCATCGGCACCCTAAAATTTTGTACAGCGTTGGGTCCTGTCGTGTACTGTTGGGTCCTGTTGAGTACTGTTGGGTACTGTCGTGTACTGTCGAGTACTGTTGGGTCCTGTCGAGTACTGTTGAGTCCTGTTGAGTACTGTCGTGTACTGTTGAGTCCTGTCGTGTAGTGTCAGTGGCGCACCCAAGAATGTGTCTTGGGGGGGCTACGAAGCGCGCCCTCAAAAAACTTGCAACCAAAAAAAAAAAAACAGGTCATCATGTCTTTTCGCAACTACGCCACTACTTGGGGTTGGGGGGGGGGGGGCCCGAAGCCTCCTGATGTCAAATTTTAAGGTATTTTTCATGTTTTATCATCAAATATGTAGAAAATATATTAAAAAAATCTAAGGCTTGCGCCCATGGTAATGTCGAGTACTGTCGAGTACTGTTGGGTCCTGTCGAGTACTGTCGAGTACTGTTGGGTCCTGTTGAGTACTGTTGGGTACTGTCGAGTACTGTTGGGTCCTGTTGAGTACTGTTGGGTCCTGTTGAGTACTGTTGGGTACTGTCGAGTACTGTTGGGTCCTGTTGAGTACTGTTGGGTACTGTCGAGTACTGTTGGGTCGTGTCGTGGTACTGTCGTCCTATTGTGAAATTTGTACAGTACTGTTGAAAGCTGATGACCCCTCGATTTAGTGTCATAAGGGCAATAAATAAAACAAAAGTAAGGGATGTCAGACGCCCTCCGCCCTCCACGTTGGGGGCGAGGTAGGCAGTCAGTTATACTACATTATTGGATTGTTATCGGAGCTATAACAGTATGCGAAATTTAAAGTCAATCGGATACGTGGAAGTCAGTTGAAATTAATCAGAAAAACTTGACATTAGATCATCCATTTTGAATCCGCCATATTGAATTTGTGTAATCTGATAAAAAATTCGTAATCCTCATCCTCAAAAACCCCCAGATACCAATTTTGGTGAACATCCCACAAACTAAAATTTTACCCCCTCTCCGCCCTTCATGTTAGGGGTGAGGTAGGCAGTCAGTGATACCACATTATTGGATTGTCATCGAAACTATAACAGTACGCGAAATTTGAAGTCAATTGGATACGTGGAAGTCAGTTGAAAGTAATCAGAAAAACTTGACATTAAATCGTCCATTTTGAATCCGCCATATTGAATTTTTGTAATCTGATCAAAAATTCGTAATCTTCATTCTCAAAAACCCCCAGACACCAATTTTGGTGGAAATCCGACAAACTAAAATTTTACCCCCTCTCCACCCTCCACGTTGGGGGCGAGGTAGGCTGTCAGTGATAACACATTATTGGATTGTCATCGGAACTATAACAGTATGCAAAATTTGAAGTCAATCGGATACGTGGAAGTCAGTTGAAAGTAATCAGAAAAACTTGACATTAAATCGTCCATTTTGAATCCGCCATATTGAATTTTTGTAATCTGATAAAAAATTCGTAATCCTCATCCTCAAAAACCCCCAGATACCAATTTTGGTGGACATCCCACAAACTAAAATTTTACCCCCTCTCCACCCTCCACGTTGGGGGCGAGGCAGGCAGTCAGTGATAACACATTATTGGATTGTCATCGGAACTATAACAGTATGCGAAATTTGAAGTCAATCGGATACGTGGAAGTCAGTTGAAATTAATCAGAAAAACTTGACATTAAATCGTCCATTTTGAATCCGCCATATTGAATTTTGGTAATCTGATAAAAAATTCGTAATTCTTATCCTCAAAAACCCCCAGATACCAATTTTGGTGGACATCCCACAAACTAAAATTTTACCCCCTCTCCGCCCTTCATGTTAGGGGTGAGGTAGGCAGTCAGTGATACCACATTATTGGATTGTCATCGGAACTATAACAGTATGCGAAATTTGAAGTCAATCGGATACGTGGAAGTCAGTTGAAATTAATCAGAAAAACTTGACATTAAATCGTTCATTTTGAATCCGCCATATTGAATTTTCGTAATCTGATCAAAAATTCGTAATCCTCATCCTCAAAAACCCCCAGATACCAATTTTGGTGGACATCCCACAAACTAAAATTTTACCCCCTCTCCACCCTCCACGTTGGGGGCGAGGCAGGCAGTCAGTGATAACACATTATTGGATTGTCATCGGAACTATAACAGTATGCGAAATTTGAAGTCAATCGGATACGTGGAAGTCAGTTGAAATTAATCAGAAAAACTTGACATTAAATCGTCCATTTTGAATCCGCCATATTGAATTTTGATAATCTGATAAAAAATTCGTAATTCTTATCCTCAAAAACCCCCAGATACCAATTTTGGTGGACATCCCACAAACTAAAATTTTACCCCCTCTCCGCCCTTCATGTTAGGGGTGAGGTAGGCAGTCAGTGATACCACATTATTGGATTGTCATCGGAACTATAACAGTATGCGAAATTTGAAGTCAATCGGATACGTGGAAGTCAGTTGAAATTAATCAGAAAAACTTGACATTAAATCGTTCATTTTGAATCCGCCATATTGAATTTTCGTAATCTGATCAAAAATTCGTAATCCTCATCCTCAAAAACCCCCAGATACCAATTTTGGTGGACATCCCACAAACTAAAATTTTACCCCCTCTCCACCCTCCACGTTGGGGGCGAGGCAGGCAGTCAGTGATAACACATTATTGGATTGTCATCGGAACTATAACAGTATGCGAAATTTGAAGTCAATCGGATACGTGGAAGTCAGTTGAAATTAATCAGAAAAACTTGACATTAAATCGTCCATTTTGAATCCGCCATATTGAATTTTTGTAATCTGATCAAAAATTCGTAATCCTCATCCTCAAAAACCCCCAGACACCAATTTTGGTGGAAATCCGACACACTAAAATTTTACCCCCTCTCCACCCTCCACGTTGGGGGCGAGGTAGGCAGTCAGTGATAACACATTATTGGATTGTCATCGGAACTATAACAGTATGCAAAATTTGAAGTCAATCGGATCCGTGGAAGTCAGTTGAAATTAATCAGAAAAACTCGTCATGAAATCGTCCATTTTGAATCCGCCATATTGAACTTTTGTAATCTGATAAAAAATTCGTAAGCCTCATCCTCAAAAACCCCCAGATACCAATTTTGGTGGAAATCCGACAAACTAAAATTTTACCTCCTCTCCACCCTCCACGTTGGGGGCGAGGTAGGCAGTCAGTGATACCCCATTATTGGATTGTCATCGGAATTATAACAGTATGCGAAATTTGAAGTCAATCGGATACGTGGAAGTCAGTTGAAAGTAATCAGAAAAACTCGTCATAAAATCGTCCATTTTGAATCCGCCATATTGAATTTTTGTAATCTGATAAAAAATTCGTAAGCCTCATCCTCAAAAACCCCCAGACACCAATTTTGGTGGAAATCCGACAAACTAAAATTTTACCCCCTCTCCACCCTCCACGTTGGAGGCGAGGTAGGCAATCAGTGATAACACATTATTGGATTGTCATCGGAACTATAACAGTATGCGAAATTTGAAGTCAATCGAATATGTGAAAGTCAGTTGAAATTAATCAGAAAAACTTGACATTAAATCGTCCATTTTGAATCCGCCATATTGAATTTTTGTAATCTGATAAAAAATTCGTAATCCTCATCCTCAAAAACCCCCAGACACCAATTTTGGTGGAAATCCGACAAACTAAAATTTTACACCCTCTCCACCCTCCACATTGGGGGTGAGGTAGGCAGTCAGTGATACCACATTATTGGATTGTCATCAAAACTATAACGGTATGCGAAATTTGAAGTCAATCGGATACGTGGAAGTCAGTTGAAATTAATCAGAAAAACTTGACATTAAATCGTCCATTTTGAATCCACCATATTAAATTTTTGTAATCTGATAAAAAATTCGTAATCCTCATCCTCAAAAACCCCCAGATACCAATTTTGGTTGAAATCGGACAAACTAAAGTTTTACCCCCTCTCCACCCCCCCACATTAGGGAGGAGGTAGGTACCCTGTGAAACCATATTATTGTATTGTCATCGGAACTAAGACGCTATGCGAAATTTGAAGTCAATCGGATGTTTGGAAGTTCTTCAAAAATGAGTTGCAAGATTTGATTACATACATACATACATACATAAAGGTGAAGTTAAATAAAAGCTTGTAAAAAAAACTGCTTTTTACATACCTATTTGTTTTTGGAAGATCCATATGCCACAAAGGAACAGCACACAAACTTAACACCAAACCTGATATAAATGATGTATCAGGACTCAGGACTTTGCTGTACCTACAAAATAGAAAATCGGTATTAGGAAAAAATAATTCGACTTAAAAAAAGGAGATAACTTACGGAAAATTGTGTGCCCACGTTAGTACTGCTGGTAAATTTAATGCAGTAATCATGCACCAAATAAAAAACAGACTAGAGTGAAAAAATATTGGATTAAAATTTGTTTCGATATTTGTTAAAATGCCACCTTCATTTTGTTGATTCCTTTGTTTAGTTATTTTGAGAGATTGTGTATCTCTTTGTTCATATTTATTATCATTGTTTTTATTTTCTAACTGTTCACCTTGTTCACTATTTTGAATTTTATTTATACTTTCTTTATCATCTCTTATCTCTTTTTCAGATCCAGAATTTTGTTCACAGTTTTCGTCATTGTTTTCTGATTCTTCTTTGTCTTGGTCATTTTCTTGTTCACTGTTTTGATCATCTTCTATACTTTCTATGTCAGTCTTGTGAGCTTCTTTATTAGATTTATTTTTTGTTTCGTCGGAATTTTTTATTTCATCTTCATTCTCTGTTTTGTTCTCTATGGCTTTTATATGTGAGATATTTTGTTCATTATTTTCACCAGACCTTTTGGACAGAGATTTTTTAATTTTTCTCGCAATGGTTTTAACAACGAGCCAAACTACTTCTTCTACATAGTCTTGTGACATTTGGGTGAGCTACAATACACAAAAAATTATAACACTTGCAAAGTAAATCAATTTACGGTGCTAACCTTAAGAAAATAGAACACCATCCCTACACATAAAGCCAAGCCTCCACAAGTGCTCAAACATAGAAAAATAAGCACCCCTGCCACAATAATAGGGACTTTTTGCAGAAATGACATGAAATAGTCGGAAAATTGCATTGTGAATGTCACTGATTTGGCCAGAAGCCTAAAAAAAGACAATTCATTAAACACTTAATTAAGGTTAAGAATTATAAAAACTAGGCAGTTAAAAAAAGTTTAAACTTTTATTGTTGATATATATATATATATATATATATATATATATATATATATATATATATATATATATATATATATATCGGTTATAACGACATTGAAGCGTGGTTATAGAGAAAAAAGGTAACAAAATGGGTTATATTATAGAATTCCGATATCGTTATAAGCGATCTTCAGTGTATAACATTTTTGACATTTGCACTGATTATAGAACTACTGTTAAACATTGCGTTTAAAGAGATTGATACCCTTTACCAAGAATAGAAGAAATTTTAAACAAAATAAAGTTTTTGATCTTTATATAAGGATGATTCTACAAAAATGGTGCTGTGGAGTGGGAATGCATATTTTTCATACACAGACTGCAAATGAAGCATAGTTTTAGTTATATGATTTAAAACGAAATGTTTTCTTTATGGAGCATTTGAGTTTAATGTATAAAAAAAATTGCAAGTTTATAATTTTTTTTATTACAAAGCAAATACCTCATTCCTCTGGTGTAGTCCCAAACCAAATATTAAAAACTTAAATTGAAAAAAATATCCTCATAAATAATATTTAACCAAGTCTTAACTATTTATCAAAAAATTGATAAAACTTAAGTTTGCAGTCATATTTTTGAAAATCCGAATTTACATCTTCTCCGGAAAATTTTACAATTTTAAACGTGCTCCATTTTTAATAACACAATATTTGTGAATACCACCGGTTAATTTCTAGAGACAGAGACGGCCCTGGATATCTAATTTATTTGTGAGGGTGACAAGTTGTGACAGATAATGTCAACTTTAGTTTGGTTTAAGTTATAGATCTTTTTATTTTCGGCAGAAAATTAGTTTTTTTCGGAAAAATCAAAAAGGAACGCTTTAATTATCATTCCTCTGGTAAGCAAATATTCGACTGATATCAATAGTATAATTTTTGTTGTTGATTGTTTTAAAATTATAAGTATAGGAACTTTGTTTATATAAAACTTAAGTTAAGTAGTCTAAATAGATTTTGATTTAAATTGGAAAACCATTAACAAAACTCATTCCTCTGGTACTCATTCCTCTGGCATTTTTATGCAAATAATTCCTAAAATTCGGGAAAATAAATGTTTCTTAGCTTACACCTAATTAGTTACATAAATTTAAAAAAACAAAATTATTTACTGTGCTGTACTGTTATTTAAAGGCAATGACCAAAAATGATATCCATATAGCCCACTTTTGGTAGAATTATCTATAAATAGAACAGCCTTTTTTTAAAATTTAGCCTGTTATTTTTGAATGAGCTAAAATTTAAAACTTACTTGAGAGCCAATTTGTGAACTGTAGATTCTAACGCAAACAGAGAAACACTGTAAATGCTGACCAGAAGAAAAACTATAACGTTTGCAACAATAAACATAACATGTAATATTAAAAAGTCCATCAAATCGTTTTGTCCATGTGGCAATTCATGAGTATCTGCTTGAGGTAAAATGTACTTGAAAAAAGGCATACTAAAATAGTTAAAAAATATGTCAAAATATATTTTTTTAACTTAAAATATTTTGTCTTACCTCGGAGCAAGAATAGCTATTGAATAAACCAGTAAGAAGTTCCAATATAGTGGTCTTAAAGTATTTCCAAGAGCAGTAAAGAAGATAGGACACTTTTGAGTTTGTTCAAGAACTTCGAGTTGATATCTAAAGGCTTGCAGGAAGATCACAGCTACGTCTGTTATGAGAAACGGATAGTAATATCTTGACAGTTGTCCAAAAGTTTTGATCAGATCAGGCCATACCCTGAAAATAAAATACGCCCAGTCAAACATCGATTTTTAAAAATTATTTTTTGTTTGAAACTCGTAGACAATGATTGTGTAGAAATAAAATTTCGGACGTCCATTGTCTTTATTTATTTTTTTTAAAACACGACGTTTCGGTTAGTAAGTATCTCTAACCGTTATCAAGTGTAAACTAAACAATCTAGTCTCTAGGCTACTACTTATACTACTTGGTGTGCAGTCAGGTGTGATGGCCCGGTTGGTGGGTACTTTTTAGATGTTCATTTACTCTAACCTGAAGAGGGCGTTTCGTTTCACCTACATATGATTTACCACACTCACACGGGATTTGGTAAATACATTCCTTATTATTTGAGGGATTGTCTGGTTTTGTTTTAGTTACAAAACTTCTTATCGTATTTCCCGAAGAAAATACTGTTTTTATATTATAGTGTTTAGCTATTCGTCTTATGTTTTCTGAAATCCCTTGAACATATGGAATGTTAATAACACCTAACGGATTATTATTTTGAGAATTTGGTACATTTAGTTTGTTTTTAATTTTAAATATCGTTGAGTTTATTAATTTCTCGGAATAACCATTCTGTTGTAGTCCTTTTTAATGTTGTTAATTTCTGTGGTTAATTCTTCATTATTACTACAAATATTTACGGCTCTTAAATACAAACTTCTTATAACTCCTTGTTTTGTTGCAACAGAATGATTAGACTTAAAATTTAGGTACTGTCCCGTGTGTGTAGGTTTCCTATATACAGTGGTTTGAATGTTTCTGTCTAATCGTTTGACAAGAACATCCAAAAAAGGTAAGGCCGAATCTTTTTCAATTTCCATGGTGCACTTGATTGTTGGTCTAATACCGTTTAAATGGTGTAGAAAAATTTTTTTTTTAAATTATATTGCACCATCACCTTGAAGAATCTGGGGTTTTCGCTCACACACACTTGATATTTTCGAGTAATTTTGTACTTGAAGATAGGCCAGATCAGTGGATCATCCTGTCAAATGATGTGAGACTATTACTTCATTAGAAAAAATTAAAAAGGTCCTTCTATGGGGGATAGCGGAAAACTAACCTCCCTTTGCGAGTCTCAAATTTCAAAACAAGATTTTTGGTAAATACTTTTTTATTTCTCAAAATTTCTTATTAGTGTAAATCGCCTGTTTGTAGGATGTTTAAAGTCTAATGCAAATCTTAAACTAAATATGAGGAGTAACTTATCAAAACTCGTCCCTCAAGAATACTTTTTCAAGAAAGGCAAAAAACTTTTATCTGCTATACCTCATTACATAGTGGCCGTTCGGTTGTGCTATTAGCGCATTGGTATGTTGAGTGTGTATTCATAAGAACATACAGTTACAGTAAATCCAAATTCATATCTAACTCAATTTTGTCCCAAAGTGGACATTATACGTTTTGATAAGTTGCTCCTCATATTATCTAACACTTTTGGTTTCTGAGATGTAACAAAAAGTTATATTTTAGCTCACACATATACTATACTATAGTAGTGTGAGCTATGGTAATCCTAATTTTTTCGAGAAAAAAAAAAGTTGCTCCGATTTCAAAAATGTTTATATATCTTTGCGTTTCAGATGATTTTGAAACGTTTTTGTTGCGCCGTCTGTCTGTCTGTCTGTAACGACCAACGCGAATAACTAAAAAACCGCTTGGCCGATTTCAATGAAATTTGATACCTAGGCTGGGTCTTGGGTCGAGATGGTCCCATTTAAAAATGAACAAAATCCACTAAACACAAACCAAATAAAAGGGTGGGGATAGAATTCAAAAATTAGAGAGAAAATATGGCGTGTGTGATATCAAACGAAAGGTAATTGAGTCTGGAGTTAAACACAATACATTTTAATTTATTTTAAAAAAAGGGTGGGGGTATATTTAAAAAATTAGAGTTTAAGTGAAAATATGGCGTGTGTGATATCAAACGAAAGGTAATTGAGTCCGGAGTTTAACAAAATACATTTTAGTTTTTTTAAGGGTGGGGGTAGATTTCAAAAATTTGAGTTTAAGTCAAAACATGGCTTGTGTGGTATCAAACAAAAGGTAATTTAGTCTGGAGTTAAATAAAATATATTTCAATTTTTAGTTATATTAGCTCACACGTACACTATAACTATAGTACCTAGTGTGAACTTAGGGGCCCATATATTGGCAGAGTATTTTCTTATGGAATTACCTTTTTTTTTTATTTGAGTTTGAAAATCAGCTTAAATTTGTTTTTAAAACAATGAATCATACTAGATGTCTTATTATTGTTTATTTTTTATATTGTTATATTTTCCTTACAAAGTTTTTTTTGAGGTAACGCCCAAAATGTGTTATTTGTGTGTATTTTGACCTATCTTAGCAATATCGTCGTGATGTCTGTCTGTCTGTGTATGTATTATTTCTGTCTGTAACACGATAGCTCCTAAACCGCTAAACCGATTGTCATCAAATTTTCAGTTAAAATAGTGTTCGACACTCTAACCAGGTGATTAGATTTTGAACAAAATCCATTATTGCTGACAGTTTTTTGACAATTGAAAAGTTTTAAAAATTCTAACTTTTTAACAGAGCATCGTATCAGTATGCGGTTTTTAGAATATAGTAGACTACATTTTGCTCAATAATTTGTGTTATAACCAAAAACTTCGTAGAGGCATTAGTTTCCGAGATATGTACAAGAAAGTGTTTTCAAGGCTGATTATCATAGCTTCACTTGTGCTAATAGGCTAGCTAGGAAGGTATCTGTCATGGATCCATTTATTAGCTCACACATATACTATACTATAGTAGTGTGAGCTATGGTGATCCTAAGTTGCTCCGATTTCAAAATTTTGATATATCTTTGCGTTTCAGATGATTTTGAAACTTTTTTGGCGCGTCGTCTGTCTGTCTGTCTGTATGTCTGTCTGTAACGACCAACGCGCATAACTCAAAAACCGCTTGGCCGATTTTAATGAAATTTGGTACCTAGGCTGGGTCTTGGGTCGAGATGGTCTCATTTAAAAATGAACAAAATCCATCAAACACAAGCTAAATAAAAGGGTGGGGGAAGATTTGAAAAATTAGAGTTTATGTAAAAATATGGCGTGTGTGATATCAAACGAAAGGAAATTGAGTATGGAGTTAAAAAAAATATATTTTAGTTTTTTTTTCTTCAAAAAGGGTGGGGGTAGATTTCAAAATTTAGAGTTTACGTGAAAATATGGCGTGTGTGATATCAAACGAAAGGTAATTGAGTCTGCAGTTAAAAAAAATACATTTTAATTTATTTAAAAAAAAAGGGTGGGGGTATATTTTAAAAATTAGAGTTTAAGTGAAAATATGGCGTGTGTGATATCAAACGAAAGGTAATTGAGTCCGGAGTTTAACAAAATACATTTTAGTTTTTGTTTTTTTAAGGGTGGGGGTAGATTTCAAAAATTTGAGTTTAAGTCAATACATGGCTTGTGTGGTATCAAACAAAAGGTAATTTAGTCTGGAGTTGATTAAGATATATTTCAGTTTTTAGTTTTATTAGCTCGCATGTACACTATAACTATAGTACCTAGTGTGAGCTTAGGGGCCCATATATTGGCAGAGTATTTTTTTATAATGTTTCAAATTTTTAATAAAAACTGCGCCTAAAAAATATATGATAAAAAATTAAGGAAATATGGATAATATATGTACAAACGCTAATATTTTAAAAATCTGACTTACCTTACTCTGTAGGTACAAGCTGGATCTAAAGAAAGTCTCAACACTGGTGAAGAAGCATTTGAGGGTTTCGCACTTTGTAGCCTTATGGAAAACGGTTCATTTACGCTATGCCTAAAAGATTATCTGTATAAGTAACATTATACAGCGTTGTTCATAGTTAGGTCGGCACTATTTCGCCAACTTCGTTGATTTTAGAGCAATAGGATGTTTTTAAAAAATGTTAGAAAAAGGAATGCATGGATAAGAAATAAAACAAAAGTAAGGGATGTCAGAGGAGAAGTAGCAAAATTAAAATGGTAATTTGCCGGTCATAATATCAGACAGAAAGAAGATCGACGGAACAAATGTATTGTAACCTGGAGACCTTGGAAAAAATAAAAGAAGTAGGGGAAGACCCCAAATGGGGTGACCAGACGATTTGAATAGACATGCAGGAGCTAGATGGATGAACACGGCGACAGGCAGAGAAGAATGGAAGATATTGGGGAAGGCTATGTCCAAAGATGGATCGAAGAAGGCTAGATAGATAGATAGATTAATTTCTAGTTAGTATTCAAGTCTTTAGTGAATTCCTTTTGGGGTTTATTGATACTTTATGATGAAATTATTAATTAAAGAATTATTAAATTTTAATATTTTTTTAAAGTAAAATTTTGTGCACGTTTGGAGGAACCGAGCAATGGCTTTCCACCTACATTGTATGCAGGTCACTGTACAAAACATAGAATTTTGGCAACCCTGTAAAAAACATACGTTTCATAATGATGTATTCTCTGATTGGCCCAAGGTGTCATAAGAGTGAGTACCGCGTGGTGGTACTTGTTGGTACATTGCAACACGTCTAAGGAGACTCCATAAACTTGAACAATATTATTCAGATTGCTGAGCTCCAAGTCCAAGATTAAAGCTTTGGTTGGTGTTTCCTGGACTAAGATAGTCTTACCAAACCAATTTGGTAAAGTTACTTTTTTTCTTTCGTTTGTTCGATACAGGTCTACATGATAAAAGAGCTAAAAATAAATAAAAATTACATTAGTATATATATATATATATATATATATATAGTATATATATATATATATATATATATATATATATATATATATATATATATATATATTTATATACAGTGTGTCCACGTAAGTTGGCGGCATATTGGAAACTTTTTTATTATTAGTTTTACGAAAAAAAGTTATTCTTCATAAAAAGTTCTGCATGGTCCAAAACCTAAAATGCAACCAGCAGATGTAAAATTTTTTCAGTCATATTACGAGGTTTGTCAAAAAATGTGATTTTTGCTCCAGAGTAAAGAACCTTTCTTTTTGACAATATCGAAAATTGTTATAAAGAAACGATTATTAGAATTAAAAATAGCTTTCAAATATTCAACATTGTTTATTTACATTAAAAAAATATTTTTTTCTACATTTTCTCTGCGATTACGTTGGAAATTTAAGTTTGCACATTAATGCATAATTAATCTAGGATGCACTGGCATTTTTTAAAACTGATAATTAAAGTAGGCTTTGCGAACTGTCTAAATATCGAAAATTCGAAGAAACGTCAACAATCGTATTTCAAAAAGTGCCACGGTATAAACACTTTTTTAGGCAGTGTTTTTCAAAATTTTTAGAGATCCGTATTGTACAGTTTTATGTTTGACAGACGTATTTGTTTGTTACAAACTAGTGATTAAGCAACTTAAAGGTTATCAGTGTTCGATAAATATTAAGAGATAATTGTTTTTAAAAGTTTATTTATAATTGTTTAATCAAATTTATAATTAATAAATGCAATGCATTAATGTGCAAACTTAATCGCAGAGAAAATGAAGAAAAAAATATTTTTTTAATGTAAATAAACAATATTGAATATTTGAAAGCTATTTTTAATTCTAAACATCTTTTCTTTATAACAATTTTCGATATTGTCAAAAAAAAAAGTACTTTACTCTGGAGCAAAAATCACATTTTTTGACAAACCTCGTAATATGACTGAAAAAATTTAACATCTGATGGTTGCATTTTAGGTTTTGGACCATGCAGAACTTTTTATGAAGAATAACTTTTTTTCATAAAGCTAATAATAAAAAAGTTTCCCATATGCCGCCAATTTACGTGGACACACTGTATATATATATATATATATATATATATATATATATATATATATATTATATATATATATTATACTATATATATATATATATATATATATATATATATATTTATCGGTTTCACAACGTTCTACGTCTTCCGATACCCAATCTCCACTCGTTTCTGTTTGCCCATAATTCATCATCTAGGCCTCTTATTCTTATTTCACTGTCTATTCCTTCTCTCCAGCTTCTCCTTGGCCGTCCTCGTTTTCTTCGGCCAGTTGGTTTCCATTGTAGTATTTGTTTAGGTAGTCTTTCATCATTAATTCTTTGTACATGTCCGTACCACACCAATTGCTTTGTTCTTATATCATCCACTAAAGTACGTTCACCCACTGTCATAATTTCTCTTATTCTTTGATTTGTAACTCTTTCTCTTTTGGATTTCCCTGCTGCTCTTCTCCAATAGTCCATCTCCGTAGCGGAAAGCATTTTTTCTGTTCTATCCATGATTGGCCATACTTCTGAGCTGTATGTAATAATACTTTTTACAATGGTGTTATATATAAGCTTTTTGTTATGTTTTGATATACTTTGGTCCCAAATTATTCCATTTAATAAAGTTATTGCTTTTCTTCCTTGTACGTTTCGATCTTTTATAGCTTTGTCTAGTGTTCCGTCAGCTGTAATTTTTAGACCTAAGTATTTATACTCATCACAGGACTGAATTCGCTGCCCGGTATTTAAGATTAGATCCTGTTTCATTCCACCGATACACATATACTCTGTCTTATTGAGATTAACCTCTAGTCCCCACTTATTGTACTCTTCTATTAGTTTTCGTGTCATATATTCGAGGTCGTCATAATCCTGAGCCACTACTATCTGATCATCGGCGAAACCACCTTGTATACTTTATGTTTCGCCGATGAAAATTACATTAGTAACAGCATATAAATTATTAGAATTGAAAGAAAATACAGGGTGTTTCACGATCAACGAAACAGAGCGTTTTTTGGGTAGTGTGATGTATTGTTGGTCGCCTAACTCACGTAGTCATATCCCGAGGAACATTCGCCTGCGCACATGCGCATTGTAGGACATTTCGCCTTCTCATCAAGTGCGGTGAACGTCAACGAACGCATCCTAGAAACGATCCTAAAAACTCGACAATTCTACCTAAAATAGACGTCCGATCCGACCACGACTGTTCGCCAAGTGTTCGGCCGAACCGAACCGAACCCCAGTCGTAAGTATTTTACAGGTACAAATTGTGAAAGGCTTTCGCGGCCATCGTCCAATGGTGAGTGTGCTTTCGGGCTGTTCGGCCGTCGTCGTTGGAAATTAGTTCTCGACGTTTCGCCATCTCGAGTGGATGGCATCTTCAGGAGATGTTGACTGTTTGTCGGCTTCTCGAAGACTGGTGGTTAGTCTGTCGCGGGCGCAGGTTATATACGCTATGGTGGGCGGGGCGTATATCAGAGCTGGTCGGTGATTGGTCACTTTCCCCAGATTCAGTTTTGTTGCTATAAGCGAGCCGTTTAGTGTTTTTAAGAACCGGTACCCATGTTCTGTTAATTTTAAGAGTTTCTTCAGATCTGTTGAAGTTCTGCTGGTGTTTATGAATTTCGATTGCGTCAGCACTTATTGCCAGGGCCATAATTGCTGACACATCGAAGCGAAGTTCGTTCACTGAACTTTTATTATCTTATAAGTACTGCCTCATCAGCATTTTGGAGAAAGTTGTTTTTTTAAATAATTTCAAAATAATAAATTTTCTGAAAATCTGATTTTAATATTTTACCTATTTGGCAATATCTCAAAAACAAATCGATGGATTTTCGAAATTTTTACACGATTGTAAAAATATTCAAGAGAGCTTCAAAATAAGGTATCACTAAATCCAGTTTCCCTATTCAAAATATAGGGGTAAAGTATACCCCTCAAAGGGGGTTCGTGCTACAAAAATTTCAAAATAGCCAAAAAAATGTCCCACTCGCAAAATCACCGTGTCCGAGCGTTTCTTCAAATTTGCACTCTAAATACGCAAAAGGACCTCTGTTTTAATGTTGTTGAAACACCCTGTATATTGTAGCTAACAGGAAAAAATAAAAGTAAAATAAAGAGTCTCTAGCTTTTGCTAATTTTTTCCCTATCAAAAGGGAATTTTCATTTAATTTTTCGAAAAACTTACAGGCTCTGAGGTAGGTAATGCTCTGAAAACGATATGCGTCAGTTCGCTGTTATTTTTCTTAATATCTGCCATATCCAAAGTAATTAGTCTCCTTTTAAAAAATAAGGAAGGTGCTATTTCAGAAAATTGGCTCAAGTGATATCCAGACACACTAAAAACATTCATTAATTAGGGAACATTTTTATCAATTATGTAACACAAAAATTCAGAATTTTTGCCCCCCTCCCTACCCCCTTCGTAACACAATTTCACAAAAAAAAATATTGAGTGAAAACCCCCATCCCCATTGATTCTAACTGCACTTCAAGTTATAGTTGGATGTAAATGCGCCTACAAGAATTTCTCCTAGCGCCATCTATTCACAAGTGCCTGAACTATTCTCTTAAGGACACTGAGATCATTTAGTTACATTTCTGGACTATAGATGGCGTTACACAAAACAGTTTAACCGCGTTTACATCCAATTTCACAGTTTGAAGTCAAGTTAATAAACTTCAGCGTTAGATAATTAAAAAATGTTTATTTATTTCTAAATTTCTAAAAAAAAGTTGTATCATAAAATTGACTTGGCTGGAAAACGCTAAAATGTAAAGAAATTGTCAAAATTTGTTACACGATTTTTCCCGTTCGGTAACGTTATTTTTCGATGTTAAAGAAATTGTCCTGTGTTACCGATCGGGACATTGCATTTTTTGTTGGAATTTAATTGGAAAACGTTGTATTTATATTCTGGCTTGAAATTTTTGACCATTATTTATCTTTCTAACTTGGTTTTGTGCCATAAATTGTGCTTCTAAATTTTTGTCCCTTCTGTAACGTTAATGTCCCTTCTGTAACACCTAAAATACCTCATAATTTTGTCGATGTTGTAAGTCTAATGGCATTTTTAAGCCAATTTTTTTAGTTTAAATAAAACTTTTTTATTTCTTTCAGCAAATTGGAGGTTTTTGTTCCAAAAATAAGTGCTATATGTGTTAAAAAATACAGGTTTTGTGTAACTTAAAGGCTTTAAAGGTACTATACTTACCATACTCTACTGTGTTTTCTAGGATATGCAGCGTTGCATGCAAAAATCCAGTTACTAATTTCCATATTAACAGCTAAAATTGTCAACATTTGGGGGTAAGGAGTAGAAAGTGACACCATGTACCAACGAGGCTCCCTCAGACCGTTTGGAAAAGATATTGAATACTGATTTAAAATGGATTCTGACCACTCCCCTCTGTTGTCCAGTTCATAGGGCTCAAGTTTATCAGATTTTAAATGAACTTCCGTTCCACTATTCTAAAAATATTTTTCTTACATTATTTCTTAGATTATTTCACTACTACGAGTTTTTTTATTTTTAACACTTTAACTACAGTTTTGATACTCATCTTTTATATGGATGATTCTACAAAAATGGTGCTGTGGAGTGGGAATGCATATTTTTCAAACACAGACTGCAAATGAAGCATAGTTTCAGTTATAAGATTTAAAACGAAATGTTTTCTTTATGGAGCATTTGAGTTTAATGTATAAAAAAAATTGCAAGTTTATAATTTTTTTTATTACAAAGCAAATACCTCATTCCTCTGGTGTAGTCCCAAACCAAATATTAAAAACTCAGATTGAAAAAAATATCCTAATAAATAATATTTAACCAAGTCTTAACTATTTATCAAAAAATTGATAAAACATAAGTTTGCAGTCATATTTTTGAAAATCCGAATTTACATTTTCTCCGGAAAATTTTACAATTTTAAACGTGCTCCATTTTTAATAACACAATATTTATGAATACCACCGGTAAATTTCTAGAGAAAGAGACGGCCCTGGATATCTAATTTACTTGTGAGGGTGACAAGTTGTGACAGATAATGTCAACTTTAGTTCGGTTTAAGTTATAGATCTTTTTATTTTCAGCAGAAAATTAGTTTTTTTTCAGAGAAATCAAAAAGGAACACTTCAATTATCATTCCTCTGGTAAGTAAATATTCGACTGATATTAATAGCATAATATTTTTGTTGATTGTTTTAAAATTATAAGTATAGGAACTTTGTTTAAATAAAACTTAAGTTAAGTAGTCTAAATAGATTTTGATTTAAATTGGAAAACCATTAAAAAACTCATTCCTCTGGTACTCATCCCTCTGAAATATTTATGCAATAATTCCTAAAATTCGGGAAAATAAATGTTTCTTAGCTTAGACCTAATTAGTTACATAAATTAAAAAAAACAAAATTATTTACTGTGCTGTACTGTTATTTAAAGGCAATGACCAAAAATGATATCCATATAGCCCACTTTTGGTAGAATCATCCATATGTTAATACTTTCACTGCGTTTTTGATACTTTTATTTATTTTCTTCTTCATGTTAATAGTTTCACTGCGTTTGTAAGACTGATTTTTAATAATCGCGACTCGTCTTTTTATATCCAAAAATCTGTTGTTTTTTAAGGCACATGTTCAAGACTATTTCGGCAAATTTGAATAACAAGGTAATAAATATTAGTCTGGTAAAAATTATTTAATATTTAATTTTTCGGCGAAATGGCAATAAATAATTTTATTTATATTTATATGCCGTGGTGTGTGTGTTCTTGGTAACCTACTTTACTAATTTAAAATGAATCATTATTTTGTTTTTTAAAAACATCTTTGATCTATTTAGTTCACAGGTGCTTTGCTAAGTTTGAACACCTATTTTATTTTATTTTTATTTTTCTTTTAAATAGGTTCGCCATTTTACTTCGTTGATAAACAGCAATTTATGATCTTTCTTTTTCAGGTGGTTTGTATGCTGCCCGTTAAAACTTTGAACCCCTCATACTTTTGGTTCATCACAATATACTTACATGAATAAAATGATGTTGAAAAACTTTATCTCTAAAACTCTTACTTGGCTGAATCTGTTTGGTTCTTGGATCAACAATATCAAATAAGGCTCGGTTTATAGCCAAAACCGTTTGTTTACACCACACTATCTGGACATGACATGCTTCAACCCATGATTTTGGAATATTACTTGTCTAAAATTAAAAAAAAAAAATTACTCTAAAAAAATTTGTAATTATGCAGTAGGTATATGGTTTTCTTTTATTTTTAAGTTTTATAATATTTTTTGTTTAGTACTTTTTGAGAGGAACACAAAAATGCCAGCACAAATTGAAAAAATCTTTGTTTTTGGATATTTTTTTAAAAAACAAAGTTAGAGTGAGTTACATCTCTTTCTTTCCTACTAAAAATATAAATGACAGTGTGTCAACATTTTTTAAATCAACATGATGCCACATTTATAGTTACATTATTTTTCAGAAGGACTCAGGTCAGGTTAGTCTAGAACAGGTTTTGGGCTGGTTAAGTTAGATCTAGTTTAAACCAAGTCAATTCTACAAATCAAACCTGAAAATTGACCTAACCTGACCTAAACTCCTTAAAAGAATCTAACCTGCACTAACTTAAACTAAAATCTAGTTTAAAGTAACTTAACATAAAAATATTTAAAAATTATATATTTTTTTAAACATGACAACACTGTTAATCCAGTCTGTCAAACATATGAAAAGAACACCAGAGGATATGTGCTCTGGTATATATCTATCCTTTATATTTCTCTTGGGAAAGAAAGAGACATAAGTCAACTGGTAAAAAGAACACCAGAGGATATGTGCTCTGGTATATATCTATCCTTTATATTTCTCTTTGGAAAGAAAGAGACATAAGTCACCTGGTTAAGTAAAATTCTTACAATTAAATTAAGTGAATTGTTTTGGTTCACTTCTGTGATGAATGTGGGAATCAAAAGATCACTGTGACCACCTGCTATGCTGATTATATTGGTATCTTGGTGATGGGTAGAGTCTATTTCATAGAAATCATCTAAATATTTGTCAAATTTAATCAATGGCCTTTTAAAAGGTGTTGCCAAAGCCAACACTACAGGAATAAGCTTCGATTCTGGAGAAAGGGATGCTAATAATTTCTTTGCTATTACACCACCCTAAAAGTAAAAGTTATTAGGTAAAATAGTGTACAATACTGCAAAAAGCTGATTAGATTTTGGTCAAAATCAATTAATGCTATCAATCTTCGAAAATAATTTACAGAGAAATAACTACAAAAATGATAATATCACAACAAAAAGTATCTACAACAATATAATGAACCAAGTAAGTGTCACACCCCATGTAGAGGAAAAATATCCATCTTTAAACTGGAAAAAAATCTGGTCCTTTATATCCAACCCGTGATAAACAAGATCAAAATGTGTGGTTTTTTATTGTTGTGTGTTGCTGTTTTACAATATCGATGGGAAAAATCAGGACATAAATGAATTTTTAGGCATAATTCGAGCACAACGACTCAAGCTCATTAAGGAAAATAAATTGCTACTGGTATCTAGGAAAATTTATAGATTCTAATTAAAAAATGAAACCTTATTATTTAACTGTGATATTAGATACGTAGCATAAATTTATTGATAATAGTTAGTTAAAAAAAAAAATGACAGTTTTTTGACAGTTTAAAAATATGCTATCTTCTTAACAGAGCATGGAATCAATATGAAGTTTTTAGAATATAGTAGAACAAATCTTTCTCAATAATTTTTGTTATTACCAAAAACTCTGTAAGAGCTTCAGTTTCTGAGATATTTACAAAAACTGTCTCCAAGGCTGATATAGTGTGAAGTTCACTTGTGTGCTAATGGGCTAAGAAGGTATCAGATCTATTTATTTCTAAGGGTAACTCACCATTGAGTGTCCAATAAGTATGACTTGGTTAGGAGGGTTATCTTGCTTTTTATAAAGCTCTAAAATCCTGAATAGAGATCTGTTAACATATTCCAGTTGTTCATTTAACACTGGTCCATATATTCCATTATATTCAGAATTGAGATTTACTGTGAAATAGTCAAAATGAAAGATTGTTCTGGAGTTAACAGCCTTTTTTAAAGCCACTGATGACAGAGATCGCACTAAAATAATAAATATATTAAAACATATATTTTTTTTCTGTATGGGCAAGTTTTTACCCTGCTGATAAGATCCTGCATTGCCAGGGATAAACAAAACTGGGATACCATTGAAATCCATATTTCTGGCTCTATGTGTAATTCTGCCTTCTCCATATGCATACAGCCCATATTTTGGGTATTGTTCATCAATTTTTTGGGATATTTTCTAAAACAATATTAAAAAGAAAAAGCTATACTTTAGAAAATACTTGTCCCTTGACTCATAATGAGTATGACAACTCCCAAAAGCAAAAACTACGTGTTTGCGGATATTTTTGGCTTTAAGCCTAAATGATCATATCTAAATTTATCAACAAAAAAACAAAAAAAATAGAAAATCACACTTACCACAAATTGAGGGTACTGGAACATATAAGTCATTTCGCAGCTATCTTTCGGCTGTTGATCGCCGAAAAAGTGCACCAAACCCCCCAAAAACAGAACCCCCATCAAGACACATAATACACAATAAATTTTAGAAAAAAACCGAGATAAAAACATGTTTTTATTAAAAAAATTCCAAAATTTACTTCATTCCCCCTTGTTTGTTTTTTGTTGTGACCAAAGATTAGGTTATGGTTGCGACCACAGCTGATTGTCAAACTAAATTCTTATAGATGGCGCTATTACAAATTGCTGTAAGGACACTAAACTCAAGACAAAAAAATTGAATGTAGCTTTCGGTAATTTAAAACGCTTTCATTTTTTATTGGCCTGTTGAAACATGACACTGACAGAAGTCAGCAGGGTGCAGTGTTGATTGTTGATAAATAAAGGGATGGAAATTTTTAAGTAATTTTTTTTAATTTTAATAAAATTTGCTGAGTGTGGTCTACAATGGAGGCAGAAGACGATGTGTGGTCGGTAGCTAAAAGCGCCAAGAAAAACCCAGACCGCCTGTATAATTTAGCGCTTGCTGTCGGAGTGGAGTACTGTGAAATCATCACATATTTCTGCAAGAAAGAGTTCAGAAATCTGCCCAATAATGTCCTTTTGGATTTCTATTACCAGGTTGGTAGCTGATGCATAAAAATAATAATTAATTTTATATTACTATTACTAAAGTACACTTGTACTAATTTTTTTCAGATGTTGCAAGATAAACGGCTTTGTTTTCTGGGATTTGAAATGGAAGATATCAATGTTTTTAAAAGACTTCTTTATGTGAAAATGAAACGAAGAAATCTACTAAAAATATTTGGATACCTCATGGACCATGAGACACATACACTGCAAAGACTAACCACAAGATATCTAAAATACCTGGCAGAGAATTCATTAGTAGCAATTGATTTAGGCCTTAAAATGGCAGAGTTCTTCAATGAGGGGGGCTGGTTTCCTCCTGCTATACAGATTTTAAATGCAATAGAAACTTCCATCTGTGAGAAACAAGAAAAAAATCCTGCAACTTTAAAAAAGCTTCTGGAATGTTATCAATTGTAAGTTATAAATTTAATCAAATCTGTAGTTTATATTTTATTTCATATTTATTTTTAGAAAGCTATATCCAGAATCTATCTACTGTACATTTATTGATGCCCAAAAGACATGTGAGGCTTCATTAGACACAGTTAAAAAGTTACAGGCATTAAATGAATGTCCAAATTTGGCAGGGTTATATGCAAACATTTCTTTAATGTATTTTATTAAAAGCGAATATAACAAAGCCTTTCCTTGGTCACAAGATGCACTAAGACATCTGGGCAATGGAGTTCCTTTAAAAACTGTCATACAAGTACTTCGGATTGCTTCAAAATCATGTGTTGTTAAACGTCATTTTACCCAAGCAGGTCTTTTGATAAAACAGGCAGTAAACCTTGCAGAAATTTTGTACAAAAAAGACCATTTGCCCCACTTCTCAGACACTTTGATTGATTACGGATTTTATCTTTTAAATTTTGACTTTATCAAAGAAAGTGTGATGGTTTATGAAAGAGCTCTGGATATCAGAAAACAAGTGTTTGAAAAAAATAATATACAAGTTGCCTTGGGACATGAAGACCTGGCTTATGCACTTTATGTTCACGAATACAGCTCAGGATTCTTCAAGGAAGCCAGAGAACATGCAGAAAAATCAATAAATATCATGGAAAAAGTTTTACCAAAAGACCATCTAATGCTGGCCTCGGTTAAAAGGGTCAAAGCTTTGATTTTGGAAGAGATAGCCTTAGACGAAAGGAATGATGTGAAGTTACAAAAGCATTTTCTAGCCACAGCTGAAAAATTACACAAAATAGCCTTGGAATTGTCTTTTAAAGCTTTTGGAGAGACTAATGTTCAGACTGCCAAGCACTATGGCAATTTAGGTAAGTTTTTCATTATTTTGGGGATAAGATAATTCGCAGTGGAAACAATCCGCCGCCAGGGCAATTCGCCGCGGTCCAATTTGCCGTGGGCCGATTTGTATGTAACGCGATACCCAACTAACATTTATAGTAGCGGCTACATGTTCTAAAGGCTTTGCTACTTTCTTATAGTAGAAATGTGGTGATCCCAACCAAAATTTGTTACTTTTTAGTTCTAACTACTATTTAGTATCAGGAAATAGTAGATGTTTCGTAAAAACGACCCTCTAAACTACTTCTTAGGATTGTTTCTTGATAGTCGATTCTGATAGTCTTCTCTACTACAATAGGACGTTGCTAAAGTTTTACTTTCTTTTTAGTCGTTATTTCGTAGTCGCCCTGACTTTTCTATCCTACTTAATTACCACTAGAAAGTAAAGCTTCATTGGAGTCCCAAACAAGTGTATCCGACAACTACATTATAACTTTAATTTTTACCACAAAAGTTTGTGTCATCATAGTAACATCTGATGTAACAATGTAGACAAAATTACTTTGTGGATCAACTTTAAAGCCGCAACTACTTTGACTTTTTTTTTAATGTCGATCTTTTAAAGTAATCTCTCCTTCCTGTTTCTACTTTGAAAACGTAGACTTTTTGAAGTCGCATCTTTGTCGCACACATTCTTAACCCTACTTTTTGTGGCTCCTTTTATAATATGGGAATATTAGGAATAGTTTTGCAAATATTTTTTTAACTACCTTGAGCAGTCCATTTTTTCGAGCTCATTGCTTGACCATTTTGCAAAACAATCAAAATGCAAAATATTGATCCAAAGTATCGAGTACCGCACCCGGAATTTAAGAAATCCCTGGTCCATGCTTAATCTCCATCCTTAATCTTTTACGCTACTTGTTGCTGTTCTATTCACTGTCTTTACGGTCGGTCGTGGTTTGTGCTGTGGCACCACCCTATCGCCATCGTAACCCTCTTGTGCGGACTAAACCGAATTCGTTTATCTATGCCTCTTGTGCTGACGTGTCGTGTCTCACTGTGATTCATTTTATGTGTTGAGCTTGGGTCAATAATTCTTTTTGGTTTTCTTCAAATTTGTGCTGTTGTTAAAGCTTGGTTTGAAGTGAATAAACTTAAATTTGTGCTGTGTTACATTTTAAAAAACTCTTTTTATTGGCACTTCATTTATTGTTCTAATGGAATTTAATTTATCTTGTTTTTGTTTTAAAACCTACCACAAATTCACGCTCGTACAAAACCTATAAGCAGTGGTGCTGTTGTTGACAAAAACGGCAAATGACAAGTGGCGACACCCCAATAACTTGAGGGTAGTAGTTATACTTATCGTGTGGTTCCTATCACTCTGTAGACGTTTTCTAGTGGCGAAAGCTAGTTAATAATACGTTTCTGCAACGAAGGAGTAGAAATTCGAGTGTGTTATCTAGAACTAAAAAGGAATGCCGACATAAAAGTCGTAAGTGACACGTTGCCGTAACTTAGGCTCACTTTCAAGTAACCCTTTCGACTATCAGGGAATATAGTTTGGGACGCCATGTTTTTATTTAAGAAAGAAAATTTAATATTTTTGTTGTCGTTTTATGAGCTCATATTAAAGAGCTATACTATTTTAGAAACAAATTAGTTGAAGCTTACCAAAAATGCTCTTCTTAAGCACTATTTGTTGGAGTTAACTGTCGATTATGAAAACATAACCTCCAAAATCACAACACAAAAATTCCATCAGCTACCAGAAAACGGCTCAATTTTACGGACGCACCGGTTTTTTGCAATATATATATTGCATGTTATACAAAAAACTGCGTCGCACTCGAATTTTGATCCTCTGCTCGTAAATTCTCACACTTTTGGATAACATAGTACATATTATAACCATAACCAAATAAAAAAACTAAGCGAGTCTGTTTACTGTTGTGGCCACCATATTGTGTAACAATTCTACCAAAAAGAAACGATTATATTATTTGCAACTACATCGCAACTTTTATGCCATTACGGAAAAAAAACAGCCTCTACGACGTAGTAGATACCTGGCTACGACGTAGTAGTGTAGTTGTTACTACAGTGACTTTAAACACTTGGCCAAGTAGTTATAACCAGAAACTGGTTCCCCACTTAGGGAATTATAACGTCGCTGTATGGTATACTGAGACGTAGCGTGAGTACGTTGCGGTTACTTTTAAGAAATTCTTTCTAGTTGGGGTTTCGTCGTTACAACTTTAAATGTTTGTTGGGTAGCTCCTCATGAATCCATTTGGTTTATAAAAAATTTATTATTTGTAACAAGGTAGTGTTGAATAATCGGTTGATTTTTTCTTACAGGCAGGCTTTACCAAAGCATGAGAATCTACGACGAAGCGGAAAAAATGCACCTGAAAGCAATAGCCATAAAAGAAGAGCTCTTGGGAAAAGACGATTACGAAGTAGGCCTAAGCATCGGCCATCTTGCTTCTTTGTACAATTATCACATGAAAAGATACACTGATGCCGAATCTCTCTACTTGCGTTCCATTGACATCAATCTGAAGTTGTTTGGGGAGGCCTATTCGGGTCTCGAATACGACTATCGAGGTCTTATTCATGTCTATAAGGAACGTCTAGAGCCTCACAATATGGTTGTTTACACGCAAAAAATGCGAGATTGGAAAAGATTGAGGCAACACATTCAACCGATTGAACATAAAGAAAAGCTGTTGCCCCTTAATGAGCTTGTAAGTATGTATTTTAAATCTCATTAAAAGTTTTTAGAGTTTTGAGGCTCACTGCCAGTGTTTTTTAACCATTTTTTAATGTATTAACGTAAATTTTAGAACCTACCTAAAAAGGCAGACACAAAACAAGGATTTTGTTTGCGTTTTTGTATTAAAACATTGAAAAAATTAAGCTTTATTGATTGTTGTTCATTCACCTATTCACTCTTATTGTATTTTGTTTGTTTTTATAATCAAGTAAAGTGTTTCCTTTTTTGTATTATTTAAAAAAAATTATGTAACTTCTTTTTATTTTAATTTATCTGACGCTTTTTGAAAGCTGCTTTATTATATAAATGCCTATGACAATATTTAAGTTTTGAATTTTCAAATAGATAAATTCTAGTCAAAAATAATCTTCTAGATTTTTAGTTTACCAATGCTATGTGAAAAAAATAAATATTTTATCATAATGATATTTTCCAAATAAATTATAACTAGTTTTGGAACAATTCTTATTTTTATACCTACAGAAAACCACTTTTTATGCTATAATTTTAACAGATTTTTTCGTTTTATGTGAGTAGACAGTATACTTATGGATACGCAGCCCACGAGAAAGATCGGCCCGGGCGCGGAAATATCACGTGACCGTAGGAGGCTCGCAAAAAAACGCCTCACGGCCCGCTGTCATTATAAAACATGTGTGTTTTCAGTTTTGGTATGTTTGTTTACGTCGATTTTTTTTTAATTCGGGCACGAATTTTTTGTGAATTTTATCAAAGTTATTAAAATAACGCAGCCCACGAAACAGACTGTAGTGGGCTGCGTTAAAATAATTATTGGCTAATAGTAAAATAGATAAACAATGCCGCGAACGTGCAATTAGTGTTGTTCCTTGTCGGTCCAACTATAAAACTGAAACCTAATATGTTGCAAACGGGAAAGAAGTGGTAAAAGATAAGATCTTGGATAAGATTGATCAAGTAATAGCAAAAACATTCAACTAAAGGTAGACCCCGTATAGAAATCCTAAACTTCATCAGACACAAAAAGTATTATACCTACTGGGGATTTCTTTCAAATTCGCAACAATGTTGCCAGTACTTTTATAACTTGTAATTTTGATGTAGGTACATAAGTAAAATGGTAACTAATAAAAATCAAAAAAATATTTTGTTTTTGAATTCGGCTTACGTTTTGAATTGCTATACATGTATCTGTAATAGAATATGTTTACCATCCTATGTGAGAAAAGGATTGTTTTCATTGATTTTTTTTTGAGATCTTATCATTAATAACGTTTTTCTATACAATTTAATTCTAGGTTGTAAGTATAACCTCTATATATGTATGTATGCATGTCTGTCTGTGTACCTATATGCACATATGTATACAAATGTTTGAAAAAAAGTTTTTTTTTAAGTTAGAATATGTTATCCAATAATCAATCGGTAAATTTTTGTTTACATAGGTACCTAAACTTAACAAAAATCTTATAGATCTATGTGGCGGTTTAAATCCTTATCTATTTTGATTTAAAAGGAAAGTATAAATTAGAAATAATCAGCTAAAGTTGGTTTTTTTCGAAGATTGTTGATTGTCGATTTTTATAGAACGTACAACGATTAGCACAAAATTGCCATTTTTGTGCAGTCAACCAACTTGAGCTTGTTTTTTGCAGGAACACAAAATATCTAGCGGCGATATCCTGTAATGCAAACCATTTTTTTAAACTGCACATGCGCACCTCTCTTTTTCTGATCACATAAAATTATCTTCCTCTTACTAACTTCACACATGCTCGACCACAGCTGAGAGGGAGATATTTTATGTGAGAAGAAAAAGTACGGCAGCGAATGCGCAGTTTAAAATATTGATTTGGTTTTCGGTTTTCTGAAAAAAACGGGACTCCATTTAAGTGTGAAAAACGTTCAACTGAAAGTAAGTTTAATTAAATTTCTTTGGTGTGAGGTTAGAGTTCATAAATAGTTTATTAGTTTTGTCTTCCTAGGTGGTATTTAAAAAGTTATTAAAACCAGATGACTAAACTGCACTTTTAACTATTAATTATTGTTCTCACTACAAATGTTTTCGGTATAAAATTAACTCTTGCTTTTAGTCCAAATAAATTTAAGTTAAATGTTTTGATCACGAAAGTTAAAAAAACCTTTTCTTTATATAATATATATATATATATATATATATATATATATATATATATATATATATATATATATATATATATATATATAAATTAGTCTACAACCCTCTCCTGGGCAACTCTGGAAAACTCAAAAAGTGTTTTGATTTGAAAATGGAACGTCGCAGAGAAAACCTTTGTTGACAAAAAAAATTGTGTGTGCTTAAGACCACATGGCAGAAGTGTAAACTTTAACAAGGCGAAATTAATAATACTGGCCTTCATCTGCATTATCATATTGCTCGCTGAATGTTCCTCTCACAGTTAGTCGACTCGAGCCGACTTCACCCGAATGAGCGTTACATAGCCGAGTCTGACGGCTCAGTTCAATTCAGTACCCACAAAAACTACTAAACGCGCCTAAAGAAGTTTACACTTCAAAAATTCCTTTACAATTTTTCTTAAAGGTTATAGCTCTAGACTTACATGTATAGAAGATAGAGAGCACCAAAATTGACAAAAATCAGTTTTTTGCATTTTACACAAAAACGGTAAGTCGTAGAGAAGAATTTTATTTAAGAGAAATATTACCCATACGAGTCTTCACAATCAATCTCCATAGTCTATAGGTCTACAACGACATGTTTAGAAGGTAGATGGCAGCTAAGTTGTCAAAAATTGTGTTTTTTTTAGTCGTAGAAAGAAACTTTATAAACATAAAATGTTAAAGGACACAATTTTCTACATTATTTCCTTTTGGGCGACAGGTTTACAACTACGTGTAGAACATATAGGGCGCCAAATTTGCAAAAATTATTATTTTATTTTATGTAAAAACGGTAGGTCCTAGAAAAACACATTATAGACAAGAAATCTCCAGGACGCCATTCTCTACAATTCACCTATGTGAGTCACAGCTCTATGACTTATGGTTTTTGCGTAAAACGAAAAAAAGTATATAATGGGCATTTTCGGCACCCTCTGTCTTCAACACATATGGTTGTAGAGCTGTAAATTGTCATTGTCGCATTGTAGAGAATTGTGTCTTGATCATTTTATGTCAATAAAGTTTTTTTTTATGACTTACCGTTTTTGCATAAATTGCAAAAAACATAATTTTTTCAAATTTTCTTCTAAACGTGTGGTTGTAGACCTATAGACTATGGAGACCGATTGTAGGGAATTCTATGGGTAATATTTCTCATACATTAAATTTTGCCCTACGACGCGTAAAATGCAAAAAACTGATTTTTGTTCGCTATTTTTCAGAAAAAAAATTAATAGCGGCAACCATGTAGACCAAACGTCACCCTTGCATCATTTATTGTTGCCTTTGAGAGGTTATCCGAATAAACGTGCGTTTTCGTTGTTTTTTTTGCAATATTGATCACAAAATTAAGATTTTTTTTATTAAATAACTTTAAAAATGCCTAAGAAGTGTGACAAAAGTGAAGAGAAGTGGCTGGATTTATCATTTCACCGGTAAGTTTGAATCTCTTCCAGAAACCGTCATATTGTTTACGATTTGGTAAGACAGTGGTGTGGTTTATAACTTTTTTTACAAAATATTAGTGATTTATTTTACAAAGAAGTTTTAAAAAACATTATTTATTGTTGCAAATTCCCTTATTTTCCCACCTCTAGTGTTTGGGTTTTTTTGGAAAAGTTTTTGAATTTATTCTGGCAATAATATATAAAAAAATATATTTCTTATGTAAACAACCATTTTCACTCTGTAATGTTATGTTATGTCATGCTACTGTACAGTTATTAAACATTTAAAAAATATTCAAATTTATGAGTTTACTAGATTCCCCACTGATCCAAACAAGAGAGAGCTTTGGAGGGAGATTATTGGCCTTAATAAGGAGAAAATTCTGTCAAAATGGGCATTCTTTGTTCTGACCACGTTGATCCTCAGTATGTTCGTTTAGCACCTAGTAGGCACTATCTTGTACGAAATGCCTTGCCCAAGGTCAGGTGTTAAAGACTAGTTCAAATTAAGAAAACTACTTACTACTAGTGGTTGGTAGTTAAATATTCAACTATCTCTTTTTATTATAAAGTATACATAATATATTATCACTGGTTGTTTTTGATGTTCGATCATCATATAATGATGTAAAAAAGTAGTTAGAATTAACAAATATAACTGTAAGAAGAAAAAAGGTAGTACCTACTTTTACACAGAAAAAAAAGAGTTTTAACTTCCTTTTCACTTACTTACTGCATAGTCCCTGGTGATTAATTAAAAGAGAGCCTTGAGTCAAATGGATTAAAATATTGTTCTTAATTCTTATATTTGCCAAATTTAATAATGTTTGTATATATAGGGTGTCCCATAACTTAGGGGCCATAGGCCAACAAGTGATAGAGGAGGTCATGTCTGATCAAAAACTTGTTGTTGGCAATTTTTTTAACTTTTGTGATAATAACTTTAAAAAAACGCAGTAAAAATATGAAATTGGGTAGTCTTGTATTAGAACAAAAGCAGTAAATTGAAATTAATTTTAAAAAATTAATTTGAAAAAAGTTAGTCAGTCAATTTTTTTAGAAAATACTATTTTTTTGGTATGAACTTTT
This sequence comes from Aspidapion aeneum, assembly GCA_963576565.1. Lineage (NCBI taxonomy): Eukaryota > Metazoa > Arthropoda > Insecta > Coleoptera > Brentidae > Aspidapion > Aspidapion aeneum. Next base: position 447,394 of record OY755044.1, read on the forward strand.
ATGAATGCCATATTAAATGCAATGTTTTGTAAATATTTTTTGTTAATAAAAACAAGTCTCTAGCGAGACATAATAATAAAATATTATTGATATTTTTTAAAAGAGAAAGCAAAAATTAATTAAAAAAAAAATATTATTTTTTATACATTTTCGAGGTTATTTTGACAGCCCGTACCTCCTCCACTTGTAATATTATCAAAAAAGGAGTACCACATTTTTTAGTCACAATTAGCTGAGTATTCAGCTGGCTGTCACAGATTTTTTTTTGTATATCCGGTTTTCACCCACTCCTCTTTAAAAATCATATATCTTAAAAACAGATGAATGTTGACCCCATGTTATATAAATTTTTTCTTGGAAATAACCTCCTCTATCACCTGCTGCACTACGGCGCCTAAGTTATGGGACACCCTGTATAATAATCACTTAATTATAAATAATATTTTTTCATTTTTATTTTATTTGGTAAATAAAACTTAAATAGATTTTTTTATGGAAATCAAAAGTATTTTGTTGATAAAACTGAATAAGTCATATTTTTTAACATTTGCAAATGTAAAAAAACACAGACTCATACCAAATATTTTCTAAAAAAACTAATTGCTAGAGTTTAATAAACTAATGAATGGATTTTGGTAAAATAAACCAATGAGTGCTTTTTATTTCGAGGCAAGAGTTTTGCTGATAAAATATAACAAAAAATCTATATTATAAATATAGGCTGTCCCATTTTTATCATTTGGGTGGTTTCGGGAACTTCTAGAGAAGATTGAAGAAAAAACGACTACACCTTAGTGTGCTTTAATTTGAAGAGAATAATGATGGTAAACATCGCATATCAATATTGTAAACATAGAAACCGAAAACACCCAAAAGTGTCGAAAATGCACCCTGTACACTAGGGGATCAAATAGACTCTTTAAATCCTGATGCAAAAATTTTGATAAATATCTCAAGGTCTGAGTATATAATTCGGAGTTTTTGACTTTTTTTAACAGAACAAATCTACTTACTGTAAAAAATTTACTAAGAGCAATGTATTACCAAGGAGAAAGAGTAAAAAGCTAAAAAAACACCTTTGACAATTTGAAATAAAAAGAAACACTTTTACCTGTGTTTTAAATTTTAGGGATTAAAGTAACACTTTTCTATATCCAGAAAAAAATAATATAAAGTAGATTTCTTATCTTTAGGGAAAAATAATAAAAATCAAAACTACGGATATTACCAGCTGTAAATAAGTTATTGATTTCTAATATTATAAATCGATAAAAAAATTAATTCTGTAAAAAAAGAATGGCTGTCAAAGCTGTACCGGTAATATTTTACACTTATTTAAATTTTATAATTTTGGGTGCAAAAATTTTATAGGAAAATGTCTATAATATATTTATTTTATTTTCAACAAAATCTGCACGCCCATGGTTTTTCATCGATTTCTCTTTTATACCTCTTACAGTGTTGCCTGCGAGGATTCGGCGAAATTTTCTGAGATTTCATGCATGATGAATGAATTTGCGTATTAAATAATGGGGATGCGTCTTCTAGGGTTCCTTGAATTTCTTTGAGTAATAGACATCCTTAGTGACATTTTCGATAGTGAGAGTGAAAAATGTGTTCAGTTGTCATTTCTTATTGATCAATTAGGTCTCTTGAAAAGGTAACCTGAGAATCGAAGATATTGTATATACACTTTAATGTGTTGGCTTCATCTTTGTTTATCCAGTCATCCAGTGCATACACATCAATTTACAATTCTAAGATAATATGTCTTACGCACCCTCGCAATATTAAAAAACTGATTTGTAAAATATTGTTAACAGATAGTAATCTCTCTGCTAGTGTGAAATATTTTAAAAGTAAGATACAGCTTTTAAAAGAACATGAGTTGGTAGTTAACTTACACTTTAATGAAATATATATTAAACTTTGTACTGGGTAATTTTTCAAAAAATTATTGACGACCACTACATTCAGTTCATTGAATGTGAAAACCACTTATTCACAAAATCAATTGTTTCTTTTTAATAAATTATTGTGAAATGTTTTATATTGAAAATTTTTCTTCAGATAACTCTAGCGAGTGTTTTTGTGGAGAAAAACTATTGTCAAAGCTTGAAAAAATTAGTTTAAGGGCATGTAAAGTTTTTAACAATAATTTTATTAAAAAGCACAATGATTTAGTGTCTGCTAATAAATCTTTGAATAAGAACTCAGACAAAGATGATGACACTCAAAGAAAAATTAAAAAACTAAAAGCTTCGGTTTGATGTGTCCAATTTTGAAAGACTTATATAGATTTGAAGTTACTAACGAAATTATATACCTAATATATGTACCTGAAGATATTAGAGTGCAAATTTTGTATAATTTTTTATTTTTTAGATTCAGTTCTTTTATCCATAATAAACACATATATCAGCAAAATATTTTTTTCAATTTTTGCCTATAAAAGAACAAAAATTTTTTGTTAATTTATTTAAATTGTGTAAAAACATATAATATATTAAGCAATACAATAAGAATCTTGGGACTCCTAAGATCACGTGACCGCCGACTTGCTTATAACGCGCCATGGCCGGTCTTTATCGTTGGCTGCGTTATGGATACTGTAGCTTAGTTTTTAAATTTACATTAAAAAAGAAAAAAACTGTTTGTTAATGTGGTAATTGCGATAATGTGTAAAAATCCATTGATAAAAAAACAGACTGTTTATTGTCCGGTTCATCAAGATCTTTTTGAACGGAAAAGCATCGGAAAAACCGGTCAAGTAACCTTAACTAGGGACCAAAATTGCGTAATGCTCGACTGAACGCTCGTAGGGCGGAGAGCCATCGTAATGGCAAGCTTGCTTTACTATGGGTGACCTTAGTACAAGTAACGACATGTTGCAATTTATGAATAGCCCCTAATCACGGGTCAAGTTTCGTGAGAGGAAGATAATTTTACGTGAGTAGAAAAGAGACAGTAAATTCCTACTTTATGGAAAGCAAGACTCAAATGATTACTACGACGAAAGCGTATATCTAAGGTCACGTGGCAGTGCTGTAGTCACGTCATCAGATTTGTTTTTATTTTTTTTGGAGTGCCATGCCATCGAAACGTTTATCTTTTTAGTTTTAAACTTTGGACTTTGTCTTTTTAACTTATTATTTTATTGTTTTAATTGAGTTACAAAGTGCTAATAAACTTTATCACAATTCAACCATGATAAACACAGGGTAAGTTAAAGCTGCTGTTTTATATTTAAATTTAGGTCACTAAAAAGAAATTCTTGTCTATTTTTAGCAAATTGTCTGGCCTAACGGTGTTTATAACAGGTGGCAGTCGCGGCATTGGAAAATCAATTGCCTTAAAAGTTGCCAAAGATGGAGCCAATGTTATTATTGCAGCCAAAACTGCAGAGCCACATCCAAAGTTGCCTGGAACCATTTACACAGCTGCTGAAGAAGGTACTTTTTTAGCTAAGAATAAAATTATCCTCTTGATATGCTCACTGTTAAATTATTTTAGTTGAAAAGGCAGGAGGAAAAGCCCTACCATATGTGGTTGATGTACGAGATCAGGCACAAGTCAGAAAAGCTGTAGAAGAAGGTGTTAAAAAGTTTGGAGGCATTGATATTGTCATAAATAATGCCTCAGCAATTTCCCTAACTGGGACTGAAGAGACTGAAATGAAAAAATATGATTTGATGCATAATATCAACACAAGAGGAACTTTTTTGGTGTATGTATTTTAATAAAAAACTATAATTAATTCTAATTTTGTAAAACAGGTCAAAGCTCATAAATAATTAATATAATTTTGTTATTTTTAGATCAAAGGAATGTTTGCCATATTTAAAAAAAAGCAAACACGCCCATATTTTGAACCTGTCTCCACCACTGAATATGCAAGCCCATTGGTTTAAAGACCATGTAGCTTATACCATGGCAAAATATGGCATGTCTCTGTGTGTCTTAGGAATGCATGAGGAATTTAAACCTTTTGGAATTGGAGTTAATGCCTTATGGCCAAAAACTAGTAAGTTTCATACATTTCATAGTGCTTGGTTCATTTTCTATAAATTAAAAAACTAAAACATTTTCGGAATATAAGAATAAAAACGCCATTTTCAAGAATCAAATATGATTGTGTCTGCCATCTTAAATTTTAAGATGGCGATAAATTTTGATCAGGATCTTTAAAAAGGAATCAATTCTCACCAGGATGATTTTTATTTCATCAAAATCGGTTTAGTAGTAATGAAGTTATAAGGGAATAAATGCAGACATGATTGGCAAGATATTGGTTGAAACAAAAATATTTTTTTTAGAACCACTGAACCGATTTTGCTAGTTCATAACTTGTTGTGTGTGGCAAAAATGCAGCTTTTTTACAAACGTAAAAAAATAATTAAAACATGTTCGCAGTACAAGAATAAACGAGCATCTTTGAAGGGTACATTTTAATTTCGTCCACCATCTTGGATTTTAAGATTGCAGACAAAAAAATATTTGTCAAAACTCTGATTCATTATCTGTCAAGTGCAGTTTGTCCCTTAAAATCGATTGTATAGTTCAAAAGCTATAATGAAAAAAAAATTGTCTGGTTTTTTTTGGCCCACCAAGTATATACAGTGTGTCCCAACGAAAACGAAACAGAGGCGTTTTTGGGTATTTAGAATATTTTTTCGAAAAATTCCTCGGACACGTCGATTTAGTTTTTGAGGGGGACACTTTTTGGCAACAAGAACATTTTTCGGACACAACCCCCTTTCACGGGGTGAGATTCACCCCCAGAATTTATATAGGGAAAGTGGGTCGAGTGATACCTTGTTTTAAAGGTATTTCGATTCTGTTTACAGACCTAGTATTTTTTCCAAAATCGAATGATTCATTTTTGAGATAATTAATTTTAAAATTAGCCTGGTAAAAAATGTTTAATTTTTTTTATCGAATGTTAATTTCAAAAATAAAAAAAGTACCAGAACTGTCAGGAGAATCAAAAAACCTTTAAAACAAGGTATCACTCGACCCACTTTCCCTATTAAAATTCTGGGGGTGAATCTCACCCCGTAAAAGGGGGTGGTAAGACAAAAATTTTAATTTTGGTGGAAAGTGTAGAACTTAAAAACAAAATCGACGGGTCCGAGAAAAAAAAAGAAAATTTTGCGAAAAACTGCCCAAAAAATTTTTTTTAAATAAAACCATGCTAATTTTAAAATTAAGTATCTCAAAAACGAATCGTTAGATTTTGGAAAAAATACTAGGTCTGTAAACAGAATCGAAATACCTTTAAAACAAGGTATCACTCGACCCACTTTCCCTATTTACATTCTGGGGGTGAATCTCACCCCGTAAAAGGGGGTGGTAAGACAAAAATTTTAATTTTGGTGGAAAGTGTAGAACTTAAAAACAAAATCGACGGGTCCGAGGAAAAAAAGAAAATTTTGCGAAAAACTGCCCAAAAAATTTTTTTAAAATAAAACCATGCTAATTTTAAAATTAATTATCTCAAAAACGAATCGTTAGATTTTGGAAAAAATACTAGGTCTGTAAACAGAATCGAAATACCTTTAAAACAAGGTATCACTCGACCCACTTTCCCTATTTACATTCTGGGGGTGAATCTCACCCCGTGAAAGGGGGTTGTGTCAGAAAAATGTTCTTGTTGCCAAAAAGTGTCCCCCTCAAAAACTAAATCGACGTGTCCGAGGAAATTTTCGAAAAAATATTCTTAATACCCAAAAACGCCTCTGTTTCGTTTTCGTTGGAACACACTGTATACAGGGTGTCATTAAAAGTTTGTAACAAACTTTGACAGGTGATAGTACACATAAAAATAAGAAAAAAAGTTCATATGAACATAGGTCCTAAAATGCATAGTAGGGGAGCTACGGGCACCAAAAGGGTTAATATCGAAAATGGTTTTTTTTATACAGCAACTTTAAAAAGCTATGGAATTTTACAAAAAATTGCAAATGTTAATTAATTTTGACCCTTCACATTGTGATAAAAAAATAATTACTTAACTCAAAAGGGTACTTTTGGTAGGGGTGGGGGGTTGTTTTAACAAGAATTTTTTTTTGTATTGCATTTTTTTACATTTTGAGTCCATTTTTGAAAACTACTCCCTTTTTTAAGTAAAAAAGGTACTCTTGTCTAAAGTCGCCCAGAGCAATGGTTTACGAGATAATTGAGCGTAAAGATTTTTAGTACCTTAAAATTTTTTTTTGTATTGCATTTTTTTACATTTTGAGTCCATTTTTAAAAACTACTCCCTTTTCTAAGTAAAAAAGGTACTCCTGTCTAAAGTCGCCCAGAGCAACGGTTTACGAAATAATTCAGCGTAAATTTTTTTAGTACCTCCCATAAGCAGAATAACTTTTACGTTCAATTATCTCGTAAACCGTTGCTTTGGGCGACTTTAGACAAGAGTACCTTTTTTATTTAAAAAAGGGAGAAGTTTTTAAAAATGAACTCAAAATGTAAAAAAATGCAATACAAAAAGAAATTCTAAGGTACTAAAAATCTTTACGCTCAGTTATCTCGTAAACCGTTGCTCTGGGCGACTTTAGACAAGAGTACCTTTTTTCCTTAAAAAAGAGAGTAGTTTTTAAAAATGAACTCAAAATGTAAAAAAATGCAATACAAAAAAAAATTCTTGTTAAAACAACCCCCCACCCCTACCAAAAGTACTCTTTTGAGTTAAGTAATTATTTTTTTACCTTACCACAATGTGAAGGGTCAAAATTAATTAACATTTGCAATTTTTTGTAAAATTCCATAGCTTTTTAAAGTTGCTGTATAAAAAAAACCATTTTCGATATTAACCCTTTTGGTGCCCGTAGCTCCCCTACTATGCATTTTAGGACCTATGTTCATATGAACTTTTTTTCTTATTTTTATGTGTACTATCACCTGTCAAAGTTTGTTACAAACTTTTAATGACACCCTGTATATTTATATATAAGATCCGAAGACCAGTCTAATTCTAGGGACCATGTCACACAGCCCACAGTCCCTATCTAGAGACTGTGCCCATGTACCCACTTTTTTTTATTTTTAGTTGGTTCTAAAACCCAATCCCTAGCTGTTCTATAATTTCTGCCCAACAATTACCATTTTTTTTCTTCTTTTAGTGATTCATACTGCTGCCAGTGACATGCTTGTGGGTAAAGGAGAATCTTTCAAACACTCAAGAAAGCCAGAAATTGTTGCGGATGCCGCATATGCAGTTTTGTTAAAGGACCCCAAATCAACCACTGGAAATTTCTTTATTGACGATGAAGTTTTGAAGAAAGAAGGGGTAACAGACATGCAGCAGTATTCTTGTGACCCCTCAACACCTCAGGACAAACTATTTCCTGACTTCTTTGTAAGTGAAGATCTAGTTACACTTCCGTTCAAAAAGGGGAAGTCTGAAAGTTCTCCCGAACCCCAGGGAGAAGTCGCCAAGCTTTTCAAAGCTATTGGAAGCAGCTTGTCTGCTGATACAGTATCAAAAACCCAAGCTGTGTTTGCTTTTGAAGTGACAGGAGACGAAGCAGGAAAGTGGTACATAGATTTAAAGTCTGGTGAAGGCGCTTGTGGGCAAGGAGAGCCCCCTTCTCCTGCTGACGCCACCTTGACAATGGACAGCAAAAATTTCTTCAGTATGTTTACCGGCAAGATGAAACCTGCTACAGCTTATATGATGGGCAAATTGAAGGTTAAAGGAAACTTACAACAAGCAATGAAACTGGAAAAGTTGATGAGCAGTTTAAAAAGTAAATTGTAAATTTTTACTTATAGGACTTAAAAATGTTCATTTCGTTTTTTTTGGGACAACTTTTTTTTTCATAAACATCTAGTGAAATTAAAGAAAAAAGAAATATAAAAAAAAAATTCTTCAGCCGGGACTCGAACCCGGATCTCTTGCTTTATACGCAAACGCTTTCTCATTAAGCCATTAAAGATCATACATATATTTTCGGAAAACTTCTACCTATGCATGTGTGTGGTGTCAGTAACAGTACAGCACAGTAAATAATTTTGTTTTGTTAAATTTATGTAGCTAATTAGGTGTAAGCTAAGAAACATTTATTTTCCCGAATTTTAGGAATTATTGCATAAAAATTCCAGAGGGATGAGTACCAGAGGAATGAGTTTTTTAATGGTTTTCCAATTTAAATCAAAATCTATTTAGACTACTTAACTTAAGTTTTATATAAACAAAGTTCCTATACTTATAATTTTAAAATAATCAACAAAAATATTATACTATTGATATCAGTCGAATATTTACTTACCAGAGGAATGATAATTGAAGCGTTCCTTTTTGATTTCTCCGAAAAAAACTAATTTTCTGCCGAAAATAAAAAGATCTATAACTTAAACCAAACTAAAGTTGACATTATCTGTCACAACTTGTCACCCTCACAAGTAAATTAGATATCCAGGGCCGTATCTTTCTCTAGAAATTAACCGGTGGTATTCACAAATATTGTGTTATTAAAAATGGAGCACGTTTAAAATTGTAAAATTTTCCGGAGAAGATGTAAATTCGGATTTTCAAAAATATGACTGCAAACTTAAGTTTTATCAATTTTTTGATAAATAGTTAAGACTTGGTTAAATATTATTTATTAGGATATTTTTTTCAATCTGAGTTTTTAATATTTGGTTTGGGACTACACCAGAGGAATGAGGTATTTGCTTTGTAATAAAAAAAATTATAAACTTGCAATTTTTTTTATACATTAAACTCAAATGCTCCATAAAGAAAACATTTCGTTTTAAATCTTATAACTAAAACTATGCTTCATTTGCAGTCTGTGTGTTGAAAAATATGCATTCTCACTCCACAGCACCATTTTTGTAGAATCATCCATATATCTGATATATATCATTATCAAACTGAATGCTTTGGTTTTTGGCATATTAAATAAATATCACTACTTCCTAATAAATCAAAAGTACACACAGATGGAAAACACAGTAACTGCTCTAACCTGGGAAAATAGAAAACAAAAGAAATCGTCGCGTCGGGGATCTACCAGATGTGAAACAGGGGATTCCCAGTCAGCTCCGCGATGCCTACGCGGCAGCCGAATCGATCGATACTACACCTTTACAGATGCTTATACTTTTGTACAGGGGCGTACTGACAAATTTTTTGATATTTAGCATGGTAGACACATTTTTAGTTTAATAAGTAAAATTATTGAATATATCGGATATATACGAAGCTGTGTGGTGTACACACGAGTGGACAAGAACGAGAAATCCTCAGGGTATTAACTCGATCAAGCCAATTCAACTGATTCTTTACCACCCAACTAACATTTATAGTAGCGGCTACATGATCTAAAGGCTTTGCTACTTTCTTATAGTAGAAATGTGGTGATCCCAACCAAAATTTGTTACTTTTTAGTTCTAACTACTATTTAGTATCAGGAAATAGTAGATGTTTCGTAAAAACGACCCTCTAAACTACTTCATAGGATTGTTTCTTGATAGTCGATTCTGATAGTCTTCTCTACCACAATAGGACGTTGCTAAAGTTTTACTTTCTTTTTAGTCGTTATTTCGTAGTCGCCCTGACTTTTATATCCTACTTAATTACCACTAGAAAGTTAAGCTTCATTGGAGTCCCAAACAAGTGTATCCGACAACTACATTATAACTTTAATTTTTACCACAAAAGTTTGTGTCATCATAGTAACATCTGATGTAACAATGTAGACAAAATAACTTTTTGGATCAACTTTAAAGCCGCAACTACTTTCAAGTAACCTTTTCGACTATCAGGGAATATAGTTTGGGACGCCATGTTTTTATGTAAGAAAGAAAATTTAATATTTTTGTTGTCGTTTTATGAGCTCATGTTAAAGAGCCATACTATTTTATAAACAAATTAGTTGAAGCTTACCAAAAATGCTCTTCTTAAGCACCATTTGTTGGAGTTAACTGTCGATTATGAAAACATAACCTCCAAAATCACAACACAAAAATTCCATCAGCTACCAGAAAACGGCTCAATTTTACGGGCGCACCGGTTTTTTGCAATATATATAATGCATGTTATACAAAAAACTTTGCGTCGCACTCGAATTTTGATCCTCTGCTCGTAAATTCTCACACTTTTGGATAACATAGTTCATATTATAACCATAACCAAACAAAAAAACTAAGCGAGTCTGTTTACTGTTGTGTCCACCATATTGTGTAACAATTCTACCAAAAAGAAACGATTATATTATTTGCAACTACATCGCAACTTTTACGCCATTACGAAAAAAAAAACAGCCTCTACGACGTAGTAGATACCTGGCTACGACGTAGTAGTGTAGTTGTTACTACAGTGACTTTAAACACTTGGCCAAGTAGTTATAACCAGAAACTGGTTCCCCACTTAGGGAATTATAACGTCGCTGTATGGTATACTGAGACGTAGCGGGAGTACGTTGCGGTTGCTTTTAAGAAATTCTTTCTAGTTGGGGTTTCGTCGTTACAACTTTAATTGTTTGTTGGGCACTGTCAAAGGTATAAAAACTCAAATTAGACATAAGGTTTTCATATCTTTGACAGTGGGAAAGAAGAATTATAAAAGATCAGTTGAATTGGCTAGGTCGAGTTAATACTCTGAGGATTTCTCGTTCTTGTATTAAGACACCACACACATGCATAGGTAGAAGTTTTCCGAAAATTTATGTATGATCTTTGGAGCAAGAGATCCGAGTTCGAGTCCCGACTGAAAAGAAACCTTTTTATAATTCTTCTTTCTTTAATTTAAAAAATTTAACCTGTTGTTTATGGTTTTAAGTCCTTGCGTTATTTGGAATTTGGTATTTAAAAACTTTTTTTTCGTTGGCGTATGTTATTCTTATGATAACCCAGCTGTTAACTGTCAAAAAAATATCTCAAAAATTATGAAATGGGCTGTATGTAGGTAGGGGAAAATATTTTTAATTTTACAATATTTTAGGGGGTCAAAATTTTGTTAAAAAATCCTGTATGTACAAATTTAGGAGTGTTATTATCCATAATTAAGAATAAATTGGTAAATAATTATTCGTCTTCCATGCAAATTAATATGCTGTTAAATTAGGATTAGATAATGATATAGGTAACAGAAAGAGGTATGTAGGTATAACAAAAATTATTTAAACATTTTACAAAACCTTGAATATTATAGTTTTATTGGGTTTTTTTAATATACCTGTAGGTCAGTGGCGACTAGTGAGTGATAGGTGACGCAGGATTGCTCTTCCCCCATTTTTTATACTCAGATATAAAAAATAAAAATTTAATAATAACGTCGTTCCACCTCAAAAACGGTTTTTCCAGTAAAACTCACACAAAATAATTAAAATAAAAACCGAATGTAAACAATACGCCGACACAAAGATTACCAAGAAACCCAGGCGACCAAACCGAGCAGTCTACTGTGACCGAATACTATTTCCATAATGGACGCAAGGTCAACACCTGAATCTTTACCCTGCAAAAGCATAACACGAGTAGACACAGGCGAACGAAAAACAAAAATCGTTTCAACCCCAACTAACATTTATAGTAGCGGCTACATGTTCTAAAGGCTTTGCTACTTTCTTATAGTAGAAATGTGGTGATCCCAACCAAAATTTGTTACTTTTTAGTTCTAACAACTATTTAGTATCAGGAAATAGTAGATGTTTCGTAAAAACGACCCTCTAAACTACTTCATAGGATTGTTTCTTGATAGTCGATTCTGATAGTCTTCTCTACCACAATAGGACGTTGCTAAAGTTTTACTTTCTTTTTAGTCGTTATTTCGTAGCCGCCCTGACTTTTATATCCTACTTAATTACCACTAGAAAGTTAAGCTTCATTGGAGTCCCAAACAAGTGTATCCGACAACTACATTATAACTTTAATTTTTACCACAAAAGTTTGTGTCATCATAGTAACATCTGATGTAACAATGTAGACAAAATAACTTTTTGGATCAACTTTAAAGCCGCAACTACTTTCAAGTAACCTTTTCGACTATCAGGGAATATAGTTTGGGACGCCATGTTTTTATGTAAGAAAGAAAATTTAATATTTTTGTTGTCGTTTTATGAGCTCATATTAAAGAGCCATACTATTTTATAAACAAATTAGTTGAAGCTTACCAAAAATGCTCTTCTTAAGCACCATTTGTTGGAGTTAACTGTCGATTATGAAAACATAACCTCCAAAATCACAACACAAAAATTCCATCAGCTACCAGAAAACGGCTCAATTTTACGGGCGCACCGGTTTTTTGCAATATATATAATGCATGCTATACAAAAAACTTTGCGTCGCACTCGAATTTTGATCCTCTGCTCGTAAATTCTCACACTTTTGGATAACATAGTTCATATTATAACCATAACCAAACAAAAAAACTAAGCGAGTCTGTTTACTGTTGTGTCCACCATATTGTGTAACAATTCTACCAAAAAGAAACGATTATATTATTTGCAACTACATCGCAACTTTGATGCCATTACGGAAAAAAACAGCCTCTTCGACGTAGTAGATACCTGGCTACGACGTAGTAGTGTAGTTGTTACTACACTGACTTTAAACACTTGGCCTAGTAGTTACAACCAGAAATTGGTTCCCCACTTAGGGAATTATAACGTCGCTGTATGGTATACTGAGACGTAGCGGGAGTACGTTGCGGTTACTTTTAAGAAATTCTTTCTAGTTGGCGTTTCGTCGTTACAACTTTAAATGTTTGTTGGGACATGCTTGTCTGTAATCTGGGCCCACATTCTTACGATACGTTTTGTTGACTGCTAATAGTGTATTTGACAAATTAAAAAAAAGAATTTAAAATGATAGATAGATCCTAATTTGCATCGCAAAATTATTAAAATAGAATATTTTTTCATGATTACATTTAAAATCAATTTCCGATTTGAATTTGCCGCTAAAACGCTCATTTCTAGCATGGCGTTGCAATGACGTCACAGCGCAGTAAACTCGCGGACAGATACACGGCATCCAAGTGTTTATTTGTTTTTGGTCTGTGTTTTTACTGTTTTTTATGTAAAAAAATGTCCTATAAGTGGGGTGTAGGGCCTCAGTGTTCGAATACTAGCATAAAAACACCTGAAAAACTATTTATTCATGTGCCTACAGCAGTAAAAGAACGAAAAAAGTGGCTAGAACTTGCTCGAAGAGACCCAAGGATCTTATCCAATACATCTTCACTTTACATTTGTGAAGATCACTTTGATGTGAGTCTAACTAAATTGTTTCTATTAATTTTTCTCACGTTGTCTATAATATATATCACTATTTCGTAAATGACGATGACATTTTTGAGGTTATGTTTATTACAAGGGGTGAACAACTATAATAGGCAGAAAAGTGTACAAATTTTATTAGGCAGTACCTGCGCAGAACTATGCAGTGTAACCTATGCAGTACTTCAAGTATTGCTGGTCGTTGTACTTTTTGCCTATCTGTCGTGCAATTTTTGATTGTTTCCTAATGCTTAAAATAATAATGATTGGGTATTTAATTGAATCAATTGTAAGTGGCATATGAAACAAAAAAGCAAAACATATATCCTAACCTCAAAATCTAAATGAGTAAAAGTAGGCGAAGAATATCGTAAAAAAACTTTCAGTTAAATACAAAACAACTCATCGAATACTTACATCAACATTTTAACGTTTCTAAATCCCGCAGAACAAAAATCACTGTTGTTGGCAAAGAAGCCTGCCACCATAAAGGAATTCAGCATTGGCAAGTTGGAGCTATCGGCTTTGGAGAATCCGTTTTCCATTAAAAATGTTTTTTTATAATCAAAACACAAAATAAAATCTAATTTAGGACGATAATTCGCACTTTAAACCAAAGCAAACATTACCATCCATAAGAAAATAACACAGAAAATAGGTTCGTTCGATGCGTTTACTGTTTTGTGACGTCACTCGCAGCTGATTGGTAGACGGCCTGTTTTAAATCACGTGGCTAATGGTTTTAATTCAATGAATTTATTTAATTAAAAGAACTATAAATTTGAGAAAAAATTAAACAAAAAAAGTTTGTTTTTAGCATTCCCAAGACCTAAAGAGATATCTAAAAATAAATATATATTTATTTTTTACTACTGTCACAACACCCTATTGCACAATATAGAAAGAGAGTACAGAATCCGCGTAATCCGCGCGGCTCCGATTTAAAAATGTTTGTCCTGTCTTGAATCTCTGGAAAAAATAAGTAAAGCAGTGCTTCACCTGCGTCAGTAAGCGAGCCGCCACTACTGTAGGTATATTTTTATTGTTACAAAGATTTCTATGCAATCTTCATATTTAATTTTAAAGTTTTAATAAAGTTTTTTCTACACAATATAAATTGTTATCAATCGGTGATAATCTACAGGGTCATTCAAATTGAGCACTTTTAAGTTGAAATGTGCGAGCGAGCCTCAAATTTCAAGACAAGATTTTTGTTGACATAAAATTTCTGACTTCCATTGTCTTTATTTATTTTAAAACACGACGTTTCGGTTAGTAAGTATCTCTAACCGTTATCAAGTGTAAACTAAACAATCTAGTCTCTAGGCTACTACTTATACTATTTGGTGTGCAGTCAGGTGTGACGGCCCGCCCTCTTTTTAATCCTAAGACGCCTGTTTTCCTTAAGGAGTGGTTTCCATATGTTTGGTATGTCCGTGCTTGGTTGACTGAAAACTTCTTTTTTCTGCATTATAAACACAGCTTCAATAAACTTTCGTTTTCGCCAATGCGACTCCTTATGTAAAACTTTAGCTTCTGGCCACTGAATCCTGTGATCATTTGACCATGCATGATCTGCTAAACCGGATTTTTCAATATCCCCTAATTGGGTACTTTTTCGATGTTCATTTACTCTAACCTGAAGAGGGCGTTTCGTTTCACCTACATATGATTTACCACACTCACACGGGATTTGGTAAATACATTCCTTATTATTTGAGGGATTGTCTGGTTTTGTTTTAGTTACAAAACTTCTTATCGTATTTCCCGAAGAAAATACTATTTTTATATTATAGTGTTTAGCTATTCGTCTTATGTTTCTGAAATCCCTTGAACATATGGAATGTTAATAACACCTAACGGATTATTATTTTCAGAATTTGGTACTTTTAGTTTGTTTTTAATTTTAAATATCGTTGAGTTTATGAATTTCTCAGAATAACCATTCTGTTGTAAGTCCTTTTTAATGTTGTTAATTTCTGTGGTTAATTCTTTATTATTACTACAAATATTTACGGCTCTTAAATACAAACTTCTTATAACTCCTTGTTTGGTAGCAACAGAATGATTAGACTTAAAATTTAGTTACTGTCCCGTGTGTGTAAGTTTCCTATATACAGTGGTTTGAATGTTTCTGTCTAATCGTTTGACAAGAACATCCAAGAAAGAGCCAAGCCTAGAGACTAGATTGTTTAGTTTACACTTGATAACGGTTAGAGATACTTACTAACCGAAACGTCGTGTTTTAAAATAAATAAAGACAATGGAAGTCCGAAATTTTATTTCTACACAATCATTGTCTACGAGTTTCAAACAAAGAAGATTTTTGTTATAGGGGTTTTTTTTAAAAGTCTGCATTTCGGATTGGGACCTAACTTTTTTATTTCTCAAAATTTCGTTTTTTAAAGATGAATGAAATTGTCAAAGTATTTTTTTTGTCACGTTTTGTGTCCGAGATATAGATAACACACATTATATTTTTTCTTGCGATATGAACCTATTTTTTTTTTTTGATTTTCGAAATCGGCGTGAAATTTCCTTTCAAATGATGCATCACATTTTAAGTTTTTTTTTTGTTTTGAGTACGTCTACATATTTCCGTTATTTTTTTATCTTTTTTGACGCAGTTTTTATTAAAGATTTTAAAAAATACTAAGAATAAAAAAAATTTAAACAATATAAAAAATAAACAAAAATAAAACATACTGAGTGTGATATATTATTTTATAGGAGATTTTAGTACAGTAACTCCATAAGAAAAAATACAGCTTTGTGTTATACCTACCCGGAAATTAATTTAAAAAAATCAAAGTTATAAGTTTAAATCCAAAATACAGACTTTTAAAATAAAACAAAATAAACATGATATAAAAAGCGGATTTTACCAAAAATCATCACAGAAAAATTTGAGTCTGGCAAAGGGAGGTTAGTTTTCCTCTATCTTCCCTAGAAGTACGCAATTTAAATCACCCTGTACAGAATATTCTCAAATTCGAAATCAAAACGCAGATATTAAAAAAAATATATTGTAGCTTGATGCGGATTTCAGCTTTTCTTGAAGAACAGGGCACGCAATCGTGGAGGTCAGTTTTTCTGTATTTCCCAAAAATGTCCCGAAAATCCCCACAAAAACTCGCAACATGTCTAAGAGGGAGTGCTCAGTGCATAAACATAACATATTGACAAGCGGACCGAACCGAAGTCTTTCTGTGTGCATAAAAATCCAGGGTTT
The DNA here is from genome assembly GCA_963576565.1 of Aspidapion aeneum. Taxonomy (NCBI): domain Eukaryota; kingdom Metazoa; phylum Arthropoda; class Insecta; order Coleoptera; family Brentidae; genus Aspidapion; species Aspidapion aeneum. Next base: position 463,855 of record OY755044.1, read on the forward strand.
GAAAATATCATGATATTTATATAAATATCATATCACATGATATATATCGGATATATATCAGATATATGGATGATTCTATCAAAAGTGGGCTATATGGATATCATTTTTGGTCATTGCCTTTAAATAACAGTACAGCACAGTAAATAATTTTGTTTTGTTAAATTTATGTAACTAATTAGGTGTAAGCTAAGAAACATTTATTTTCCCGAATTTTAGGAATTATTGCATAAAAATTCCAGAGGGATGAGTACCAGAGGAATGAGTTTTTTTAATGGTTTTCCAATTTAAATCAAAATCTATTTAGACTACTTAAGTTTTATATAAACAAAGTTCCTATACTTATAATTTTAAAACAATCAACAAAAATATTATACTATTGATATCAGTCGAATATTTACTTACCAGAGGAATGATAATTGAAGCGTTCCTTTTTGATTTCTCAGAAAAAAACTAATTTTCTGCCGAAAATAAAAAGATCTATAACTTAAACCAAACTAAAGTTGACATTATCTGTCACAACTTGTCACCCTCACAAGTAAATTAGATATCCAGGGCCGTCTCTTTCTCTAGAAATTAACCGGTGGTATTCACAAATATTGTGTTATTAAAAATGGAGCACGTTTAAAATTGTAAAATTTTCCGGGAAGATGTAAATTCGGGTTTTCAAAAATATGACTGCAAACTTAAGTTTTATCAATTTTTTGATAAATAGTTAAGACTTGGTTAAATATTATTTATTAGGATATTTTTTTCAATCTGAGTTTTTAATATTTGGTTTGGGACTACACCAGAGGAATGAGGTATTTGCTTTGTAATAAAAAAAATTATAAACTTGCAATTTTTTTTATACATTAAACTCAAATGCTCTATAAAAAAAACATTTCGTTTTAAATCTTATAACTAAAACTATGCTTCACTTGCAGTCTGTGTTTGAAAAATATGATTTCTCACTCCACAGCACCATTTGTGTAGAATCATCCATATATCTGATATATATCATTATCAAACTGAATGCTTTGGTTTTGGCATATTAAATAAATATCACTACTTCCTAATAAATCAAAAGTACACACAGATGGAAAACACAGTAACTGCTCTAACCTGGGAAAATAGAAAACAAAAGAAATCGTCGCGTCGGGGATCTACCAGATGTGAAATAGGGGATTCCCAGTCAGCTCCGCGATGCCTACGCGGCAGCCGAATCGATCGATACTACACCTTTACAGATGCTTATACTTTTGTACAGGGGCGTACTGACAAATTTTTTGATATTTAGAATGGTAGAAACATTTTTAGTTTAATAAGTAAAATTATTGAATATGTCGGATATATATCAAGCTATATATATATATGTGGAACCCTGTAAAAATCAGATATAAAAATAATAGAGAAGTGTTAATTCTAGAAACTGTTATGGGTTATTGGTATTCTACATTCTATGATTTAACCTACTTCGTCGAACGCAATACTGTTTACCTGCTACTGCTAGACAGGTGTGCGGAGCGTCCTTGTTTTTATTTATTTAATAAAATTTTTTTACTGTGTTTCTATGCTGTTTTTTACTTTGGACTTTGTATACATGATATCATAAGATAAAAACATTTATTTCAGGAGGAATTTTTTTGTATATATATATCTGGATCAGTAAACAATTTGTTTTATAAAAGGCAAAGTTTTTAAGGAATCAAAAGGTACTAATAAAATATATTAAAATCAAAGCATGATAAACACAGGGTAAGTTAAATTTGCTGTTATATATTTAGATTTGAGTAACTAAAAAAAAAAACTCTTGTCTATTTTTAGCAAATTATCTGGCCTAACGGTGTTTATAACAGGTGGCAGTCGAGGCATTGGAAAATCAATTGCCTTAAAAGTTGCCAAAGATGGAGCCAATGTTATTATTGCAGCCAAGACTGCAGAGCCGCATCCAAAGTTGCCTGGAACCATTTACACAGCTGCTGAAGAAGGTATTTTTTACCTAAGAATAAAATTATCCTCTTGATATGCTCACTTTTAATTTATTTTAGTTGAAAAGGCTGGAGGAAAAGCCCTACCATATGTGGTTGATGTACGAGATCAGTCACAAGTGAGAAAAGCTGTTGAAGAAGGTGTTAAAAAGTTTGGAGGCATTGATATTGTGATAAATAATGCCTCAGCAATTTCCCTAACTGGGACTGAAGAGACTGACATGAAAAAATTTGATTTAATGCATAATGTGAACACAAGAGGAACTTTCTTGGTGTATGTATTTTTATAAAAACCATATTTAATTCTAGGTACTTGCAAAATAGGACAAAGTTCAAAGATATAGTTTCGAGTTGTTATTTTTAGATCAAAGGAATGTTTGCCATATTTAAAAAAAAGCAAACACTCCCACATTTTGAACTTATCACCCCCACTGATTATGCAAGCACATTGTTTCCAAAATCATTTAGCTTACACTATGGCAAAATATGGCATGTCTATGTGTGTTCTAGGAATGCAACAGGAGTTTAAACCGTTTGGAATAGGAGTTAATGCCTTATGGACAAGAACTAGTAAGTTTTACAAGCATCTTTTGAGTTATTAGCGTTTCTTTTAAATTATTTTGGTCACATTGATTTTTGTTATCATGTGTGATGTGGAGCTACGTTCGGTATTTACATCGGATTAATCTTTTTGATCGAAATCGTTCGTTAATTCCATCTAGATCTAGGGGAGGTAGATCTGAATCGTTCGGTAATTCTGCTCAGACTAGTCGGACGTAAATCTGGTTGCTCCGTACATTTTGATCGACGAAACAGATTAATCTGAGATTGTGACGTATGTTTGTGTATTTTTTTTGTTTACAAAAATAATTTTTTATGTAAAAAGATTGAAATCGAATTATTTGATGTTGAAGACAACAAATTATATAAATTTCCGACATCACAGGAAAATTTTGTCAAAATTATAGCTGGGCGTGAGTTGCAATATGTACATAATATTTTTGGTTATAACCATTTATAAAAATTTGATCGATTTGATCTGGATCGTTCGTTAATTCCAATTTGCTCAGACTAATCTGTAATCACGTGACCAAAAATCTGTCACGTCTGAGATGCAAATACCGAACGCAGCTTGTATAGGCGTTGTTAAAAAGGGCGCTTTCAGCAAACTATGCCAATCACATGATTTATTTTTCAACCAACCAATTTGTTTGACATTTATTATAGTGGGTTTACACATGCATGAATTTAGTGGCACGCCAGTTTCATTTTTAAAGTGTACACGATACGCGATATGTCGGCTGAACTCTCGGAAGCCTGCAAAATAGTCGCTAAACTTTTATTGAAAAAAAAAATAAAAGAGATTCAGGAAAAGGAACAACGAAAAGGCCGTATCTGCATGGGTTAAAGCATGAATTGCTAGTCGATCTACTTTGGGTGCTTCCGAAAAACTTTTAGGAGAACTTGCAGCAGAAGATCCTGCGAGCTATAAAAACCATCTTCGAATGACAAAGCAACATTTTGATATTCTTCTAGAGTTTCTCTTATTTAAACAACATTCTTTAAAACTCGGTCTGCTACTTTAAACCATGGTACTTTTGGGGTGTATACTTCATTTGCACCGGCTCCGGAACGTTGGCTTTTTTAAATTTTTGTCAATTCCAAAGCATATGTGTTTCTTATGGATCATATTTTTGCTTTTACTTCTGCAACTTCAAAGCCTTCAATAGTCATTATTTTACTAATTTTTTGGGAAGCATTTTCTCGACTATCTTTGTTTTTATACGAACTACTGTGTACATCCCATAAACAAGGAAAACATTCATAGCCTTCAAGAAACTGTATGGTCAGTTCTGCTGACCACTTTTTTTAGCCATATTAAGCTATAAAAACAAAAATAAACAAAATTTCTAAGCTCAAACACAATGAAAATAAAAAATAATGTAAAATAATGAACTTAAAACTGGCGAGCCGACATGCAAGCACTTGTTTACACATGAAAATTTTCCTTTTCTGCGCGCATGCGTCACCACTGGCGCCAGCAAATTCAGTCAGCTGCAGACTTTTTTGATACATGCATGCAAAAAAATAACTTGTGTGCAAGTCGGTGTTTACACTTGCAAATTTAACTTACTGGCGCGCCAGTTTTTATTGGCGCCAGCAAATCCATGCATGTGTAAACTCTCCTTTATTTTATGTGAAAACGTTAAAAGTGTTGCGGTATGCACTTTTACCCAATTGCAGCACGGCGAAAGGAAGAGTAATAGATAGTCAAACAAGTTTCGTGGCTAATCGGGCAAAAATGATTTTTTTTTCCCTTATATTTTTCCGTGGGGAGCCTGAAAGCTTAACCTCACGGGGGTCCAAGATCTAATGGACACCTAATAAGTGTTGACAGTTAACCGTTTCGTGCTTATGGGACTCCTCAGAACACTGCTGGTCAATGTGACAAATCTTGCGAAGTTAATCAGACGGTTTTGTCTCTAATTAAATGTAATTAGTGAGCGAACTATAGCAAGAGGCGCCATCTACCGAGATCTATCGTATCTCGGTAGATGGCGCCTCTTCGATTCGCGATTTCAAAAATTCTTTCGGCACACGCTTTAAGATTTTTTTCAACACCATTTTACTAGTTCCCTCCTTCCGCTCTCCTCCCCCACTTTCACTCAATGGAAGGTAACACTGTTCACATTTTATTAATTTTTTTTAGTTATTCACACTGCTGCCAGTCACACCTTGGTGGGAAATGAGTCTTTTAAAAATTTAAGAAAGCCAGAAATTGTGGCAGATGCTGCATATGCAATTTTGATTAAGGATCCCAATTCAACCACTGGAAATTTCTTTATCGATGATGAAGTTTTGGAAAAGGAAGGCATAAAAGACATTCAGCAGTATTCTTGTGATCCCACAGTACCCCAGGACAAACTCTACACTGCATTGTTTGGTTCGCTTCAAGTCCCAGCTAAGCAAGAGGAAGTGGAACCGGCTTCCAGTTCTACAGAACCACAAGGAGAAGTAGCCAAGCTTTTTAAAGTTATTGGAAGCAACTTTTCTGCTGAGACAGTTTCAAAAACACAGGCTGTGTTCGCTTTTGAAGTGACAGGAGACGAAGCAGGAAAGTGGTACATCGATTTAAAGTCTGGCCAAGGTGCTTGTGGCCAAGGAGAGCCCCCTTCCCCTGCAGATGCCATCTTGACAATGGACAGCAAAAATTTATTCAGTTTGTTTTCAGGCAAGATGAAACCTGCTACAGCTTATATGATGGGCAAATTGAAGGTTAAAGGAAACTTACAACAAGCAATGAAATTGGAAAAGTTGATAAGCAGTAAATCATAACATAAATAAAGTTTTGTTAAATACAAAAGTGCAATATAATACAAGGCAGTAGCGGCGCGGGAGGTTTAAAAGTGGCGGTTTAAAAATCCGGTAAATGGTTCAAATCGTCAGCCAAGGCCAACACAAAAATAGAGGCCACGACCCTGAAAAAATCAGCTGTTCTCCCGGGGCTGAATTTTACATTGGGTCTTATGGGAGGTCAGACGTTTTTTTATGATATTTTCAAAATGGCACTACAGATTTTCGCAAAATTTCAGTGAAATATTCTCAGACACCATCCCGATATTCCACCAAAGGTTTGTAAGGAAGCAACATGATTAAAAGGTTAAAATCTTCAAGATTTAGCATTCCTTATTTTGAATTCAAATTACCCGCCATGTACCACATGCCAACTGTTATATTTGACATGTATTTGACTTTGTCATATGTGATTGTCACATTTGCTTCTGCTTTAAACTTAAGTTTTGTGTGAGCTTATGAAGCGGCTATGAAAAATTAGGGCTTACTATACATTAAAAAAAAATTGTTCTGCCAGAATAAAGTAAAAACAATCTCAAAAACGGCTTTATTTAAAAAAAATCAAATATCCATGAACCGTCATTCCAACTTCAATATTTTAAAGACAATCAGCTGTGTCGAAACGTGACCATCAAAAAAAAATCAGCCCCGGATGTGACGTCAACAAAGTGGAGGATCGTGGCCCGTCCATTTTGATAGCCCTGCGTCAGCATCGGAAATAGTCCACTTTTAGTCACCACCAAATGTCAAACAAGGAAAACCAAATAATTTGTTTTTTTTTACACTGCACCCACAAATCCAATTAAAACGCTTATAAACATCGCGAGAGAATTTTCTTATATAGTTACGTTATTTCTAAATCTGGTAAGGGAATTAACGTCCTTGAATTACGTAACGCAAAAATTCAGGATTTTTGATCCCCTACCCCCCTTGTAACGTATTTTCAAGAAAAAAACACATTAAAAAACCATTGAGTGTAACGCAAAGCCAAACCCCCCTTTCCCCCCCTTGAGTATTACGCAGTAACGCACCCAGGCATATGTCTTGGGGGGGGGGGGCCTGAGGCCTCATAATGTCGTATTTCATGCTATTTTTTGTGTTTATTCATGAAATATGTGGAAAATATATACAAAAATCATAGGCTTGGGGGGGGGCCCGGGCCCCGGGGCCCCCCCTGGGTGCGCCCATGTTACGTAATTTAACGATAGGCCCTAAAGGACGACCTTTTTATTTGATTTTTAACTTTTCGTTAAAAAAAAAGGTAAACTTTTAGTAGTTTTTATGTTTTATTAAAGTTTTTTGTACCTACCACACACCGCACTTATAAAACTAATTATTACAAATGCTTTTGCTTTGATAAACACTAAAATATATTATTCTTTCACAAAAAAGGGCGAGTTTGTAAAGTAATCTAATTTTACTCACCGATTACATCGGTTTTTTGACATATGACGTTTGACGTTCATTTGACATTTTCATTCGGTGAGTCCGATGAACACCAGAAAATAAAAAAGAACGCGATGAATCAGATATCTGAACCTCGCTTTTTTCGATTTTGATTTATTTTCTAAAAGATTCTCTGCATTAATACATGGAAACAACATTTTCAACGTAACCCTCAATCCTGGCATGCCGCGGTCTGATATCAAAATTTTAAAAACAAAAAAGGATTTGTTTTTTTATATTTTATAAGTGTTTTAATGTTATTTAAAGTTTTTTTAAGCTTTTGTTAAGGTAGGCTTTTGTGCCTTTGTATAGATTAGGTTAGGATTAGGATGAGGAATTTTACTTGAAAAATTTACTCTAATTTAAAACAACTAAAACTCATTTATTTTAAAAATTCATATTAGCATATAAACTTAGCATAAAATAATAATGGTAAAGGGCTCTCGAGATTAAGTTCTTCTGCTCTTTAGAATAAATTAATAATAAGTTTGTAAAATGTAAATGATTTTATAAAAATTTTAACTCGTATATAAATAAAGAAATTGAAATTAACGCCAGATCTTCATCATCCGAGTCTTGAGTCACTATTTATATCTTTTAAGATGACCATCGAAACTTTGTTTACCACAATGTGGAGCATTTAACAAAAAAAACAACAAAAAAGATATAAAATTACACAGCCGAAAAAAAACACAAAAAACAGCTGATTTTGACGTAATTGACATTCATCGAAGATGCCATCAATTGCTGCCTTGGTGAAATTCATCAGATAATTTACGAACCTGATGAATTTCAACGAATTGCACTGATTAATTTAAAAACTTGATTGTTGTCATCGATGAGCTCATCGATGCCTTTACGAACTCGCCCAAAAATACCGTAATGACGTAAATTATGTCAACACTTAAAATATAAACGGGGCACTACCCCGATTTTCTAAAATCTTGCATAGCTGAGACGTCAGTTAAATAGTTCTATCCTTTTTAATGTGTGGTACAATCTGTATTCATCCGTCCTTTATTCAGGGGAGTTCGGTTAACAGACCCGGCAAAATCTACCGCGCATCTACACAGCGCACATCGCAAGCACAGAGACGAGCCCACCAGACCCAAAGGCCCGAATAACAACAGGCTTGCCCCTCGTACCAATTATACAAATGGTGTAGGCATGTGCCTGCTTAATTTCCGACAGTAATCTATAAACATAGGAAGGTGCATTTCCACCTTGATGAGTTATAAATAAAGTTACTAATTCAAAAGGAACATAGTCAAAAATCAGACTCCTTACCTCGACCTTATTCAAAATCTGACCTGAAGCATAGGGCAGGATGTTTGCAGGAGAAGCGCATAAATTGAAAGACTCGTCCTGTGGGCCTATGTGAGCAGGAGTGAACTGGTACATGTGCGCCAAAACGACAACCGGTATATTAAATGTACAGACCTGTATTTTAAATTTTAATTTCTTTAAGTCTCATAATCATCAGGATGATACATTTCCGACAGTAATCTATAAACATAGGAAGGTGCATTTCCACCTTGATGAGTTATAAATAAAGTTACTAATTTAGAAGGAACATAGTCAAAAATCAGACTCCTTACCTCAACCTTATTCAAAATCTGACCTGAAACATAGGGCAGGATGTTTGCAGGAGAGGCACATAAATTGAAAGACTCTTCCTGTGGTCCTATGTGTGTAGGAGTGAACTGGTACATGTGTGCCAAAACGACAACCAGTATAATAAATGTACAGACCTGTATATTAAATTTTAATTTCTTTAAGTCTCATAATCATCAGGATGATACATTTCCGACAGTAATCTATAAACATAGGAAGGTGCATTTCCACCTTGATGAGTTATAAATAAAGTTACTAATTCAGAAGGAACATAGTCAAAAATCAGACTCCTTACCTCAACCTTATTTAAAATTTGACCTGAAAGCATAGGGCAGGATATTTGCAGGAGGGGCACATAAATTAAAAGACTCGTCCTGTGGGCCTATGTGAGCAGGAGTGAACTGGTACATGTGCGCCAAAACGACAACCAGTATATTAAATGTACAGACCTATATATTAAATTTTAATTTCTTTAAGTCTCATAATCATCAGGATGATACATTTCCGACAGTAATCTATAAACATAGGAAGGTGCATTTCCACCTTGATGAGTTATAAATAAAGTTACTAATTCAGGAGGAACATAGTCAAAAATCGGACTCCTTACCTCGACCTTATTCAAAATCTGACCTGAAGCATAAGGCAGGATGTTTGCAGGAGAAGCGCATAAATTGAAAGACTCGTCCTGTGGGCCTATGTGAGCAGGAGTGAACTGGTACATGTGCGCCAAAACCACAACCGGTATATAATAGTGTTTGGCTGCAAGCGCTACTGTATGGATTCCGCTAGCTGCTTGTAGACCACCATTTGCCAACACGGAATGGGTTCCTATTATTACTTTGTTGACTCTTGACATTGTAGCAAATACTGCTGAATCTGTAAAAAAAATTCACTGTTCTCTTACAATATCTTCTTCAAATTTAAAATAAATATCGGACACCTTCCTAGCTAGCCTATTAAATAAGCACACTTCCAGTGAATGCTTGCAATGATATTGTAAAGCCCGCATTTAAGCTGGTTAAGTCAAGCCGAGAAATTCATCTTTTGCTTATCTGCAGTTACATTAAATTTATTTTGAGGTAGGCGTTCTAGCATGCTTAGCTTAGACAAAAACTGATAAAAAAAAAATAGAACATTTGTCATTTTTTAAAATGCATAGTTTATCCCCACTCTTCAAACTTGACAAATTATATAACTTGGAAACAAAAAAATTTTTACCAAAAGTTATTAAGACATTTTGCCTACTTGGGATCTTCCCCACCAACCCTTAAATTTTGATGCATCATTGTATTGTTCCACGAATAGTAAAAGACATGAATAAATTTAAAAGTAAAATGAAGATATGTCTAAATCAAAATAAACAGACTTACCTGGTATGACTGTAACTTGAATATTACTCTTGGCCAAAGCTGCAGCCATATTATGTCCTTGATAATTTGGAGCTCCTTCCACAACTATGACATTAAAAATTCGGTTTTGGGCTGCATCTTTGAGAAATAGCTCAACTGTGTTAGATGTGCCAACTGTCAATATGGTCTCGTTACTGTGTATGTGGTCAGATGCTTGATTTGCTATGTTTTCTCCACTTGATTCCAGCTCAGTTTTGTACTCAGATAAATGGTTCAACACTGCAGATTTTAGTTCTGGAACATTTTCTGTAAAATCTATAATATCTTCATTATTACTGGTGATGAGAGTCTGTCTTGAGTTTGGGTCTTTTCGCTTAGTTATAATCAGGAATTCTTCTCGTATTACTTTGAGATTGTGCCTCATTATGTTTAAAACAGTGGCCTCGTGAGGTAAGCTTTGCGCGACGCATTGTATGCGTGTCCTAATCATGTCCATCAGTTCTTGGGCTGTGCCCCATTTACTATTCAATATGAGATTTTCCAAAAGTTGCTCAGTTTGTAAGGCAATAAAATGACTGTTTGAAATCTTTTTATGCTTAATATCGCTCACCAATTTAATTACATCGGACAAATCCCCTGCAGCAGTCATTTTTAAACAAAATCATAAAACACCAAAAAATTTAAAAAAAAACGCAAAAGTTTATAACCTTACTTTTGAACTCTTTTTTTTGGTCGGTGGGCAATAATGTTGTGGCTATTCGGCCAGATTTAGGGTCACAACAACAAACGAAATACTTTTTGCGATTCAGAGGCCTTATCATTTTTTCAGAAAGCCTCCATAAAAGAAAACAAGGTGGCGCTCTCTAGAAAATATTTTTTCGCAGGCGACTTATGGCGCCATCTATAAAATTTTATAGTTAAAAAAAGTGTTTCTTCACTGAAAGCTAACAAACGTCACTGTCAAAATAAAAATCAGCTGTTTTTTAAGGTGAGCGCAGATCGTGTTTTGGGCGATGTTAATTATTTTTGTTGTTTTTCTTTTTGTTAATTAAACAATTACAGTTTACATGATTCATTATAAATAATGAATTTCGGATTCGAGTAAATGATATAAAAACTATTGCTTTAAAAATGGTTGTCACTGAGCAGTTTATAAAGGAACAATATCCTTTACATATTTTAGTGTGGCACAACGACTTTAAAACACTCAAAAAAGAGCTCGACAAGAAAGAGGTAAGAGCCTAAAAATGTCTTTTAACCCTTCAGGCTAGGTGCCAGGTTTCTAAGACCCAGGTCCCATTAGTTTCAAATTTTTCAATAAGAGGTGCATGGCCTGCAGGGTTAATCTATTACAAAATAGACAGCTTTTTTTGCATTTCAGCATGATAAGGAAGCTAAAGACAATCATGGCAGAACGCCCCTTATGCTTGCTGTTACTTTGGGCCACTTGGAATCTACAAGAACTCTATTAAATTTTGATGCAAATGTTAACTGTGAAAACAAGGATGGTTGGAATGGTATGCTAAAACAACTAATGGCTGTTTATACAGAACCAAATAAAAATAAAAAAATTAAAAGTTGGCCAATTTTTATATTTTTTTTAGTACCAAGAGCCAGTGGTTTAATTCCAAAATAGGTTTACAGAATTTTTATAGAAAAATAGTGTTAAAAATGTATTTGTATGCAGCTATATAGGAACAACAAAAATGTTTATTTAAACTTTTATATTTATTTTTAATGTTGTCTCTATAAACCCAGTGTAACATTTAATTTAATTTAGTAGTAGTATTTATTTTGAACCTTTAAATTTAACAAGATTAGGAAAAATTTGGGTTTTAAATAGTTAATCTTGTATACAAAAATCCAGTAATAGGATTATTTCCTGCCAATTATTTTATATTATTAGATGAATGAATTATTGTAACAAGATATTTTATTTAAATATAAAACTTTTTATTTTAAATAATGATTTCAGAATAATAGATAACTGCTATTATTTTTAGTGGTTCATGAAGCTGTTGCCACAGGTGACCCTGAACTGTTACAGATAATCCTGGAAAGGCGAGACCTGCAAAGGTACACCAGTCGCATGGCAGGGATACCAGGTCTTCTTCAAAAATTAAAAGAAGCCCCAGATTTTTATGTAGAAATGAAATGGGAATTTACTAGTTGGGGTATGTTGTTCCCATTCTGAGTTATTATTATTATTATTCCTTGGACACTTTCCATATACAGTGTGTTCAGACATGAACCGTCAAAATCTTTTTGGATATTGTTGGCGTCATTTGCTGCCTTTTCAACCTTGAAACTTGGGTTCTAAGAGTCACGGCTAAAGAGATATGAATTTTTTTATTTATTTATTTATCAACTAGCAATTTCCCAATTAAAATACAAAGTTAAATTAATAAGTAAGATCATAAACCTAACCTATCACTTTAAAGATTTTTCTCAAATTATCCAAAATCCCACCTTTAAACCCTTGTAAGCTTTTTATTAATGTCTGGAAAAGCACCACTTTTTAAAAATAATTCTGTAATCTTATGCTTCTTCAACTAATTAATAGATTTGTTAAAATTGATGTACCAAAGGGACATATGAGGTTTTTTATTGAAGAACATTAGTGATTTTATGAAAGAAAATCAATTTCAAAATTAAAAATCAAAGTATTGACAATTGAGAACTTCATTTTCTTTTAAAAACTTCTTTAGTTGATTACCTTTCTAAGGGTATGCTACACATTGATAAAAAAAACATTTCTGCTTTAAAATACGGATATTCCGTCAGAAGGACGAGACTCGTTCGGAATTGGTAAGAAAAAGAATTTGATGTTTATGATCGTTTACCTACTTAAACAAAAGTTAAACTTTTAACAATAATGTATTGTGTTCTTTATTTATAAATTTAGTTCGAAACAATCATAAACATCAAATTGTTTTTCTTATCAAATCCGAACGATTATTGCCTGTCTCACAGAATATCCGTATTTTAAAGCAGAATTGTTTTTTTAAATCAATGTGTAGCATACCGTTAGAAAGGTAATCAACTAGAGAAATTTTTAAAAGAAAATGAAGTTCTCAAGTGTCGATACTTTTTTTAATTTTTAATTTTGAAATTGATTTTCTTTCACAAAATCACTAATGTTCTTCAATAAAAAACCTCGTATGTTTGGTACATAAATTTTAACAAATCTATTAATTAGTTGAAGTAGCATAAGATTACAGAATTGTAAAAAAAATGGTGCTTTTCCAGACATTAATAAAAAGCTTACGAGGGTTTAAAGATGGGATTTTGGGTAATTTAAGAAAAAAAATTAAAAAATTCATATATCTCTTTAGCCGTGACTCTAAGGACCCAAGTTCCAAGGTTGAAAAGATAGCAAATGACCCCAACAATAACCCAAAAAATTTTGATGGTTCATGTGCCGAACACCCTGTATAGAACACTTTTTAATGATTTATATGGTATAAAGGTCTATTTACTCTAACTGTAAGAAAAGTTTAGCTTTTTATGATTAAATATAGGGCTTGGAATGGGGGAAAACTTTTAGTTATTATATTAAAAAATAATGGCAAAATTAGATTGTGTGCTGATTACCAAGTCACAATTAACAATTCAACAAAGAGTTTACCCTTTGCCAAGATTAAAGAATTAATTTATTTTTTTGCATGTTTAACATAACATTTAAAACTATCAGTGATTAAAGAAACAATCATTGAAAAAAAAAAAAAGAATGAAGCAAATTTAATTTTTATAATTTTCTTTAGTTCCTCTAGTGTCAAGAATGTGTCCCAGTGATACCTACAAAGTTTACAAGCAAGGGTCTAATGTAAGGATTGACACAACCTTATTGGGATTTGACCACACAAGTTGGCAACGAGGCAATAGGAGTTATGTTTTTCAAGGACAAGGTAGGTACCTACTTAAAAAAGGTCTGGTTATACCATAATAGGGTGTTTGACGGTAGTAAAAAATAAATATATATTTATTTTTAGATATCTCTTTAGGTCTTGGGAATGCTAAAAATAAACTTTTCTGTTTAATTTTTTCTCAAATTCATAGTTATTTTAATTAAATAAATTCATTGAATTAAAACAATTAGCCATGTGATTCAAAACAGGCGGTCTACCAATCAGCTGCGAGTGACGTCACAAAACAGTAAACGCCTCGAACGAACCTATTTTCTGTGTTATTTTCTTAAGGATGGTAATGTTTGCTTTGGTTTAAAGTGTGAATTATCGTCCTAAATTAGATTTTATTTTGTGTTTTGCTTATAAAAAACATTTTCAATGGAAAACGTATTCTCCAAAGCCGATAGCTCCAACTTGCCAATGCTGAATTCCTTTATGGTGGCAGGCTTCTTTGCCAACAACAGTGATTTTTGTTTTGCGGAATTTAGAAACGTTAAAATGTTGATGTAAGTATTCGATGAGTTGTTTTGTATATAACTGAAAGTTTTTTTACGATATTCTTCGCCTACTTTTACTCATTTAGATTTTGAGGTTAGGATATATGTTTTGCTTTTTTGTTTCATATGCCACTTACAATAGATTCAATTAAATACCCAATCATTATTATTTTAAGCATTAGAGGTACTCCCTAGTCCTGCCTAATAACTGCCTAGCACCGTCTAAAAATTTGTACACCTCTCTCACCTCTCTGCCTATTATACTTGTTCACCCCTTGTAATAAACATAACCTCAAAAATGTCATGGTCATTTACGAAATAGTTATATATATATTATAGACAATGTGAGAAAAATTAATAGAAACAATTTAGTTATACTTACATCAAAGTGATCTTCACAAATGTAAAGTGAAGATGTATTAGGTAAGGCCCTTGGGTCTCTTTGAGCAAGTTCTAGCCACTTTTTCCGTTCTTTTACTGCTGTTGGCACATGAATAAATAGTTTTTCAGGTGTTTTTATGCTAGTATTCGAACACTGAGACACTACACACCACTTATAGGACATTTTTTTACATAAAAAACAGTAAAAACACAGACCAGAAACAAATAAACACTTGAATGCCGTGTATCTGTCCGCGAGTTTACTGCGCTGTGACGTCATTGCAACGCCATGCTAGAAATGAGCGTTTTAGCGGCAAATTCAAATCGGAAATTAGAAAACTTGATTTTAAATGTAGTCATGATAAAATATACTATTTTAATAATTTTGCGTAGCAAATTAAGGATCTATGTATCATTCTAAGTTTTTTTTAAAAATTTTTGGCAAATACCCTATTACTCAAATCTTGTTTTTATAAGGATTTATTTATTGATTTTTTTGATAGGCCTACAGTTTTGTCCATCGATAAAAGGCTCAAAAAGCTACATTTTCCATCTGCACTCTTTTCAAGATTGTGGTAAAAATAATTGTTACTAAAATAGATCAAATATGTACTTTGTTGTATCGCCAATCGTAATAATAACACTAAAACTATGTAACTGCTAGTTTAGTAAATTTTTTGAATAATAGATATTGGAATAACGCCAGGTAGTAATAGGTCAGGCGGTATTTTGACGGATTTACATTACAAACTGATAATTGATGGAGACGGCAGTATTTATGCCGGTTCTTATAGTAAGCTGTCATTTTCAATTGTAAAACTGTCAAAATACTGCCTGGTACTATTCCTGCCTGGTTTTATTTTAATAAGTTCCTAATAATGGGGACACTAAAGCAATAAAGCTAGACAGTATTTAGAGAGTTTTACATTATAAGACAGTTTCTCTGTTAGAATTAGGCCTTTGGTTATTATAAGAACCAGAATAAATACTGCCTTTCTTCATTAAAGCTAAATAAACCACTTATTTTTAAATTCGACTTTGTTATGTCAATTTTGAAAGAACAACTGTCAGACTACAATGTAAATACTCTGCCAATATATGGGCCCCTAAGCTCACACTAGGTACTATAGTTATAGTGTATGTGTGACCTAATATAACTAAAAACTTAAATATATTTTATTCAACTCCAGACTAAATTATCTTTTGTTTGATACCACACAAGCCATGTTTTGACTTAAACCCAAATTTTTTAAATCTACCCCCACCCTTAAAAAAAAACAAAAACGAAAATTTTGTTAAACTCCGGACTCAATTACCTTTCGTTTGATATCACACACGCCATATTTTCACTAAAAGTCTATTTTTTGAAATATACCCCCACCCTTTTTTAAAAATAAATTAAAATGTATTTTGTTTAACTCCAGACTCAATTACCTTTCGTTTGATATCACACACGCCATATTTTCACATAAACTCTAATTTTAAAATCTACTCCCACCCTTTTATTTGGTTTGTGTTCGGTGGATTTTGTTCATTTTTAAATGGGACCATCTCGACCCAAGACCCAGCCTAGGTACCAAATTTCATTAAAATCGGCCAAGCGATTATTGAGTTATGCGCGTTGGTCGTTACAGACAGACAGACAGACAGACAGACAGACAGACAGACAGACAGACAGACAGACAGACAGACAGACAGACAGACAGACAGACAGACAGACAGACAGACAGAGAGTTCATTTTTAAATGGGACCATCTCGACCCAAGACCCAGCCTAGGTATCAAATTTCATTGAAATCAGCCAAGCGGTTTTTGAGTTATGCGCGTTGGTCGTTACAGACAGACATACAGACAGACAGACAGACAGACAGACAGACAGCGCAACAAAAAAGTTTCAAAATCATCTGAAACGCAAATATATATAAAAAATGTTGAAATCTGAGCAACATTTTTTTCTCGAAAAAATTAGGATCACCATAGCTCACACTACTATAGTATAGTATATGTGTGAGCTAAAATGACAAAATACTGCCTGGCACAATTACTGCCTGGATTTATTACATAGCTGAGTGGCCTGCGCTATTCCGTGGCATAGTTGTGAAAGATTTTTTAAAACTACCCAGATGGATTGATAATGATTCACATAATTTTAAGTCACAAGGTGTTATTTTGGTGGGAGGGCCGGTTTAACATCATGAATCCAGGATGGTGGCTTTTTTAATGTTTTTTCAAAAGCTTTGGGGGGGGGGGAATGTGTGATATTAAGCACTTTAGTGAAAAGTTAGACACAAAGTAAGTGCTACTTATTTAAATAACGACCGAAAATACCGACGAAATAGGTGCCAATTGAATAGTGCCTATAGGCAAAACATTACCGTACATAATGAAAATGTGGCAAAAAATTGGACATACACCTAATAGGTTAATAGACTGTTTAAAATTCTGCCACTGTACAAAAGGCAATTTTAAAAAATCTTCCAGAACTATCCCAAGGGACACGATTTGTGACTATAAGCCTCTCAATTCCCAACAGTTTCAACAAGTCATAACTATAATACTAGGCAAACAAGTAAAATCTTGATTCCAAATTTTCATCTGTCAGCTTTTAGGAAAAGTCCAAAATGTTTTGCTAGTTATGTATATAATAAAATTCCTAATGAAATAAATAATGTCATCAGAAAAACAGTTCAAAAAAAGACTACAGAGCTACCTTATTGATAAATGTTTCTATAGCATTAGTGACCTTTTTGATCATTGACTAGAGTTAAATGTAATATTATATAGTATTTTCTGCTGTAAAATTTGACATTGTATATACTTTTATAAGTCAATGTACAGTAAAGAATTGAATTGAATTGAATTAACAAAAGTTACCTAATATTTACAGATGATGGTGCTATAATGATGGAAATTGATCATGACCTAAAACAAGTGTACTCTGAAGCGATGAGGACCAACGAGGAGACATTAGGAGTGTTGCTGCCCAATGAGGACACTGTCTCGCAACGCCTCACCACTCCTATTGTTACCACTTATGTCGATACTGAGAAAATTAGTTTTGAAAGGCAAGTTTTTTTTTGTTTTAATTTGTTTTTTGATGATAGGCATTGGCGTAGCTAGAGGGGGCCAGGGGGGCCTGGCCCCCCCTGAAGTCCCTCAGGCCCCCCTAAGATATTTTAGGCCTCCCCTACCGACTACTAGTAAAAGAACATGACGCTGAAAATACATACTTTTCTATTATTATTCGAGAATATTCAAATAAAATAGGTGCATTAAAATTTAAAATCATTCAGATAATGTTTACATTTCAGGAAAAAGCCCTTGTCTTGCGGAATTAGGCTTTTTCTCTTTAAATTATCGGTAACTTTTCTGCACTTATGCAATTTCCCGAAAATATTTTTTAAATTTAAACATAATTATGCATATTGAATATTTCATACATATTGGCGAGATCTTGTAAAATATTATAGAAGTGTAAGTTAAATTTCGCATTTAATAAAGACAGCGACCTTTGCCCCTCTGTTTCCGAAATCGGGTTGTAGATGTCGTAAGGTTATAAAAGACCTTTTTAAACTGTTTTTCTAAAATAAATATAATTATCTTTTTAGTTTTTTTGAGGTTAGCGTTTAGTGTCTTATGAAAATTTTCCGATTTTGGTGAAAATTTCATAACCATTTATCATATTAAGTTTTCCCACGTCGTTAAATGGAATAAATTCGTCGAGCAATACCGGGACATTTTTAATATTAATACTTCTACTTTAAGAGCAGAAATGACCGTTTTAAAGAATTGTATTTTTCGGTTAAATCAAACTGTTGGTCATGATTCTATCAAACAACATATAGCAGAAAACACCTATCCAAACCTCTACCAATTATTTAAAGTTGCGAGTATTCTTCCAATTTCAAGTGCAACTTGCGAGAGGTCTTTCTCTGCCATGAGGAGAGTTTTTAATTGGCTTAGAACAACTATGACTCAAGAGAGACACTCAGGTTTGTCATTGTTAGTCATAGAAAAAGATGTTGAGGTCGACTTAGACAGTGTGGTACACGCTTTCAGTCAGCGACGTAGAAAACTTTCTTTGTAGAATTGCTGAATCACATACTTCCTGTGTATACATATAAATAAGTTGGTAAATGTATTATTAAATTTGTTATATCAAAATATTAGAACATTTAATGCGCGTATTTTTTTTTATTCATTGCACACTTTGCACGACTCTTTAAAACCTATGTTTGCTTTTTGTTCAAGATAGACCGGGGCCACGGCCCCCCCTGAAAAGCAAGGCTAGCTACGCCAATGATGATAGGTATCCATCATGTCAAACCAAAAACCTTACAACATGAATACAAATTAGTTGTGCAACTACTTCTACTACTATGTCGGTTTAGAACGTTTTTCTACGTTGTCCGACGCCTATTCTGCACCTCCTTCGATCCTGACAATCATCTTCTGTCAGATTTTTTTGACTCATTGTTCTTTGGATTGACTGTTGCCATTCTAGTTTAGGATGCCCTCTTTTTCTGCGTCCTATTGGTTGCCATTCTAGGACCTGCTTTGGTAATCTTTCGTCGTTCATCCGTTGTACATGGTCGTACCATATCAATTGCCTTTTAGTGATGTCATTTGCTTTCCTCGATTCCCATTCTTTGTTTTATGATTTCATTTCTTATATGATTGATCAGTTCTAGATATTCTCATTGATTTCTGAGAATATCTAGGACAGATCACATAAGAAATGAGATCATAAAAGAAAGAATAGGAATCGAGGGAAGCATAACGGATGACATCACTAAAAGGCAATTGATATGGTATGGCCATGTACAACGGATGAACGACGAAAGATTACCACCAAAGCAGGTCCTAGAATGGCAACCAATAGGACGTAGAAAAAGAGGGCATCCTAAACTAGAATGGCAACAGTCAATCCAAAGAACAATGAGCCAAAAAAATCTGACAGAAGATGATTGTCAGGATCGAAGGAGGTGGAGAATAGGCGTCGGACAACGTAGAAAAACGTTCTAAACCGACATAGTAGTAGAACCAGTATTTCGTCACCCTAATTCTGAAACGTTGTAACCCAACTCAACAAAATTTTACAGGAATAAGAAAAGTTAGAAGCAAATTAAATACTCTGCCAATTTATGGGCACTTAAGCTCACACTAGGTACTATAATTATAGTGTACGTGTGAGCTAATATTGCTAAAAACTGAAATATATTTTATTCAACTGCAAACTCAATTACCTTTCGTTTGATACCACACAAGCCATATTTTGACCTAAACTCTAATTTTTGAAGTTTACCCCCACCCCTTTTTTAAACTAAAATGTATTTTGTTTAACTCCAGACTCAATAACCTTTTGTTGGATATCACCAACGCCATATTTCCACTTTAACTCTAATTTTTGAAATATACCCCCACCCTTTTATTCGGCTTGTATAATGGATTTTGTTCATTTTTAAATGGGACCATCTCGAGCCAAAACCCAGCCCAGGTACCAAATTTCATTAAAATCGGTCAAACGGTTTTTGAGTTATGCGCGTTGGTCGTTACAGACAGACATACAGACAGAAAGACAGACAGACATACAGACAGATAGACAGACAGACAGACGGCGCAACAAAAAAGTTTCAAAATCATCTGAAACGCAAGGATATATTACTATTTATTACACCGGCCGATAAGGCACCGGCTAATAAGGCACTGGCCGATAAGGTACCTGCCGACAAGACACCGGCCGATAAGACACCGGCCGATAAGGTACCGGCCGATAAGGTACCGGCCGATAAAGTACCGGCCGGTAAGGCACCGGCCGATAAGGCACCGGCCGATAAGACACCGTCCGATAAGGTACCGGCCGATAAGGCATCGGCTAATAAGGCACTGGCCGATAAGGTACCGGCCGATAAGACACCGGCCGATAAGACACCGGCCGCTAAAGTATCGGCCGATAAGGTACCGGCCAATATAAGCCCGGCCGATAAGGTACCGGCCGATAAGGCACCTCCCGACAAGGCACCGGCCGATAAGATACCGGCCGATAAGGCACCGGCCAACAAGACACCGGCCGATAAGGTATCGGCCAATAAGGCAGCGGCCAATAAGGCACCGGCCGATAAGACACCGGTCGATAAGGCACCGGCCGATAAGACACCGTCCGATAAGGTACCGGCCGATAACGCACCGGCTAATAAGGCACTGGCAGATAAGGTACCGGCCGATAGGGCACCGGCCGACAAGGCAACGGCCGACAAGGCAACGGCCGATAAAACACCGGCCGATAAGGTATCGGCCGATAAAGTACCGGCCGATAAGGCACCGGCCGATAAGGCACCGGCCGATAAGACACCGTCCAATAAGGTACCGGCCGATAAGGCACCGGCTAATAAGGCACTGGCCGATAAGGTACCGGCCGATAAGGGACCGGCCGATAAGACACCGGCCGGTAATGTACCGGCCGATAAAGCACCGGTCAATAAGGCACCGGCCGATAAGGCGCCGGCAAATAAGACACCGGCCGATAAAGTACCGGCCGATAAGGCCCGGCCGATAAGACACCGTCCGATAAGGTACCGGCCAATAAGGCACCGGCCGATAAGACACCGGCCAATAAGGTACCGGCCAATAAGACACCGGCCGATAAGGTACCGGCCGATAAGGCACCGGTCATTAAGAGACCAGCCGATAAGGTACCGGCCGATAAAGCACCGGCCAATAAGGCACCGGCCAATAAGGCACCGGCCGATAAGACACCGGCCGATAACGTACCGGCCGATAAGACACCGTCCGATAAGGTACCGGCCGATAAAGCATCGGTTAATAAGGCACTGGCCGATAAGGTACCGGCCGATAAGGCACCGGCCGATAAGAAACCGGCCGATGAGGGTACCGGCCAATAAGGCACCGGCCAATAAGGCACCGGCCGATAAGACACCGGCCGATAAGGCACCGGTCAATAAGGCACCGGCCGATAAGGCACCGGCCGATAAGACACCGGCCGATAAGACACCGGCCGATAAGACACCGGCCAATAAGACACCGGCCGATAAGACACCGGCCGATAAGGTACCGGCCGATAATGCACCGGCTGATAAGACACTGGCCGATAAGGTACCGGCCAATAAGGCACCGGTCAATAAGGCACCGGCCGATAAGACACCGGCCGATAAGGTACCGGCCGATAAGACACCGGCCGATAAGGTACCGGCCGCTAAGGCACCGGCTAATAAGGCACACACATTTTTTAAAATGGAACAACTTTTTTTTTCTCGAAAAAATTAGGATCACCATAGCTCACACTACTATAGTATAGTACCCATCCCCCTGGAATTTGTATGCAATAATTCCTAAAATTCGGGAAAATAAATGTTTTTTAGCTTACACCTAATTAGTTACATAAATTTAGAAAAACAATGTACTGTTATTGAAAGGCAATGACCAAAAATGATATCCATATAGCCCACTTTTGGTAGAATCATCCATCTAATAAATAAAAACAAACGAACGAAGACCAATTTACTTGATTAGACTTTTTTCCTTGTCTTGGGTTGGGGCCCCCTTCGTTCATGATCCTGTGCGCGAACGGCCCCCATCGGTTGCGTTGCTTTGCTGTTCTACCAGTGTTGCCAAGTTTAATTCTTTCGGGAAAATATTCGTTTCTGTACGAGGGTAGCTAATGAAACCTTTTGTGTAGAGTTTCTCGGCTATTTTCATTGTTTCCTTGGCGTTTATTCGGAGTTTTCTCGATATGGTTTTCTCCATTTCCTCCAAAAAAGCTCACACTAGATAGTTATAGTGTACGTGTGAGCTAATATAACTAAAAACTAA
This sequence comes from Aspidapion aeneum, assembly GCA_963576565.1. Lineage (NCBI taxonomy): Eukaryota > Metazoa > Arthropoda > Insecta > Coleoptera > Brentidae > Aspidapion > Aspidapion aeneum. The sequence goes on from OY755044.1 coordinate 486,200, forward strand.
AATATATTTTATTCAACTCCGGACTAACCTTACCTTTTGTTTGATACCACACAAGTCATGTTTTGACTTAAACTTAAATTTTTGAAATCTACCCCCACCCTTAAAAAAAACAAAAACTAAAATGTATTTTGTTAAACTCCGGACTCAATTACCTTTCGTTTGATATCACACACGCCATATTTTCACTTAAACTCTAATTTTTGAAATATACCCCCACCCTTTTTTTTTAAATAAATTAAAATGTATTTTGTTGAACTCTAGACTCAATTACCTTTCGTTTGATGTCACACACGCCATATTTTTCCATAAACTCTAATTTTTGAAATCTACCCCCACCCTTTTATTTGGTTTGTGCTCGGTGGATTTTGTTCATTTTTAAATGGGACCATCTCGGCCCAAAACCCAGCCTAGGTACCAAATTTCATCAAAATCGGCCAAGCGGTTTTTGAGTTATGCGCGTTGGTCGTTACAGACAGACATGCAGACATACAGACAGACAGACAGACAGACAGACGGCGCAACAAAAAAGTTTCAAAATCATCTGAAACGCAAAGATATATAAAAATTTTTGAAATCGGAGCAACTTTTTTTTTCTCGAAAAAATTAGGATCACCTTAGCTCACACTACTATAGTATAGTATATGTGTGAGCTAATAGGGTAAGCATTATGCGCCTTATTTGAAATCGCGGAAATGACCGTTTAATATTTTTAGCTCACACATATACTATACTATAGTAGTGTGAGCTATGGTGATCCTAATTTTTTTGAGAAAAAAAAAGTTGCTCCGATTTCAAAAATTTTTATATATCTTTGCGTTTCAGATGATTTTGAAACTTTTTTGTTGCGCCGTCTGTCTGTATGTCTGTCTGTAACGACCAACGCGCATAACACAAAAACGGCTTGCCCGATTTCAATAAAATTTGGTACCCAGACTGGGTCTTGGGTCGAGATGGTCCCATTTAAAAATGAACAAAATCCAACGAATACAAGTCAAATAAAAGGGTGGGGGTAGATTTCAAAAATTAGAGTGTGTGAAAATATGGCGTGCGTGATATCAAACGAAAGGTATTAAGTCTGGAGTTAAACAAAATATATTTTAGTTTTTTTTAAGGGGGGGGGGGTAGATTTCAAAAATTAGAGTTTATGTGAAAATATGGCATGTGTGATATCAAACGAAAGGTAATTGAGTCCGGAGTTAAACAAAATACATTTTAGTTCTTGTTTCTTTTTTGGGGTGGGGGTAGATTTCAAAAATTTGATTTGAACTTAAAACATGGCTTGTGTGGTATCAAACGAAAGGTAATTTAGTCTGGAGTTGAATAAAATATATTTCAGTTTTTAGTTATATTAGCTCACACGTACACTATAACTATAGTACCTAGTGTGAGCTTAGGGGCCCATATATTGGCAGAGTATTAGCTCACACATATACTATACTATAGTAGTGTGAGCTATGGTGATCCTAATTTTTTTGAGAAAAAAAAAGTTGCTCCGATTTCAAAATTTTTTATATATCTTTGCGTTTCAGAAGATTTTGAAACTTTTTTGTCGCGCCGTCTGTCTGTATGTCTGTCTGTAACGACCAACGCGCATAACTCAAAAACCGCTTGCCCGATTTCAATGAAATTTGGTGCCTAGGTTGGGTCCTGGGTCGAGATGGTCCCATTTAAAAATGAACAAAATCCACCCAACACAAACCAAATAAAAGGGTGGGGGTAGATTTCAAAAATTAGAGTTTATGTAAATATATGGCGTGTGTGATATCAAACGAAAGGTAATTGAGTCTGGAGTTAAACAAAATAGATTTTAGTTTCAAAAAAGGGTGGGGGTAAATTTCAAAAATTAGAGTTTACGTGAAAATATGGCGTGTGTGATATCAAACGAAAGGTAATTGAGTCCGGAGTTAAACAAAATACATTTTAGTTTTTGTTTTTTTTAGGGGTGGGGGTAGATTTAAAAAATTTGAGTTTAAGTCAAAACATGGCTTGTGGGGTATCACACGAAATGTAATTTAGTCTGGAGTTGAATAAAATATATTTCAGTTTTTAGTTATATTAGCTCACACGTACACTATAACTATAGTACCTAGTGTGAGCTTAGGTGCCCATATATTGGCAGAGTATTTTTATTTATGAACCGATATGTATCAAATATAGAAATTGGCGCTGATTATGATTTTTTACTCAAATTCATAAAAAAATCAAAATGGCGAATCCAACATGATAGACTTTTTTATTTACTAACCGATTTGTCTTAAGCTTAAAATATTACATTTCTTTCTTTAAACTTGAGTCAGATTTTGTATTAAGCTATAAAAGTCTGCCATTTGCAAGTATGAGTCACAAATTGTATTAAGTGACCTTAAGCACTGCAAACTTTCAAGTTTGAGACATTTGAGAGAAATCCGTTGAGAATAAAGAAATTCACCATTTTGGATTTTAGCTCACACATATACTATACTATAGTAGTGTGAGCTATGGTGATCCTAATTTTTTCGAGAAAAAAAAAAGTTGCTCCGATTTCAAAATTTTTTATATATCTTTGCGTTTCAGATGATTTTGAAACTTTTTTGTTGCGCCGTCTGTCTGTCTGTCTGTATGTCTGTCTGTAACGATCAACGCGCATAACTCAAAAACCGCTTGGCCGATTTTAATGAAATTTGGTACCTAGGCTGGGTCTTGTGTCGAGATGGTCCCATTTAAAAATGAACAAAATCCCCCAAACACAAACCAAATAAAAAGGGTGGGGGTAGATTTCAAAAATTAGAGTTTATGTGAAAATATGGCGTGTGTGATATCAAACGAAAGGTAATTGAGTCTGGAGTTAAACAAAATACATTTTAATTTATTTTAAAAAAAGGGTGGGGGTATATTTCAAAAATTAGAGTTTAAGTAAAAATATGGCGTGTGTGATATCAAACGAAAGGTAATTAAGTCCGGAGTTTAACAAAATACATTTTAGTTTTTGCTTCTTTTAAGGGTGGGGGTAGATTTGAAAAATTTGAGTTTAAGTCAAAACATGGCTTGTGTGGTATCAAACAAAAGGTAATTTAGTCTGGAGTTGAATAAAATATATTTCAGTTTTTAGTTATTTTAGCTCACACGTACACTATAACTATAGTACCTAGTGTGAGCTTAGGGGCCCATATATTGGCAGAGTATTTTTTTTCGTTGCGAGGATTTAGCAGCGTATATCTATGTATAATTACTAACCTGTGACGCAAAAATATGAATTTTAATTTTTTTGTAGGTTAAAAGGTTTGGTATTGGGTTTTAACCCAGGCAATCTCAGTGTAATGTTTTTTTTTAATTTGTTTATAGGAATAAAGCAGGAATATGGGGATGGCGCTCAGATAAAAACGAAACGATAAACGGATACGACTGCAAAGTGTTTAGTGCTTCCAATGTAGAATTAGTGACGAAAACGAGAACTGAGCACTTGTCAGAAAGCGACAAGCAAAAGAGTAAAAACAGCAAAACGCCATTACAAAACTTCTTGGGTATCGCAGAAGTCACCGAACACGCTCCCAGTATAGCAGGTTCTCCAAATGTAAGTCTTAGGTTTTAAGCCATTTTTTATCCAATTTAATCACGACTGTGGAAGGCTATTGAGATTATATTTTTACCTTCCTAGCTCGCATAGCAATGGCTAGAAAAGGTATTTTTTTCTACATTTTTTTTTTTAAATAACGCCAAAAATGTGTATATTATTTCTGTCGTAACACGATAGCTCCTAAACCGCTGAACCGATTTTAACAAAATTTTCAGGTAAAATAGTGTTCGACACTCTTACGAGCTAATTAGATTTTGGTCAAAATCCAGTAATGCTCATGCCAGTTTTTTGACAATTACAAACTTAAAAAAATGCTAACTTTTGAACGGAGCATCGTATCAATACACTGTTTTCGGAATATAGTAGACTAAATTTTGCTCAATAATTCGTGTTGTAACCAAAAACTTCGTATGAGCTTTAGTTTGTAAGATATTTACAAAAAAACTGTTTTCAAGACTAATATATTATCATGGCTTCAGTTGAAGTGTGCTAATAGGCTAGCTAGGAAAGTATCAGATCCATCATGGATCCATTTATTTTTTCTTTTAATAATAAAAAGTTTTTTGTCTGTTTATTACAAAAATTATTACAAAAACAATTAATCAAATTTAGCAAAATTTGGTACCGATGAATAAAACCATTGGTGAGGAGAGGGGAAACATGTACGCCTTAAATATATTTGTACTGCTAAAGCGTACTAAAACCATTAATGGAAAATTACTGCTACAAGCCGTTCCGCCATATTGGATTCAATTGAACCGAAACGTATGGCTTGGATTAAAAAAGTAGACGCTTTTAATAAAATTTTACAGGAACTGCTTTCATCAAATGACGTTTACAATTTGTCAATGACGTCAACATTTTGATTTAAATTAAAGAAAATTCTTTGTATTTTGGAACTTTTAAAACACAAAGCCATTATCTTATGTTGACCTAGCCACTTGGCATTTTTTTAAAATAAATTAAATCGAATTTATCCCAAGGTAACTGATATTGGGTGTTTTTAGCTTAGAAAAGAGATGGCGTTGAGAGCGTAGCACCCATTATCAGTAGCCTGAATCTATCCAAGCCATACGTTTGGGTTTATTTGAAATCCAACATTCCCCCAACCATTAATGCAGGTATTTTTAGACGCCCTTTGCCTTTGCCCTTTGGGGGAATCCTATATTACATTTCTAACGAAATTTGGTGTTTGTGGTGCGATGGACTGTATGGTAAGAAGAAGAAAGGGAAGGTTGAATTATTTAAAAAAATATACCTTGAAACCTTGCAAAACCCAGTTTCCAATTTTCTATTGAAAATATACTTTGGACCAAATTTGCAATGCAGTTTTTACACTTATATAATGCTATAGATCCATTAAAGTTATCATAGTAGTTTTTGGTTTGTGTATTTTAAGTAAATTTGAATTTTTTCGCAAAATTTGAAAATTTTTTAGGAAGAATATTCCAGTATAACCAATCCTTGCAATATATCGGCAGAGCAATATTTTGATCCAGAACTAGACTTGGAAGGCAAGGATATTGGAAGACCAAAAGAGGTAAAATTATAAAAGTATTTCTTGAACGGTTTTTTATTGTTTTGGTAATTATAAACAAAATAATTTTAAACTCTATGTTTTTTTTGGTATTTTTTAAAATTTAATATAAATGTTTTTTCGAATTTTTGAATATTAATATTTTAAAAATATAGTCTTTTAATTCCGTTGTCGTAGAGTTGATGTAGCTGCTTACTAGGCTTGTTTTTAAACAAATTAAGGTAACTGATAATGGGTGTTTTTAAGCTTAGAAAAGAGATGGCGCTGAAAGCGCGACACCCGTTATCAGTACCCTGAATGTATTCAAGCCATACGTTTGGGTTCATTTGAAATCCAAAATGGCGCTTGTCATAGTAGGTTCGTAGTTGTTTTTAAAACAATAATTTTTTTGACACATAGGTTAGCATGAAGATACAAAAATTCAAGGCCAACTTATGGCTGTCGGAGCATTACCCCCTCTCGTTGCCTGAACAGATACTGCCAATCGTCGACCTTATGGCCATTTCTAGCTCACACTTTGCCAAACTAAAGGACTTTATACAGATGCAATTACCAGCTGGCTTTCCAGTTAAAATAGGTAAAAATTTTCCAAAAAATTATTTTATAACTTTTTTTACTTTCCTAGTTCGCGCAGCAATGAATAGACAAGGTATTGGATTTTTAATTTTTAATTTTTAATTTTTACCGTTTTTACCGTTTTTACCGTTTTTACCGTTTTTACCGTTTTTAATGTTTTTACCGTTTTTACCGTTTTTAATGTTTTTACCGTTTTTAATGTTTTTACCGTTTTTACCATTTTTACCGTTTTTAATGTTTTTACCGTTTTTAATGTTTTTACCGTTTTTAATGTTTTTACCGTTTTTAATGTTTTTACCGTTTTTGCCGTTTTTAATGTTTTTACCATTTTTACCGTTTTTTTCGTTTTTACTGTTTTTACCGTTTTTAATGTTTTTACCGTTTTTACCATTTTTACCGTTTTTAATGTTTTTACCGTTTTTAATGTTTTTACCGTTTTTACCATTTTTACCGTTTTTAATGTTTTTACCGTTTTTAATGTTTTTACCGTTTTTAATGTTTTTACCGTTTTTAATGTTTTTACCGTTTTTGCCGTTTTTAATGTTTTTACCATTTTTACCGTTTTTTTCGTTTTTACTGTTTTTACCGTTTTTAATGTTTTTACCGTTTTTACCATTTTTACCGTTTTTAATGTTTTTACCGTTTTTAATGTTTTTACCGTTTTTAATGTTTTTACCGTTTTTAATGTTTTTACCGTTTTTGCCGTTTTTAATGTTTTTACCATTTATACCGTTTTTACCGTTTTTTTCGTTTTTACTGTTTTTACCGTTTTTAATGTTTTTACCGTTTTTACCGTTTTTAATGTTTTTACCGTTTTTAATGTTTTTACCGTTTTTAATGTTTTTACCGTTTTTAATGGTTTTAATGTTTTTACCGTTTTTAATGTTTTTACCGTTTTTAGTGTTTTTACCGTTTTTACCATTTTTACCGTTTTTACCGTTTTTAATGTTTTTACCGTTTTTAATGTTTTTACCGTTTTTACCGTTTTTAATGTTTTTACCGTTTTTAATGTTTTTACCGTTTTTAATGGTTTTAATGTTTTTACCGTTTTTACCGTTTTTAATGTTTTTACCGTTTTTACCGTTTTTAATGTTTTTACCGTTTTTAATGTTTTTACCGTTTTTACCATTTTTACCGTTTTTAATGTTTTTACCGTTTTTAATGTTTTTACCGTTTTTAATGTTTTTACCGTTTTTAATGTTTTTACCGTTTTTAATGTTTTTACCGTTTTTGCCGTTTTTAATGTTTTTAATGTTTTTACCATTTTTACCGTTTTTTTCGTTTTTACCGTTTTTACTGTTTTTACCGTTTTTAATGTTTTTACCGTTTTTAATGTTTTTAATGTTTTTACCGTTTTTAATGTTTTTAATGTTTTTACCGTTTTTACCGTTTTTAATGTTTTTACCGTTTTTACCGTTTTTAATGTTTTTACCGTTTTTAATGTTTTTACCGTTTTTACCGTTTTTAATGTTTTTACCGTTTTTCATGGTTTTACCGTTTTTAATGTTTTTACCGTTTTTAATGTTTTTACCGTTTTTACCGTTTTTAATGGTTTTAATGTTTTTACCGTTTTTACCGTTTTTAATGTTTTTACCGTTTTTAATGTTTTTACCGTTTTTAATGGTTTTAATGTTTTTACCGTTTTTAATGTTTTTAATGTTTTTACCGTTTTTACCCTTTTTACCGTTTTTAATGTTTTTACCGTTTTTAATGTTTTTACCGTTTTTAATGGTTTTAATGTTTTTACCGTTTTTACCGTTTTTAATGTTTTTACCGTTTTTACCCTTTTTACCGTTTTTACCGTTTTTAATGTTTTTACCGTTTTTACCGTTTTTAATGTTTTTACCGTTTTTACCGTTTTTAATGGTTTTAATGTTTTTACCGTTTTTAATGTTTTTACCGTTTTTACCGTTTTTAATGTTTTTACCGTTTTTAATGGTTTTAATGTTTTTAATGGTTTTAATGTTTTTACCGTTTTTACCGTTTTTAATGTTTTTATCGTTTTTAATGTTTTTACCGTTTTACCGTTTTTAATGTTTTTACCGTTTTTAATGTTTTTACCGTTTTTACCATTTTTACCGTTTTTAATGTTTTTACCGTTTTTAATGTTTTTACCGTTTTTAATGTTTTTACCGTTTTTAATGTTTTTACCGTTTTTGCCGTTTTTAATGTTTTTAATGTTTTTACCATTTTTTTCGTTTTTACCGTTTTTACTGTTTTTACCGTTTTTAATGTTTTTACCGTTTTTAATGTTTTTAATGTTTTTACCGTTTTTAATGTTTTTAATGTTTTTACCGTTTTTACCGTTTTTACCGTTTTTAATGTTTTTACCGTTTTTAATGTTTTTACCGTTTTTAATGGTTTTAATGTTTTTACCGTTTTTACGTTTTTAATGTTTTTACCGTTTTTAATGTTTTTACCGTTTTTAATGTTTTTACCGTTTTTAATGGTTTTAATGTTTTTACCGTTTTGACCGTTTTTAATGTTTTTACCGTTTTTAATGTTTTTAATGTTTTTACGGTTTTTAATGTTTTTACCGTTTTTAATGTTTTTACCGTTTTTAATGTTTTTACCGTTTTTCATGGTTTTAATGTTTTTACCGTTTTTAATGTTTTTACCGTTTTTAATGTTTTTACCGTTTTTAATGTTTTTACCGTTTTTAATGGTTTTAATGTTTTTACCGTTTTTAATGTTTTTACCGTTTTTAATGTTTTTACCGTTTTTAATGTTTTTACCGTTTTTACCATTTTTACCGTTTTTACCGTTTTTAATGTTTTTACCGTTTTTAATGTTTTTACCGTTTTTAATGTTTTTACCGTTTTTGCCGTTTTTAATGTTTTTAATGTTTTTACCATTTTTACCGTTTTTTTCGTTTTTACCGTTTTTACTGTTTTTACCGTTTTTAATGTTTTTACCGTTTTTAATGTTTTTACCGTTTTTAATGTTTTTACCGTTTTTAATTGTTTTAATGTTTTTACCGTTTTTAATGTTTTTACCGTTTTTAATGTTTTTACCGTTTTTACCGTTTTTAATGTTTTTACCGTTTTTAATGTTTTTACCGTTTTTAATGTTTTTACCGTTTTTACCGTTTTTAATGTTTTTACCGTTTTTCATGGTTTTAATGTTTTTACCGTTTTTACCGTTTTTAATGTTTTTAATGTTTTTACCGTTTTTAATGTTTTTAATGTTTTTACCGTTTTTACCGTTTTTACCGTTTTTAATGTTTTTACCGTTTTTACCGTTTTTAATGTTTTTACCGTTTTTACCGTTTTTAATGTTTTTACCGTTTTTAATGGTTTTACCGTTTTTAATGTTTTTACCGTTTTTACCGTTTTTAATGTTTTTACCGTTTTTAATGGTTTTAATGTTTTTACCGTTTTTACCGTTTTTACCGTTTTTAATGTTTTTACCGTTTTTAATGTTTTTACCGTTTTTAATGGTTTTAATGTTTTTACCGTTTTTACCGTTTTTAATGTATTTAATGTTTTTACCGTTTTTACCGTTTTTAATGTTTTTACCGTTTTTACCGTTTTTACCGTTTTTAATGTTTTTACCGTTTTTACCGTTTTTAATGGTTTTAATGTTTTTACCGTTTTTAATGTTTTTACCGTTTTTACCGTTTTTAATGTTTTTACCGTTTTTAATGTTTTTACCGTTTTTAATGTTTTTATCGTTTTTAATGTTTTTACCGTTTTACCGTTTTTAATGTTTTTACCGTTTTTAATGTTTTTACCGTTTTTACCATTTTTACCGTTTTTAATGTTTTTACCGTTTTTAATGTTTTTACCGTTTTTAATGTTTTTACCGTTTTTAATGTTTTTACCATTTTTTTCGTTTTTACCGTTTTTACTGTTTTTACCGTTTTTAATGTTTTTACCGTTTTTAATGTTTTTAATGTTTTTACCGTTTTTAATGTTTTTAATGTTTTTACCGTTTTTACCATTTTTAATGTTTTTACCGTTTTTAATGTTTTTACCGTTTTTAATGTTTTTACCGTTTTTACGTTTTTAATGTTTTTACCGTTTTTACCGTTTTTAATGTTTTTACCGTTTTTAATGTTTTTACCGTTTTTAATGGTTTTAATGTTTTTACCGTTTTGACCGTTTTTAATGTTTTTACCGTTTTTAATGTATTTACCGTTTTTAATGTTTTTACCGTTTTTAATGTTTTTACCGTTTTTCATGGTTTTAATGTTTTTACCGTTTTTACCGTTTTTAATGTTTTTACCGTTTTTAATGTTTTTACCGTTTTTAATGTTTTTACCGTTTTTAATGGTTTTAATGTTTTTACCGTTTTTACCGTTTTTAATGTTTTTACCGTTTTTAATGTTTTTACCGTTTTTAATGTTTTTACCGTTTTTACCATTTTTACCGTTTTTACCGTTTTTAATGTTTTTACCGTTTTTAATGTTTTTACCGTTTTTAATGTTTTTACCGTTTTTGCCGTTTTTAATGTTTTTAATGTTTTTACCATTTTTACCGTTTTTTTCGTTTTTACCGTTTTTACTGTTTTTACCGTTTTTACCGTTTTTAATGTTTTTACCGTTTTTAATGTTTTTACCGTTTTTAATTGTTTTAATGTTTTTACCGTTTTGACCGTTTTTAATGTTTTTACCGTTTTTAATGTTTTTACCGTTTTTACCGTTTTTAATGTTTTTACCGTTTTTAATGTTTTTACCGTTTTTAATGTTTTTACCGTTTTTACCGTTTTTAATGTTTTTACCGTTTTTCATGGTTTTAATGTTTTTACCGTTTTTACCGTTTTTAATGTTTTTACCGTTTTTACCGTTTTTAATGTTTTTACCGTTTTTAATGTTTTTACCGTTTTTAATGTTTTTACCGTTTTTAATGGTTTTAATGTTTTTACCGTTTTACCGTTTTTAATGTTTTTACCGTTTTTAATGTTTTTACCGTTTTTGCCGTTTTTAATGTTTTTACCATTTTTACCGTTTTTTTCGTTTTTACCGTTTTTACTGTTTTTACCGTTTTTAATGTTTTTACCGTTTTTAATGTTTTTACCGTTTTTACCGTTTTTAATGGTTTTACCGTTTTTAATGTTTTTACCGTTTTTAATGGTTTTAATGTTTTTACCGTTTTTACCGTTTTTAATGTTTTTACCGTTTTTAATGTTTTTACCGTTTTTACCGTTTTTAATGTTTTTACCGTTTTTAATGGTTTTAATGTTTTTACCGTTTTTACCGTTTTTAATGTTTTTACCCTTTTTACCGTTTTTACCGTTTTTAATGTTTTTACCGTTTTTACCGTTTTTAATGGTTTTAATGTTTTTAATGTTTTTACCGTTTTTAATGTTTTTACCGTTTTTACCGTTTTTAATGTTTTTACCGTTTTTAATGGTTTTAATGTTTTTACCGTTTTTAATGTTTTTACCGTTTTTAATGTTTTTATCGTTTTTACCGTTTTTAATGTTTTTACCGTTTTTAATGTTTTTACCGTTTTTACCGTTTTTACCGTTTTTAATGTTTTTACCGTTTTTACCATTTTTCCGTTTTTTTCGTTTTTACCGGTTTTAATGTTTTTACCGTTTTTACCATTTTTACCGTTTTTTTCGTTTTCACCATTTTTACCATTTTTTCAATAGAATAGAACATGTGAATGCGGACGACCATACCACGGCACTACGCTGTCGCCTTTTAAGCTGGTTAAGTCGAATCGCGAAATTCATCTTTTGCCCATATGCGGTTACATTAAATTTAATTTGAGGTAGGCGTTCTAGAGTGCTTAGCTTTGACGAGAACTGATATTAAAAGGCACTTAAATTCTGTTACAAATACCTATATTTTCATTTCAAAATTTTACTACAAAATTTGCAAAAACAAAGCAATGTCTCGCAAATGTCAAAAACGATATGTCAAACACGCACGTAAATTTACTAATAACTTGCTAATAATTCACTACTTTAATCGGCCTATTATCTTCGTGTTAATATCTAGCGATCACTATCTTTCGTTATCTTTGACTGACTCGATGCGCGATATTCTACCCTATTTATATAGTCATCGAATTTTCCGGAATTATCCATCCTTGTTCGATTCGCGATTATACTACCCTTTTCTAGAACGCGGACCGTCCGAGCACGAGTGTGTCATAGATAACGCAACTAAAACCTAGACTAAGAATACAGCCATAAGATAAGTCATCCTAATACTACACTAAACCTAAATAAATTCTAACTATAAAATTTAAATAACTTAAATTTGTAACAATAATAATCTGGTGACAGGTGACTAATTATTTTAACCTATTTATCCAAAATTGTGCTCAATTAATTTGTTATTTTTTATATTTTTAATTCCGAGAAAAAGTAATAAATCAGCCACCTGTATTGGCGGCCGCTGGCCCTCAAAGAAAATAAATCGACAATTAAAAATTATTTAATATTTAATTTTTTCCGCGAAATGGCCATAAATAATTTTATTTCCTGTGCCGACTAAGTTTTTTTGGTAACCTATTTTACTAATTTAAAATGAATTATTATTTTGTTTTTTTTTAAACATCTTTGATCTATTTAGTTCACAGGTGCTTTGCTAAGTTTGAACACCTATTTGGATTATTAAAATGATTTTTTTTTTAAATGAAAAGCCATGTTTTTTGTAAATATCTCAGAAACAAACTGCGCGAACTAGGAAGGTAAAAATTATGTACTGTTGAAACGAACAGGAAAAAAAAACCATTTTTTTATTTAATTTGTTTTTTTTTTGCAGAAATCCCATTATTTCATGTGGTGAACGCCCGAATAACGTTCGGCAACATTTTTGCCACAGACAATCCAGTGGCGCAGGTGTCAACTCTCGAAGAAGATGAGCGACTGACTTGTGTTTTGGACGAAAACCTGTTCAAATGTCCCGCCAACTACGCCCAGATCGGTAATGGTAAAGTGCACTTTCATTTTATATTTATTTTTTGCTGTCTAGATATCTGTAACTACTGAGCAAAAGGGTGTTAAGTTCGAAATTTTCGTTTTTCGGGTAAACAGGATATCGGTTACTGCGCATGCGTAAGTTTTGGTGGTTTTGAAACATACTTCGTTACGTCACTATTTTATTTGACAATTGTCAAAAGTTTAGGATTATGTCTATTTTTTTTTCTAAAAACCAGTTGATCGGGTGAAAATTAACAACAAACGCAAAATACCGCACAATGTAAATAAACAGTAAATATGGAGTCCAACCACACAGCAATTGTGCCAAAAAATACGCATGCGCACTTGAAAATTTTAGTCTGCTGATGCATGGTTGAGCACTAGTGGAGAAGTCTAAGAAGGTCCCTTTTTTGAAAAAACATTTTTTTTTTGATTTTCTTGAAAATTTATCTTTTGTGACTTACACTTTTGCTCTGTAGTACAGATTTATTCTTTGTTTTTAGAGCTTTTTAAACAATCATTCACCTTCATTACTAACTTCTAGCGTTGACTAAATAGGGTTACCGTTATTGTTATTACTGAGTCTGCGCATTAGCAGCATCTCGCTTCTTTTTTGTTATTTACGGTAACGGCGCACGGTACTTACGATGACCGACCTTTAATGTTACCGTTATTTTTTAAGGTTAGTTTTGTATTTTGTTTTTTTAATGCAGTCGATTTTTCTACTAAAATTCGGTAGTTTGGTTTGTAAAAAGCTATAAATCTAATAAAAATAAATAAATAAACACATAAATGAAGGAGTGTGAAACTATAAATTAACGTTTGTGTTATTCTTATCTTTAGTGTCCTAAAATCTCTTTTTTTCTGCAATGAATGTTACAGTTATTCTTAGTAACAATAACGGTAACAACTGTCAAATTTTCTGTTATTTTAACCGACCCAAAATGTTCCTAAATAACTAAGACAATGAACGTCCTTATTGTAACTGAAAATATCACGATTTTTTATGATTTTTTAGCTTGCGGTCCAAAAAAATGTCCCAACTTTTTTTTAATATTCACTAATTTGGCCAACACAAAAAAATCAAACATTTGTTACTTGAAAATGGCCCCCAATAATAAATGTGGTTCTTTAAAATCATGATGCGTTGAGTAATAGGAACTTATTGCAATAAAGCCAGGCAATAATAGTGCCGGGCATTATTCTGACAGTTTTCCATTGAAAACTGACAGTTGATCTTTCAAAATTGACATACCAAAATCGAATTTAAAACTTTAGTCGTTTATTTTCAATTAATAAAAGAAGGCACTATTTATTCCGGCTCTTATAGTACACAAAGGCCTTATTTTAAAAGATGACAGCTGTTCTTGTAATGCGAAACTGTCTGAATAGTGCCCGGCACAATTACTGCCCGACTTTATTGCAATAAGTCCCTATTAACTAATTTCTCCCAGCCGCTTTAAGGTCTAGCATTATTTAAATAAAGTTATTGCCTGATAATATAATAAAGTGGAAAGCGAATATAAAGACATGGAGGCAGAAGAACAAACCGGTTTCAGGGCGGGTAGATCGACTTCTGATCATCTTTTTTGTATAACCCGTTATTGAAAAGAAAATGGCATAAGGACAAGAGCTGCATCTGCTTTACGTCGATTTGCAGAAGGCATATGATAGTATAACACTAAATCTACTTTGGAAAGCGTTGGAAAACACAAACATAAGCGTACAACTAATTAAGGCCATCAAAGAGTTATACCGCAATAGTAAGGCAAAAGTTAAAATAAAAGCAAAACTAACTAAAGGCTTTCAAGTAAATAAAGGTCTTAAACAAGGTTGCTGTATCTCGCCTACGCTCTTCAAGATATACTTGGAACAAGTCTTTAAAGTATGGAAGAGAAAATGCCAAAACATGGGAATTCCGTTGGACGAAACCACCTTGTATACTTTATGTTTCGCCGATGATCAGATAGTAGTGGCTCAGAATTATGACGACCTCGAATATATGACATGAAAACTAATAGAAGAGTACAATAAGTGGGGACTAAAGGTTAATCTCAATAAGACAGAGTATATGTGTATCGGTGGAATGAAACAGGATCTAATCTTAAATACCGGGCAGCGAATTCAGTCCTGTGATGAGTATAAATACTTAGGTCTAAAAATTAGAGCTGACGGAACACTAGACAAAGCTATAAAAGATCGAAACGTACAAGGAAGAAAAGCAATAACTTTATTAAATGGAATAATTTGGGACCAAAGTATATCAAAACATAACAAAAGGCTTATATATAACACCATTGTAAAAAGTATTATTACATACGGCTTAGAAGTATGGCCAAATAGAACAGAAAAAATGCTTTCCGCTACGGAGATGGACTATTGGAGAAGAGCAGCAGGGAAATCAAAAAGAGAAAGAGTTACAAATCAAAGAATAAGAGAAATTATGACAGTGGGTGAACATACTTTAGTGGATGATATAAGAACAAAACAACTGGTGTGGTACGGACATGTACAAAGAATGAATGATAAAAGACTACCTAAACAACTACTACAATGGAAACCAACTGGCCAAAGAAAACGAGGACGGCTAAGGAGAAGCTGGAGAGAAGGAATAGACTGAAATAAGAATAAGAGGCCTAGATGATGAATTATAGGCAAACAGAAACGAGTGGAAATTGGGTATCGGAAGACGCAGAATGTTGTGGATAAATATATATATATATATATATATATATATATATATATATCTATATATATATATATATATATATATATATATATAATAAAGGAACTTCAAGGAACTAGGGACAGAAGCCACTTACAGGTATTTGGGTATCCAACAAACCTACGAGATACGACAAAAGGAAAACAAGGAAGGGGCAGAGCGCGAACTGATCCGGAGGGTACAGAAGATACTAAAAACGCAATTAAATGCTAAAAACAAGATAGCAGCAATAAATACCTGGGCAGTACCAGCTTTTACATACACTGCCGGAGTACTTTCATGGTCAAAAACTGACCTGGAAAGATTAGATCAGAGGATCAGAAAACTCCTCACTAACAACGGATTACTGCACCCTAACTCAGCAATCGAACGACTGTACCTATCTCGTAGGGAAGGAGGGCGTGGACTGAGCAGTCTGCAAGCCTCAAATATCAAAGAAAGAAAAATGCTCAGAAAATACTTTAATAAACACAATCAGCCAGTACACAGAAGTATACGAAACTGGGATAAAAAGATCACTCCACTGAACCTGGCAAATCCGGAGGAGCCAGAGGAAGATAATCTTTCTGAGCAGCTTAAATCCAACTGGCAAAGAAAAGTGTTGCACGGGAGGTTCTACACAAGTCTGCATCAACCTGAAGTAGATATTGCCGCATCTAACTCCTACCTAACAACAGGGTACCTTTTCCCAGAGACCGAAGGAGCTCTCCTCGCGATCCAAGATCAGGTCGTTAAAACGAGAACATATACCCGACATATCCTCAAGCAGGAGGTAGAAACAACCAAGTGCAGACTTTGTAATATAGCTGAGGAAACCGTACAACACTTGGCATCGGGTTGCTCCGCCATTGCTAACACCAAATATCTGGAAAGACACAATAACATGGGTAAAGTGGTTCATCAGATGGTCAGTCTAAGTAAGGGTTTGCTGGAGAAATTCACTCCTCACCATATGTACAGTCCACAGCCACTGCTTGAAAATAATACCACGAAGATCTACTGGGACGTTACCGTAGAAACAGATAGAGCAGTGGAGCACAACCGACCGGATATGGTTGTGTGGAACAAAACGGGAAAAACGGCAATTATAATTGATTTTACTGTTCCGCAAGATTATAACTTGGCTAAAGCCTATGGAGAAAAAATAACGAAATATCAAGCATTGGCTCAGGAAGTAAAAACCATCTGGAACTTACAAAAGGTGACAATAATGCCAATAGTCATCAGCGCCAACGGCTTGGTACACAGAAAAACCATGCAACATATAACAGAGCTTAGCATGCCAAATAGTGCTATCACATGGATGCAGAAAGCCGTTGTACTTGGGACCGTTGGAATTATTCGACGGACTGTCTCGCCGTATTGACACTAGCAGTGTCCTTGGCGACAATGAGCGCCCGGACACTGTTAGCCAAAACCACGTATGTATGAATTAAAAAAAAAAAAAAAAAAAAAAAAAAAAAATATATATATATATATATTGCCTGATTACTGTTTCCAATAGTCTCCACTATTTACTAATATATTTTTAGTTAGTCGAATAAGATTTAATTTAAAATAAATTTGGGACACTCGCGTTTTCGTAATGGGGCCAAAAATTAGACTAAACAGTGACCTGTAAACATTTCTTCATTGGCATCACATTTTCTTTTTATTTTTCTTTTCAACAGATGTGGACTCTAGACGAATGCAATTCGGCTTGGAAGAAGAAGACGATTTGTTGCAGTTTGCCATTCAACAAAGTCTTCTGGAGTCTGGCAGCGAGCGAGAAGAGGTTATGCCCCGTTTTTATTATAGCAAGCACGACCAAATGAATTCTTCCTGATTTTTTTACTACTATGTCGGTTTAGAACGTTTTTCTACGTTGTCCGACGCCTATTCTCCACCTCCTTCGATCATGACAATCATCTTCTTTGACTCATTGATCTTTGGATTGACTGTTGCCATTCCAGTTAAGGACGCCCTCTTTTTCTGCGCCCTATTGGTTGCCATTCTAGGACCTGCTTTAGTAATCTTTCGTCGTTCATCCGTTCTACATGGCCTTACCATATCAGTTGTCTTTTAGTGATGTCATCCGTTATGTTTTTATGATCTTATTTCTTATGCGATCTGTTCTAGATATTCTCATTGATCTTTTTATTGCATCCATTTCGACACTTTCCATTTTTGCTTTGTATTTTTTTGTTACGCGACCAGTCTCTATTTCATACAACAGTGCTTTTCACCATTGTTTCATATATGTTAAATTTATATTCTTTTTTATCTCTCTGCTCCATTCAATACTGTTAAGACAACCAATAACCTTTTTTGCTTTTACTATTCTTTTTTCCAGTTCTTTACAGTCTGTTCCTGTCTTATCAAATGTGACACCCAAGTATACATACTCATGGCATGGAGATATTGTTTTCCATTGTCTAGTTCTAACTCACTTGATTCGTTGCCAATACATAAGTACTGTGTCTTGTCCACGTTCACTGTTAACCCCCACTTTTGGTATTCTTCCGTTAACTTTCTCATCATATACTCCATGTCTTCTGTATCATTAGCGAAAATTACTTGGTCGTCAGCAAACTGTAGTGTGTATATGATGAATCGGTCGTTAAGTTGTATTCCCATGCTGTGTACTTTACGTTTCCAGTTTTTTAGAACTACTGCGATATATATTTTAAAAAGAGTTGGAGAGATACAACATCCCTGTCTTAAGCCTTTTGTTACCTGGAATTCTTTTGAAAGTCGATTTCCAATTTTAATTTTAGATTTTGACCCTTTGTAAAGTTCTTTTATCGCTTTTATATATGTATGATTGATATTAGTTTGTTGAAACACTGTCCATAATTTTTCTACTGGAACGGTATCATATGCTTTTTGTACGTCCACAAAGGTAACATGAGTCTCTATATTTCTAACACTCCTTTCCTCAATTACTTGTTTAAGACAAAAAACATTATCACTACAAGATCTGCCTGCACAAAACCCACTTTGCTCTTTTTCTTCTTGGTCATGAAAATCGGCAACGGTTTAAAAGAGCGATATTTAAAACGGCGACATTTAAATCAGCGACATATCAAAAGGGCTACATTCAAAAGAGCGACATATCAAAAGAGCGACATATCAAAACAGCGACATTCAAAAGAGCGACATTCAAAAAAGCGACATATTAAAAGGGCTACATTCAAAAGGGTGATATATCAAAAGAGCGACATTTAACAAAAACAGCGACATATCAAAACAGCGACATTCAAAAGAGCGACATATCAAAACAGCGACATTCAAAACAGCGACATTCAAAAAAGCGACATATCAAAAGGGCTACATTCAAAAGGGCGATATATCAAAAGAGCGACATTTAACAAAAACAGCGATATATCAAAACAGCGACATTCAAAAGAGCGACATATCAAAACAGCGACATTCAAAACAGCGATATTCAAAACAGCGACAGTTAAAAGAGCGACAATTCTAAAATCAATATTATTCAACACTTAAAAAAAGCGTCTTATGAATGCCACACCGGGTTTCAGTAAACCTTATAGTAACGACGATATACTAAGACAACATCAAAAATCGTCAAATTAAGCCACTGCCAGTCACTTTTAATCAACGTTAAAATGGAAAGTTCTTCTCAAAAGAACAAACCGATTCTATACCACGAGGGGTATATGTACGGTTCGGTTTCGTCCGGTTCGGTTCGGTTCGGTTCACACCCTCTAGGATCCCGGGAAAGAAGTCAGGAAAGTTTTTTTTTTGAAAAAATAGGTTAGGAAAGAGACCCCTTAGTCGAACTGTTGCTGTTTTTAATGTCGCTGTTTTTATTAGAAGTCGCCCTTTTAAATATCGCTGTTTTGATACGTCGCTGTTTTAAATGTCGCTATTTTAAATATCGCTGTTTTAATAAGTCGCTCTTTTAATCTGTCGCCCTTTTGATATGTCGATGTTTTAACATGTCGCTGTTTTAAATGTCGTTGTTTTAATATGTCGCTCAAATGAGACCGCTGTTTTGAATATCGCTGTTTTAAATATCGCTCTTTTGAACCGGAGCCATGAAAATTACCTAATTTTTTAAAATGTCACAAATAAAAAAAAATTAATAAAAAAAACACCAAACTGCTAAATTTACTTGTAAGTACTAGTCGCAGTGGGGTACAAAATTGATAGGTATACATTTAATGTACGACTAGAAATGTACTAGAAACACAAACAAATGGTGTTGGAAAAAAAAATCTGACAGCGTATGCAGAAAAAATTTTGAACATTCATTTTTGTAACACAGTAAATAATACTCAAGGTGAGTAAAAGAAATTTTTTAATTAATATATTAACTTAAAAATAATTAATTTTTCGAGATAAATTCATTTAAATTGGGGTGAGGGGGCGCCCTTCTCTCGCCCCCCTCAAAACTGATTTTTTACAGTATTTTTCTAATTATTTGCAAACTTTAACTTGGCCGAAAACAACTAAGTAAAACACGCCCCCCTTACATCAGTGCCGCACCTTTTATAGGCAGTTAATTTTTTTAATTTTCTTCGTATAGGTAGGGCCTGAACTATACTTAATAGTTTGCACCATTTTCTTGTGCGACGGATAAAAGGTCGAAAGTACAAAAGGTCGATAAAATAAGGTCGAAAATACAAAAGATCGAAAGTACAAAAAGTCGAAAGTAAAAAAGGTCGAAAGTACAAAAGGTCGAAAAACAAAAGGTCGAAAATACAAAAGGTCGAAAATACAAAAGGTCGAAAATACAAAAGGTCGAAAATACAAAAAGTCGAAAGTACAAAAGGTCAAAAATACAAAAGGTCGAAAGTACAAAAGGTCCTGGAGGAAATGCAAGAGTCCAGAAAATAGCGGATCTAAAATCAGTACTCTCCTGACTTTTTTCAAGGGATCCTAGAGGGTGTGAACCGAACCGAACCTAACCTAACCTACAAAAGATCAAAAGTAAGGTTAGGTTAGGTTCGGTTCGGTTCGGTTCCACACCCTCTAGGATCCCGGGAAAAAAGTCAGGAGTGGACTTTAGATCCGCTATTTTCTGGACTCTTGCATTTCCTCCAGGACCTTTTGTACTTTCGACCTTTTGTACTTTCGACTTTTTGTACTTTCGACCTTTTGTACTTTCGACCTTTTGTATTTACAACCTTATTTTTTTGACCTTTTGTACTTTCTGCCTTTTGTACTTTCGACCTTTTATCCGCCGCCCCATTTTCTTTCGTTCAGTGAAAATGCAGCAAACACAAGCAAACGAATTCGTTTAGTCGTGCTCGTTACAGTAAAAACGAGGCATTAGAGGACTGTAGCAGTGGCGTACTCAAAAATGAATCCTGGGGGGGCTTGGGAGGGGATCGATACTCAGAGATTAATCCTGGGGGGGGGGGGCTTAAGGACAGATCGATACATTTTAATATTAATTTTTGCGTACGCCACTGACTGTAGTATGGTTGTACATGTACTGGATACTTCACTGCACTGCACTTCCCATACAATCTATTATTTTTTAAGTTAATTATTTTTCTTGCTTAGTAAAACCGATGTTTTTTTATCTGCGATATATTTAAAGAGTGGTTTTTTTTTTTGGTTACAGGTAGACATTTGGGAAGCTCTAAGAGGTCAAAAACCATCAAGGCCTCACACTCCAGTCACCGAAGACCGCGAGTTTCAAAAGTAAGTTTTTGATTTATAGGGTGAGCCAAAAAATTTGTCACTTTTTAAACGCGCTAAAACTTTGAACTTAATTGACCGATTTTCGAAGTTTTCGGCTTCTTTTATAGACAAAAGATGGAATTTTATTGATGCGACTCAAAATTTGACATATGTCAAAAGACCAAAATGGCGGGGAGCTTTAAAAATGAGTAAATTTTATTTAAAGACTTTTCAAACAACCCACATGTTATATAAAAACATTCTGTATATATTATTTTTTTTTAAGAATGCGTAATACACGTACACCGGAACCAAGCCATCTAGGTGTGAAAAAAACCCGGCAAAAGAAGTTGTCCTTTTAAAACATATTTTCGTTGGTACACCTATTCTGCACTCATTGGTTGAAACGTCTTAACTTTTTTTTTATTCAGTTTTGTATTACATATTTCTTTTTATTATTGCAAAAATCTAAAAAAATATACAGAAAGTAATTTTAATGATGCACCAAGCTTTAAGGAGTGGTAGAAAAGATGAAGAAAGACAGGAACAGACTATAAAGAAGTGGGAAAAAGAATACTAAAAGCAAAAAAAATTATTGGATGTCTTAAACAGTATTTTATGGAGCAGAGAGATAAAAAATAATGTAAAATTGACCATTTATAAAACAATGGTGAAAAGCATGCTGTTGTGTGGAATAGAGACTTGTCGCGTAACAGAAAAAATCAAAACAAAAATGAAGAGTGTCGAAATGGATGCAATAAGAAGATCAATGAGAATATCTAGAACACCCAACTAACATTTATAGTAGCGGCTACATGTTCTAAAGGCTTTGCTACTTTCTTATAGTAGAAATGTGGTGATCCCAACCAAAAATTGTTACTTTTTAGTTCTAACAACTATTTAGTATCAGGAAATAGTAGATGTTTCGTAAAAACGACCCTCTAAACTACTTCATAGGATTGTTTCTTGATAGTCGATTCTGATAGTCTTCTCTACCACAATAGGACGTTGCTAAAGTTTTACTTTCTTTTTAGTCGTTATTTCGTAGTCGCCCTGACTTTTATATCCTACTTAATTACCACTAGAAAGTTAAGCTTCATTGGAGTCCCAAACAAGTGTATCCGACAACTACATTATAACTTTAATTTTTACCACAAAAGTTTGTGTCATCATAGTAACATCTGATATAACAATGTAGACAAAATAACTTTTTGGATCAACTTTAAAGCCGCAACTACTTTCAAGTAACCTTTTCGACTATCAGGGAATATAGTTTGGGACGCCATGTTTTTATGTAAGAAAGAAAATTTAATATTTTTGTTGTCGTTTTATGAGCTCATGTTAAAGAGCCATACTATTTTATAAACAAATTAGTTGAAGCTTACCAAAAATGCTCTTCTTAAGCACCATTTGTTGGAGTTAACTGTCGATTATGAAAACATAACCTCCAAAATCACAACACAAAAATTCCATCAGCTACCAGAAAACGGCTCAATTTTACGGGCGCACCGGTTTTTTCTAATATATATAATGCATGTTATACAAAAAACTTTGCGTCGCACTCGAATTTTGATCCTCTGCTCGTAAATTCTCACACTTTTGGATAACATAGTTCATATTATAACCATAACCAAACAAAAAAACTAAGCGAGTCTGTTTACTGTTGTGTCCACCATATTGTGTAATAATTCTACCAAAAAGAAACGATTATATTATTTGCAACTACATCGCAACTTTTATGCCATTACGGAAAAAAAACAGCCTCTACGACGTAGTAGATACCTGGCTACGACGTAGTAGTGTAGTTGTTACTACAGTGACTTTAAACACTTGGCCAAGTAGTTATAACCAGAAATTGGTTCCCCACTTAGGGAATTATAACGTCGCTGTATGGTATACTGAGACGTAGCGGGAGTACGTTGCGGTTACTTTTAAGAAATTCTTTCTAGTTGGGGTTTCGTCGTTACAACTTTAATTGTTTGTTGGGAACAGTCAATCCAAAGATCAATGAGTCAAAAAAACCTGACAGAAGTGATTGTCAGGATCGAAGGAGGTGGAGAATAGGCGTCGAACAACGTAGAAAAACGTTCTAAACCTACATAATAATATTAATTTTTAAGAAAGTTATTAAAAAAATCAAAAAGAAAACCTGCACGTAAAACAAAAGAGGTTTGAAGCAAAATATAATAAAAAAATGTCTTCTTTGCATCTGTGTGTGGTACGCACCCCATAAAGTTGGGTTCATCATTTAAACTACACTTCTGTATACCTTTTTTCTAATTTTGCACCAAATAAATCTAATCAAAAATGCATAATTCAAAATCTTAATCATCTCGATTTTAAATTATTAGCATTGATTATACAATTTAACATTGATTATCAGCAATGATTATACTTATAAACATTGTTATTAGTTAGGACGTTTTAACTAATAAGCGCAGTTTAATATTTTGTAATATTGTTGCTATGTTACCCTGTAATGCTTCAGTTCGTTTATGCTAAGTAAATCTGCGCTAAATCATGGGCACACCCGGGAGAGGGGAACTTACCGACCCAAGAAGTTTTTAATTCTTTGTTTAAAATTCTTAGACAATGATTGAGTAGAAATAAAATTTCGGACTTCCATTGTCTTTATTTATTTTAAACAGGACGTTTCGGTTAGTAAGTATCTCTAACCGTTATCAAGTGTAAATTAAACAATCTAGTCTTTAGGCTACTACTTATACTACTCGGTGTGCAGTCAGGTGTGACGGCCCGCCCTCTTTTTTAATCCTAAGATGCCTGTTTTCCTTAAGGAGTGGTTTCCATATGTTTGGTATGTCCGTGCTTGGTTGACTGAAAACTTCTTTATTCTGCATTATAAACGCAGCTTCAATAAACTTTCGTTTTCGCCAATGCGACTCCTTATGTAAAACTTTAGCTTCTGACCACTGAATCCTGTGATCATTTGACCATGCATGATCTGCTAAACCGGATTTTTCAATATCCCCTAATTGGGTACTTTTTAAATGTTCATTTACTCTAACCTAAAGAGGGCGTTTCGTTTCACCTACATATGATTTACCACATTCACACGGGATTTGGTAAATACATTCCTTATTATTTGAGGGATTGTCTGGTTTTGTTTTAGTTACAAAATTTCTTATCGTATTTCCTGAAGAAAATACTGTTTTTATATTATAGTGTTTAGTTATTCGTCTTATGTTTTCTGAAATCCCTTGAACATATGGAATGTTAATAACACCTAACGGATTATTATTTTGAGAATTTGGTACATTTAGTTTGTTTTTAATTTTAAATATCGTTGAGTTTATTAATTTCTCGGAATAACCATTCTGTTGTAAGTCCTTTTTAATGTTGATGTTGTTAATCTCTGTGGTTAATTCTTCATTATTACTACAAATATTTACGGCTCTTAAATACAATATAACTTCTTGTTTGGTAGCAACAGAATGATTAGACTTAAAATTTAGGTACTGTCCCGTGTGTAGATTTCCTATATACAGTGGTTTGAATGTTTCTGTCTAATCGTTTGACAAGAACATCACACCTGACTGCACACCAAGTAGTATAAGTAGTAGCCTAGGGACTAGATTGTTTAATTTATACTTGAAAACGGTTAGAGTTTTTAATTGTTTTTCACATATTTCATTAATAAAAAAATTAAAAAGTATAAAATACAGTACCATGGGGTGTTGGTCCCCCCCTAAGTCATAATCCCGGGTGCGGCATTGGCTAAATTATAGAGTAGGCTAACACGCTAGTATTAATATTGTCCCCATCTCCCCCTTATTAGAGCTATACAAGCCAGCTTAGACGAGTACCAAGGTCCCCCTCCAGGCTACACGCCCCCCTCACCCCTTCAGAGACCCCTCGACGCGTTGAATCTCACGGAAGAGACGGTCGATTACGACCTACAGGTGGCGCTAGTAGCGTCAGAGATGGAGAGGGAGCGGGAGGAAGAACGACGCCGGCAGTTGGAGGATCAGAGGAGGAGCGAAGAGGAGGCGGTGCTAGCCAGAGTTTTGGAGTTATCGCTCACAGAAAAGTGAGGAGTTTTTTTCAGAATTTTGTCAAGTAAAATGACATTTTCCGTTAGAATATTGAAATAATTATTAATTTAAAATGTTATTTCTCTATTGTGCGTGAGAAATGAGATAAGGGATATTCTATAAAAAGGCAGATATGATTAGAAAAAAAAAACAAATATATATGGATGATTCTACAAAAATGGTGCTGTGGAGTGGGAATGCATATTTTTCACACAGACTGCAAATGAAGCATAGTTTTAGTTATAAGATTTAAAACGAAATGTTTTCTTTATTACAAAGCAAATACCTCATTCCTCTGGTGTAGTCCCAAACCAAATATTAAAAACTCAGATTGAAAAAAATATCCTAATAAATAATATTTAACCAAGTCTTAACTATTTATCAAAAAATTGATAAAACTTAAGTTTGCAGTCATATTTTAAAAAATCCGAATTTACATTTTCCCCGGTAAATTTTACAATTTTAAACGTGCTCCATTTTTAATAACACAATATTTGTGAATACCACCGGTTAATTTCTAGAGAAAGAGACGGCCCTGGATATCTAATTTATTTGTGAGGGTGGCAAGTTGTGACAGATAATGTCAACTTTAGTTTGGTTTAAGTTATAGATCTTTTTATTTTCGGCAGAAAATTAGTTTTTTTCAGAGAAATTCAAAAGGAACGCTTCAATTATCATTCCTCTGGTAAGTAAATATTCAACTGATATCAACAGTATAATTTTTTTGTTGATTGTTTTAAAATTATAAGTATAGGAACTTTGTTTATATAAAACTTAAGTTAAGTAGTCTAAATAGATTTTGATTTAAATTGGAAAACCATTAAAAAACTCATTCCTCTGGTACTCATCCCTCTGGAATTTTTACGCAATAATTCCTAAAATTCGGGAAAATAAATGTTTCTTAGCTTACACCTAATTAGTTACATAAATTTAAAAAAACAAAATTATTTACTGTGCTGTACTGTTATTTAAAGGCAATAACCAAAAATGATATCCATATATCCCACTTTTGGTAGAATCATCCATATACAGAGTGTCCCGAAATAGAGATAAAAGTTTTTATATACCTACTAGGGTCCAAAACCCAAAACCTCTCCGTGCGGACACGTCTATTAAGCGGACACTCCCTTTAGGCGGACACATTTGTTAAAACCAAGCTTTTCCCTAATTCTTTACATTTAAAATTCACTCCTATAACCGGACGCTGACAATTTTTTTTGGTTAAAAAATTCCTCCATTAACCGGACGCTCACCTCTGACAACGGAACGGAGCGCTGCACGACATGGGCATAAATATTATGTAGTATGTTGGCAACAACGCACTCTGCAGCTGGGGAATTACCTCTTTCCGTTTTAATCTGAAGACTAAATACTTCTGTCTTATTTACAACATCAAATATCCCGTATCTCCTTTCTCCCACTTAAGGGCAGCTTAAGTGGATTTTTGCCCTTGCCTTGCTATAAGGAAGAGTCCATTAAAATTTGGGTTTAAAGACTTCATTCAAGCAAGGGTGCAAAACAATATGGTTGGACCACATACTTATAAACATCTGTACTGGGGAAGGCCTTCTAAATATGACGCGTACCGGCATGTTGGATTTCAAATGAACTCAAACGTATGGCTTGGATAATTTAAGGCTACTGATAATGGGTGCCGAGCTCTCAGCGCCATCTCTTTTTTATTCTTTAAAACACCAAAAATCAGTTACCTTTAAATAAATAACATTTAATTTGTTTCAAAAAATGGCTTTCTCTTCCAAAAGTTACAAATTCCAAAGAATTTTCTTAAATTTACACGATTCGTTAAATACCGAGATGAATTCCATCAAAGGAGCATGCGCCAAAATTAACGTCAAAATGTCTAATTTAAATTATTGGCGCGAATACCGGGATTGGCGCGAGATCGAAGAGCTTAACGTATAATAAAAAAGTCAAGGTATAAAATAATGGTCAATTCTTTCTTTTTTAGGTATGATTTTATGTAGGTACCGGGTGTTTTTTTATAACCGGAGCACTCAGCAACTTTATCATTGAAAATAAAGGGCTATAATAAATTGTAGATTTTTTTTGGTTAATTATGATGATGATGAACTTTAAAAGCCAACATAATTTTTTCTATCCGTCACCATGTACAGGGTGTCCCAAATTCGATGTTTTTGGGGAGTTTCGGGTATTTCTAGAGGGGCTAAAAAGACCTGATCAACCTTTGCGACACTCAAATTTCAAAAGAAGCTTAAAGGTGAAAATCGCATTTTGATATAGCAAGCCGTTTTTAAACTACGGGGTGTTTTTAAAAAGTCTGCATTTTGGGAAGGGGTCTATAACTTGTTTATTTATTAATATTTTTATTTCTGTGAAAACATTCTTTAGACACTTTTTTAAGAGGAATTCAACTGTTAAATTAAATTTCATTTGTCACGTTTAGTTTTTGAGATATCACATAAAATTAATTTTTCTTTATGGGATTAGTGGGATTTCTTTATATTTTTGTTTTTTTTTTATTTTTACCATATATTTTAGTTTGCTTAATGGGTTAAAAATATTTTAATATTATAAAATTATAAAAATAAAAAAATAATAAAGAGGTGATTAAAAAATAAAAATAAAGAAAACATATTAACAACAAATTAAAAATTAAAATATTGAGTGTGATACATCATTTTAAAAGAAATTTTAGAGAGAGTTTTAGAGTTATTCTGTAAGAAAAATAACAACTTTATGCAATATTTTAAAAGAAAAGATCTATAAAAAAGCTATTTACACAAAAGCAAAATGCAGACAAAAACACTCCGTAGCTTAAAAACGGCTTGCTATATCTAAATGTAGTTTTCACCTTTAGGCTTCTCTTAAAATTTGAGCGTCGCAAAGAGGGCTCAGTTTTTTCTTTCTCCCCTAGAAATACCTGACACCACAAAAAAACAACGAATTTGGGACACCCTGTACAGGGTGTGACAATAAAGTCGATTTTTTGAGAGGGAACACTCTGTATATTTTTGCATTTTAAGATTCGTCTTTTCTTTTTGATTTCAAAAATATACAATATCTATGTGCTGCGATTAATATTTTTTGAGGTATATGCAGTATTTCTTCTATATGCATTTCACGTTTATTTTGTTTTGCCATGGGAGTATTGACAAATTTAAATGCGCTAAATCTTAAAAAAAATGTTTATCGTAGCATAGACATACAGTAGAACCTCGATGACAGTGTTTATTCAAATTAAATTGGGCACTAAATAATTTGTCACACAACTTGCAGGTCACCGGCATTTTCACAGCACAAAAACGACGAATTTTCATCAAAAAGAACTGGAAATTATTAAAGTTTTGCTGTATAAAACCATACTGAAATATCTCTCAGTTGATTGGTTGGCAGAAGTGACAGATCAACGCTTGCGCACGTTTTGGAATTCATCTCGGTATTTAACGACTCGTAAATTTACACCGCATTGACAAATTGTCAACGGCATTTGAAAACAGTCCCTTTCAAATTTTATTAAAAGCGTCTCCTTTTTTAATCCAAGCCATACGTTTGGGTTTAATTGAATCCAATATGGCGGAACACTTGCAGCAGTCCTTTTCTATGAATGGTTTTACTATGCCAGTAGTAGATCTATATAAATATGTGGATTTGACACATCATATTATGTTTAAATTATATTTCTTTAAATCTTTTTATGACTGATTGACTGACAAATAGATAATATTTTATGTTATATGTAGTTAAATAATGTTTTTATTTTATTGTTTACTTTATAAGATTTTTTTTGCTATAGGGGGTTTTGTGTATTGTTACTTTTTAAGTATATTTCCTATCTGTGGTATTTTATGTTTCTTTATTAACTTATTTATTATGTAATGCTTAAAAAAAGATTATTAAATGTGACATAAAAAGAAAATATAAAATTACTTATATTTTTTTGTAAATTACCTTATTTCAACTGTCCCTATTGTCTTGAGTTTCTTGAGCCTTCATGTGAATCGTTTCCAATATGGAGAAACTTTCAGTAAACCTTTCTTCATTTTTTGATGAAGCCTCCATCCATTTTTTCTTCACTTTGGTCCATCTTTGCAAATGGTTTCTGATCAGGAACTGTTTGTCTACAGGTGGACATTCATCCTAAAATTAAAAAAAAAACAGTTAAATTTTTTCATTTTTCAAAGTCTTATATTCAATAGTCCACTGAAAGAATTTACTCCTTTTCTGTTTTTTTTTGTAGGAGGTAATTTTCATATCAGATATTTTGATGATTTTTAGAACATTCATTCTATCAGAAAAAATATGAGGTGTGACAATTACATTAAGACTGGTCACTGTACTAACAGGTTTTATTACAGTTATTCACATTGATGTGCGTTTTACTACCGCCCACAAGCTTGTCGCCTTTCCTCTACTAGTTTGGCTTATGCAGTGGTTTGAAGCGGATATTGCCTAGCTCATTTGCCGGAATTATGACAAACGAAAAAATTGAGCAACATATTAATTTAAAGTAAAACTCAAAAAAACGGCTACTGAATACTTTTAAATGCTAAAAGATATCTATGGAAAGCAGTGTATGTCTGGTGCAATGATTTTTATGTGGCATAAAAGCTTTTTTGACAGTCGTGAAGAAGTTAAAGATGATGAACGAGAAGGGCGCTCCAGCACATCCATAACAGCGATGCTCATTGTTTTTTTTTTCGATATTAGGAATGTTATTCTTAGTGAATGGGCGCGTGAGGGTCCGTGAACCAACATTTATATTTGGAAGTATTTATGTAGCTAAGGGAACCTGTAAGGTAAAAACGTCCAGATTTGTGAAAGAACAACTCGTGGCTGCTCTACCAGGACAATGCACCAGCCCACAATGCCCTATCCATTAAGCAGTTTTCGTTAACCACCCACGATATTCACCAGACTTGACCTCTTGCGACTTCAACCTATTTCCGAAAGTTAAAAAAAATGTTAAAAGGAACCCGGTTTGACTTCTTAACAGTCTCTCTTCTGATGATTTCTAAAATTGCTTCCACCATTGGAAAAAACTGCCTGCAATGCTGTGTCAATAGAGAAGGGGATAACATTGATGGGGAACATCATTAAGTAATATTAGTATTTAAAAAAATTAAAAAAAATTCCAAATTATCTATGTGTTTTGTGTATTTTATTAACAAACACCCTATTATTTTTCCCAGTATTTTTCTTCTTAACATTTTTTCAATCATTTCTCCAACACAAAATTTGGTGAGAATCTTACTTTAAAATATACTTTTTTGATAAATATTTTTTTAAAAAACTAAATTTTAATTTTGCTTAAAAAATATACCTTTTTTTAAAGACCTTTCAAATAAGCCTTATATCAATATCCTGGTCTAAATAGTTTCAAAAATATCAGAAAAAAAATTAGTACAAGTTTGAACTGAATTGGCAGTTTTTTATTTTTAGAATTTAATTTAGAAAAAAAAAACTACTTGTTCTGTTCAGTATTGTTCATACTCGTCTTAGTCTTTTGTTTTTGATTAGTCTTTGTCCTTTGATTAGTCTTAGCTGTCTTAAACAAAATTGGCTGTTCATACTCGTCTTTTGTTTTTGATTAGTCTTAGTCATAACCCACTGAAAAAAAAATCAATTTCAATAAAAAGGCCCATTTTCAAAAGTCATTTTCTACACAAAACAATCTTATTTAAACACAGACACGAAAGAACAAAAGCGAAAAAGAAAATAAAAACAAATAAAATTTTGAGGTTATGTTGAGATTTTCTGTTAAAAACATGATTAATGGCGGTAAATTCAAAATTTCGGCCGCGCGCTTGCGCTCTTCGGACGCCCTGTAAAAAAACAACAAATATCAGCTGATGTCTGTCACTCGTCTTAGTCGTTGTCCTAAGGATTGAAAGTTGGCAACTCTTAAGACAAAGACTAATCAAAAACAAAAGCAAAAGCACTGTATGAACACTCCCATAAGAAACAGTGGTTTTAACTTTCTTATTACAAGACAATATGACTAAACCAAGACAAAAGACTAGACAAAAGACGAGTATGAACGATCCATTCAGGAACATTTTTAATTGTTAGGCTCAAAAATAAAAAATATTTTTTTTTGGGAAAATCAGTCTGAACCAAATAAAATAGTGAATCCTACCCCTGTTTGTATAGATACATATTTAAGAAACTCTTTTCTATTTTAAATGTCAAAAAGTATCAAAATTAGTGAGATGGTCTGCCAAACCTCCTGTTTTTTTTTGGTTGATTTCAAATGAAATATCCCAAGATGACCACTGAACATCTCCTTAATGTGTAAATAACCCACAAAAAAATGAACCCTCTGAACCAAAACTTAGATGAGTCCTTACATAATCCAAATTGATATTATCCTTGTTCTGCTCCTGTTCAGGTAAAGGTGATGGGATTCTGGTCTCATAAGATGTGGAAGGGGGTGGCAGACAGGTCACATTTACTGCATTCCATGGCTCACTAACTGGTTCAGGATCTGGAGATGACAGTCTTCTCCTGAAAATAGGTATTTAATGTACAAGTTTGGTGTTCTGTGGTATAAATGTAACATAATACTTAATTTCTACTTAACGAAATAGTGCAAATAGAAGAGTTATGCATGGGTGTGTACATTAAAAGACCTAGCCCATTGAAAGATGAGTAAAATTAATTAAAACATAACATACTTTACAATAGCTTGGGGATTCTTGGGTTGATTCTCCATCCAGGCACGACACAAGGGGTACAAGGGTGTGTCTTCTTCGAATTTGGCCAAGTCTACGCTACGATCATAGAGTTTCATCACATATGTATGATGGTAGGGTACTGGTATGTGGTCACTTCTGGTCCTTGAATATCTTGGTCTAAAAAATTGTCAAATAACACCAGCATGCAAATTTTAAATAAAAGATAATTCTTACCCTTTTCTAGTCATGGTGTCTTCCTCGCTACCTTCATCTGAGCTCTGCTCAGTAAGCTGCTTAAGGACCCCTTGGAGTCTTCCTTTGGCCATTAAGTAATCATTGCCTGCTGTATTCTCTTCCTTTATTTCTACCTTTACTGGGCTTGAACCGGAATGTTTGCGCTTCTTGGCCATAATTGGACTGCTAGAAAGACTTTCCTAATTTTTTTCCAAGTACAATTTGGTGTAAAAAAATTATAAACAGTAAACAAGAAAGCACAGAAAACACCAACAAGAAAGTAAGGTTAATTAAAAATCAAGGATAGAAATCGTGGCGCCATCTGCACATCACCTCCTTGATTGAAAGCCCGTCAATGCATTAAGGCCACACAGTGAAAAGTAGTAACCAACCAAAAGCAAAATTGTTTGATCTGTGGCGTCCATTTAAAAATTTCCGGCCCATTTGTCAAAAGACGTGAACATAACAAAAATTAGATTTTTCGGGTTTTGTGGAAATTCGGCGACAAAAATGTCCAGCTTGGTAAAAAACCTGCGCTCGGTTATCCGTAAGGTCCGCCACGTGAGGTCGGTCAGCAGCAAAGCCACGGTCGTTTGCTTGAACAGGCTTCAGAAGCAAAATGTCGCCGAAAATAGTCTTTTGCGCCTCACCGCTTCACAGGTATTTGCCCCTTGTCCCTTTTTTTTAAATTTATTTTTATCTGTAAAGGTTTAATTAGCCATTAAAAAGACTCTCTAAAACCAGTTTTTCAATTTTTTTTTTACAAATTACATAACTGCATCTAACCTCACTTTTATACAAAATGTTTTTGTGTGGCTTGGATTAATATTTTTATATTTTTTACTGTTAGGTCAGATTTTATGCACCTGAAGTAATCAGAGAAAAATTGAGTCCAGAGGAAATCAAAGACAGAGTCTTAAAAGTTTGCGCTTCATATGACAAAGTTACAGCAGATAAGGTATTTTTACTGTTAATTTTAGTTTTTATGTTTCAGGGAATGGTGTTGCCACATGAGCGAAGTTACAGTTCCAAACCACCTCTTTCATTCAAACTCATTACGGACAGGGTGCTTTTAGTTTTAAAACTTTATGACAAGGTTAACCCAGATAAGGTACGGTGTGATCTTGCTTATGTTGGTAACATTATTCCTTGTTGTCTTTTCATTGTTTGTATTATTTGTTTATGTTTGTTTTAATTTTTTTTAGCTTCAACTAGAGTCTCACTTTATCAATGACTTAGGTTTAGATTCCTTAGATCATGTAGAAGTAATTATGGCCATTGAAGATGAATTTGGTTTTGAAATTCCAGACCAGGATGCTGAAAAGTTATTGAGACCTGCAGATATTGTTAAGTAAGTCCTTGTTTTCAATTAAAAAAAGCTTAAGATATTAAGTAAATTAGTTTCTGTGTCATGTTTGGGTTACAGTTATATCTTTGTTAATTAGTGTTCTAATAAGTTTGCCAAAGTAAAGGTCCATTTATATAAAATATTTTGTTTCAGATATGTAGCTGATAAAGAAGATGTGTATGAATAGAGCCTAAGATTTATATTTAGATTTTAAAAATTTTTGTGTTAAGATTTTTTAAAACCACTAGGGCTTTTTAAAATTATAGGTATATTTGAAGCTGATTTGGGTTGCCATACTCAAGATTAAGGTCACTTTTGTAAAAAATGGTACAACTCTATTACTTTTGTTAATAGAGGATTTTATTTGGGATTTAAATTCTCATAAACTATACCATGTAAAATGTATTCTGATTAAAATATATTGTTTTTTGTTTAGAAAGATTTTTTTATTAAATGGTACTTTCGAAAGTAAATAGAAATACTTGTCAATCATCAACTTCTATACCCTACTACTACTAAACTTGTTTTAAAACATTTTTAAGATTTCTTTTTGCAAAATTTGTGCATGACACTCAAAAAAATTCCATTCTGTAATTCGACAACATTGCCCAACACAGACAACCAGTTTTCCCTGTAAAAAACGACAAGCAGGTTGAATCAACTCAAAATATGGCAGGTGGATTAAAATTAGCCAGCTGGTTTTCTTTCTCAATATTATGCTGTCAGTCTGAAAGAGATAAAAGTACCCTTATATTATCTAGGGTGTTATTAGTATGCAAGAATCAGTCCATCTTTTTCCATTTCACAACTTCAATAATTTCCATCTATTTTTTGATTGTATAAGAAATACCTGCACATAGAAACCCAATTAGATAGGGTCAACAAAAAATGCCTTGTCTTTAAGGCTCTAAGGCCATTCCAGCTCCTTATACAACTCAATGTTGTCAATGAATTAGTACTGATTATTGTGGGTGTAAAAAATCCTTTGACAATATAAATTAAGTAGTAAAATAATTCCGTAAATTGGTTTTGAATGGGGTAAGAACAAGAAGATCTCACTTATACTTGTTTTTTTTTATGAAAAAATAATGGAAAAATAAACAAAATCAAAGTATTCTTTTTCCCTACAAATTAGCCCAATTAAAATAGTATTTTAACAGTAATGATTAAAGTACTTTACAAAAAAAAGAGGTTCTACTGAGGACTATAAAATTGTCACATGTTTGTTAACAATATTTATTAATCTATAGACATATAAATAAACATAAAAGTATGTTAAAGCTTATAACTAAATGAGTAAAAATGTCAGTGTGAGATTTACAGTTAAAAAATGAGAAATTTTAAATTTGCTGAGCTGTAGCAAAATTATAACCACCTGAAGCATGGGCTCCTTGAGGATTTTGAGAAGGGCTTGAAGCAGATGCTGTTCTATCAATATCTTCATATGATTCTGTCCTGTTTTCAGCAAACATACCATGGATATTTGCTAAAAAGAAATAATTGTAAAGTTAAAAGAATTTTTTTTGTGTTTAAATTGAGTATAAGTAAAACTTCTACATTACCTATGTTACCGCCTCTCTCTTCTAAATTCCTAAGCAAGTAAAATGTTGAAAAGGGTCTTATTAGCAAGTGGATAATAGCAACGGCCATGGAAAACTTGTCCCTAGCTGAACCACCTGAACTCCAGAAGCACATTATAAACAGTAGAATGTCAAGAGCGATTGCTGTTGTATTACACACAATTGCCTACAAGAAAAATTCATAAAACTACAAGAACCATCCAAGATTTTATTTTAAATAAAAAAAAATATATATAAATGATAGAGTTGAGTTTCTTACCAAATGCAATACTTCTTGACTCTTTTCATGCAATATGCTCCATATCAAAAAGAGTATAAAAACACTGTTGTAAAAAAAATACGAGTCAGTGTGCCATAGTCCCATGAAACTTAAAGACAGAAGTACAAAATGTATTAAGAAAATTACCTAAAAAAATAATTATGTAGGTAAAACTCCAATTTTTTAACTCCAGCTAGAGTAGCCATTGCATAAATATTTAGAGTTATTGTTATTATGCATTAAGGCAAATAAACAATCAATATTAATTATTTTTATAAAAGGGGCTATTACTCACCTTAAGATTTAAGTTTGGTACTTGGGGCCTGCCGATAGGCATTTTAACTTATTTTTCTAAGGCTTAGATAACGACTGCAATAAGATCAACTAATTTTAAAAATAAATTATCCCATTAAATTTATTTTTATAACAAAATTACCCCATGAAATAGGAAAAACAACAAATAATCAGCTGAGGCCACAGAAAAGATCACAGAACAACAAAGAAGATACTTCATCTGATTAGTTTAATTTCCCAATAGATGGCGCCAATTTCATAAGGCCACCAAATGAAGTGGCTAAAAAACCTAAGAAAAAAATTCTCTATGGCTAAAAAGCCTAAGCACGTTTGGCCAATAAATAAAGAATTATTGCCAAGAAACATGGAGTTTTGTTGTTCTTTTTTATAAATTAACAAAAACTGGTGCATATTTTTAACCGCCAAATATTTTATCTCTTTCGCTAAATAGACGCGATGCGAAACATGTGTTTGTAATTTCTTTTAATAGTATAATCTCCAAATACATAAAATTGTTTAAGGGTGGGTTTGTGTTAAAATTTTAACAAGATGAGTGGTAGAGATAGAGACAGCAAAGGCGTTTCTGGCTTGCTGAAAGATCTGTTTAAACGGAAAGGCCATCTTAGTAAGTATTATCTAGGAAAAACAGACATTTTATTAGGTTTCTTAGCTTTATACCTATTTTTTCCTTTTAGTTTGATAGAATCACTAAAATTATGTGTGTGCATTATCTTGCTGAGTAATGGATCGTTCATACTCGTCTTTTGTCTTGGTTTAGTCATATGTCTTGTCATAAGAAAGTTAAAACCACTGTTTCTTATGGGACTGTTCATACAATGCTTCTGCTTTTGTTTTTGATTAGTCTTTGTCTTAAGAGTTGCCAACTTTCAATCCTTAGGACAACGACTAAGACATGTGACAGACATCAGCTGATATTTGTTGTTTTTTTTACAGGGCGTCCGAAGATTGCAAGCACGCGGCCGAAATTTTGAATTTACCGCCATTAATCATGTTTTTAACAGAAAATCTTAACCTAACCTCAAAATTTTATTTGTTTTTATTTTCTTTTTCGTTTTGGTTCTTTCATGTCTGTGTTTCGTGCACAGATTAGGTTAAATAAGATTGTTTTGTGTAGAAAATGACTTTTGAAAAGGGCCCTTTTTATTGAAATTGATTTTTTTTTCAGTGGGTTATGACTAAGACTAATCAAAAACAAAAGACGAGTATGAACACCCGATTTTGTTTAAGACAGCTAAGACTAATCAAAGGACAAAGACTAATCAAAAACAAAAGACTAAGACGAGTATGAACAATACTTAAAATTATGTTTGTGCATTATCTTGCTGAGTAAAAAACAGTGAATTAGCTCCAAAATTTGTTTTATATAGGTAACCATCCAGGAAAATATGAATACACCTTAACTCAAGACTGTCTTAGAGACATGGGGAAAGATATGCCACTAGCTGTTCGACTCAAAGTTTTAAAAGAATTAACCACTTTTGTAGAGCAACAGAAGCTCGCTGATGTAAGTGTTCCTTGAGATGTTTGTCAGTTTTTTTGTTGACATATTTTTGGCTTGTCTAATTTTATCATAATTTTTTTTTGTGTCTTTTTGTTTTAGTGTGTGATTGAAAAAATTTGGGGTTCCATAGAAGACCTGTTGGCAAAAGAAAACTCAACAGAAACTAGACATTGTGTTTTCAGTTTCTTGCAAAGTCTCATTAAAGGACAGTTTGACAGGTTACCTGTCATGAGAGCTGTGTTTTTCAGACTAATTAAAGAACATGACCACCCAGAAGATATTGCTCAAAGATTGGACCTGTTGAAAGCTTTAACCTTAAATGGTGTGTTGAAAATTTAATTGAAATCAATCAATTTCAAAAAAGATTTAAGTATACAGGGTGTTCGGCACATGAACCATCAAAGTTTTTTGGGATATTGTTGGGGTCATTTCTACCTTTTCAACCTTGGAACTTGGGTCCTTAGAGTCACAGGTAAAGAGTTATGAATTTTGTGATTTTTTTTCTTAAATTACCCAAAATCCCATCTTTAAACCCTTGTAAGCTTTTTACGGCTTTTTATTAATGTCTGTAAAAGCACCATTTTTTTTTATAATTCTGTAATCTTATGCTACTTCAAGTAATTAATAGATTTGTTAAAATTTATGTACCAAAGGGACATACAAGGTTTTTTTTTTATTGAAGAAAATTAGTGATTTTGTGAAAGAAAATCAATTTCAAAATTAAAAAAAGTATTGACACTTGAGAACTTCATTTTTTAAATAGAAACTTCTCTAGTTGATTACCTTTCTAACAGTATGCTACACATTGATTAAAAAAAACAATTCTGCTTGAAATTATGGATACTCTGTGAGACAGGCAATAATCATTTGGACTTGATAAAAAAAACAATTTGATGTTTATGATCATTTCGAACTAAATTTATAAATAAAGAACACAATACATTATTGTTAAAAGTTTAAGTTTTGTTTAAGTAGGTAAACATTCATAAACATCAAATTGTTTTTCTCTCGCCCTTCTGACGGAATATCCGTATTTTAAAGCAGAAATGTTTTTCTTAATCAATGTGTAGCATACCATTAGAAAGGTAATCAACTAAAGAAGTTTTTAAAAGAAAATGAAGTTCTCAATTGTCAATACTTTTTTTGATTTTTAATTTTGAAATTGATTTTCTTTCACAAAATCACTAATGTTCTTCAATAAAAAACCTCGTATGTCCCTTTGGTACATCAATTTTAACAAATCTATTAATGAGTTGAAGAAGCATAAGATTACAGAATTATTTTTAAAAAGTGGTGCTTTTCCACACATTAATAAAAAGCTTACGAGGGTTTAAAGGTGGGATTTTGGATAATTCGAGAAAAAAAAAATTAAAAATTCATCGCTTTAGCCGCGACTCTTAGGACCCAAGTTCCCAGGTTGAAAATGTAGCAAATGACCCCAACAATGTCCCAAAAAATTTTGACGGTTCATGTGCTGAACACCCTGTATATGTGGTACCCTCCTAGCCCATTAGCACACTCCAAATAAACTCCACACTATATCAGCCTTTAAAACAGTTTTTGGAAACTTCTCAGAATTGTAATGTGCAGATATGGAAAAAAATGTGGTCTAGAATATTCTGAAAATTGCATATTAATGTAATGCTCTGTTAAAAAGCATGTTGTTTTCAATTTTTAAACTGTCCAAAAACTGTTACTATCATTAATGGATTTTGGACATCAGCTTTTACAGTATTGTACACTATTTTACCTTAAATTTCATGAAAATTGGTTTAGTGGTTTAGGAGCTATTGTAGGCTTTGTTGCTGTGCAGGCTAGGAAGGTAAAAATTTAGAATCTTGAAGACTTATTTTTATTCTCAACTACCAAATTGCAAATAATGCAAGGACCTAAAACTATAAACAACAAGTGAAATTAAAAAAAGAAAAATAAGAAAAAAGTTTTTGCTTCGGCCGGGATTCGAACCCGGGATCTCTTGCTCTGTACGCAAACATTCTAAACATTGAACTACCGAAGCCATACAAAAATTTTCGGAAAACTTTCATCTATGCAGGCTGCGGTGTCTCAATACAAGAACGAGAGACTCTCGGGGTATTAACTCGACCAAGTCATCAAACTGATTTCTATAATTCTTCCTTTCCACTGTCAAAGGTATCAGTCCCGGCCGAGGGGTCATCAGCTTTCAACAGTACTGTACAAATTTCACAACAGGACCCGACAGTACCACGACAGGACCCAACAGTACTCGACAGTACCCAACAGTACTCGACAGTACACGACAGTAGCCAACAGTACTCGACAGTACCACGACAGGACCCAACAGTACTCGACAGTACCCAACAGTACTCGACAGTACCCAACAGTACTCGACAGTACACGACAGGACCCAACAGTACCCGACAGTACTCGACAGTACACGACAGTACCCAACAGTACTCGACAGTACACGACAGTAACCAACAGTACTCGACAGTACCACGACAGGACCCAACAGTACTCGACAGTACACGACAGGACCCAACAGTACTCGACACTACCCCCCAACCCCAACCAGTGGCGTAGATGCGAAAAGACATTTTTTTTTTTTTTTTATTTGTCAAACACACTGTTTTTTTTTTTTTATTACAATCTAGTCAGTAAGACTAATTAGCAATTTTGTTTTAACTTAATTTACTAGAAAAGTCAGATTTAAACTTAGGGTTCACTCAACAGTTCTCCCCGCTTTGTTTAGTCTGTAACTCACAATTGTGTTGTGTTTATAGCATTATTTTGTTTTATGTGTAATTCACTTAGTTTACTAGCTCAAACGGCTTCACTCTTTTTAGTCGTCGAACTAGCATAGTATTGTCTAGAAGCTGAATTGCTTCCACATTCACATGCCGATGGAGTCTATCTTCATGGCTTTTTGCGTACTTTTTTATAGTCTCTGCTACAGTTTCGATTTTTAGATCTCGATGAAGGTCACTATTTCGAACGTACCA
This sequence comes from Aspidapion aeneum, assembly GCA_963576565.1. NCBI lineage: Eukaryota > Metazoa > Arthropoda > Insecta > Coleoptera > Brentidae > Aspidapion > Aspidapion aeneum. The sequence continues at coordinate 526,030 of OY755044.1, forward strand.
AGGTGCATTCACAATGTTTCTTAATACTTTATTTTGAAATCTCTGTACAACTAGAATGTTACTCTCTTTAGCACAACCCCATAGTTGAATACCATATGTCCATACTGGTTTCAGTATTTGTCTATAAAGTAGTAACTTATTATGAATTGTTAAATTGGACTTCCTTCCAATTAGCCAGTTCATTTTTCTATACCTTATCTCAAGTTCTTCTTTTTTTTTCTTAACATGTGCTTTCCAGCGCAATTTGGTATCAAGTGTCATACCTAGATATTTTGCCTGATTCGAATATGGTACTGGAATGTTGTTAATTGTTATTTGTATGTGATTTATATTTTTGTTTGTAAAATCAACATGAATTGATTTAGTTTCATTTAATTTTATTCGCCACTTTGTGGTCCAACTGTGAATTTGGGTGACTGCATCCTGAAGTTTCTCTATGCATTTTTCAATAGATTTTTCTACCGTCAATAAACCAGTATCATCGGCAAATGTTGCTAAGTGACAATTTTCTGGCTTTGGGATATCACAAGTGAATAATAAGTATAGATAAGGGCCTAGTACGCTACCCTGGGGCACGCCTGCTTGAATTTCTCTTAAATTTGAGTATGAGTCTTCCTGTTTTACTCTAAAATGTCTATCAGATATGTATGATTCCAAAATATCCGAATACTGTTTTGGCAGAAACCTTTTTAGTTTAAAATTAAGGCCTTCATGCCACACTTTGTCAAATGCTTGTGCTACATCTAGAAAAACTGCAGAACAAACGTTTCCCTCTTCTAGTGCTTTTTCTATTATATTAGTAATTCTGTGTACTTGATCTATCGTGGAATGCTTGTCTCGAAAACCAAATTGATGAGATGGAATAATTTCTTGTCTTTCTATGATGGGTTTTATTCTTTTAAGCAATAATTTTTCATAGAGCTTGGATATAATTGGCAGCAAAGATATTGGCCTGTAAGATGACACGTCATGGAGTGGTTTTCCCGGTTTTGGAATCATGATAACTTCTGCAACTTTCCACAGTTTAGGTACGTACCTAAGCCTAAAAGACGCATTAATTAGGTTGCATAGTTTTACGATAGCTTTTCTGGGGAGTTGTTTTATGACTACCCCGTTAATAAGATCATACCCTGGGGCTTTTTTCGAATTAATATTTTTGATTTCTGTTAATATTTCTTTTGGTGATGTAAGCTTAATATGGTCCTCGATTTGATGGGGTTCATTTAAATGAAAGTGTTCATCTGGTGCTTCGTGGGGCTGAAATGTTTTTTCTAAATGACTTGCAAAAATATCTGCTTTTTCTTCGTTACTCCTTGCCCACTGGTTGTTAGGTTTTCGTATGGGTGGAATTTGGATAATTGGTCTTTTAAAATCTTTGGTTGCTTTCCAAAGGGAATAGTCGGTATTTTTATCATCTGTAAGCTCATTAAGAAAATGGTTAATAGATTCATTTTTTATTACTAGAATTTCTCGCCTAATGCGCTGCGTCATGTTGTTGAGATTTGTTTTGTCCCGAGGATCACGGCTTTGTTGCCACTTTCTTCTTAGTTTCCTTTTTTCCAATATAAGGTCTCTAATTTCCTTTGGATAGTTTTTTCCCTTAAAAATTCTCTTTGGTTTTGGACTGTTTTCCCAAGCTGCTTGTTGAATATTTGTAACAAAATAATCAACTTCTTTATCGATTTGTTCTGGCGTTTGCAATGGTACTGATAGGTTTATTTTTTCTGACAGACTTTGTTTAAAACTAATCCAGTCAGTCAGTTTATTAACTAGTGAGATATTTGCTTCTTTCTTTATTATGTTTTTACTAAGAGTTAGAATAATAGGTGAATGATCTGAGTGTAAATCAAAACTTTCTTCTATATCTACAAAACTTAAAGATATATTTTTTACTATAAAAAAATCAATTAGATCTGGAATTTTTCCTGGATCTGTTGGATAGTATGTGGGCTTACCAGTTGATATCGGCTCACATTGATATTCACTAATAGCTTGCAAAAGTTCTTTTCCTTTAGAGTTCGTCAGTCTAGATCCCCAGTAGGTATTTTTTGCATTAAAGTCACCTCCAATTATAAAACGGTTTCCTAATTTTCTGAGAAAATTAAGATATTGATTTTTCTTTAGTAAGTGCCTTGGTGGTATATAGACAGCACTTATGACTAATGTATATGTTTTGGTTTTTACACTTACTAATGTAGCTTGAATCTCTATGGTTTTATATCCCATCTCCTCATAGTGTGATATATTTTCTTTAATTATTACAGCACTTCCCCCATGTGCAGTATTGCTAGGGTGAGTTGTATGATACAGTTTATAACCTTTAAATTTAATGTGAGACTGGTTAGTGAAATGCGTTTCTGACACAAGACAGACGTCAATTTTTTCTATGTCTAGAATAACTTGCAAGTCTTGCTGATGTTGCAAGAGACCATTGGCATTCCAAGCTAGGATTCTAAGATTACTGACCATTTTGAGGCATATTGGTAGCTCCGTTATTGCTACTTTCTAGTTTAGTTAATCGCTCATCAAGTTTGTTCAATTTCTCCAAAATTAATTGTAGTGTTTGTTCCATAGTATTTTGACTACTGATATTAATATCAGGTATAGTAGCTGTTGCTGCTACTTGGCTGTATGTCCTTGTCACAGAGTTTTGTGTGACTGTGTTTCTTGTCTGTTGGTTTTGTCTATTTGTACTCACGTTTGGTATGAGATTCGGTTTCTTAGGTTTATTTTTCAATTTTTGTATTTCCTTAGCAACAAGGCATCCTCTGTAGTTAGCAGGATGCTTGCCTCCACAGTGGATGCATTTTGGCTCAGATTCTTTTGGTTTGGGGCATTCTACAGTAAGATGTTTCCCCGTGCATTTTACGCAACGTGGTTCTTTAGCGCAATATTTTTGCGTGTGTCCATAAGATTGGCATCTTTTGCATTGAGGGACTAACTTTGAGGTTTTTAGTGCTTTTATTTCCACTTCAATCCCAAGGATACTGGAAATTTCAAAAATTTTGTTGATATCTTCATCGTGGCTGAATGTTAGCATAAACATGTTAAGAGGTTGTCTTGTTCTCCATTTAAGTTTGTTGCTGGCCTCCAGTGCCTTAAAACCTTTTTTTTGTAGATCAGCTACAATTTTTTGTGGGTCACATGAGAAGTGTAGCCTATTCGCTATTACTCTAATTGGCCTTATTTGTTTGTTTTCGTATGAGTGCCATTGATGCTTTATTTCATTAAGCATTTTAGTAACCAGCCGATAGCTGTCTGCGTCTTGTACATTTATTTTAATATTTTCGTTATTTAAAACTTTTATTTTAACTCCTTGTATGATATTTAACTTTTCATAAATATCATTAAAATTATTTACGCCATTTACCATAATCGGTGGAGGTAATGGAGCTTTTTTAACCTTAGTTGGGGGTTCTTCATTTTGTGTTTTATTGGAGGGCTCTCCAGTGCCCGAGCTTTGTTGTGGTGGTGAGAGTGAAGTATCCATTCGACGTTTTTTCCAACCTTTTCCTTTTTGTCTGATCCACTCAGTTTCTCTTGCCAGATCGTCCTCATCAGTAATGTAGTCCATGTCAGACTCTTCTTTTTTAGTGACTTTTGTCTCTAAATCTGCAAATTTTCTTTGCATACTTTCCAGTTGACTTCGGAGATAATCCACTTGTACACTAAGTGAATTTTTTTCGTTTTGGGATTTTTTCCATTCGCTATATAAAACTTCTTCATTTTGTGTTCTAGCATGGCTATCCTGAAATAATTCGGCATTATCCATTTTTTCTTGATTTTGTTTCGGCTTTTCGCTAATTTTTAAAACAAGTTTCACACTTTTTTTGCTTTTAAACATGATATATTATTTATAATACACATTGTATATAGATTCTCAACACAGGTATCTCGCGCGCGATGTTTTTTGTAAACAAAACAAACTCCGACTTTGACCTCGTTAGCACTATCATGCAGGTACGATGCAATATAACCGTACGGAACTGCGATCGATTGAATACTGCGAAAAGACATGAGTTTTTTTTTTTTTTTTTGTCGCAAGTTTTTTGAGCGCGCGCTTTGTCCCGGTCGGCCTTCCCCAAACATGATGACCTTTTTTTTTTTTGTTTTTTTTTTTTGGTCGCAAGTTTTTTGAGCGCGCGCTTTGTCCCGGTCGGCCTTCCCCTTTTTTTTTTTTTTTTTTGCTCGCATGTTTTTTGAAGGGCGCGCTTTGTACCTCGTAACAGGACCCAACAGTACTCGACAGTACCCAACAGTACACGACAGGACCCAACAGTACTCGACAGTACTCGACAGTACACGACAGTACCCAACAGTACTCGACAGTACTCAACAGTACACGTCAGGACCCAAGTCCTGTTGGACGCTGTACAAAATTTTAGGGTGCCGATGACCCCTCGGTCCCGGCTGAATCAAAATTTTTTTTCTTATTTTTCGTTCTTTAATTTCACTTGTTGTTTATAGCTTATTTTTATGTTTTTAAATTATTTTAGGGAAAGTTATAGTAACTTTTGAAGAGGAGATAGGTAAATTTTTACTACAATGGTTTCCTGACATTGTTACTGCTAATATTATTGAAGAATTTCTTTCAATTATTGACAATGTGATTAAATTCAACGCAGCTTATCTTGATGATGAAGTGATCAATGGAATTATTCAGTAAGTATTCCACACTTAACTCAAAAATTATTGGTCCAATTTTGATAAAATGTGGCTATTTTTTCCAAAAGATAAGGAGGCAAATTTCAAATACAAATCAATGGATTTTTAAAATTTTTACACAGTTGAAAAGACATTCAAAAAACCTCAAAACAAGGTCTTACTTAACCCACTTTCCCTTTTCAAAATATATTAGAGTAAAGTTTTAGGATGACCACATTCTGAATACACCTGGAAAATCAGAAAAAGTCGGGAATAAAAAAAGTGGTCAGGCAAAGTCAGGGATATTTCCCCAATGAGAGTATTTGAGGGGATATTCCCATGCTCTAGTTTCAAACTATTGTAGCACACAAAAAAGAAACAAATAAAAGACCTAAGCTGTGAAAAATATACTGTTGTCAACTTTAGAATCTTTAATTAGTTAGTATATTTTTGTCTCACAATTTCTTTTTTTTTTTGAATACCTGATCATACTTTGATTGTTTCAGCTTTTTAATGTTTCATAAATAAAATAAAATATTGTTTATACAAAGTGTATATTTAACAAATTTTGGCTAGACCATGATATTGTCACTGAATTTAATGGATGGGTAAAAAAAAGTATGAAATATGAAAAATAAAAAAAAGCTTCAAAATTGAAAAAAAGAAGAAAATTCTCAAAAAGCTAAAGGAAGGTTTTTAACCTTGGAGTGTACAGATAAAAAATACTCTGCCAATATATGGGCCCCTAAGCTCACACTAGGTACTATAGTTATAGTGTACGTGTGAGCTAATATAACTAAAAACTGAAATATATTTTATTCAACTCCACACTAAATTACCTTTTGTTTGATACCACACAAGCCATGTTTTGACTCAAACTTAAATTTTTGAAATCCACCCCCACCCTTAAAAAAACAAAAACTAAAATGTATTTTGTTAAACTCCGGACTGAATTACCTTTCGTTTGATATTACACACGCCATTTTTTCACTTAAACTCTAATTTTTGAAATATACCCCCACCCTTTTTTTTTTTAAATAAATTAAAATGTATTTTGTTTAACTTCAGACTCAATTACTTTTCGTTTGATATCACACACGCCATATTTTCACACAAACTCTAATTTTTGAAATCTATCCCCACCCTTTTATTTGGTTTGTGTTCGGTGGATTTTGTTCATTTTTAAATGGGACCATCTCGACCCAAGACCCAGCCTAGGTACCAAATTTCATTAAAATCGGCCTAGCGGTTTTTGAGTTATGCGCGTTGGTCGTTACAGACAGACATACAGACATACAGACAGACAGACAGACAAACAGACGGCGCGACAAAAAAGTTTCAAAATCATCTGAAACGCAAGGATATCTAAAAAATTTTGAAATCGGAGCAACTTTTTTTTTATAGAAAAAATTAGGATCACCATAATTAACAGTTGAATGAAGAAAATGTATGATTAATTTTTCTTGATCTCCTTTAAAATTAAATTTCCTTTTCCTTATTTTTAGTGTAAATGTAAGTAGTTGATAACACAATATTAGTAATGTTCATTTTTGTATGTTTTGAAAATATTACACTGCTATAGTGTTATTTTATATGTCAGTATTGCTCTCCAAAATATACAGGGTGGTCCAGGTTAAAGTACTTTAATTTTAATAGGTGATAGAACGTCTCAAAAAAATTGATGTAACAGTTTAAAAGTTATAATGAAGAAACCATTTTTTTAAAAACTTTGACCCCCTGTATCTTTGTTAGGAAACACTTTTTAAAAGAGTTTTCTTATGAAAATACTTTTTGTTCGAAGTTCTATCACCTGTTAAAATTAATATACTTTAACCTGGATCACCCTGTATAAAAAAATATGTATAAAATAAGGGTAAGGACAAGTGAGCTGGAAGGGGTTCACTGAGGCTGAGATTTTTCTTCCTTTTTTATGTTTTATTTTGAAAATGGTCAGGGATATTTTTATATAAGTTGGTCAGGGTTAGTCACAGAAAGTCAGGGAATTTTTTGACAAATGCTGAGGACACCCTGAAGGGAGTGCTAAAAAATAGCTCAAAAAAATCAACACATCTCAGGTTTCTTCCAAATTCCATAAAAATACTCTGCCAATATATGGGCCCCTAAGCTCACACTAGGTACTATAGGTAGGTATAGTGTACGTGTGAGCTAATATAACTAAAAACTGAAATATATTTTATTTAACTCCAGACTAAATTACCTTTTGTTTGATACCACACAAGCAATGTTTTGACTTAAACTCAAATTTTTGAAGTCTACCCCCACCCTTAAAAAAAAACAAAAACTATAATGTATTTTGTTAAACTCCGGACTCAATTACCTTTCGTTTGATATCACACACGCCATATTTTCACTTAAACTCTAATTTTTGAAATATACCCCCACCCTTTTTTAAAAATAAATTAAAATGTATTTTGTTTAACTCCAGACTCAATTACCTTTCGTTTGATATCACACACGCCATATTTTCACATAAACTAATTTTTGAAATCTACCCCCACCCTTTTATTTGGTTTGTGTTCGGTGGATTTTGTTTATTTTTAAATGGGACCATCTCGACCCAAGACCCAGCCTAGGTACCAAATTTCATTAAAATCGGCCAAGCGGTTTTTGAGTTATGCGCGTTGGTCGTTACAGACAGACAGACAGACATACAGACAGACAGACATACAGACAGACAGACAGACGGCGCAACAAAAAAGTTTCAAAATCATCTGAAAAGCGAAGATATATAAAATTTTTTTAAATCGGAGCAACTTTTTTTTTCTCGAAAAAATTAGGATCACCATAGCTCACACTTCTATAGTATAGTATATGTGTGAGCTAAAAATGGGTAGGGGACAATTCGCCGCGGCCGATTCGCCGCAGCCGATTCGCCGCGGGACAATTCGCCACCGGACGATTCGCCGCGGAACAATTCGCCGCGAGAATTTTTATTTTATGATGTTACCATTGGCAATTGTTTAAACAGTTTTATTTAGCTTGACTTCATATAATATATTTGTTTGATCATGACTTTTTTGAAACTTTTCCAACTAGGTATTTGGGGTTAGTATACAATTCAACAATTTTTGCTATTAGAAAAATAAATAAAATGGCGGATCCAAAATGGCGGATTTTCCCATTTATGAACCGATTTGCATCAAACTGGGAAGTTTAAAATCTTTCAGGTCGCTGATTATTATTTTTAACTTAATTTTAAAAAATCAAAATGGCGGTTCCACAATTTCTTATTTATAAACCGATTTGCCTCAAACTTGAAGCATCGCGGCGCCTAAGGTAACTCAATACAATTTTTGATTTAAATTTTAAAACTGAAAATGGCGGATTCTTCGGGGCCTAGGCCCCCGCAAGCCTAAGATTTTTTTAGATATATTTCATGAATAAAAATATTAAACAGTATAAAATTCGCCATCATGAGGCTTTGCCCCCCCAGGGAAATCAGCCCCCCCCCTCAATTTTGAAGCAAATATAAGTCAAAAATTGTATTAAGTTACCCTTAGCGCCGTGACGTTTCAAGTTTGAGGCAAATCGGTTCATAAATAGGAAAACCCGCCATTTTATTTATTTTTCTAATAAAAAAAATGTTGAATTGTATTATACTAACCACCAAATAACTAGTTAAAGTTTGAAAACGTTATGATCAAACAAATAAACAAATATCTTATATGAAGTCAAGCTAAATAAAACTGCCAATGGTAATATCATAAAACAAAAAATCTCGCGGCGAATTGTCCCCGCGGCGAATTGGCCGGCGGCGAATTGTCCCGCGGCGAATCGGCTGCGGCGAATCGGCCGCGGCGAATTGTACCATTACCTAAAAAAATACGCGAAAAGGCGTGTGTTTCTTGGTTTTCATTATGTATTACGTTTATTTTTAATTTCAGGCATATTTGTATACTTTGTCCAATCAGCAAATACACTACAAACGTCCTATGTCTACAAATAGTCCATTCTATAGTGGCCTACACGAACATGTCCCCAGACGCTTTGCCCAAATTCATAGGCGTCCTGTGCCGTAGCGTTGTTGTAGAAAAATACTGTCAAAAAGCCTGGCAAATCATGAAAAATCTGCTGGGCACTCACATGGGCCATGCGACCATCTACACCATGTGCAGGATTTTGCAGGAACCGTCTCTAAAGTTTCACGTTGATCTGCTTAGAGGTGCTGTGTTTTGTATCCGAATGGGGTTGTGGAGCATCGAACCGTTGGGAAATTTGCAGTGTTCTCCCACTGCGATTTTACCATCATTTTTAACGGTAAGAATATACAAGTCAAATCAAATCAAATCAAAATATTTATTTGTTACTTAGGCCTATTAACAATAGAACGTAACAAGTCAATAATTGTATTTAAATAGGTACAGTCGGGGACTTTTTAAATGGCCGCCCTTGAAAATAAAAAATATTCTTATTTGAAATTCGGAAAATTAATTTAAACCAAAATAAAAAAAATGTGAACTTTACCTCTGTATGTATACATAAAAATTTAAAAATGTATATTTTTTCATTTCTTTCAGTGATTAATTTTGACAGAAAAAAAATACACCGGCAATTTAAAAAGTCCCCGACTGTACAAGAGTACACTATAGTAAATTGAAATTACATTGCGTTCTTACATTAGAACATGTCATATGTATATATGTATAACAAATGGTAGATATATACCCAAATTACAAATAAATTGGTAAAATTTTTTTTTAAGTCACAAGCTTTTATAAAAATGCACTAAAAATTAAATACTTATTTACCTAACTAGTGCGGAAAGTGGTACTTTTACGCACGCGACGGCAGTTCGGGCACGCCGTCAAGGGCGGAAAAGGCACTTTCCGCAAGAGTTAGGTACAAAATTTTTCCTAGTTGCATAAAAAGCTTGGTTTTACATTTTAATATATTTGGTATTTTTTACATTAAAACAGCAAAAAACAAATTCTGTTTTCATTTTTAATTTAATTGAGTTTATAAATGGGTCAATAAGTCTAATTAGGCCTAAAATTCACGGCGTGCGGAAAGTTCAACTTTCCGCACGCAAATGCATGCGTAAAAGTGCACGTTTACGCACGCAAGTAGGAAAAAATAATTTTCTAACATTCTAATATTATCATAATAATAAAAGCGATGGCCGACTGATGGAAATCTTGATGACAATACAACATTGAAAAAAAAAATCCTACCACTCCTACCCCCACCCCCATCTATAGAAAAATGCGTTTTTGACACACTTCCGAGGGGTCATCAGCTTTCAACAGTACTGTACAAATTTCACAACAGTACCCGACAGTACCACGACAGGATCCAACAGTACTCGACAGTACACGACAGTACCCAACAGTACTCGACAGTACACGACAGTACACGACAGTACCCAACAGTACTCGACAGTACACGACAGGACCCAACAGTACTCGACAGTACACGACAGGACCCAACAGTACCCGACAGTACCACGACAGGACCCAACAGTACTCGACAGTACCCAACAGTACACGACAGTACGTAACAGGACTTAACAGTACATGATAGAAGCCAACAGTACTCGACAAAATCCTCTTAGCCGAAACAGTGGCGTAGATGCAAAACGACAGGATGACCTTTTTTTTTTTTTTTTGGAGACGGCGCGGTTCAAATTTCTACGGCGCGGTTCGGTTCATTCATATATGATGATGATGACCTTTTTTTTGGTCGCAAGATTTGTGAGTGCGGCGCGGTTCCCCAAAAATGATGACCTTTTTTTTTTTTTTTTTTTTTTCTCGTATGTTTTTTCAGGGCGAGGCACGACGACAGTACTCAACAGGACCAAACAGTACACCGCCAGGACCCAACAGTACTCGACAGTACACGACAGTACTCAACAGTACACCGACAGGACCCAACAGTACTCGACAATACACGACAGTACCCAACAGTACTCGACAGTACCCAACAGTACACGTCAGGACCCAAGTCCTGTTGGACGCTGTACAAAATTTTAGGGTGCCGATGACCCCTCGAAATTTGGTATACATATAGTGGTCCGATGACAATACAACAATAATGAAAAAATGTCCTCCCACCCCTACCCTTCACCCCCTTCCATAAAAAATGCGTTTTTGACACACTTCACTTCAAATGACTTTTATAAAATTTGGTATATGCATAAAGGTCCGATGGCAATACAGCCCAGACAAAAAATATATTTCTACCTCTACCCCCACCCTCTCCTTCCCCCAATAGAAAAATGAGTTTCCAAATAACTCATGATCAGCGATTTCATTATAATCTAGAATAAACTCTTCTGTTCTGTTAGTGAACGAATGTTTTCATTTAATAGAGTAGACAGCTGAGACTAAAAAGTAGAAAATAAATTGGTAAAAATTTTTTTTTAAGTCACAAGCTTTTATAAAAATGCACTAAAAATTAAATACTTATTTACCTAACTAGTGCGGAAAGTGGTACTTTTACGCACGCGACGGCACTTCGGGCACGCCGTCAAGGGCGGAAAAGGCACTTTCCGCAAGAGTTAGGTACAAAATTTTTCCTAGTTGCATAAAAAGCTTGGTTTTACATTTTAATATATTTGGTATTTTTTACATTAAAACAGCAAAAAACAAATTCTGTTTTCATTTTTAATTTAATTGAGTTTATAAATGGGTCAATAAGTCTAATTAGGCCTAAAATTCACGGCGTGCGGAAAGTTCAACTTTCCGCACGCAAATGCATGCGTAAAAGTGCACGTTTACGCACGCAAGTAGGAAAAAATAATTTTCTAACATTCTAATATTATCATAATAATAAAAGCGATGGCCGACTGATGGAAATCTTGATGACAATACAACATTGAAAAAAAAAATCCTACCACTCCTACCCCCACCCCCATCTATAGAAAAATGCGTTTTTGACACACTTCCCATTATCCGATTTGGATGAAATTTGGTATACATATAGTGGTCCGATGACAATACAACAATAATGAAAAAATGTCCTCCCACCCCTACCCTTCACCCCCTTCCATAAAAAAAATGCGTTTTTGACACACTTCACTTCAAATGACTTTTATAAAATTTGGTATATGCATAAAGGTCTGATGGCAATATAGTCCAAACAAAAAACATATTTCTACCTCTACCCCCACCCTCTCCTTCCCCCAATAGAAAAATGAGTTTCCAAATAACTCATGATCAGCGATTTCATTATAATCTAGAATAAACTCTTCTGTTCTGTTAGTGAACGAATGTTTTCATTTAATAGAGTAGACAGCTGAGACTAAAAAGTAGAAAATAAATTGGTAAAAATTTTTTTTTAAGTCACAAGCTTTTATAAAAATGCACTAAAAATTAAATACTTATTTACCTAACTAGTGCGGAAAGTGGTACTTTTACGCACGCGACGGCACTTCGGGCACGACGTCAAGGGCGGAAAAGACACTTTCCGCAAGAGTTAGGTACAAAATTTTTCCTAGTTGCATAAAAAGCTTGGTTTTACATTTTAATATATTTGGTATTTTTTACATTAAAACAGCAAAAAACAAATTCTGTTTTCATTTTTAATTTAATTGAGTTTATAAATGGGTCAATAAGTCTAATTAGGCCTAAAATTCACGGCGTGCGGAAAGTTCAACTTTCCGCACGCAAATGCATGCGTAAAAGTGCACGTTTACGCACGCAAGTAGGAAAAAATAATTTTCTAACATTCTAATATTATCATAATAATAAAAGCGATGGCCGACTGATGGAAATCTTGATGACAATACAACATTGAAAAAAAAAATCCTACCACTCCTACCCCCCCCCACCCCCATCTATAGAAAAATGCGTTTTTGACACACTTCCGAGGGGTCATCAGCTTTCAACAGTACTGTACAAATTTCACAACAGTACCCGACAGTACCACGACAGGATCCAACAGTACTCGACAGTACACGACAGTACCCAACAGTACTCGACAGTACACGACAGTACACGACAGTACCCAACAGTACTCGACAGTACACGACAGGACCCAACAGTACTCGACAGTACACGACAGGACCCAACAGTACCACGACAGGACCCAACAGTACTCGACAGTACCCAACAGTACACGACAGTACGTAACAGGACTTAACAGTACATGATAGAAGCCAACAGTACTCGACAAAATCCTCTTAGCCGAAACAGTGGCGTAGATGCAAAACGACAGGATGACCTTTTTTTTTTTTTTTTTGGAGACGGCGCGGTTAAAATTTCTACGGCGCGGTTCGGTTCATTCATATATGATGATGATGACCTTTTTTTTGGTCGCAAGATTTGTGAGTGCGGCGCGGTTCCCCAAAAATGATGACTTTTTTTTTTTTTTTTTTTTTTTTCTCGTATGTTTTTTCAGGGCGAGGCACGACGACAGTACTCAACAGGACCAAACAGTACACCGCCAGGACCCAACAGTACTCGACAGTACACGACAGTACTCAACAGTACACCGACAGGACCCAACAGTACTCGACAATACACGACAGTACCCAACAGTACTCGACAGTACCCAACAGTACACGTCAGGACCCAAGTCCTGTTGGACGCTGTACAAAATTTTAGGGTGCCGATGACCCCTCGAAATTTGGTATACATATAGTGGTCCGATGACAATACAACAATAATGAAAAAATGTCCTCCCACCCCTACCCTTCACCCCCTTCCATAAAAAAAGTGCGTTTTTGACACACTTCACTTCAAATGACTTTTATAAAATTTGGTATATGCATAAAGGTCCGATGGCAATACAACCCAAACAAAAAATATATTTCTACCTCTACCCCCACCCTCTCCTTCCCCCAATAGAAAAATGAGTTTCCAAATAACTCATGATCAGCGATTTCATTATAATCTAGAATAAACTCTTCTGTTCTGTTAGTGAACGAATGTTTTCATTTAATAGAGTAGACAGCTGAGACTAAAAAGTAGAAAATAAATTGGTAAAATTTTTTTTTTAAGTCACAAGCTTTTATAAAATGCACTAAAAATTAAAAAATAATTACTATAACATTCTAATATTATCATAATAGTAAAAGCGATGGCCGCAAATCAAAGCATAAGTTAATCTAAATTTGTGATCTAAACGCTTAAAAAATATTCAACATAGCAGGTCATCAAAAATATGTTTGATGTGCCGCAATGTTATGCCATTGCCATACCTCCCAACTAACATTTATAGTAGCGGCTACATGTTCTAAAGGCTTTGCTACTTTCTTATAGTAGAAATGTGGTGATCCCAACCAAAATTTGTTACTTTTTAGTTCTAACTACTATTTAGTATCAGAAAATAGTAGATGTTTCGTAAAAACGACCCTCTAAACTACTTCATAGGATTGTTTCTTGATAGTCGATTCTGATAGTCTTCTCTACCACAATAGGACGTTGCTAAAGTTTTACTTTCTTTTTAGTCGTTATTTCGTAGTCGCCCTGACTTTTATATCCTACTTAATTACCACTAGAAAGTTAAGCTTCATTGGAGTCCCAAACAAGTGTATCCGACAACTACATTATAACTTTAATTTTTACCACAAAAGTTTGTGTCATCATAGTAACATCTGATGTAACTTTTTGGATCAACTTTAAAGCCGCAACTACTTTCAAGTAACCTTTTCGACTATCAGGGAATATAGTTTGGGACGCCATGTTTTTATGTAAGAAAGAAAATTTAATATTTTTGTTGTCGTTTTATAAGCTCATATTAAAGAGCCATACTATTTTATAAACAAATTAGTTGAAGCTTACCAAAAATGCTCTTCTTAAGCACCATTTGTTGGAGTTAACTGTCGATTATGAAAACATAACCTCCAAAATCACAACACAAAAATTCCATCAGCTACCAGAAAACGGCTCAATTTTACGGGCGCATCGGTTTTTTGCAATATATATAATGCATGTTATACAAAAAACTTTGCGTCGCACTCGAATTTTGATCCTCTGCTCGTAAATTCTCACACTTTTGGATAACATAGTTCATATTATAACCATAACCAAACAAAAAAACTAAGCGAGTCTGTTTACTGTTGTGTCCACCATATTGTGTAACAATTCTACCAAAAAGAAACGATTATATTATTTGCAACTACATCGCAACTTTTATGCCATTACGGAAAAAAAAACAGCCTCTACGACGTAGTAGATACCTGGCTACGACGTAGTAGTGTAGTTGTTACTACAGTGACTTTAAACACTTGGCCAAGTAGTTATAACCAGAAATTGGTTCCCCACTTAGGGAATTATAACGTCGCTGTATGGTATACTGAGACGTAGCGGGAATACGTTGCGGTTACTTTTAAGAAATTCTTTCTAGTTGGGGTTTCGTCGTTACAACTTTAATTGTTTGTTGGGCAGGTCATCAAAAATATGTTTGATGTGACGCAATGTTATGCCATTGCCATACCTATGTCAGAGAAATGCTGGGGTATCTTTGGTCGGGTTGGGTGGGTTTGATACCTCTGCATTTTTCTGCTAGGTTGATTCTTGCAAATAGTGGTATTTAATGGATACGGATAACTTATCGTGCTAACATCGTCAAAATTTCCATCAGTCGGCCATCGCTTTTATTATTATGATAATATTAGAATGTTAGAAAATTATTTTTTAATTTTTAGTGCATTTTATAAAAGCTTGTGACTTAAAAAATTTTTTTTACCAATTTATTGTTAATTTTAGAGCACAATTGATTAATATGTTCATCAAAGTTCAGATGTGTATCAAATGTAACACCCAAAAGCTTAGCGGTTGCAGAAAATACAACAGGGACGTCGCCAAAATGTGTTACAATTTCCAATGGTTTGCTGTTATTGGTTTTAAATTCCAAATAAACCGTTTTGTTAAAGTTTATAATTAGATTGTTGGAAGAACAGCAGTCTGAAAATTTGGATAAAATAAGATTTAATTTTTCCGTGATATCATTTTTATTTTTGCCATGGATAATAATTGTGGTATCATCAAGGCTAAGCCATTAGGGTCACTACATCCTGGAAGCCTGGCGTCTCACCAGGCTTCCAGGATGCAGTGACCTTAAAAGAGATGGGAGGGGTATAGATAGCTTTATTACATAGCTATTACATTTTTTTCAAAATTTATTTAAAAAAAAATTTTTTTTTTTAAATTTTTATTCTGATTTTTTATTTTTATTTATATTATTGTGGGGCCATAGAGATGCGAAAAAACCACAACCTGAGTTAAGATTCGGAAAAACGTCATTTAGCGAATTTTAGGGTAGGGAATACCAAAATGACCAAACTTTATAAATTCATATTTCAAAAACTATACAGTTTATCAACAAAAGCACCGAGTTGCAGTATGGTGGGGCGATAGAGATACGAAAAAACCACACTCTGAGTTAAGATTCCGAAAAACGTCATTTAGCGAATTTTACACGGATATACCAAACATATGGAAACCACTCCTTAAGAAAAACAAGCGTCGTAGGATTACAAAGGGGGCGGGCCATCACATCTGACTGCACACCAAGTAGTATAAGTAGTAGCCTACAGACTGGATTGTTTATTTTACACTTGAAAACGGTTAGAGATACTTACTAACCGAAACGTTGTGTTTAAAATAAATAAAGACAATGAAAGTCCGAAATTTTGTTTCTACCCAATCATTGTCTACGAGTTATAATACTAGTTAAAGATTGGATATGGCTCAGGATTATGACGACCTCGAATATATGACACGAAAACTAATAGAAGAGTACAATAAGTGGGGACTAGAGGTTAATCTCAATAAGACAGAGTATATGTGTATCGGTGGAATGAAACAGGATCTAATCTTAAATACCGGGCAGCGAATTCAAATTCAAATTCAAAACTTCAAATTCAAAACTTCTTTATTCAAATGAACCTTAGCCTAAATTACAATACCTGCAAATCAGTCTCAAGTTAAAAGAATTGTGTCAGAAAAGCAAATTTTAAGTTTAAGCATTGTTAGTTTTTTCTTCAAATTTCAAACCCTACCCACTTATCTATCTATCTATCTATGTCGACTTTAAAACAAAAAAGTTACACACAAAATAAAGTCTAAAAAGACATAAAAAAGTTTTAAAAAAGTTTTTCCTAAGCTAAACACACTTTAATAAAAGACATCCTTTTCTAGGATATTAGGACTATCAAACAAACAAAATTAAAAATTAAAAAAATTCAGTCATGTGATGAGTATAAATACTTGGGTCTAAAAATTACAGCTGACGGAACACTAGACAAAGCTATAAAAGATCGAAACGTACAAGGAAGAAAAGCAATAACTTTATTAAATGGAATAATTTGGGACCAAAGTATATCAAAACATAACAAAAAGCTTATATATAACACCATTGTAAAAAGTATTATTACATACGGCTCAGAAGTATGGCCAATCAAGGATAGAACAGAAAAAATGTTTTCCGCTACGGAGATGGACTATTGGAGAAGAGCAGGGAAATCCAAAAGAGAAAGAGTTACAAATCAAAGAATAAGAGAAATTATGACAGTGGGGGAACGTACTTTATTGGATGATATAAGAACAAAACAACTGGTGTGGTACGGACATGTACAAAGAATGAATGATGAAAGACTACCTAAACAAATATTACAATGGAAACCAACTGGCCGAAGAAAACGAGGACGGCCAAGGAAAACCTGGAGAGAAGGAATAGACAGTGAAATAAGAATAAGAGGCCTAGATGATGAATTATGGGCAAACCGAAACGAGTGGAGATTGGGTATCGGAAGACGTAGAACGTTGTGAAACCGATAAATATATACAGTGTGTCCACGTAAGTTGGCGGCATATGGGAAACTTTTTTATTATTAGTTTTACGAAAAAAAGTTATTCTTTATAAAAAGTTCTGCATGGTCCAAAACCTAAAATGCAACCATCAGATGTTAAATTTTTTCAGTCATATTACGAGGTTTGTCAAAAAATGTGATTTTTGCTCTAGAGTAAAGTACTTTTCTTTTTGACAATATCGAAAATTGTTATAAAGAAAAGATGTTTAGAATTAAAAATAGCTTCCAAATATTCAACATTGTTTATTTACATTAAAAAAATATTTTTTTCTACATTTTCTCGGCGATTACGTTGGAAATTTAAGTTTGCATATTAAGGCATAATTAATCTAGGATGCAAATAATAATAATGTAAATAAACAATGTTGAGTATTTGAAAGCTATTTTTAATTCTAAACATCTTTTCTTTATAACAATTTTCGATATTGTCAAAAACAAAGGTACTTTACTCTAGAGCAAAAATCACATTTTTTGACAAACCTCGTAATATGACTGAAAAAATTTAACATCTGATGGTTGCATTTTAGGTTTTGGACCATGCAGAACTTTTTATGAAGAATAACTTTTTTTTGTAAAGCTAATAATAAAAAAGTTTCCCATATGCCGCCAACTTACGTGGACACACTGTATATGTAGAGTGGCCGGGCTAAATGATCTAAGTGCCAAAATATACAAATTTTAGATTTTCCACCCAAAATGATGTATGTATCAAGGCCAATACGGTGCTATAAAAACTAAGTGCAATTTCCCCACCTTATGCCCTAACAAACATGTTTAAAATCACGTCATCCGTAAGTCCGCGTGCATGTATTGTACAGTTTTTTTTAGTTTCCCACAAAAACGCTTTTTGGCACTTAGATCAATTAGCCTTTCCACTCTACATATATAAGATTGGATATCATCAGGATTATTCTATTTTTGGTAATTTTAAAATTATAAATTTTAGGTGGTAAAGAGCAATAACCAAGCCCCAGTGGCCTTTGAAGTTATTTTAGCCATTCAACAGTTGATCAACAAGCACGGAATGGAACTAATGGATACTCCTTGGTCCGTCATTTTACGCATTTTAAGTCATATTAACTTGATAGCCAATGCAGGTAATATGACACATTTTTTTTTCTTTAAAAAAAATTAAGTTGACCATCACTTTTTGTGATAAAATTTTGATTTATCAAAATTTCGAAAACTTTCAAATTTTTGAAATTTGGAATAAAAAAAAAATCAAACAAGTTTCGTAGCCAATCCGGTAAAAAGGAGTTTTTGTTTCTCTCATATTACTCCTTTTTAGCCGAATAGCCACCAAACTTGTTTGATTTTTTAAATTCACGGGTACGAAATTTTACGTTTGTTAGTATTATTTGGCTTAAAAATTCCGCTGACTGACGCTCACGTGTCTGATAGCGGGTAAAAACGCAAGAAGCGTTGATCTGTAGGTTACGGATTAGTTGGTTTCTTTTGATTTGTTTTCGATCTTTGCATTTATCGATATGTATAGCAGTTGTTTTAGCCTGCTCTTGTTCTTGTTTCTCCGGCATCTCGGTAGATGGCGCTTCTTGCGTTAGTTTTCTCACTATTTACATAGGTTTAGAGACAAAACCGTCTAATTAACTTCGCAAGAGTAATGTTGCCACCTCTACTGATTTTTCGGTAGATCTACCGATTTAGCCTTTTACTTTACGATATACCGAATTACCATAGTTTTCTACCGATTTTTTTTTCAATATAAACTTGTTTTTTTTTGATACGCCTCGTAATCGCGATTAAAAAAAAACACCATAAATAAAATATTCTTTTTATGTAAGATCCTTTGTAGAATAAAAATTTTATTTCAAGCCATTGTTTTTAAAAGTGTATTTATGGCGCCATCTCTTGGATTTTGCGATATACTCAGCCGGAAGCCGCAAGCGGCATTAAAGATCACGCTATTATAAACCCTGAGGTTTTTTTTATAATATTAGGGACCTATTGCAATACGGCCAGGCAATAATAGTGACAGTTTTCCACTAAAAACTGACAGATGATCTTTCAAAATTGACATACGAAAGTCGAATTTATAAATCCAGTCATTTATTTTCCATTAATAGTGGCGGCACTATTCCGGCTCTTATAATACACAAAGGCCTTATTTTGAAAGAAGACAGCTGTTCTTATAATGCGAAACTGTCAATATATAGTGCCCGGCACAATTAGTGCCTGGCACTATTGCAATAAGTCCCTATTATCTACCTAATAGGGACCTATACTGCAATAAAGCCAGGCACAAATTGTGCCGGGCACTATATTGACAGTTTCACATTATAAGAACAGCTGTTGCACTAGCATACGGTATACTACCAATTTTTTTTGAAATATTAATTTGCGGAACAATTTAATTAAAATAAGAAATGCGGGAAATTGAGCAAGCACTTATCATTGGTATCGTCTTCTCGGGGTAGTATCCATCAGCTAGTCAAAATTGCGGGTAATTGCGGGTTTGTTTCGAGCGTATAAAGGCACTTTTTGAGTTTTTATTTAAACTCCACGTGTCCGTTTTTTTCGAGTTTTTGACAAGTGTCTCCGTCATTTTCTGACGATTTTCTGCCTCATATTCTTGACGCATGCTCAAGTCCATATATTTGGATTTTTTGATGAATGCGCGAGATTGTAAAAGTTTACGCGACGCGACAAGAAAATAAAGGTTTCATTATAAAAATATATGAATATTTAATTATTACCTAAAATAACCCAATAAAAATAAAGAAAATAATTCCTTTGATAGGAAATGCAAAATTAAACGAAAACATAATTTAAAGAATACTTATAAACTAATTTTGAGGGTGAAGCCCGAACAGTTTTCTACCGATTTTTTTTTCAATATAAACTTGTTTTTTTTTTTGATACGCCTCGTAATCGCGATTAAAAAAAACCACCATAATTAAAATATTCTTTTTATGTAAGATCCTTTGTAGAATAAAAATTTTATTTCAAGCCATTGTTTTTAAAAGTGTATTTATGGCGCCATCTCTTGGATTTTGCGATATACTCAACCGGAAGCCGCAAGCGGCATTAAAGATCACGCTATTATAAACCCTGAGGTTTTTTTTATAATATTAGGGACCTATTGCAATACGGCCAGGCAATAATAGTGACAGTTTTCCACTGAAAACTGACAGATGATCTTTCAAAATTGACATACGAAAGTCCAATTTATAAATCCAGTCGTTTATTTTCCATTAATAGTGGCGGCACTATTAATTCCGGCTCTTATAATACACAAAGGCCTTATTTTGAAAGAAGACAGCTGTTCTTATAATGCGAAACTGTCAATATATAGTGCCCGGCACAATTAGTGCCTGGCACTATTGCAATAAGTCCCTATTATCTACCTAATAGGGACCTATACTGTAATAAAGCCAGGCACAAATTGTGCCGGGCACTATATTGACAGTTTCACATTATAAGAACAGCTGTTGCACTAGCATACGGTATACTACCAATTTTTTTTGAAATATTAATTTGCGGAACGATTTAATTAAAATAAGAAATGCGGGAAATTGAGCAAGCACTTACCATTGGTATCGTCTTCTCGGGGTAGTATCCATCAGCTAGTCAAAATTGCGGGTAATTGCGGGTTTGTTTCGAGCGTATAAAGGCACTTTTTTGAGTTTTTATTTAAACTCCACGTGTCCGTTTTTTTCGAGTTTTTGACAAGTGTCTCCGTCATTTTCTGACGGTTTTCTGCCTCATATTCTTGACGCATGAGGGCACTTCTCGTGCAAGCTCAAGTCCATATATTTGGATTTTTTGATGAATGCGCGAGATTGTAAAAGTTTACGCGACGCGACAAGAAAATAAAGGTTTCATTATAAAAATACATGAATATTTAATTATTACCTAAAATAACCCAATAAAAATAAAGAAAATAATTCCTTTGATAGGAAATGTAAAATTAAACGAAAACATAATTTAAAGAATACTTATAAACTAATTTTGAGGGTGAAGCCCGAACAGTTTTCTACCGATTTTTTTTTCAATATAAACTTGTTTTTTTTTTGATACGCCTCGTAATCGCGATTAAAAAAAAAACACCATAAATAAAATATTCTTTTTATGTAAGATCCTTTGTAGAATAAAAATTTTATTTCAAGCCATTGTTTTAAAAAGTGTATTTATGGCGCCATCTCTTGGATTTTGCGATATACTCAGCCGGAAGCCGCAAGCGGCATTAAAGATCACGCTATTATAAACCCTGAGGTTTTTTTTTATAATATTAGGGACCTATTGCAATACGGCCAGGCAATAATAGTGACGGGCACTATATTGACAGTTTTCCACTGAAAACTGTCAAAACTGACATACGAAAGTCCAATTTATAAATCCAGTCGTTTATTTTCCATTAATAGTGGCGGCACTATTAATTCCGGCTCTTATAATACACAAAGGCCTTATTTTGAAAGAAGACAGCTGTTCTTATAATGCGAAACTGTCAATATATAGTGCCCGGCACAATTAGTGCCTGGCACTATTGCAATAAGTCCCTATTATCTACCTAATAGGGACCTATACTGTAATAAAGCCAGGCACAAATTGTGCCGGGCACTATATTGACAGTTTCACATTATAAGAACAGCTGTTGCACTAGCATACGGTATACTACCAATTTTTTTTGAAATATTAATTTGCGGAACGATTTAATTAAAATAAGAAATGCGGGAAATTGAGCAAAAACTTACCATTGGTATCGTCTTCTCGGGGTAGTATCCATCAGCTAGTCAAAATTGCGGGTAATTGCGGGTTTGTTTCGAGCGTATAAAGGCACTTTTTTGAGTTTTTATTTAAACTCCACGTGTCCGTTTTTTTCGAGTTTTTGACAAGTGTCTCCGTCATTTTCTGATGGTTTTCTGCCTCATATTCTTGACGTATGAGGGCACTTCTCGTGCAAGCTCAAGTCCATATATTTGGATTTTTTGATGATGAACGCGACGCGACAAGAAAATAAAGGTTTCATTATAAAAATATATGAATATTTAATTATTACCTAAAATAACCCAATAAAAATAAAGAAAATAATTCCTTTGATAAGAAATGCAAAATTAAACGAAAACATAATTTAAAGAATACTTATAAACTAATTTTGAGGGTGAAGCCCGAACAGTTTTCTACCGATTTTTTTTTCAATATAAACTTGTTTTTTTTTTGATACGCCTCGTAATCGCGATTAAAAAAAAACACCATAAATAAAATATTCTTTTTATGTAAGATCCTTTGTAGAATAAAAATTTTATTTCAAGCCATTGTTTTTAAAAGTGTGTTTATGGCGCCATCTCTTGGATTTTGCGATATACTCAGCCGGAAGCCGCAAGCGGCATTAAAGATCACGCTATTATAAACCCTGAGGTTTTTTTTTATAATATTAGGGACCTATTGCAATACGGCCAGGCAATAATAGTGACAGTTTTCCACTAAAAACTGACAGATGATCTTTCAAAATTGACATACAAAAGTCGAATTTATAAATCCAGTCATTTATTTTCCATTAATAGTGGCGGCACTATTCCGGCTCTTATAATACACAAAGGCCTTATTTTGAAAGAAGACAGCTGTTCTTATAATGCGAAACTGTCAATATATAGTGCCCGGCACAATTAGTGCCTGGCACTATTGCAATAAGTCCCTATTATCTACCTAATAGGGACCTATACTGCAATAAAGCCAGGCACAAATTGTGCCGGGCACTATATTGACAGTTTCACATTATAAGAACAGCTGTCTTCTTTCAAAATAAGGCCATTGTGTATTATAAGAGCCGGGATTAATAGTGACGCCACAATTAATGGAAAATAAACGACTGGATTTCTAAATTCGACTTTGGTATGTCAATTTTGAAAGATCAACTGTCAGTTTTTAATGCGAAACTGTCAATATAGTGCCCGGCACATTTTGTGCCTGACTTTAATGCAATAGGCCCCTAGTATGTAACTAATTTTTTTATTTAATTCTTAATTTTGGTATTTTGTCAGTAAAAACAAATCGTAGAAATACAATTTACCTACTAAATCAATCCAAACTATCGATAGTTCTCCAGCACTGCTTGCTAAGATGATTAAAAAATCTACCGATTTTTCTCGAAGCCTTCTACCGAAGACCTCAGGGTCGAGGGTGGCAACACTGCGAAAGAGTGTCACATTGACCAAGCAGTGTTCTGAGGAGTCCCATAAGGACGAAACAGTTAAGTGTCAACACTTATTAGGTGTCCATTAGATCTTGGACCCCCGTGAGGTTAAGCTTTCAAAGCTACCCACGGAAAAATATGAGAGAAACAAAAACTTCTGGTTACTCGATTAGCCACGAAACTTATTTGATTTTTATTATTAAATAACCTGTTTGATAAACAAAACAAAAGAAAATATAAATAATTAGCAGATCAATGTTGGGTTTCGTTTTTAATTTTGTGCCGTTTGTTTTCCTGATGTGCTTGAATTCTTGTTTTTTGTTCTTCCAATGTACGATCTAGTCTGAAGGTCTGATGAAGACACAAACCATTGTCGAAACGTTACCGATGGATTAAAACGTATATTTACCAGAACAACAGTGTCCTTATTCCCATTAAATTTACTTATAGTTTATTTTGAAATCTTTGTAAAACTAGAATGTTACTTTCTTTAGCACAACCCCATAGTTGAATACCATATGTCTATACTGGTTTCAGTATTTGTCTATAAAGCAAAAAAACATTTTTGAACAAGAAAAGATTTATAATTTTTCTTATCAACAATTTTTTTTAATAGATATCCGTCCTCAGATACCAATAAAATCCATGCTGGGTGAAACTCTGACTATTATAGAAAACTTGATAGAAACCAATCATTTTTATGGTAATTTGAAGCACTTCTATGCGTTAGTGGAAGAATGTGCTTTGGAGAGACCAGATGAGAGTATTTTTAGGTATGTATGTGTAGGTCTGATTTTTTTTCTTTACAGGCGAAAAATATTAAAATTTAAGTTTCGTAAAATTTTTAAATTTAAAAATCTTAATATTTTTTTAAAAAATTGATAGTTTTTAAAAATTAGAAATATTTGAAAATTTTTTGACAATAAAAAGTTTTGAGAATTTTTGTAAATTGAAAATTTTGTAAAGTGGGGATTAACAGTAAACGTGGACAAGACACAGTACTTATGTATTGGAAACGAATCCAGTGAGTTAGAACTAGACAATGGACAAACAATATCTCCATGCAATGAGTACTTATACTTGGGTGTCACATTTGATAAAACAGGAACAGATTGTAAAGAACTGGAAAAAAAAGAATAGTAAAAGCAAAAAAGGTTATTGGATGTCTTAACAGTATTTTATGGAGCAGAGAAATAAAAAAGAATGTAAAATTTAACATATATGAAACAATGGTGAAAAGCACGCTGTTGTATGGAATAGAGACTTGTCGCGTAACAGAAAAATACAAAACAAAAATGGAAAGTGTCGAAAGGGATGCAATAAGAAGATCAATGAGAATATCTAGAATAGATCACATAAGAAATGACATCATTACAGAAAGAATGGGAATCGAGGGAAGCATAACGGATGACATCACTAAAAGGCAACTGATATGGTACGGCCATGTACAGCGTGTCCCATTTTCGATGGGATTAAATGGGAAACTCGGTTATTATTAAAGATATCGATTTTCTGATTGCACCTTACCGTGCTCTTTTTTGGAGCCCTTAAAAATGGTGTAATCAGATTTTTGCTATACCCCATGGTTTCGCTAATACAGGGAGTTTTTGAAAAAATTGCATTTTAATTAATTCCTTGTATCTCGCTTATTTTGCAAGATATTTTTATTCTGTAAAAAACCTTTCTATGGCAACTTTTTTAGAGCAAAATAATGACGTTGTCAATTTTTTAAAATATTGTTTAGTTTTTGAGAAATGGTATTTATCATAAAAAAATTAAATACGGACCTGGATTTTTTTTATTACTACTTAGATTGGTTCCATGCTATTATTACCTTAAAATGATAAAACTTTAATATTTTTTTGATTTAAGGTTAAAAAAAACAATTTAATATTTGAAAAAAAAATTCTAGTCCGAACCTGGAAATTTCCAACGTAATTATAAATTAAAAATTGCAATACACACTAGTTGACCGATTTTTAGTTTATCTGTTTGGAAGTATAGCACAGCAGGTCGTGAAATTTACAAAACAAAAGCGTGGAATGGCATACAATTATTTTAAACTGGCTAGAAATCGACCATATCCAGATTTTGAAAAATGTGATATGTTTGACTGCTTCATTCAAGCAACAAAATCCCAATATTTAAATGGCAAAAATATTTTTATGCAAAATGTGTTAAGAAAAATTACTCAAAAATGCCAACAATGTCTTACATAATGGTGATCAGAAAAATTAGTTATTTTTATAATTTGTTTTTTTTTTGTATTTTTCGTAGACTTTGTTTCAAATAAATCTGTAAATTAACGTAAAACCATTTTAATATGCTAAGTATCAAAACAGTTAAACTAAAAATTTTTTAACTAGCAATTTTTAATTTATATTTATGTTGGAAATATCCAGGTACGGACTAATTTTTTTTCTAAATATTAAATATTTTTTTTTACCTTAAAACAAAAATGTTTTAAATTTTATTATTTTATGATAATACCAGCATGAAATTAATCAAAATAGTAATAAAAAAAATCCAGGTCCGTATTTAATTTTTTTATAATAAATACCATATCTCAAAAACTAAACAATATTTTAAAAAGTTGACAACGTCATTATTTTCTTATAAAAAAGTTGCCATGAAAACGTTTTTACAGAATAAAAATATCTCGCAAAATAAGCGAGATACAAGGGATTATTAAAAATACAATTTTTTCAAAAACTCCCTATATTAGCGAAACTACGGGGCACAGCAAAAATCTGATTACACCATTTTTAAGGGCTCAAAAAAAGAGCACGGTAAGGTGCAATCATAAAATCAATATCTTTAATAATAACCAAGTTTCCCATTTAATCCCATCGAAAATGGGACACGCTGTACAACGGATGAACGACGAAAGATTACCAAAGCAGGTCCTAGAATGGCAACCAATAGGGCGCAGAAAAAGAGGGCGTCCTAAACTAGAATGGCAACAGTCAATCCAAAGATCAATGAGTCAAAAAAATCTGACAGAAGTTGATTGTCAGGATCGAAGGAGGTGGAGAATAGGCGTGGGACAACGTAGAAAAACGTTCTAAACCGACTAAATAAAAATTCCCTTAACATATCTCTGGTTTTACAAAAAAAAAACATTTAGTTTTGAGGTATAGTAGCCAAAAAACTGCTCTCTTTAAATGTTATTTTAAACAGTGCTTTTTTTTAGACTTCTGATGTTTTTGAGAAGAAGGTTAAATCCTACATACCACACTTGGTTGTCTGACTTGAACAATATTATGACCAAATTTTTTAAACCTGAGTTTAGGGTATCTATCAGACTAAAAGTTTTGGACATTTTAACAGATATTGTCAAACTCAACAGGTAAGTCGAATTTTGAAGGTTTTAATTTTTGAGATGTTACACAACATTATTGTTTAAATTATTTATTATTGCTACAAATTTAAGTTATTTAAATTTTATAGTTAGAATTTATTTGGGTTTAGTGTAGTATTAGGTTAACTTATCTTATGGTTGTATTATTAGTCTAGGTTTTAGTTGCGTTATCTATGACTCACACCTGTACTTCGCGGCTAACGATAAAGACCGGCCATGGCGCGTTATAAGCTTGTCGGCGGTCACGTGATCTTAGGAGTCCCAGGATTCTTATTGTATTGCTTAATATATTATATGTTTTTACACAATTTAAATAAATTAACAAAAAATTTTTGTTCTTTTATAGGCAAAAATTGAAAAAAATATTTTGCTGATATATGTGTTTATTATGGATAAAAGAACTTAATCTATAAAATAAAAAATTATACAAAATTTGCACTCTAATATCTTCAGGTACATATATTAGGTACATAATATCGTTAGTAACTTCAAATCTATACAAGTCTTTCAAAATTGGACATATCAAACCTAAGCTTTTAGTTTTTTAATTTTTCTTTGACTGTCATCATCTTTGAGTTCTTATTCAAAGATTTATTAGCAGACACTAAATCATTGTGCTTTTTAATAAAATTATTTAAAAAAACTTTACATGCCCTTAAACTAATTTTTTCAAGCTTTGACAATAGTTTTTCTCCACAAAAACACTCGCTAGAGTTATCTGAAGAAAAATTTTCAATATAAAACATTTCACAATAATTTATTGAAAAGAAACAAGTGATTTTGTGAATAAGTGAGATGGTTTTCCCATTCAATGAACTGAATGTAGTGGTCGTCAATAATTTTTTGAAAAATTACCCAGCACAAAGTTTAATATATATTTCAATAAAGTGTAAGTTAACTACCAACTCATGTTCTTTTAAAAGCTGTATCTTACTTTTTAAATATTTCACACTACCAGAGAGATTATTATCTGTTAACAATATTTTACAAATCAGTTTTTTTAATATTGCGAGGGTGCGGAAGACATATTACCTTAGAATTGTAAATTGACGTGTATGCACTGGATAACTGGATAAACAAAGATGAAGCCAACATTAAAGTGTATCCACCATATCTTTGATTCTCAGGTTACCTTTTCAAGAGACCTAATTGTTCAATAAGAAATGACAACACATTTTTCACTCTCACTATCGAAAATGTCACTAAGGATGTCTATTACTTGATCAATCTTATCCAAGATCTTATCTTTTACCACTTTTTTCCCGTTTGCAACATATTAGGTTTCAGTTCTATAGTTGGACCGACAAGGAACAACACTAATTACACGTTCGCGGCATTGTTTATCTTATAGGTATTTTCTTTATAATTTGCTCATTAGCCATTAATTATTTTAACGCAGCCCACTACAGTCTTTTTCGTGGGCTGCGTTATTTTAATAACTTTGATAAAATTCACATAAAATTCGTGACCGAATTAAAAAAAAAATCGACGTAAACAAACATACCAAAACTGAACACACACATGTTTTATAATGACAGCAGGTTACCTTTTCAAGAAACCTAATTGTTCAATAAGAAATGACAACTGAACACATTTTTCACTCTCACTATCGAAAATGTCACTAAGGATGTCTATTACTTGATCAATCTTATCCAAGATCTTATCTTTTACCACTTCTTTCCCGTTTGCAACATATTAGGTTTCAGTTTTATAGTTGGACCGACAAGGAACAACACTAATTACACGTTCGCGGCATTGTTTATCTTATAGGTATTTTCTTTATAATTTACTCATTAGCCATTAATTATTTTAACGCAGCCCACTATATTTTTTTTCGTGGGCTGCGTTATTTTAATAACTTTGATAAAATTCACATAAAATTCGTGCCCGAATTAAAAAAAAATCGACGTAAACAAACATACCAAAACTGAACATACACATGTTTTATAATGACAGCGGGCTGTGAGGCGTTTTTTTGTGGGACTCCTACGGTCACGTGATATTTCCGCGCCCGGGCCGGTCTTTCTCGTGGCCTGCGCTGTACTTGGACGCGAACCTTCTAGCAGAGACTAATATACTCGTTTCTGCTTCTAGAATCGAAAAAGGATAGATTATTCGCGAAAGATCGAGATCCCATATAAAAGCCGGACACCGGGTAACCAGAGTCAGTCATAGATAACGAACCGTAGTAATCGCGAGATATTAACACTAAGTTATTAGGCCGATTTCAGTAGTGAGTTGTTAGCAAGTTTTTAGTAAGTTTAAGTGCGTGTTTTGTACATAATTATCGAAATTAATTGACATATGAGAGTTTTATTTGTTGCAGTGAACCCGTAACATTATTTTAGATCAACATATGAAGATGAATTAATAGAAAAAATCATTATACCTCACCTGACGCCTGTGGTTCACGAGACGGATGTGTCTATCAAGTGTTCTGTCATTATGTTGCTCAAAGACATTTGTGGCCTGTGTGAAACTAAGAAATGTCTGGACATTTTAGATATTTTGGAAAAGGTGGGATATTGTCACGAATAGGGGGGGCCGGGGTTGGTTACAGGTATTGCCCGGTCGTTAATTACCAGCCACTACCTTACAACCCCAATACTATTCGTTATTAACAATTTGTTTAAATGATACCGCGCCGGTCGAATCGATCTAACGGAGTTATTTCGATTCGAGCCGACGGAGATCTTTGTTTAAAAACTAAGGGATGCAGATTAAATAACACCTGTAGGGGGTTAAAAGATGTACAGCGTGTCCCATTTTCGATGGGATTAAATGGGTAACTCGGTTATTATTAAAGATATCGATTTTCTGATTGCCCCTTACCGTGCTCTTTTTTTGAGCCCTTAAAAATGGTGTAATCAGATTTTTGCTATACCCCGT
Source organism: Aspidapion aeneum (assembly GCA_963576565.1). NCBI lineage: Eukaryota > Metazoa > Arthropoda > Insecta > Coleoptera > Brentidae > Aspidapion > Aspidapion aeneum. The sequence continues at coordinate 555,850 of OY755044.1, forward strand.
GGTTTCGCTAATACAGGGAGTTTTTGAAAAAATTGTATTTTAATTAATTCCTTGTATCTCGCTTATTTTGCAAGATATTTTTATTCTGTAAAAGCCTTTCTATGGCAACTTTTTTAGAGCAAAATAATGACGTTGTCTATTTTTTATAATATTGTTTAGTTTTGAGATATGGTGTTTATAATAAAAAAATTAAATACGGACCTGGATTTTTTTTATTACTGTTTTGATTGGTTCTATGCTATTATTACCTTAAAATGATAAAACTTTAATATTTTTTTGATTTAAGGTTAAAAAAAACTATTTAATATTTGAAAAAAAAATTATAGTCCAAACCTGGAAATTTCCAACGTAATTATAAATTAAAAATTGCAAGACACACTAGTTGAACGATTTTTAGTATATCTGTTTTGAAATGATGATTAAAAGATAAATAAAGTAAAAAACGTTAAAAAGTTACAAAAATAATATCATACTAATTATTTGATAACCGAACAGCAGGTCGTGAAATTTACAAAACAAAAGCGTGGAATTGACATTGTAATTTGACACTTGTCGTTTTTGTGCATGGCTTACAATTATTTTAAACTGGCTAGAAATCGACCATATCCAGATTTTGAAAAATGTAATATGTTTGACTGCTTCATTCAAGCAACAAAATCCCAATATTTAAATGGCAGAAATATTTTTATGGAAAATGCGTTAAGAAAAGTTACTCAAAAATGCCAACAATGTCTTAAACATAATGGCAATCAGAAAAATTGGTTATTTTTTGTAATTTGTTTTTTTGTATTTTTCATAGACTGTTTCAAATAAATCTGTAAATTAACGTAAAACCATTTTAATATGCTATGTATCAAAACAGTTAAACTAAAAATTGTTTAACTAGCAATTTTTAATTTATATTTATGTTGGAAATATCCAGGTTCGGACTAATTTTTTTTTTAAATATTAAATATTTTTTTTTACCTTAAAACAAAAATTTTTAAAATTTTTATTGTTTTATGATAATACTAGCATGAAACTAATCAAAATAGTAATAAAAAAAATCCAGGTCCGTATTTAATTTTTTTATGATAAATACCATATCTCAAAAACTAAACAATATTTCAAAAAGTTGACAACGTCATTATTTTCTTCTAAAAAAGTTGCCATGAAAAGGTTTTTACAGAATAAAAATATCTCGCAAAATAAGCGAGATAGAAGGGATTATTAAAAATACAATTTTTTCAAAACTCCCTGTATTAGCGAAACTACGGGGTATAGCAAAAATCTGATTACGCCATTTTTAAGGGCTCAAAAAAAGAGCACGGTAAGGTGCAATCAGAAAATCAATATCTTTAATAATAACCGAGTTTCCCATTTAATCCCATCGAAAATGGGACACGCTGTACTATAAAACTAAGAACCGATAAATGATACAGCAAATGTTGGGGAGTTGGCTATGGGGGCGACACCCGGACTTACCTGGAAACAACAGAATTTGCGGCCGGCTGGTTATCTAGGAACCCCAGTTCACGCCCAAATTATCGTCAGTCGATTACGTCACTCGATGTGGCCGCCCGCACTCACCCCGGTCTTAACGTTCGTTATAGTGAAAAAAGCCGAAACTTTAAAGCCTTTTTCCTCGCAGTAACTACAAGTTACCAGATAACCTGGTTACTCGTTTTCTGTTTTTCTTCGCTGAGTAACACTAACTATGACGTCACGAGTAACCACACAGTGTAACCAGCCTAGCAGACGTGGTTGCTGAAATATTTTGAGGTTAAGATCGTTTTGTTTTTTTTTTCAAAATGTTTGATTTTAATCATTAACTTCTATACCCTACAGGGCGTTATACAACTCAATGATTTTAATATATATATTACCAACGAATTATGTTTGGTAACGGTAGAAAATGAAGCACATCCGTTGAAGTTGGTCCTATATCAATTCAACTGCAACTAGTCTTAAAATGTACTGCATTTGGTGTTCTGTGGTACTGCGGCCTTACCACAGAATACCAAAGGAGCACCCTGTTTCCACTCCGATTCAAAAAACGCATCAGGTAACGCTGCATTTAAAACTGGTGTAAATACATGTCCCGTGATACGTTTTTTGAATCGAGGTGGGCATGCATTGGTGGAAACAATGAATTATTTTCTGCATTTCGGAAGCTCCTGGTAAAAACAAAAACAAACAATTGGAAATGTCATCCACAGCTGACTGTCTGACGTCATACAGCGGTTACTCCGAGTAATCGTGACGTCATTTCGAGTAACTTAAATGAGTGACTAGTAACCTCGAGGAAAAAGGCTTTTAGTTCCGCGAGGCGACGCCTCGCCCCGCGGTGTTTAGTTTTCCCGAGTCTCTGTCAAAAAAAAGCCCGGAAATATGCCTTGCCCGCGAATTTATAAACTATTTCTGCCAAATTGCAATAATAATTATTGACGTCAATCGATTTATATCGACTTATAGGTTGTCCCAAAAAGTTAATACATATAATAATTTATTAAGTTCCTTTTTAATTATTTGGGAAGTATTGGTTTAACTTTATGTTACGCGCCCTTCGTGACAATATATTTTTCTTTTTTTGGTATAATAACACAGTACTGTGTGCCTGAATGAAGTATAGGTTACACAAAAATGGTTCCAAAAACTAATTGCATATTTTGAATATGGACTCTTTCCTGACTTCAGAGCTATATTCGTATAAATCCTAGCTGATCCTCTTCTCAAAATTTTATCAATTTTTTGCTTTTTTTTCTAGTTAGTCTAGGCGCTGGCTCCTGTCACATGTGCGCTCAGTTTGACTGCGGGGCTTTGTTAAGCACCCATAGCAGTATAAAAAAAGTTTGGTCACGTGGTCGAACTCATAGTCGTTTGGCCGCCATCTTTGAAAATGGCCGCCAAATTAAAAGATTTTTTTAGCTCACACATATACTATACTATAGTAGTGTGAGCTATGGTGATCCTAATTTTTTCGAGAAAAAAAAAGTTGCTCCGATTTCAAAAATTTTTATATATCTTTGCGTTTCAGATGATTTTGAAACTTTTTTGTTGCGCTGTCTGTCTGTCTGTCTGTCTGTCTGTCTGTAACGACCAACGCGCGAAACTCAAAAACCGCTTGGCCGATTTTAATGAAATTTGGTACCTAGGCTGGCTCTTGGCTCGAGATGGTCCCATTTAAAAATGAACAATCCACCGAACACAAACCAAATAAAAGGGTGGGGGTAGATTTCAAAAATTACAGTTTAAGTGAAAATATGGCGTGTGTGATATCAAACGAAAGGTAATTGAGTCTGCTGTTGAACCAAATACATTTTAATTTATTTAAAAAAAAGGGTGGGGGTATATTTTAAAAATTAGAGTTTAAGCGAAAATATGGCGTGTGTGATATCAAACGAAAGGTAATTGAGTCCGGAGTTTAACAAAATACGTTTTTGTTTTTTAAAAAGTGGGGGTAGATTTCAAAAATTTGAGTTTAAGTCAAAACATGGCTTGTGTGGTATCAAACAAAAGCTAATTTAGTCCGGAGTTGAATAAAATATATTTCAGTTTTTAGTTATATTAGCTCACACGTACACTATAACTATAGTACCTAGTGTGAGCTTAGGGGCCCATATATTGGCAGAGTATTTTTTTAAATTCTGCGACGCTAAATTCATTAAAAAAAGTCGTGTTTCTTTTTAGTTCTTGTTTTACCATTATGAAAAATTACCTCTGGATCAAACCTCCTCAATTGAAAGTCCGGATTTCGCTGACACAATATGTTTAGTCAAGGGCCTAATTACTTTATTCACAATAAAAATTCACAAGCTTCCGTCGACTCACGCGATCAAGATCTACAAAATGCTGGTCGTATTTTTGGAGAAGCACTATGAAAAACCTAGGGTTTTCGAAGGCTGTAAGCAACTAAGGAAAACGGTAATAATAATTTACATAACAAGCAAGTGTAATGTATGAGTCCCTACACATTCCATTATTTATGCATTATAAAAAGGAGTTTTTGTTTCTCTCATATTTTTCCGTGGGTAGCTTGAAAGCTTATCCTCACAGGGTTCCAAGATCTAATGGACACCTAATAAGTGTTGACAGTTAACTGTTTCGTCCTTATCCCAACAAACAATTAAAGTTGTAACGACGAAACCCCAACTAGAAAGAATTTCTTAAAAGTAACCGCAACGTACTCCCGCTACGTCTCAGTATACCATACAGCGACGTTATAAGTCCCTAAGTGGGGAACCAATTTCTGGTTATAACTACTTGGCCAAGTGTTTAAAGTCACTGTAGTAACAACTACACTACTACGTCGTAGCCAGGTATCTACTACGTCGTAGAGGCTGTTTTTTGTCCGTAATGGCATAAAAGTTGCGATGTAGTTGCAAATAATATAATCGTTTCTTTTTGGTAGAATTGTTACACAATATGGTGGACACAACAGTAAACAGACTCGCTTAGTTTCTTTGTTTGGTTATGGTTATAATATGAACTATGTTATCCAAAAGTGTGAGAATTTACGAGCAGAGGATCAAAATTCGAGTGCGACGCAAAGTTTTTTGTATAACATGCATTATATATATTGCAAAAAACCGGTGCGCCCGTAAAATTGAGCCGTTTTCTGGTAGCTGATGGAATTTTTGTGTTGTGATTTTGGAGGTTATGTTTTCATAATCGACAGTTAACTCCAACAAATGGTGCTTAAGAAGAGCATTTTTGGTAAGCTTCAACTAATTTGTTTATAAAATAGTATGGCTCTTTAATATGAGCTCATAAAACGACAACAAAAATATTAAATTTTCTTTCTTACATAAAAACATGGCGTCCCAAACTATATTCCCTGATAGTCGAAAAGGTTACTTGAAAGTAGTTGCGGCTTTAAAGTTGATCCAAAAAGTTATTTTGTCTACATTGTTACATCAGATGTTACTATGATGACACAAACTTTTGTGGTAAAAATTAAAGTTATAATGTAGTTGTCGGATACACTTGTTTGGGACTCCAATGAAGCTTAACTTTCTAGTGGTAATTAAGTAGGATATAAAAGTCAGGGCGACTACGAAATAACGACTAAAAAGAAAGTAAAACTTTAGCAACGTCCTATTGTGGTAGAGAAGACTATCAGAATCGACTATCAAGAAACAATCCTATGAAGTAGTTTAGAGGGTCGTTTTTACGAAACATCTACTATTTCCTGATACTAAATAGTTGTTAGAACTAAAAAGTAACAAATTTTGGTTGGGATCACCACATTTCTACTATAAGAAAGTAGCAAAACCTTTAGAACATGTAGCCGCTACTATAAATGTTAGTTGGGATATGGGACTCCTCAGAACACTGCTTGGTCAATGTAAGACTCTTGCGACGTTAATTAGATGGTTTTGTCTCTAATCCTATGTAAATAGTGAGAAAACTCTTGCAAGAAGCGCCATCTAACGAGATACGAGAGAAACCAGAACAAGAGCAGGCGAAAATAAACTGTTATGGATGTTCGTGCAATTTTAATTTTAAATTCAAATTTTGCGCCAAATTCCCGTATTCGGAAAACCCACACAATTTCAATTTTGATTGGCACAAGCAAAACGCCAGCGCCATCTACGAAAAGTGAATCTGCGCAAAAAGGCGTAACCAAAAAAAACTTTCAAGCTACCCACGGAAAAATATGAGAGAAACAAAAACTCCTTTTTACCCGATTAGCCAAGAAACTTGTCAAATGATAAAACAACTGTCAAAATCTATCCAGGACCTCTAGATTTATCTATGCAATCTTATCTATAATTTTGTAGATATTCGACTGTTTTCTGGACATGCGTGCCGACTCATTCTACCACCTAGGCTGCCCCGATCCTTCAATAAAAAACAAAATAAACTTCAGTCCGTACCTGTGCGTAGTCTACCGCAGTACCGATAAGGCGCCCATCATGGGGGGCAGCCCCGGGGGACCGCAATCGCCCGCCGGTTCCAGTACCACCGCGCAGCAAATGTCAGCTGTCAGTATTCCATGTATTATCAGTAACGTATCTGTGCGCAGGGCGTTTATTGTGTTTCTTGTCTGCCTGAAGCAAGAAAAGGGTGAGTAAACTCCATATCATAATTTTTGAGATAACTTTTTGACAGTTATTAGCTGTTTACCATAACAAATAGCATAGGCCAACGAAAAAAAGTTGTCTCAAAAATAATGATATGAACTATACCTATTTCTTTTTGCCACGATACACCTAATAGCCGATTCAACCGCTTAAAAATGTAAGAATATTGGATTTTTAAAACGTTACAAAGTCCTTATTAATTAAAGAATTTTCTTAAATTTAAATTTAAAATAAAAATTAATACCAATTTTGACAACGTCAAATGACCGCATTGATAAATTGTCGACGTCATTTGAAAGCACACCTTTTTAAATTTTATTAAAAGCGTCTACATTTTTAATCCAAGCCATATGTTGTGGCAAGGCCAACACAAAAATAAAGGCCACGACCCTGAAAAAATCAGCTGTTCTCCCGGGGCTGAATTTTACATTGGGTCTTATGGGAGGTCAGACGTTTTTTTAGGATATTTTCAAAATGGCCCTACAGATTTACGCAAAATTTCATTGAAATATTCTCAGACACCATCCCGATATTCCACCAAAGGTTTGTAAGGAAGCAACATGATTAAAAGGTTAAAATCTTTAAGATTTAGCATTCCTTATTTTGAATTCAAATTACCCGCCATGTACCACATGCCAACTGTTATATTTGACATGTATTTGACTTTGTCATATGTGATTGTCACATTCGCTTCTGCTTTAAACTTCATTTTTGAAAAAAATTGTTCTGACAGAATAAAGTAAAAACAATCTCAAAAACGGCTTTATTTAAAAAAAAATCAAATATCAAGGAACCGTCATTCCAACTTCAATATTTCAAAAACAATCAGCTGTGTCATAACGTGACCATCAAAAAAAAAATCAGCCCCGGATGTGACGTCAACAGAGTGGAGGATCGTGGCCCGTCCATTTTGATAGCCCTGGGCTATCAAAACGGACGGGCCACGATCCTCCACTATGTTGACGTCACATCCGGGGCTGATTTTTTTTTGATGGTCACGTTACGACACAGCTGATTGTTTTTGAAATATTGAATTTGGAATGACGGTTGATGAATATTATTTTTTTTTTTTAATAAAGCCGGTTTTGAAATTGTTTTGACTATATTCTTTCAGAACATTTTTTTTTTTAAATCTATATTAGTCCTTAATTTTTAGAGCCGCTTCATTAGCTCACACAAAAATTAAGTTTAAAGCAGAAGCGAATGTGACAATCACATATGACAAAGTCAAATACATGTCAAATATAACAGTTGGCATGTGGTACAGTCGGGGACTTTTTAAATTGCCGGTGTATTTTTTTCTGACAAAATTTAGAATGTAAAGATATTTAAAAAAATATTGTTCTATAAGACGTATATATAAAGACAGAGGTAAGGTTTACTATTTTTTTGTTTTGGTTCAAACTGGGTTTCCTAATTTCAAGTAGGAATATTTTCTAATTTCGAGCGCGGCCAAATAAAAAGTCCCCGACTGTACATGGCGGGTAATTTGAATTCAAAATAAGGAATGCTAAATCTTGAAGATTTTAACCTTTTAATCTTGTTGCTTCCTTACAAAACTTTGGTGGACTATTGGGATGGTTTCTGAGAATATTTCACTGAAATTTCGCGGAAATCTGTAGTGTCATTCTGAAAATATCATAAAAAAACGTCTGACCTCCCATAAGACCCAATGTCAAATTGAGCCCCCGGAGAACAGCTGATTTTTTCAGAGTCGTGGCCTCTATTTGGCCTTGTTTAATCATTGACTTTATAATTGTTGTGTATTGTAATCATTGCTATAATTAGCTGAATATTTTTTAGATTGGGAAGTTTTAAACACAGTCTTGCGAGGAATCGCGAATGGTCTGCAGAACAAATCATTAATTTTGGGCGAAGGAAACAACGAGTTAGACTTTTTGGTGGACACTCTCAGCCTTATGGTAAGCTTTTACCTTCCTACCTGCGCAGCAATGGCTAGGTACTATCAATGTTTACAATAATCAAAGGTATTATTTTTGACGATTTTTTTTTGAGATAACTCTTGAAAAATTATTCTTTGGGTGTATTTTGACTTATCTTAACAATATCGACGTGATGTCTGTCCTAAAAAGCTTTCGTTTCTGAGATATTTATTCAAACTGTTCCCAAGTGTGTGCTAATGAGTTAGAAAGGTATCAGATCCGTAATAGATACATTTATTGTAATTTATCAACTGCTTTTTTTATACTCAATAAAAAAACATATTTTTAACTTTGTTTATACTAATATTAGCCTTTAAAAATTTTAATAATTTGTTGCATTTTCATTGAGATAATTGAAATATTTTCATTATTTAAGATTGCGCAAATATTTATGGATGAAAACAGACATACTATAAAATACGTGTAGACCTGAAAATGGTTCCGTAACGAGAGACCGTCCCATGTGACGTCACTCCAATGCTGCATTCTCATAGGTCAGCCGCGCGGCCATATTGCCTACGTCATTAGCACGTTGTCACGGCGCGGGAAATTTAAATTCGTGTGTTTGTCGTTTCACTAATATGCAAACACCACAATAATATTTTTAAAGAAAGATATAAGAAACTTAATATTGTCGGGTACGATTTTATTTTAAATCGAACCCTTAAACGGGGGTACCGTAGTAGATCTCTTGTGTGTATAAAATAAATATAAAGCATTTTGAAAAACGTTACAGACTTTAATGAATATAAAATAAAACTCTGTTGCAATTTACAAATTGTTACAAGACTTTTCTTATGACCTGTAAAACGAACAAGACCCAAAATATTAAAATAAAAACTTTAACTTACCATAATAACAAACTGCAAAATATTATTTAAATTATAAAAATCTTATGTTTCTTTACTGACAAATAATTTCAGAGGATTTAGTTTAATTCAACAAAACTAGAATGTCACTACCGACTTGTCTCCTCAAAGTTTGGGTTTTTATATACGGTAGGTTGGATCTAAATAATCCATTATCCCCTCTTTGAAGAGCTTGAAGGAACCAAGTCAGTGGCGTTGCTGATAATCCTAAAGTTTACTTTAAATTCTAGCTAATGAGCTAAACAAAATAACCTAAACAAAAACAGATATAAAATACATTTTATAGACAACTTTTTCTTGTCTCACAGTTTTTCCATATCCAATCACTATGAAGGGAAAACCCTCTCGCTACTTGCTGTATCCCCACGCTTAACCATTACAACTCCCACTCCTCACTTTTTAGTAGTTTTTCTCCCATCAACCACCTTCTGTGTAGGTAGGCGGCAATTAACTGTTTACCATTTTGGAGGGAGGCGGAACCACTTTCTTATCTCAACCAAACTGTAATTGCGTTTTTGGTTTTTCCAAGATGGTTTTGTACAGTGGCACAATCAGGAGAAATTTACATTTTTTTTTATTTAGTCGGTTTAGAACGTTTTTCTACGTTGTCCGACGCCTATTCTCCACCTCCTTCGATCCTGACAATCATCTTCTGTCAGATTTTTTTGACTCATTGATCTTTGGATTGACTGTTGCCATTCTAGTTTAGGACGCCCTCTTTTTCTGCGCCCTATTGGTTGCCATTCTTGGACCTGCTTTGGTAATCTTTCGTCGTTCATCCGTTGTACATGGCCGTACCATATCAGTTGCCTTTTAGTGATGTCATCCGTTATGCTCCCTTCGATTCCCATTCTTTCTTTTATGATCTCATTTCTTATGTGATCTGTTCTAGATATTCTCATTGATCTTCTTATTGCATCCATTTCGACACTTTCCATTTTTGTTTTGTATTTTTCTGTTACGCGACAAGTCTCTATTCCATACAACAGCGTGCTTTTCACCATTGTTTCATATATGTTAAATTTTACATTCTTTTTTATCTCTCTGCTCCATAAAATACTGTTAAGACATCCAATAACCTTTTTTGCTTTTACTATTCTTTTTTCCAGTTCTTTACAGTCTGTTCCTGTCTTATCAAATGTGACACCCAAGTATACATACTCATTGCATGGAGATATTACTTGTCCATTGTCTAGTTCTAACTCACTGGATTCGTTTCCAATACATAAGTACTGTGTCTTGTCCACGTTCACTGTTAATCCCCACTTTTGGTATTCTTCCATTAACTTTCTCATCATATACTCCATGTCCTCTTTATCATTAGCTACAATTACTTGATCGTCAGCAAACTGTAGTGTGTATATGGTAAATCGGTCGTTAAGTTGTATTCCCATGCCGTGCACTTTCCGTTTCCAGTTTTTTAGAGCTACTGCGATATATATTTTAAAAAGAGTTGGAGACTGAAATTTACATTCCTGACAATATTATAGATTGGCAAAAGAAAAAAGTGAAAAATATTTTTTATAAAACAGGGTTGCCAAATGTAGAGTTTTTAGTGTAGATTTTTCTTCATCTTGGATTTTTTTTGTTAATTCACAATCGAAATAAATAAAAAGTCTTATTAATTATAAATTTTGTCCATAACTATATTTAGAATTTAATTAATTTTAATTTAATTAATTTAATTAAATTTAGCTGGCAGGTCTTGGTCTACCCGAAAGCCTAAACGTTAAAGTGAGCAAGCCCGATTTCCACGCCGCTGTTTTGACAGTTATGGTCAATTTGACAAGTTACCATCCGTATTTCGACCAACCGCATCAACAGAAACTGATCAGGTAACTGTGTTTGTTTTATTACAATACTGCGAAAGTGCCTCTAAAAATAACTGGTATAAATGTATGTTATACTTTAGAGTTTTAAAAGGACTTTTTAAAAAACTTCTTTTTATTTTAAAATACAAATTCTCAAGTACAATAATAATAAGTGTATGCAACGAATAATGACTTAAGACTAACTTATTGAAATATTTACATTATTTAGACCGCGTAATTATTTATAATTGCGCAAATATTCACGGATGAAAACAGACTTTATAAAATACGTGTAGACCTGAAAAAGGTTCCGTAACGAGAGAGCGTCCCATGTGACGTCACTTCAATGCTGCTTTCTCATAGGTCAACCGCGCGGCCATATTGCCTACGTCACTAGCACTTTGTCACGGCGCAGGAAATTAAATTTGTATATTTGTCATTTTACTAATATGCAAACACTACACTTATCTCTAACAAAGCTCCAGTACTGAATTTAGTTTCACATGGGTTTTAATCTTCTTACTGGGAATTGTCAACTGATAAATATGGTGGGAACAGAAAGTCAGCAAAAATGCACGTGTGCTTCTTAAATGTCTGTGAACGTTCAAAGTGTGGGAAGGAATTTGTCATATAACATATATGGATGATTCTACAAAAACGGTGCTGTGGAGTGGGAATGCATATTTTTCAAACACAGACTGCAAATGAAGCATAGTTTTAGTTATAAGATTTAAAACGAAATGTTTTCTTTATGGAGCATTTGAGTTTAATGTATAAAAAAATGTATAAAAAAAAGTTTATAATTTTTTTTATTACAAAGCAAATACCTCATTCCTCTGGTGTAGTCCCAAACCAAATATTAAAAACTCAGATTGAAAAAAATATCCCAATAAATAATATTTAACCAAGTCTTAACTATTTATCAAAAAATTGATAAAACTTAAGTTTGCAGTCGTATTTTTGAAAATCCGAATTTACATCTTCCCGGAAAATTTTACAATTTTAAACGTGCTCCATTTTTAATAACACAATATTTGTGAATACCACCGGGTAATTTCTAGAGAAAGAGACGGCCCTGGATATCTAATTTACTTGTGAGGATGACAAGTTTTGATAGATAATGTCAACTTTAGTTGGGTTTAAGTTATAGATCTTTTTATTTTCGGCAGAAAATTAGTTTTTTTCGGAGAAATCAAAAAGGAACGCTTCAATTATCATTCCTCTGGTAAGTAAATTTTCGACTGATATCAATAGTATAATTTTTTTGTTGATTGTTTTAAAATTATAAGTATAGGAACTTTGTTTATATAAAACCTAAGTTAAGTAGTCTAAATAGATTTTGATTTAAATTGAAAAACCATTAAAAAACTCATTCCTCTGGTCCTCATTCCTCTGGCATTTTTATGCAATAATTCCTAAAATTTGGGAAAATAAATGTTTCTTAGTTTACACCTAATTAGTTACATAAATTTAACAAAACAAAATTATTTACTGTTCTGTACTGTTATTTAAAGGCAATGACCAAAAATGATATCCATATAGCCCACTTTTCGTAGAATCATCCATATATAAAAGAACGTATGGCTTGGATAAATTAAGACTACTGTGAATGTGTGCCTCGCTCTATTACCGCCATCTGTTTTCTAAGCTTGAAAACACCCATTATCAGTTACCTTAGGATAAATACATTTTAATTTGTTTCAAAAAATGCCAAATAAGTGACTACGTCAACTTAAGATACAAGCTTTGTATTCCAAAAGTTTCTAAATCCAAAGAATTTTCTTAAATTTAACTCAAAAATAAAAATTAACCTCAATTGTGACAGTCAAATTACCGCATGACATGGACAAATTGTCAACGTCAAATGAACCTCAACGTATGCCTTGGATTAAACAAGTAGACGCTTTTAATAAAGTTTAAAAGGAACTGCTTTTAAATGACGTTGACAAAACTGATGTAAATTTTTAATTTAAATTTAAGAAAGTTTTTTGAATTTGGGAATTTTAGGAAGACAAAGCCATTATCTTTAGTTGCTTACTTGGCATTTTTTTAAACAAATTAGAAAGTATTTAACCTAAGGTAACTAATAATGAGTGTTTCTAAGCTTAGAAAAGAGATGGCGCTGAGAGCGCGGCACCCATTATCAGTAGCCTTAATTTATCCAAGCCATACGTTATGGTATGGAATACACGTATATATTTACGTCCAGGGATAGAAGATTTACGTATTCTCCTGACATTTTCCCCGTTATTTTATTATTCAGTGTCTTACTAAGTCAATTTTTCAGAGCACTAATGAAGTGTATGCACGGGGGGCCCAAGATAGCGAAGCTGTGCATTTCTGCGTTCACTGTTTGCACCGTGGAGATGCGAAAGGTGATGGTGAAAATGCTGCCCGACGTGCTCTTGGCCCTCAGCAAGATCTCTTCTACTGTTCACATTGCTGTACCCATTTTGGAGTTCCTGTCGAGTAAGTAACTTCGTTTGGCAACGTATGGCATAGGCAAAGGTACTATTCTGATACAGGCAAATTAAGGTCACTTATCGTAAAGCAAGCTTTGCAGGTAGGGAAGCCTGACATTGATTTTCTATTTTTGGGTAGTAAAAAATAAATATATATTTATTTTTAGATATCTCTTTAGGTCTTGGTAATGCTAAAAACAAACGTTTTTGTTTAATTTTTTCTTAAATTCATAGTTCTTTTAATTAAATAAATTCATTGAATTAAAAGAATTAGCCACGTGATTCAAAACAGGCGGTCTACCAATCAGCTGCGAGTGACGTCACAAAACAGTAAACGCCTCGAACGAACCTATTTTCTGTGTTATTTTCTTATGTTTGCTTTGGTTTAAAGTGCGAATTATCGTCCTAAATTAGATTTTATTTTGTGTTTTGCTTATAAAAAATATTTTCAATGGAAAACGGATTCTTCAAAGCCGATAGCTTCAACTTGGCAATGCTGCATTTCTTTATGGTGGCAGGCTTCTTTGCCAACAACAGTGATTTTTGTTCTGAGGAATTTAGAAACGTTAAAATGTTGATGTAAATATTCGATGAGTTGTTTTGTATATAACTGAAAGTTCTTTTATGATATTCTTCGCCTACTTTTAATCATTTAGATTTTGAGGTTAGGTTATGTGTTTTGCTTTTTTGTTTAATATGCTACTTATAATAGATTCAATTAAATACCCAATCATTATTATTTTAAGCATTAAGAAACAATCAAAAATTGCAGGACAGGGAGGCAAAAAGTATACAACGACCAGCAATACTTGAAGTACTGCATAGGTTACACTGCATAGTCCTGCGTAGGTACTGCCTAGTTGCATATGCACTGCTCAGTCCTACATTTAGCCTGCATGTGCACTGCCTAATCCGGCATTTAGAGGTACTCCTTAGTCCTGCCTAATAACTGCTCAGCACCGTTTAAAAATTTGTACACCTTTCTGCTTATTATAGTTGTTCACCCGTTGTAATAAACAAAACCTCAAAAACTTCATCGTCATTTACGAAATAGTTATATATATTATAGACAACGTGAGAAAAATTAATAGAAACAATTTAGTTATACTCACATCAAAGTGATCTTCACAAATGTAAAGTGAAGATGTATTAGATAAGGCCCTTGGGTCTCTTCGAGCACGTTCTAGCCACTTTTTCCGTTCTTTTACTGCTGTAGGCACATGAATAAATAGTTTTTCAGGTGATTTTATGTTAGTATTTGAACACTGAGGCACTACACACAACTTATAGGACATTTTATTACATAAAAAACAGTAAAAACACAGACCAAAAACAAATAAACACTTGAATGTGTATCTGTCCGCGAGTTTACTGTGCTGTGACGTCATTGCAACGCCATGCTAGAAATGAGCGTTTTCGCGGCAAATTCAAATCGGAAATTAGAAAACTTGATTTTAAATGTAGTCATGATGTGCATGCAAGTACTGAAAAATAATGGAATTTCCTTCAACAGGTCGTCGGTTTGGCTTTACAAGCACATTTAAAAATAATTGTCGGTATTGACGATTGTAAATGGAAAGTTACGATACATATGGAATTTTATATGAAAAGGCACCTACCTCGGACTCTCTTGCGGCTCCAGTCAACGTTTAAACGTCCAGTTTTTCTCCTCAAAATTCACTTTTTTGGGAACGTGATTTTTCTAGTGTCTTGTTGTGACGGTGGTTGTTTGCGCACTCATCGCGGCGCTGCTTATCCTCCCACGTGTGCGGTGCCGTGAAAACCCATATGCATATGTAAGAGCGCGAAAATTTAAATTATTTTAAACGCGCAAAAAAGGAAAAGAAAATGAAAAATAGGAAATTCATTGCTTGCACCAACACATGATAAAATATACTATTTTAATAATTTTGCGTGGCAAATTAGGGACATTATGTATTATTCTAAACACTTTTCTAAAATTTCTCAAATGCCCTATTTTTGACATGTTTTCCTCGGTTTTACATTGACGGCTCGTTCTTATTTTAAAAATATTGTTTTAACACAGTCAAAAGGTCTATTAATTAATAATAGAGTTTCAACATACTTTGCAGCATAACTTTGTTTCTAAATACATAAATATATATAGTTTAGGTACCTTCAGTTCATCGGCGTAGCTAGGGGGGGCCAGGGGGGGCCTGGCCCCCCTGAAGTCCCTCAGGCCCCCCCTAAGATATTTTAGGCCTCCCCTACCGACTACTAGTAAAAGAACATGACGCTGAAAATACATACTTTTCTATTATTATTCGGGAAATATTCAAATAAAATAGGTGCATTAAAATTTAAAATCATTCAGATATTGTTTACATTTCAGGAAAAAGCCTTGTCTTGCGGAATTAGGCTTTTTCTCTTTAAATTATCGTTAACTTTTCTGCACTTATGCAATTTCCCGAAAATATTTTTTAAATTTAAACATAATTATGCATATTGAATATTTCATACATATTGGCGACATCTTGTAAAATATTATAGAAGTGTAAGTTAAATTTCGCATTTAATAAAGACAGCGACCTTTGCCCCTCTGTTTCCGAAATCGGGTTGTAGATGTCGTAAGGTTATACAAGACCTTTTTAAACTGTTTTTCTAAAATAAATATAATAATCTTTTTAGTTTTTTTGAGGTTAGCGTTTAGTGTCTTATGGAAATTTTCCGATTTTGGTGACAATTTCATAACCATTTTCATATTAAGTTTTCCCACGTCGTTAAATGGAATAAATTCGTCGAGCAATACCGGGAAATTTTTAATATTAATACTTCTGCTCTAAGAGCAGAAATGACCGTTTTAAAGAATTGTATTTTTCGGTTAAATCAAACTGTTGGTCATGATTCTATCAAACAAAATATAGCAGAAAACACCTATGCAAACCTCTACCAACTTTTTAAAGTTGCGAGTATTCTTCCAATTTCAAGTGCAACTTGCGAGAGGTCTTTCTCTGCCATGAGGAGAGTTTTTAATTGGCTTAAAACAACTATGACTCAAGAGAGACAGACACTCAGGTTTGTCATTGTTATTCATAGAAAAAGATGTTGAGGTCGACTTAGACAGTGTGGTAGACGCTTTCAGTCAGCGACGTAGAAAACTTTCTTTGTAGAATTGCTGAATTACATACTTCATGTGTATACATATAAATAAGTTTGTAAATGTATTATTAAATTTGTTATATTAAAATATTAGAACATTTAATGCGCGTATTTTTTTTTATTCATTGCACACTTTGCACGACTCTTTAAAACCTATGTTTGCGTTTTGTTCAAGATAGACCGGGGCCACGGCCCCCCCTGAAAAGCAAGGCTAGCTACGCCAATGCTTCAGTCTCTGTAAAACAATATCTTTAAAATAAAACCGAACCGCCGCGCCAATGCAAAACCGAGACAAACATACATGTCAAAAATAATAACCAAAAAATTGAAAATCAATGTCAAGCTTCGCTTCCTACACAAGACGCTAGCGCTACCAAGTTCACTTTCAATCCCTGACTTCGCATGCGCAGATCTACCAATATTATGTACCTCATGTATTAGAATAAATGATTACAGTGTGATTTTCACTTGAATGATTCTAACCACATGAAAATAGAAAGTTTCAAAAACCTAACCTAACAAAACCTAATCAAATCTAACCGAACCGAACCAAAGGAAACTGAACTAATAATTTAAAAAAAAAAAAACTTTCCTGACTTCCTGCCCGGGATCCTAGAGGATGTGAATCCGAACCGAACCAAACCGAACCTAACTAAACTGAACCAAACTACAACACGTACTGCTAATTAGGTTTAGTTGGGTAGGGTTAGGTTTGGTTAGGTTCGGTTCGGTACGGTCCGGTTCGGATTCACATCCTCTAGCATCCCAGGTAGGAAGTCAGGAAAGTTTTTTTTTTGAAAAAAAAAATATTGGTTTAGTTTGCTTTGGTTCGGTTCGGTTCGATCTGATTAGGTTTCGTTAGGTTAGGTTTTTGAAACTTTCTATTTTCATGTGGTTAGAATCATTCAAGTGAAAATCACCCTGTACATCTATTCTAATACATGAGGTAAATAATATTGATAGATCTACGCATGCGAAGTCAGGGATTGGAAGTGGACTTGGTAGCGCTAGCGTCTTGTGCTTCCTACAAAGCTTGCCTTTACGATGAGTGTCCTTAGTATTTATGATCTCTTTTTTCAGCTCTAACTCAGCTTCAGGCCATCTATTCGAACTTCATAGCTGACCAATACATGGCTGTATTCGCTATCTCTCTTCCTTACACTAATCCCTTCAAGTACAACCACTATATCGTCTCCTTGGCCTATCACGTCATCGCCGTATGGTTTTTGAAGTGTCGTTTGCCGTTCAGGAGAGATTTCGTCAGATTTATAACAAACGTAAGTGAAATACAGTGAAACCTTTCCTTGTGGAGACCTCTATTAAGCGGACACTCCCTTTAGATGAACAAATTTTTTTAAACTAAGCTTTTCCCTATTTTTTTATATGTAAAATTCACTCTTATAACCGGACACTCTAATACCTGGACGCGGACAATTTTTTTTGGTTACGCCATCCTTCCCAAGTAACATTTCTTTATTTATAGCAGAAGCTAAAAGGTTGCCAGCGCCTTTCCTTAAAACCATTAGTTTCAATGATTGGTCGCTAGCACGTTCCCATTACCCTTATATACCCCTTAGACCTCCTAAATGGGACTCCCCAATTGGTGGTAGCAACCTATGTATTAAACTCACTATAAAACCATAAGAAATAAACTCTAGCTTCGCCCTCTAGCGGTTCCACCAGTATAGAACCTTTTAGAGTCTAAAGCTATTATACCAGGTTCTAAAAGCAACTCAGAAACGTCCTCTACCCTATTATAAAACTAGATTTGGTAATTTGGTATCCTGGCGATTCTGTTAAATATCATAATGCCTTTAGAGTAAAGAATTTTTCCCATAAAAGCTTTAGCGATATTTTAGATTCACAATGGCTATATAAAATAATTTAGGTCACAAAATTGCCAAAAATGTCAGAGTCCCAAAATTATTTTATCACATAAAAATATACTCATATATGAGAAGTTTGTCGTTTTGTTGATCATTAAATTGCCTGCCAGACTTATTTTTCTGATAAAATCGTATCTGAAAAGCTCTCAAAACAAGCGCGCCCGCTCAAAAATGCTTTTTAATCGTTTTTTGATAACAAAATAACAAATATTTAAAATAAAAAAATAATAATTTACACTATTCACCATTCAAAAAGTCTGTTTGGTTTACATAAATCAAAATTATTGTTAAAAAACACTGCTAAAACGACTAGATAAATATTTTCTGTTTACAATATTTTTGAAATAATTTTATATACGCCATTATCGTTTTATAGTGGTCACTTGGTTTTATTTGTTACTCTATCGCAACGAAGATTTTTGAGTGCCCTTATGAAACCAATAAAAAAGAGAAGGTAAACATAGTCAACATAACCTCACTTAATTTTTTTGTATTTGTTTTTAAAGCGTATAATTCAACACTTTAAAATGTTTTTTTTTTCGTGCAATTTGCACACAATCAAGAGGGCCAGTGCAATGATATCTGTTGTGCCTGCAGGTTGGAGGGAAACCTTTTATATTGGCCGTTTAAATCGGCCTTATCTGTGCCCTACCCAGGAGGACGGAAGCTCAACAATTATTAATTATTGTGCTTTAAATAATCAATCTTGCAATAGATAGGTACCAATCTGTACCTAGGTATATCTATTATTTTTACTAGAAGTACCTAAATAAACTAAAACACGAAAGTATTTATTTACTTCTGTTAGAACCCTTAAGGAAACAAGGTTTTATATGGCCGCCTATTTAAATAAGATTTAATATGCAGCTATGGGTAACTATAAAACCTTTTAAAATGCCTAAAAGTAATGGCAAAAATTAAAAGTCTAGAGTTTATATTTACCACTCTTAAAAACCTTAAGGAAACTGGGTTCTATATGGGTGCCTATATAATCATATTTACTATTAAACTACTGGTAACTATAAAAACAAAAAGATATAAGGTAACCTTCTAGCCCTATTATAAAACACTTTTGTTATGACCTAAAGTAATGAAAAAAACTAAATGACCAAAGTTTATATTTATTTCTTTTTAAAAACTTTAGGTAAAAGGGTTTTATAAGACCATCTTTATAAATCAAAAATCAATAAAACTGAAAGTATCTAAAAGGAACAGAAGGAATATCAGTTTTATTATACTCCGTTTATAAATCACTTTTTGGTTGTATAACACCTCTTTAGGTAATTGGCAATATAAATTACCTTTATGTAGCCAAATTGATCCTAAAAGCCATAACAGCGCCCTCTAAATAACCTCGGAACCAAACTAATAAAACCTTGAGTGGTAATAATGTTACTTGGATGATTACGCCCACTTCTTACCTGTTTTGCCTACATGTTAGCGCATTGAGGAAGGGTAATTTATTCCTTTCCCATATCTCTGAGGGATATGCCTAGTTAGAAAAAGTCACCCTGTATTTAATTACAGGGTCTTCAAGCCAACCTGGTCCCATATGAGGAAACTTCCTATTTGAGGTCGGATTTGGCCAGCCTCAATCAGGACAGTTCCGATAGAAAACGGAGTTCCAGTTTGACAGAACAAGGTTCCAGGAATCGAGATGCCAGAGGCGAGCTGAATTTGTCAGTTAGAGTGGATAGTAAGGTATGTATGTACAGGGTGGGGCATTTTCGTTGGTTTTATAGGGTACAGGCTAAACGGTAAGAGATACAAAAAAACTGACATACGTGTCCCGTCCTCTTTTTTAGTGTCTTTTTTAATGGCGCAATCAAATCTACGCTAACTATATTGGTTTAGCAGATATAGGGTGATTCTCAAAAATTGGCGATTTTTATTATCTCTTATTACTCGGTTATTTATGGAGATAGAAAAAAACTTCAAACACAAAAGTTTTATGATTTTCTACATAGAATCCAGTGGCGTAACCAGAAAAATTAAAAATGTTTTAGTTTTCAAGATATTATCAAAAGTAACATTTTGTTAAATGGAACACCCAGTATGTAAGTATCTCAAAAAATTGATTTTTTTCTTGTGATTACAATGATATATAACACTTAATACTTTTCTTTGTCCTAAATAGGTATAATACGGAAAAATATATTTTTTTTTGTAGTTGGCTATGAATTGATTCAATATTTTTTTATTTTATAGTTGGTATATTCAGAACCTACTTAACGAGAATATTAAGATATTACTAAACTATAACAACAACAACATAAATTTGTAATAAGAACTGAATAGTTATTATAAAAATTAGTTACAAAAGGTGCTCAAATTCTCTCCCATTCTGCTCAATGCATTTTTCTACTCGACTTGTAACCGAACGAGTGGCGTTATATATGCCAATATTTGATACTCTCTCAATGCAAATAATAAAATTTACCCTAAGTTCCTCTATATTGTTACTTCGTGTTTTATAAATTTCATTTTTGATAAATCCCCAAAAATAAGTCGAGGGTGGTCAGGTCGGGAGAACGCGGGGGCCATCGGTTTGGCCCATATGTACCAATCCAATTTTCATCAAAATTGGCAGTTAGCAAGTTCATTATCATATGGCTATTATGTGCTGGAGCACCGTCTTGTTGAAAATAAATGTTATTTATTTCACCTAATGGCATGTTATCCAACTCTATTATTACATATTCTTCCAAAATTTGTCTGTATTCAAGTTTTCATTAAAAAGCCTGTAGTTAAACACTCTATTTCGATACAGCGCTAAACCGTCCTTGTTGTACCCTGGCCACCGTCTGATGAGGATTTATGTTTGACCAATATCGATTATTATGTCGATTAAACATTCCTTCGCTAGATATACAGGGTGTTCCTTAAAGGTTTGCGAATATTTAAGGAGGTGATTCTACATTAAAAAATAATGATAATTTGTCGTATAAACTATGGTCGAAAAATACACCGTTATAAAAATACAGGGTGTTAAAGTTCTCAAAAAAAAAATTGAAATTTATTAATAATTTCGAAATCATTGGAGATATTTTATTCAAATTTGGCACATAACCATAAATGTCTAAGGCGCATATTTTCCAAGAAGAAAATGATGGTTAACTTCGACAGTGGCGTGCGTACGGGCACTAGCTTTTTTATTTTTACAGAAAAAAATAGTACACCACTGGTTTTTTCAAAAAAGTTTTACTTTTTGTATTATCCATTTAATTCGAAAGAAAAAAGGTCTCTTAATTTTTTTCTCTACAGGGCGTCGTTCTTGAGTAAAAAAATAAAAACCGTTGTTCTGCAAAGGCAAAATAATGTGACCATTTAAAGAATACAATTGATCAAGTTGCCTTAGAAATATCTCGATTTAATTCAAATTTAGTACGTAATAATAGGCTATTAAGATGCGTTTTTCTCAACAAAAAATAATGTTTAGCTTCATCAGTGTCGTGCGTACGGGTACTAAATTTTAAATTTTTAAAGAAAAAATAGTACGCCACTGGTTTTTTTCAAAACATTTTTACTTTTTGAATAGTGCACTTAATTCTAAAGAAAAAAGTCTCTTTACTTTTTTTAAGTGTCATATTTTAAATATTTCCAAGGCAACTAGATTAATGTATTCTTAAATAAATTACATTCTTTGGCAACACAACGGTTTTTATTTGTTTACTCAAAAACAACGCCCTGTATAAAAGAACTAAAGATACTTTCTTTTAAATTAAACGAGGAATTCGAAAGAAGAAAAATGTTTTAAAAAAACCAGTGGCGTACTATTTTTTCTTTAAAAATTTAAAATTTAGTACCCGTACGCACGCCACTGATGAAGCTAAACATTATTTTTTTATTGAGAAAAACGCATCTTAATAGCCTATTATTACGTACTAAATTTAAATTAAATCGAGATATTTCTAAGGCAACTTGATCAATTGTATTCTTTAAATGGTCACATTATTTTGCTTTTGCAGAACAACGGTTTTTATTTTTTTACTCAAGAACGACGCCCTGTAGAGAAAAAAATTAAGAGACCTTTTTTCTTTAGACTTAAGTGGATAATTCAAAAAGTAAAACTTTTTAGAAAAAAACCAGTGGCGTACTATTTTTTTCTAAAAAAATAAAAAAGCTAGTGCCCGTACGCACGCCACTGTCGAAGTTAAAAATCATTTTCTTCTTGGAGAATATGCGCCTTAGAGATTTATAGTTATGTATCAAATTTAAATAAAATATCCCTAATGATTTCGAAATTATTAATAAATTTCAATTTTTTTTTGAAAACTTTAACACCCTGTATTTTTATAACGGTGCATGTGTCGACCATAGCTTATACGACAAATTATCATTATTTTTTAATGTAGAATCACCTCCTTAAATATTCGCAAACCCTTAAGGAACACCCTGTATAAGCTTCGTCGGTCCATATTATATTTTGAAAAAAATTGGGATTCTGATTAATCTGTTGCAAATACCAATTGCAAAATTCAAAACGCCGTTGTTCATCTTCAGGATGTAAATTATGAAGCTTTCTTATTTTATAAGGTTTATACTTATGCTTTTTCAATATTCTTAAAACTCTACGTTTACGTATATACCAATATCATTCTCAATATTACGACTAGGTACCGTCGGATCAGCAGCAACACAAGCCAACGTATTTATTTCATCCGTTTCTCTATTTTCTTTATTGTAAATTTTATTTCTTGCTTTTCCAAATGATCCATACTCACTTAAATTGTAATACATTCTTTGAAACATCCTTTTGTCTGGCTGACGTCGTTCCGGATAACGGTATATAGTATATATATATAGTGTAAGTGCTGCATCTCTATTTTTATTAGATTCAATATAGCACTCAAACATGTTTAACTTTTCATTGTTTTGATCTTAGGTTTTGATAAAGATTCATCTTAGACAAAAGTAATAACAACAAAGCAAAAACAATACTTAATTGACGTTTGACTTTGTGACAAGTTAAAAAAGCAAAACAAAAGTTTATCCCATCCATAGCCAACTACAAAAAAAATATATTTTTCCGTATTTTACCTATTTAGGACAAAGAAAAGTATTAAGTGTTATATATCATTGTAATCACAAGAAAAAAATCAATTTTTTGAGATACTTACATACTGGGTGTTCCATTTAACAAAATGTTACTTTTGATAATATCTTGAAAACTAAAACATTTTTAATTTTTCTGGTTACGCCACTGGATTCTATGTAGAAAATCATAAAACTTTTGTATTTGAAGTTTTTTTCTATCTCCATAAATAACCGAGTAATAAGAGATAATAAAAATCGCCAATTTTTGAGAATCACCCTATATCTGCTAAACCAATATAGTTAGCGTAGATTTGATTGCGCCATTAAAAAAGACACTAAAAAAGAGGACGGGACACGTATGTCAGTTTTTTTGTATCTCTTACCGTTTAGCCTGTACCCTATAAAACCAACGAAAATGCCCCACCCTGTACAGGAGGATTGATTCACTATACAGGGTGTAACTTATTAGTGACTAGGACATTATTTTCTATCCTGTTTTTGAGATGTCATGCTTATTGATTTTAAATTGGTGGGTGAAATGATTCGATATTTTTCAGCAGTTTTCTGTAAAACAACGTCTGGGAATAAACTAACTGGTCGTTTTATTTTCCCTGTAACATCATTGCAGAAAATGTGTTTCGTTCCATCACTGCTATCACTTAGAGTCCCTGTATGTTAACATATTTGGATATATTATTATATCCAAATATGTCAACATACAGGGACTCTACTATCAGTGAATGGTCGCTATAACAGGAACACTTTTTTAATCCATTTTTTTATTTAAACAGAAGAAGAGCCCTCCCAGCAAGATAATGGAGACATTTTATAAAGAACTGACAGAGACATGTATAGATCTGATGGCCAGATATGCATTTTCTCCATGGGTCGCTTCTCCAAGACGGTAAGGAACCACCTCCACGTTCTTATATTACTCATATATATATATATATATATATATATATATATATATATATATATATATATATATATATATATTGGGAAAAGGCCTCTAACAATGTCTGCTACAAGCGTGTTGGCATTTTAGATTTCAAATGAACAGCAACGTATGGCTTGCATAACTTCAGGCTACTGAGAATGGGTGCCGCGCTCTTAGCGCCGTCTCTCTTCTAATGGTAAAAACACCCATTATCAGTTACCTTATTATGAATACCTTTTGATTTATTTTAATAAATGCCAAGTAAGCGGCTACGTCAACTCAAAAATCCAAGAATTTTCTTAATTTTAAATAAAAAAGTAAAAATTAACCCCAATCTTGACAACGTCAAATCACCGCATTAAACAAATTGTCGACGTCATTTGAAAGCACGTTGCCTAGAATAGACCCGTGTTCGTATCTTATATACACAGGGTGTCCCAAATTGGGCACTTTTAGGGGGTTTAAGGTACTTCTAAGGGAGACAGAGAAAAAGTGACCACGCATTGCGAGGCTCAAATTTCAAGAGAAGACTTATAGTGAAAACCGCATTTTGAAATATCGTCTCGTCTTTGAGCTACGGGGGCTTTTTGAAAAGTCTGCATTTTGGAAGGGGGTCTATAACTTCGTTATTAATGGAAATTTTGATTTAGAGTAAATTGCAGTTTTATAGACTGTAACAAGGAATTTACCCGTTAAATTAAATTTTAACTGTCACTTTTAGTTTTTGAGATATGACATAAAGTTGCATTTTTTCTTATGGAATGGCCTATATTTTAATTAATTTTCGAATTCGTCATTGAATTCTTTTGAAAATGATGTATCATATGTCATAGTTAGATTGCGCGGTTTCGGAGATAATTAAAGTTTTTTATTTTTGTCTAGTGTGCGCTGAATGACGTCATGCGCCATTGACGTGAAAGCCTTGCGGTCAAATCCTACTTCAATGCTTCTATAGTTTTGTTGTCTTATACTATGCAAATCAAGCTGGCCTTGCGCCATGGTGTTTTGTCATTGTTTTCAATTGTTTAACCAATTTGACATTACGCTTTTATATGAAATTATTTTGCACAAAAGCCTTTGAATTTTATTTTGAAATATATATCATTTTTGTTACTTTTTATAACTAGGCTTTGAGGGCTGTCAGCTGAATTATAATTTTTCCAAACCAGGCTTACTATATTTTTGACTGTGTAAAATAATAAAAATACTGGAGTGCCTTGACCTTCCTCAGCAGGAAATCATAGCGCACTAGAAATAAGTGAAAAAGCTGAATATCTCCTAAACTGCTCAATCAAACTATGACATATGATACATCATTTTGAAAAGAGTTCAATGACGAATTCGAAAATTAATTAAAATATAGGTCATTCCATAAGAAAAAATGCAACTTTATGTCATATCTCAAAAACTAAAAGTGACAGTTAAAATTTAATTTAGCGGATAAATTCCTCGTGACAAAGTCTATAAAATTGCAATTTACTCTAAATCAAAATTTCCATTAATAACGAAGTTATCGACCCCCTTTCAAAATGCAGACTTTTCAAAAAGCCCCCGTAGCTAGTTTAGAAAAATATTTCCAAACTAGTAAGAACCTTTCATTTTGAAATTTGTATTGATAAACTTGGCTTTACTTTTATCTCAATTCTTTTTACGGAATGCCATTTTCGCGTACTTGGCTTTTTTTACATGAAATGTTTTTGTTATGATTTCACTTCTTTTTTAACGGAATTGGATAATACTTAATTTTTAAAGTAGTAAAATATGCGGAATATTGTTCAAAACTTTTGCAATGCCTTATTTAAATTTTTGAGATTTTTTAATTTTTTTCCATGGTTTTATCGTAGTTCCTATCAGCCTTTCAATGCTCAGCTCTCTAGCGTTTCTGAAAGTGCACAATGTTACTTTTACATAACTTTACATGTATAGGGGAGGGAAATAAATTAAAATTGTCGTGTTTTTAAATTTTGTCCTATAGTTTTATCATAGTTCCTATCAGTCTTCCAATGCTCAGCTCTCTAGCGTTTCTGGAAGTGGGTAATGTTACTTTTACATAACTTTACATTTATAGGGAAGGAGAGTAAATGAAATAATTGAACTTTTTAAATTTTTTCCCATGGTTTTATCATAATTTCTATCAGCATTCCAATGCTCAGCTCTTTCTGGAAGTGGGCAAAGTTAGTTTTATATAAATTTACATTTATACGAGAGGGAAGTAAATTAAAATGTTGGTGTTTTTAAATTTTTTCATATAGTTTTATCATATTGTCTTTCAGTTTTAAAAAGTTCAGCTCTCTAGCGTTTCTGGAAGTGGGCAGTGTTACTTTTACATAACTTTACATTAATAGGGGAAAGAAGTAAATTAGAATTTTGGGGTGTTTAATTTTTTTCTATAACTTTATCATAGTTACTATCGGTCTTCCAAAGCTCAGCCCTCTAGTATGTCTGAAAGTAGGCAATGTTACTTTTACTTAACTTTACATTTATAGGGGAGGGAAGTAAATTAGAATTTTGGCGTGTTTTAATTTTTTCCCATAGTTTTATCATAGTTCCTATCAGTCTGCCAAAGCTCAACTCTCTAGCATTTCTGGAAGTGGGCAATGCTACTTTTACATAACTTTAAATGTATAGGGGAGGGGAGTAAATTAAAATTTTGGGGTTTTTTGATTTTTTCCTATAGTTTTATCATAGTTCCTATCAGTCTACCAAAGCTCAACTCTCTAGCATTTCTGGAAGTGGGCGATGCTAATTTTACATAACTTTAAATGTATAGGGGAGGGGAGTAAATTAAAATTTTGGGATTTTTTGATTTTTTCCAGGGGTTTGGTCATAATTTCTATCAGTCTGCCAAATTTCAGCTTTGTAGCATGTCTGGAAGTACAGTAGAATATTGATGATCTATACATGAGTGAGTCAGTGAGTGAGTAACAATTTCGACGTTTTTTGAAATTTCGTAATTACTTTACTACTTTATGGAATTCCATGAAACTTGGAGGGGTTGTTAACTCCATGGAGATCTACGACTGTGCAAAGTTTGAGATTCGTAGCTGATTCCGAAGTAGAGTTTTAGGTAGGTCAAATATCGGCTGAAATGTTTCCAGAAAAGATGGTTACGGCGCGCGAACTTGGCGAGGCACTGCCGTGCCCTCAGAAATTCGAAAAAAATAATGTGTTCGTTTCAGCTTCAAAAGTAATCCGCTAACCAACTCCTTTGTTTACTTTCCAAGTCCTCGGTTTACCTTTGATAATAAACGATCACATTCAGTTTGACTTATATATAAGAGCTTCACTAGTTCAGATTTTTCTTTGATTGTTTAGATCGCCCGGGGCGGAGTTCCTATTGGGCGGCGGCCAATCAATGTCGTGGCTGGTAGGCACACAGATCGTCACCATAACGACCAGCGGGTGTTCACAGAAGGTGTTGAAAGACGGCATCTGTGACAAATGTTGGGAGTTATGTCACAGCAAAATGGGGGGCGCTGTGTGCAGTGCAGGCACAGACAAGGGCTTTCTGACTGCTTCAGGTAAGAGAAAAATTGTGACAAAGAAATTTTACGTCAGACTGTGTGACTAAATAACATATTTTCAGCGTTATCTCAAAAAATGTTTTTTTGTCGAAAACAAACCTTATATGGATGATTCTACAAAAATGGTGCTGTGGAGTGGGAATGCATATTTTTCAAACACAGACTGCAAATGAAGCATAGTTTTAGTTATAAGATTTAAAACGAAATATTTTCTTTATGGAGCATTTGAGTTTAATTATAATTTTTTTTTATTACAAAGCAAATACCTCATTCCTCTGGTGTAGTCCCAAACCAAATATTAAAAACTCAAATTAAAAAAAGTATCTTAATAAATAATATTTAACCTAGTCTTAACTATTTATCAAAAAATTGATAAAACTTAAGTTTGCAGTCATATTTTTGAAAATCCGAATTTACATCTTCTCCGGAAAATTTTACAATTAATTAATTTTAATTTTACAATTTTTAATAATTGAATAATGTGAATACCACCGATTAATTTCTTGAGAAAGAGACGGCCCTGGATATCTAATTTACTTGTGAGGGTGACAAGTTGTGACAGATAATGTCAACTTTAGTTTGGTTTAAGTTATAGATCTTTTTATTTTCGGCAGAAAATTAGTTTTTTTTGGAGAAATTAAAAAGGAACGCTTCAATTATCATCCCTCTGGTAAGTAAATATATCAATAGTATAATTTTTTTGTTGATTGTTTTAAAATTATAAGTATAGGAACTTTGTTCATATAAAACTTAAGTTGAGTAGTCTAAATAGATTTTGATTTAAATTGGAAAACCATCAAAAAACTCATTCCTCTGGTATTCATCCCTCTGGAATGCAATAATTCTTAAAATTCGGGAAAATAAATGTTTCTTAGCTTACACCTAATTAGTTACATAAATTTAAAAAAATAAAATTATTTACAGTGCTATACAGCGTGTCCCATTTTCGATGGGATTAAATGGGAAACTCGGTTATTATTAAAGATATCGATTTTCTGATTGCACCTTACCGTGCTCTTTTTTGGAGCCCTTAAAAATGGTGTAATCAGATTTTTGCTATACCCCGTGGTTTCGCTAATACAGGGAGTTTTTGAAAAAATTGCATTTTAATTAATTCCTTGTATCTCGCTTATTTTGCAGAATATTTTTATTCTGTAAAAACCTTTCTATGGCAACTTTTTTAGTGCAAAATAATGACGTTGGCAATTTTTAAAAATATTGTTTAGTTTTTGAGATATGGTATTTATCATAAAAAAATTAAATACGGACCTGGATTTTTTTTATTACTACTTTGATTAGTTCCATGCTATTATTACCTTAAAATGATAAAACTTTAATATTTTTTAATTTAAGGTTAAAAAAAGCTATTTAATATTTGAAAAAAAAAATTATAGTACGAACCTGGAAATTTCCAACGTAATTATAAATTAAAAATTGCAAGACACACTAGTTGAACGATTTTTAGTTTATCTGTTTTGAAATGATAATTAAAAGATTCATAAATAAAGTAAAAAACGTTACAAAGTTACAAAAATAATATCATACTAATTATTTGATAACCGAACAGCAGGTCGTGAAATTTACAAAACAAAAGCGTGGAATTGACATTGTCATTTTACTTGTCATTTTTGCAAATAGCTTACAATTATTTTAAACTGGCTAGAAATCGACCATATCCAGATTTTGAAAAATGTGATATGTTTGACTGCTTCATTCAAGCAACAAAATCCCAATATTTAAATGGCAGAAATATTTTTATGCAAAATGCGTTAAGAAAAATTACTCAAAAATGCCAACAATGTCTTACATATAATGGTAATCAGAAAGATTAGTTATTTTTTATAATTTGTTTTTTTTTTGTATTTTTCGTAGACTTTGTTTCAAATAAATCTGTAAATTAACGTAAAACCATTTTAATATGCTAAGTATCAAAACAGTTAAACTAAAAATTGTTTAACTAGCAATTTTTAGTTTATATTTATGTTGGAAATATCCAGGTTCGGACTAATTTTTTTTTTAAATATTAAATATATGTTTTTTATCTTAAAACAAAAAATTTTTAAGTTTTTATTATTTTATGATAATACTAGCATGAAACCAATCAAAAAAGTAATTAAAAAAATCCAGGTCCGTATTTAATTTTTTTATGATAAATACCATATCTCAAAAACTAAACAATATTTTAAAAAATTGACAAGGTCATTATTTTCTTCTAAAAAAGTTGCCATAATAATGTTTTTACAGAATAAAAGTATCTCGCAAAATAAGCGAGATACAAGGGATTATTAAAAATACAATTTTTTCAAAAACTCCCTGTATTAGCGAAACTACGGAGTATAGCAAAAATCTGATTACGCCATTTTTAAGGGCTCAAAAAAAGAGCACGGTAAGGTGCAATCAGAAAATCAATATCTTTAATAATAACCGAGTTTCCCAGCTGTAGTTATTTAAAGGCAATGACCAAAAATGATATCTCTATATCCCACTTTTGGTAGAATCATCCATCTAGCCATTGCTGTGCGGGCTAGTGAGGTAAAATAACCCCTCTCAACAAAAAAATTACCTCTTCCAAAAAAAAAAAATTGCCCTTCCCAAGAAAAAAGTTAGTAACGCCCCTGATTTTAGGAAGTAGCGGTAGTGCAGAAACCAGTCGTCAAAATTCAAACGAAAGATCCAGCAACTCTGTAAACTCACCTCAAGAGGAGTCCACTTCCAAGTTTCAAGGCTTCGGTGAGGAGGGACCCGCTGCCAAAATACAGGGGGTGATCAAGAAACCTCCCGTCAAACTCACGTGTTGTTGCTGGTGTCAGGGGTGGGCAGAGGTTCATATTAGAAGGGCCACAGGTTAGTTTTTAATGAGTTACACCAATATTTAGTAAAATCTTAAAACTTAGCAATCTACGGACTTAACCTTGACCGGTTTAAGTGTATTTTTTTAATACTCACAGGTCAAATAGCTGCAAAGATTTGGTTCACCCTAATGTGCGATATGATAGTAAGCATTTCTCAGTGAGTTTCATCTCATATAAATTCAAATTAACTTTCGAAATCAAGAAAAACCACATAAAAAATTTGTAACAAAATGTCATTTTTGGAAATTTAGTCCGTGCAGTCGTAGGATTCCAGTTAAAAATAATCTCAAATTGTAGAACCACCCCTGAGGGGTAGTTTAAACTTTGAAAAACAATAGAAATAATAATGCATGATTGATAAAAAAACTTATACAGGGTGTCCCAGAACTAATGGTACATCGTTAAACTGTAGATTCCTTGGGTCAAAATATTACGATTTAGCCATACTTACCTTAGTCCAAAAGTTCGTATTAACCGAGATACAGGGTGTTAAACTTTATTTTTTCAATTCGATTTTCTTTAATAACTTTTTTACTAATTAATATTTTTGCAAAAACTAACCAGCGTGTAAGTTTTTTTTAAATTGGCAAGATGATTGCGTTGAAAATTTGATGTACAGTGTACAGGGTGTTCCTTGGACCACTACCATTGCATAAAAATCAGTATATTTTTTTTGTGCCTCAGTGTATACCAGTTTTTATGTAAAATAATGGTTTTTCCATCCTTTTTATGTAAAAAAGTTATATTGTTTTAAAGTCGCTCAGAGCAACGGTTTTTGAGATTTTTGTATTTAAAGTTTTTATTGCATGTGAGTGACATTCCTAATTTTTGTATGATACTTTCTTCAATTCTTTCTACTTATTAATAATTTTGCACAAAAAATTGGGTTTGGTGATTTTTGTGCATGGACAATTTAATTTTGGTAAAAAAAATATTATACAGGGTGTTCTCTGGCTCGGTACCGTTACATTAAAATAGGTCTAACTTTTTTGTTCCTCGGTGTATACAAGATTCTATAAAAAACATTAATTTTTTTATTTTTTTTAAGTGAAAAAGTTATGGTGTTTAGATGTCGCTTAGAGCAACGGTTTTTAAGATATTTAAATTATAAGTTTTTATTGTATGTGTAAAAGATTTTTGATTAAATTCTTACCTACTTCATACATATTAGCTATAATCAATAATTTTTTGTAGCATTTTAAGATTGGATGTTTTCTTAAGAAATATTAAGTTAAAAAATATACAAACTATTTTTTTGTTTTGAAAGAAAATTATAATTATTAATAAAATTAACATTTTATTATTTATTAAAAAAAATATAAAATTTCTTAAGCATGGCGCTCTCAGCAACAAAGTTAAAATTTTAAAATTGACAAATAGTAAATCAAACTTAAAATTGTTTATTATAGTAGGCTTTGAAAATAAAAAACAATAAAATCCAATAAAGTTGCTGTTTGCGTCTATTCTGTCAAACTTTCTTACAACTACAGAACTGTTTGTAAAATTACTTAATAATTAAAATCGTATTCTGTTTAAAAACCTGCTTAAGTATACACCGAGGCACAAAAAAAAACTCTGCCAATATATGGGCCCCTAAGCTCACACTAGGTACTATAGTTATAGTGTACGTGTGAGCTAATATAACTGAAAAATATTTTATTCAACTCCAGACTAAATTACCTTTTGTTTGATACCACACAAGCCATGTTTTGACTTAAACTCAAATTTTTTAAATTTACCCCCACCCTTAAAAAAACAAAAAACTAAAATGTATTTTGTTAAACTCCGGACTCAATTACCTTTCGTTTGATATCACACACGCCATATTTTCACTTAAACTCTAATTTTTAAAATATACCCCCACCCTTTTTTTTAAATAAATTAAAATGTATTTTGTTTAACTGCAGACTCAATTACCTTTCGTTTGATATCACACACGCCATATTTTCACATAAACTCTAATTTTTGAAATCTACCCCCACCCTTTTATTTGGTTTCTGTTCGGTGGATTTTGTTCATTTTTAAATGGGACCATCTCGACCCAAGACCCAGCCTAGGTACCAAATTTCATTAAAATCGGCCAAGCGGTTTTTGAGTTATGCGCGTTGGTCGTTACAGACAGACATACAGACAGACAGACAGACAGACAGACATACAGATAGACAGACAGACAGACAGACGGCGCAACAAAAAATTTTTGAAATCGGAGCAACTTTTTTTTCTCGAAAAAATTAGGATCACCATAGCTCACACTACTATAGTATAGTATATGTGTGAGCTAATATACTGAACATTTTAATGCAATGGTAGTGGTCCAAAGAGCACCCTGTACATTGTACATCAACTTTTTCAACGAAATCGTCTTGTAAATTTCAGAAAAACCTACTTGCTGGTTAGTTTTTGCAAAAATAATAATTAGTAGAAATAATTGAAGAAAGTATCATACATAAATTAGGCATTTCACTCACATGCAATAAAAACTTTAAATGCAAAAATCTCAAAAATCATTGCTCTGAGCGACTTTAAAACAGTATAACTTTTTTACATAAAAAGGATGGAAAAACCATTATTTTACATAAAAACTGGTATACACCGAGGCACAAAAAAAATACAATGATTTTAATGCAATGGTAGTGGTCCAAGGAACACCCTGTACACTGTACATCAAAATTTTCAATGGAATCGTCTTGACAATTTCAAAAAAAATTTACACGCAGGTTATTTTTTGCAAAAATATTAATTAGTAAAAAAGTTATTAAAGAAAATCGAATTGAAAAAATAAAGTTTAACACCCTGTATCTCGGGTAGTACGAACTTTTGGACTAAGGTAAGTGTGGCTAAATCGTAATATTTTGACCCAGGGAATCTACAGTTTAATTATGTACCATTAGTTCTGGGACACCCTGTATACAAAAATTTTCAAAGCTAACTAATACAATAATAACTTAAAACTATATCTGTAGATGCATTACCGTTTTAAATACGTATCAATATTTAAATACTGTAAATAGCACAAGATATATTAGAATCCGTTTTTAATTATACATCCACCAAAACAATCGAACATCGGTTTAATCATCGCTAAGTTGTCTAAAAAATTAACATGTAAAATATAGCCGACAGCTGACACTGACTTACACCGTTTTTATTCGATATTTTCTCGTGACATTTGCAGGTTTAAATATGGCTATCATTTTTAGACCAAAATATTATATTCTTTTTATTTATTTCTAACTAAAAATAAATAATGTCTTTGTAATGTAACGAAAAAAGATGACCCATATCGCAAGGTATTTATGAACAATTTATATAAATATTAAAAAATATTTCATTCATGGGAAAAATAAGCTAAACCTTCAACCAAAATCTAGACTTGTAGACCTAGGTACAGCGTGTCCCATTTTCGATGGGATTAAATGGGAAACTCCTTTATTATTAAAGATATTGATTTTCTGATTGCACCTTACCGTGCTCTTTTTTTGAGCCCTTAAAAATGGCGTAATCAGATTTTTGCTATACCCCGTAGTTTCTCTAATACAGGGAGTTTTTGAAAAAATTGTATTTTTAATAATCCCTTTTATCTCGCTTATTTTGCGAGATATTTTTATTCTGTAAAAACCTTTTCATGGCAACTTTTTTAGAAGAAATTAATGACGTTGTCAACTTTTTAAAATATTGTTTAGTTTTTGAGATATGGTATTTATCATAAAAAAAATTAAATACGGACCTGGATTTTTTTATTACTATTTTGATTAGTTTCATGCTAGTATTATCATAAAACAATAAAAATTTTAAAAATTTTTGTTTTAAGGTAAAAAAAAATATTTAATATTTAAAAAAAAAATTAGTCCGAACCTGGATATTTCCAACATCAATATAAATTAAAAATTGCTAGTTAAACAATTTTTAGTTTAACTGTTTTGATACTTAGCATATTAAAATGGTTTTACGTTAATTTACAGATTTATTTGAAACAAAGTCTACGAAAAATACAAAAAAAAACAAATTACAAAAAATAACTAATTTTTCTGATTGCCATTATGTTTAAGACATTGTTGGCATTTTTGAGTAATTTTTCTTAACGCATTTTCCATAAAAATATTTCTGCCATTTAAATATTGGGATTTTGTTGCTTGAATGAAGCAGTCAAACATATCACATTTTTCAAAATCTGGATTTGGTCGATTTCTAGCCAGTTTAAAATAATTGTAAGCCATACACAAAAACGACAAGTGTCAAATTACAATGTCAATTCCACGCTTTTGTTTTGTAAATTTCACGACCTGCTGTTCGGTTATCAAATAATTAGTATGATATTATTTTTGTAACTTTTTAACGTTTTTTACTTTATTTATCTTTTAATCATCATTTCAAAACAGATATACTAAAAATCGTTCAACTAGTGTGTTTGCTTGCATTTTTTAATTTATAATTACGTTGGAAATTTCCAGGTTTGGACTATAATTTTTTTTTCAAATATTAAATAGTTTTTTTAACCTTAAATCAAAAAAATATTAAAGTTTTATCATTTTAAGGTAATAATAGCATAGAACCAATCAAAACAGTAATAAAAAAAACCCAGGTCCGTATTTAATTTTTTTATTATAAACACTATATCTCAAAAACTAAACAATATTTTAAAAAAATGACAACGTCATTATTTTGTTCTAAAAAAGTTGCCATAGAAAGGTTTTTACAGAATAAAAATATCTTGCAAAATAAGCGAGATACAAGGAATTAATTAAAATACAATTTTTTCAAAAACTCCCTGTATTAGCGAAACCACGGGGTATAGCAAAAATCTGATTACACCATTTTTAAGGGCTCAAAAAAAGAGCACGGTAAGGTTTACTTTACTTTACTTTACTTTCTTTATTGTCCAAAAAGATGATCAATACAATCACACAGACAACGTCTAAAACTAGGATCTAAGCCTAAATCTAATCTAGAAAAAATTGTTACATTTCGCTTATTTATTCTATGTTGACACAAATAAACTGTATGAAATGTCACTATTGTTAAAATATTGGCTTATAGACAAATAAATAACAGGTTAAAAAGACCGATTCAAAGGTTAAAAAACAGATTAAAATAGTAGATACAAATTAAATAAAATGTGTTTTTTTTCAATTAAAGTTAAAGTCATAAAAAGGTGCAATCAAAAAATCGATATCTTTAATAATAACCGAGTTACCCATTTAATCCCATCGAAAATGGGACACGCTGTACACCCTTTAGTAAATACTGGTGTAATAGTTCTCTAAACTTGGCAACCCTGTAAAACTACATTAATAATTATCGCGCAGGCGACCTCTCGTGGGTAATGCGGATCCAAAGCGAGATGAACTGGGGTCAATGGTACGATTTCCCGTTGAACGAAATTTCCGGCATCTACATGCCCTCATTGACTGCCGAATCCTGCCGACCTCAGTTAATTAGGCAGGACACTTTTGATCAGGATAACCATAGCAACCATGAGGAGGAGGGGTGTGCTGACAGTGCGACAGGTATGTCTAGATTTTGATACATTTTTTTTGTTTGAAATCTTAATTTTTTTACTTCCTCTAATTATCATCACTTGTAGCATAGCAGGGTTTTAATAAATTGCGATAGACTTGATTTTTTTGCATCACTAGTTTTTGAGATATTGACTGCTTGACTAAAAAAAAGTTAGTAGAACATGTGTTAAAAAACCGGTCAAAAAATGAGATAAATAGATAAAAGAACTATACAAAGGGTCAAAATCCAAAATTAAAATTGGAAATCGACATTCAAAATAATTCCTGGGACAGGGATGAGACAGGGATGTTGCATCTCTCCAACCCTTTTTAAAATATATATCGCAGTAGCTCTAAAAAACTGGAAACGTAAAGTGCACGGTATGGGAATACAACTTAACGACCGATTTACCATATACACATTACAGGTTGCTGACGATTAAGTAATTGTAGTCAATGATAAAGAAGACATGGAGTATATGATGAGAAAGATAATGGAAGAATACCAAAAGTGGGGATTAACAGTGAACGTGGACAAGACACAGTACTTATGTATTGGAAACGAATCCAGTGAGTTAGAACTAGACAATGGACAAGAAATATCTCCATGCAATAAGTATATACAGGGTGTTCCTTAAGGGTTTGCGAATATTTAAGGAGGTGATTCTACATTAAAAAATAATGATAATTTGTCGTATAAGCTATGGTCGACAAATGCACCGTTATAAAAATACAGGGTGTTAAAGTTTTCAAAAAAAAATTGAAATTTATTAATAATTTCGAAATCATTAGGGATATTTTATTTAAATTTGGTACATAACTATAAATGTCTAAGGCGCATATTTTCCAAGAAGAAAATGATTTTTAACTTCGACAGTGGCGTGCGTACGGGCACTAGCTTTTTTATTTTTTTAGAAAAAAATAGTACGCCACTGGTTTTTTTCAAAAAAGTTTTACTTTTTGAATTATCCACTTAATTCTAAAGAAAAAAGGTCTTTTAATTTTTTTCTCTACAGGGCGTCGTTCTTGAGTAAAAAAATAAAAACCGTTGTTCTGCAAAAGCAAAATAATGTGACCATTTAAAGAATACAATTGATCAAGTTGCCTTAGAAATATCTCGATTTAATTCAAATTTAGTACGTAATAATAGGCTATTAAGATGCGTTTTTCTCAATAAAAAAAATAATGTTTAGCTTTATCAGTGTCGTGCGTACGGGTACTAAATTTTAAATTTTTAAAGAAAAACTAGTACGCCACTGGTTTTTTTTTAAACGTTTTTCTTCTTTCGAATTCCTCGTTTAATTTAAAAGAAAAAAAGTATCTTTAGTTCTTTTTCTACAGGGCGTTGTTTTTGAGTAAAAAAATAAAAACCGTTGTGTTGCCAAAGAATGTAATTTATTTAAGAATACATTAATCTAGTTGCCTTGGAAATACTTAAAATAAAGAGACTTTTTTTCTTTAGAATTAAGTGCACTATTCAAAAAGTAAAAATGTTTTGAAAAAAACCAGTGGCGTACTATTTTTTCTTTAAAAATTTAAAATTTAGTACCCGTACGGACGCCACTGATGAAGCTAAACATTATTTTTTGTTGAGAAAAACGCATCTTAATAGCCTATTATTACTTACTAAATTTGAATTAAATCGAGATATTTCTAAGGCAACTTGATCAATTGTATTCTTTAAATGGTTACATTATTTTGCTTTTGCAGAACAACGGTTTTTATTTTTTTACTTAAGAACGACGCCCTGTAGAGAAAAAAATTAAGAGACCTTTTTTCTTTCGAATTAAGTGGATAATTCAAAAAGTAAAACTTTTTTGAAAAAAACCAGTGGCGTACTATTTTTTTCTGTAAAAATAAAAAAGCTAGTGCCCGTACGCACGCCACTGTCAAAGTTAACCATCATTTTCTTCTTGGAAAATATGCGCCTTAGACATTTTTGGTTATGTGCCAAGTTTGAATAAAATATCCCCAATGATTTCGAAATTATTAATAAATTTCAATTTTTTTTTTGAGAACTTTAACACCCTGTATTTTTATAACGGTGTATTTTTCGACCATAGTTTATACGACAAATTATCATTATTTTTTAATGTAGAATCACCTCCTTAAATATTCGCAAACCTTTAAGGAACACCCTGTATACTTGGGTGTCACAAGACAGGAACAGACTGTAAAGAACTGGAAAGAAGAATAGTAAAAGCAGAAAAGATTATTGGATGTCTTAACAGTATTTTATGGAGCAGAGAGATAAAAAAGAATGTAAAATTTAACATATATAAAACAATGGTGAAAAGCACGCTGTTGTATGGAATAGAGACTTGTCGCGTAACAGAAAAATACAAAACAAAAATGGACAGTGTCGAAAAGGATGCAATAAGAAGATCAATGCGAATATCTAGGACAGATCATATAAGAAATGAGATCATAAAAGAAAGAATGGGAATCGAGAGAAGCATAACGGATGACATCACTAAAAGACAACTGATATGGTACGGCCATGTAGAACGGATGAACGACGAAAGATTACCAAAGCAAGTCCGAGAATGGCAACCAATAGGACGCAGAAAAAGAGGACGTCCTAAACTAGAATGGCAACAGTCAATCCAAAGATCAATGAGTCAAAAAAAACCTGACAGAAAATAATTTTTAGGATCGAAGGAGGTGGAGAATAGACGT
The DNA here is from genome assembly GCA_963576565.1 of Aspidapion aeneum. Taxonomy (NCBI): domain Eukaryota; kingdom Metazoa; phylum Arthropoda; class Insecta; order Coleoptera; family Brentidae; genus Aspidapion; species Aspidapion aeneum. Next base: position 594,536 of record OY755044.1, read on the forward strand.
CGTAACAATGTAGAAAAATGTTCTAAACAGACATAGTAGTAATAGTAGTTTTTGAGATATTGTATGCTCTTCTAACTTTAAAAAAAGTTTGCAGATTTATATACAATTCTAGGGAGTTTCATTTACTTTTGAACAGTACTGTATAATAAGCATTTTAATTTTTTTATTATTTTAACTTATTTGTCTTTAGCGAGTCCCAAGATGTCGCCTTCCCGCCAAAATTCGCAGGATAGCATCGAAGAAGAACTGGAAACTAGCGACATCTACGACGACGGCACGACCAAATCCAGAAACCCCGTCAGAAGATCGAATTCGAGCCCTGAAATGTCAGCAGGTATGTCAACAGATAGATAGATAGAATCACAGCCTCCTTTATATCAAGCCTGATTTTACTTTGAATGGCAACAGTTTCGAATGCTGACAGATCTAAAATTTTGACCAATTTAAAAATCAAATAAATGGATCCATGACGGATCTGATCCTAGCTAGCCTATTATCACACTTTAAGTGAAGTCTTTTTAGTCCACAACGATTCAAAATACAATGACGGCCATCAACAACAAGTGACAGGACGTCATCGACCACGCCGTTGTTGGCGAGGTTGCCGTGCTGTTAATTTTTTTGAATGTTTAAAGTACACAATTTTTATTAATTAATGCAATTTGATAAAGGTAAAAGTATTTTATTGTATTTATCTAGACACATAGCCTGCTGTGCTAATTTAATCCGCAATTTCATAACTTTTCACCCGACCAACTAGTTTAAAAAAAAATAATAAAAGCCATAACCTTGACGCATGCGCAGTTACCAAAATCATGTCTATTTGAAAAAGGAACTTTAACAATTAAAGGCCCTTTTATTTATGCCCTCTCTTTCTTTTCTTAAGTCTATGTCTAATTTTGAAGCAAAGCTTTCTGGTAATTGATAAGATGTGTGTAATTTTAGGATGGAAAAACCCCTTTCTCAAAATGGGGTCTAGTGAGGAGGAAAAGAACAGCGCTACTGAGGACAAGAAAAACAAACTTTTTCCCAAAGATATGCGCGTCAGTTGTGAGGCTATTCCTGAAGAAATCGCAGGTAAATGGGGACTTATTGCAATAAAGCCAGGCAGTAATTGTGCTGGGCACTATTCTGACAGTTTCGCATTATAAAAACAGCTGTCTTCTTTCAAAATTAGGCCTTTGTGTATTATAAGAGCCGGAATTAATAGTGCCGCCACTATTAATGGAAAATAAGCGACTGGATTTATAAATTCGACTTTGGTATGTCAATTTTGAAAGATCAACTCAGGTTTCAATGGAAAACTGTCAGAATAGTGCCCGGCACTATAATGGCCTGGCTTTATTGCTATAAGTCTCTAATATCAAGAAATTAAAAGGTATTGCTCCAAGGGTAACTGATAATGTGTGTTTTAAAGCTTATAAAAGAGATGGCGCTGAGAGCGCGGGATCCATTATCAGTAGCCTTAATTTATCCAAGCCATACGTTAGGGTTTATCAAAAATCAAAAATCCAAAATGTCGGCACGCTTGTAACAGTCATTTTTAAAGACATACTTTATTATCAAAGAAAAATTACACCTTATTAACGAAGCAAACTTCTTAATATAAGACTGACCTTATATAAATAAACTAATAATTTTTGTTCAAACAATAATGCCAAAATAAAGTTGCAAGAAAAAAATTATTAAACCAATACAAAAGTAATCATATAAGGATGATTCTACCAAAAGTGGGCTATATGGATATCATTTTTGGTCATTGCCTTTAAATAACAGTACAGCATACCCAACAAACATTTAAAGTTGTCACGACGAAACCCCAACTAGAAAGAATTTCCTAAAGGTAACCGCAACGTATTCCCGCTACGTCTCAGTATACCATACAGCGACGTGTTAATTCCCTAAGTGGGGAACCAATTTCTGGTTATGACTACTAGGCCAAGTGTTTAAAGTCACTGTAGTAACAACTACACTACTACGTCGCAGCCAGGTATCTACTACGTCGTAGAGGCTGTTTTTTTTCCGTAATGGCATAAAAGTAGCGATGTAGTTGCAAATGATATAATCGTTTCTTTTTGGTAGAATTATTATAATACAATATGGAACACAACAGTAAACAAACACGCTAAGTTTTTTAGTTTGGTTATGTCTGTAATATGTACTATGATATCTAAAATTACGAGATTTAACGAGCAGAGGTCAAAATTCAACTGCGATGCAAATTTTTATGTGCAACATGCATTATGTTTATTGCAAAAAATAAGCGCGCCTGCAAAATTTAGCCGTTTTCTGGTAGCTGATGGAATATTTTCGTTGTGGTTTTTGAGGTTATGTTTTTATAATTGGCAGATAATCCGACCAAATGGTTTTTAATATGGATATATTTGGTAAAGCTTTTATTAATTTGTGTACGAAAAACTATATCTCTGTTAAATGGGCTTTAAAACTAAAATAAGAAAAACAATTTTTTTGTCCTTCAAAAAAAAACATGGCGTACAAAAATTATTCCTTCATAGAGGGGAGAGCTACTTGAAAGTGAGACTAAGTTACGGCTACGTACCACTTACTACTTTTGTGTCTCCATTCCCCTATAGTTCTAGATAGCACATTGAAATTTCTACCTCATCCGTTACGGGAACGTGTTACCGACTTTTCTCCGCAACTAAAAAATTCCTAGAGGGTGTCAGCCACCGCGCGAGTAAGCAAATCACGACGTTCAAGTTATATGGCCGATCGGACCGTCAGCAACAGACGTCACTTGTCACTGACATTTAAAGAGGATCAACAATAAAAGTTTTAAACAAATTATTTTGTTTTACAATATTATCAACAAACTCAGGTAAAAAAACTTTAAAAATGATAGTGATAGATTAGTATTTATTAATAAAGATATAAGAAAACACATAGCTAATTTTTACGCTTTTACAATAAGGCCTAGTTTATGTTCTGATCAAGGATGTATTCATGGACTTATGGCCTCGTCTAACCTAGTTGAAAAGTTATTAATTGGAATCAAAACAAATAATTTTAAATATAAAATCTGAGTTATTTATCACATTGTTTTTTTTTAAATTTTAGATCACTGCTTGTAGTAACCAGAAATGCTAAAGAAGTATTGCAATTGAACTAACTCTGAGTTATGACTAGCTGCTAAAGGCCAATGAGGTCTCCTTATCACCATTGTGGTACATGATAGGGACTGCAACGAATGCCCAACCACTATGTATTCTTATAGATAGATCACTCGACATCATGTGTATTATGCAATGCCTTTATTATTATCAACAATGAAAACAATCATTCATTGCCCTACTGAACCAAGGATTTGCTGAGATGATCCAGACAAATTTTAAGTTGACTTCTTTGCTGGTTGATTTCAGGTCAGCCTTTGTCATTCTCAATATATTTAGTATGGCTTTTAATGCTTTAATCAATTATTGTAATAAGTTATTTTAAATGAAATAAATAAAAGTTCTTTATGTAGTTTTTTATTTAAAAAATTATCTAGAGGGGGCAGTGAGGCCCGGTTTCCACCTATGTGTGCCCACCCTGATTCAAAAAATGTATCACACAGTGGAAACTGAATTTTAAACATGGGGGGGGGGGGTTGTTTTTGAACCTATCTATCTAGTTATAAAATCTTATTTTTTGCTCAGGTGTGTAATACCACATGTGTCTTGTATTTTTTATGTAATTCTCGGGAAAAAGGGAGGAACATGCCACCCCCCCGCTGGGACCTCCACTGACATGACCATTAAATAAAACAAAAGACATCAATTTTTTGGATGTACAGGGGTATTGTATTCTAAAGTGGTGGCAGGCCCTAGTTGACCTCGATGCATCACGACCACATGTGGGTCTCTACTGACTACAACAAAAAATGATTTAGGATTAACACATTGCCACATCTACAGGGGTATTCATTATGAATGTAACCCCCTCACTATCTTGTGGGGATAGTGGATCTCATGGGGATCGTGGGGGGTTACATTTATAATGGATGCCTGACACAGCTCAATGTGTAAGGAAAAAACTTATGTTCTTTATTTTAATTTCAGAGTAGGTAGGTAGTACTAATAATAACATTTTGTCAAATTAAATTCAAACACTTTTTTGTTCTTTAGTTAAAACTAGGCCAGAGGTTTCTGTAAAAGTTCTCGGATTATCCTGTATACCTATCTTCCCAAAATCTGCTGTATTCACATTTGTACAGGTTTCCTCGTCTTTGAAAATGTGGATCCTGTAACAAAAAAAGGAAATTATTATACATGGGGCTTCTGCGATGTGTTTGAAGATATAGTATTTAAAATATTTGCCTACAGATATCATTATTCTGAATAATGAAAGCGAAATAAAAAGGGCGTATTCCCCATGGTTCATAGCTCTCTCCCTTACCTATTTTCCTTTGGTTTACGTGCCTTCATCATTTCTCTATGTAGATTGTACTTGATTGCAGATTATTTGCACTATAATAAACTTGAAGGCTTCGTTGTTTTGTGGCATCATTCATCAAAAAGCCATTTTAACAGAAGCACAGATTAGGTTGAATAAGATTAGTAAAAAACAGAAGACCAAAGCCATTTTTTATTTGTTTATAAATCAAAACACTTTTTGAGGTCTGCCTATTATACTGACCCGAATTTTACTGACTTGGATATTACTGACCAACGATTTTGTATACTATTTCACGTCAAACTAAATTGTATAGGGTCGAAACAAATCATAACTAATAAATAAAAGCTTCTACCACTGCCATACAGTTACTTATCTATTATTTAGTTACAGCTCAGGTTTATAGCAAAAATACCTTTAATTATTAGATTCTACACCAACTACTACCACCTTCGCTTATCTTCTATTACAAAAAAACCAATTACTACCACCTTCGCTTAGATTCTACCCCTAAAAAACCAACTACTACCACCTTTACTTAGCTTCTAACACCAACTTCTCCAAGCTTTCACCACAAAAAAATCAAGTACTACCACCTTCCCTTAGGTTCTACTACGGTAGGTGGTAGTAGTTGATTTTTTGATGGTAGAAGCTAAGCCTAAGCAAGGGTGGTAGAAGCTAAGTCAAGGTGGTTTTTGGGATAAAACTGAGTTGTAGTTAAGTGATAGGTCAGTAGAGCTGTTTAGAAGTGGTACTTCACTAACACCTGTTAACTTAAAAGTCAATATTTGTTTTTACCACAAACTAGGCGGTTTTTTATCGGAAATACGTTGGTCGTTAAACTGATGGTCAGTAAAATAGAAATTCCCTTTTGCTATGGCACTGTCTCTGTTGTTCTCAGTAAATTTACTCTGTGTCTCGCGCTCTCTCTTACACACACACATAAATCCGTATTGTCGTCTTGCCGTCGGTTGCTGCGTCTCCATGGCGTTTCAACCAGGTTTCAACTCAGTTTGTTTTATTATTTATGATTTAATTAATTTGGCAATAACGATTCATTACGCATTATGTAA